>JAHDVE020004061.1:0-670001 GCA_022606495.2 Halesus radiatus
TATCGTTAACTCTGATTAAATTTTGTCGTTCTTTTTCCAATTTATTTTCCGCTTCAAGTTTTCTGTTTTTGAATTTAACAATTCCCGCTGCTTCCTCAAAAAGCATTCTTCTATCTTCGGACTTAACGCTTAAAATCTCATCTATTTTGCCTTGTCCAATTATCGAATAACCCTCACGCCCAATTCCAGTATCCATAAAAATCTCATGTATATCTTTTAAACGGCATTGAGTATCGTTAAGATAAAATTGACTTTCGCCCGAGCGATAAACCCTCCTCGTTACAGATATTTCTGAAAATTGTATATTTAATTTACTATCTGAGTTATCAATAGTCATAGTTACTTCTGCAAAACCAGTCTGCTTTCTATTTTTTGTACCAGCGAAAATAATATCTTCCATTTTTGCCCCACGTAAACTTTTTGCACTCTGCTCACCCAGAACCCACCTAATAGCATCAGAAACATTGCTTTTACCACTGCCGTTTGGACCCACAACGGCTGTTATCCCTTGAATGAAATCTAATCTAATTTTATCGGGAAATGATTTAAAGCCTTGTAACTCCAACTTTTTTAAATACATTGTTTCACCTACTTTTTTACAATTCTTTTTCAAATTATATCACATTTAATAATAAAATGAAAGAAAAACTTATAAAATGCAAGAAAATAAATTTGTGTTTTATTGTTAAAATATGACTTGTATTCCTCAACTTGTTATTGTATAATAGATAATATTAATGTTTTTTTTAAGGTAAGGGAATTATTAGCTATAAATCATACGGAATTGTATGTGGAGGGTATTATTATGAAATTATTATCTAAGATGAAAATTAGTACAAGGCTTTTTGTCGTTTTTACCACTATTTTGTTTATATTCATTACGGTAACTGTTTTAGGAATTGTATCAAGAAAGGAACAAATTAAACTAACTAAAAATTTACTTACAACTAGAATTGAGAAACTTAAAACACTTGATGATGTAAACCTCGTAGCTGGTCAACTATTTTTATCTTATAGAAATTATTACCTTGAATATCCTGATATAGAAAAAATGAATGTTAGACGTGATGATATTAACAAAAGGACAGATTTTATCATTAACACGTTAAAAACTTATAGTGATGAAATGCAAATTGCAAATGCACCAACTGAGGAAATAGAACTAATCAAAGAAGCGATTAATAAAATGAATGCTGACATTTTGCCGTTTAATACTAAGATTATCGGGTTAATGGAAGCGGGGAAAGTTGATGAAGTCCATCAATTGATAATAAGCAAGGAGTTAAGAAGTTTAAGAAGTAAACTTCAAGATGAGATGCTTGCAGTAATTTTTACATATAGCGTTGATAAAGTTGAAGGTGCGTTCGGAGATGATATAGTTCGTGCGGAAAATTTACTTAATATTACTATTTTGATATTAATATGTTCTACTTTTTTTGTAATTGCTATGTCATATTTAACTGCACGTTCAATTACTGTACCCTTAAAAAGATTAGTAAATGCATCAAACGAAATTTCACAAGGGAACGTAAAAGTGAACTTAGTAGCAACAGGAAAAGATGAGGTATCAATATTAACTAATGATTTTGCGAACGTTGCAAATGTAATTTATAGGCTTGTGCATCAGCTTAGGTTAGTATCGGAAAATTTTGAAAAAGGTTTGAATTATGAAATTAATGAGAAAGAGTTTGAAGGTTATTTTAAAACGGTTGCAATCGGTGTAAATGCAATGGTAAAACAATTTTCAAACGATACGTTAATTTTTACTGATTGTGTATCTGAATTTGCAAAAGGGAATTTTGAGGCGGAAATCCCAATACTTCCTGGGAACAAAGCTGTTATAAATAAATGTGTAGATAGTTTACGGCTTAATCTTAAAAAAGTAAATGTAGAAATTGCAAGCTTAATCAAGTTTGCACTTGAGGGGCAACTTAATGAGAGAGCTGATGCAACCATTCTTGCGGGAGATTGGTCAAAAATAATTATAAGTTTAAACGATTTAATGGAAGCTATTGTCGCCCCTATTAATGAAGTTGATGAAGTGCTTTCAGCCGTAAGTAAGGGAAACCTTAGCGTAAAAATAACAGGCAATTATAAAGGTAATTTTAATATTTTGAAAACATCATTAAACACGGCTATAAATATCTGGTCGCAATGTATAAGTGAAATATCTAATGTTTTAACACAAATTTCAAAGAAAGAACTTAATATTGAAATCACAAAAGAATATCCTGGTGACTTCATGCAGATTAAAAATTCTATAAATATAATAACAAAAACGTTAAGTATTGCAATAGGCGAAATGGCATTTGCAAGTAAAGAAGTGGATTTCGGAGCAGAGTTAATATCGGACTCTAGCACAAGCCTAGCTGAGGGTGTATCTACTCAAGCATCATCAGTTGAGGAGTTAACGGCTTCTATGGATATTATAAATACTCAAACTCAAAAAAATGCTGATAACACAAAAACCGTAGATATACTTTCAGACACGGTCGTTAAAAATATTTCTAAAGGAAATCAAGAAATGAATAAAATGCTTGTTTCTATGGACGGAATGAAAGAGTCCTCTGGAAATGTTTTAAAGATTATTAAAGTTATTGAAGGTATTGCTTTTCAAACAAATCTGCTTGCTTTAAATGCGGCGATTGAAGCGGCGAGAGCAGGTGTTCACGGAAAAGGTTTTTCAGTAGTTGCGGAAGAAGTGAGAAGTTTAGCGGCGAGGAGTCAAAGTGCGGCGGCGGAAACCCAAGTATATGTTAATGATATTATAAGCAGGATTGAACTTGGTTCAACGATTGCAAATGATACGGCTAACGAATTAGTTACAATCGTTGAAAACTTTAATGAAGTTGGAGCAATTATATCAAGCATTGCACTTTCAGCGAAAGAACAGGCTGATTCTGTTTCCCAAATAACGTCGAGCATTTCCCAAATTTCTAAAGTAGTACAGCTTAACTCGGCTAGTACGGAAGAAACCTCGGCGGCGGCACAACAATTATCTGCTCAATCACATACTTTAAATAATTTATTAAGCTCTTTTAGTTTGAAAAAATAGTCAAAGTTTCAAGTATATTTTAATAAAAAAAGTGGGAATACTTAGAATAAAAGTATTCCCACTTTTTTTTATTATAAATCGTATATGTAATAGTATTAATTACAGGCAAGTTCAGCAAAGATATTTTTTAATGCACTTGAACTGCTACTGTTTGAATGAACTATTTTTGTGTTTGTTTTAACAGCTTGTGCCTTTGCAGATAAAACCATTTTGTGAGAAACGGTATTTGTAAATAATATTAATAAATCGGGGCAACCTATTTTAGATTTTAAATCTTTGGGCATATCTGTAAATATTTTAACATCAAATTTAAAAGATTTACAAATTGATTTATATTGCCAAATCATTCTTTCATTTCCACCAACAATAACTACGCTCATAATATATATCTCCCTATTTACACTAATTTAATTTAATCTTGTTAGACAAGGCTAACTTTAAACTTATTTTTTTGCAACTATTTATTTTAATGTAAATAGTTGCAAAAGTTTTGTTCAATTTAGTTTTGTTTACCTAAGTTAACATAATAGAATAGTAACATATAATTAATGATATGTCAATGATTAAAATAATATTTTTTATTTAGAAATTATCTACAGACAAAACTTACCATATTATTTTCGTAGTTAGTAATCTCTTTATCATGTAATAAAGTCATTTCTATATCGTTAAGACCGTTTAAAAGCTTATATCTAATGTTTTGGTCTATGTCAAAAGTAGCGTCGAAGTTTTCACAATTCACTTTACATTCTTCAAGGCTTACGTTAATTATCGTTGATGGTTCATCTTTAACTATTTGCATAAGTGTAGATATTTGTGCTGGAGTTAAGACTACCGTTAAAAGTCCAACCTTTGAACAATTGTTTTTAAATATATCAGCAAAACTTGATGCAATGATAGATTTGAAACCATAATCGTTCAAAGCCCATGGTGCGTGTTCACGGCTTGAACCGCAACCGAAATTTTCACCCGCTATAAGAACAAGAGGGTTTGCGTAAACAGGATTGTTCATAATAAAGTCTGGATTTTCTCTCCAATCTTTAAAAAGATAATCACTTAAATCAACCCTTGTTGAAACTAACTACATGTACTAATGGATGTACCTAAATCATTGTTACACAATTCTGTGAATTTATTACCTGTTCGTGCTATATTGTAGCTCAAAATTGTAAGTTAGCATACATCTCAACTTGAATATAACAAAATAGTGGTACATGCTCATAACACAAGACCAACAAACGACGGACTCTTAATTCTCAAATACCTAAATAAATATGGTCAAAGAACTTTAGAATACTATGTCTCGAAAATTTTGAACATGCTACCAAAATCAATAAAAAATTATATTAATTTTATCTTATCAATATTTAATTTTCAGAAGGAAATGTATGCTGAAAAAATGGTTTTGAAAAGATTTTTCGTACTAATCTTTTTCTTTTTGTTTTTCTCATATTTTCCCTGTATTTTTGTACCCTTTTTTGTTTTTTATAAACATTGTTTTATTATAACAATGTAATATAAATTCACTTTACTTAAATTTAAAAATTTGGACTGTTTTATTAAGAACTCCTTGACAAACTGATATCAATCGGTTTAACTGGATTTTAATATAAAAAAAAAAGTATGCAAACATTTGAAAAAATAAAGGAAAATATTATTTATATATACCATTAATATAATTTATATTCGTAACTTGTAGTTACTCCCCGCCTTTATGATACTGTTTTTCTAAATCTTCTTAGTGGATATTTTAATGTTCCAAATTGGATGAAGGAAATGACGTTGCGCTATAATTCTTTTTGCATTGTATTTCGGATTTAAAATGCTGTCTAAATTTCATAACGCCAAAGCTCATCTGTCGAGATTATTTGCTGAATCAAAACAAACGGATTTTATGGTTTATGGAAAGATTATTTGTGATTATGTGAAAGATTGTTTGTGTAGGCTGGTAATAGGAATATTGTCGGTCTAACATTAATCTTATGTACCCTTCAAAAGTCTAAAAACGGAATTTAGTTAATTAATCACTCGGTCGCTCCCTCGTCTTTCAGTATCGAAAACCTCTAAACGTCGCTAGTAAAGG
This sequence comes from Halesus radiatus, assembly GCA_022606495.2. Classification (NCBI taxonomy): domain Eukaryota; kingdom Metazoa; phylum Arthropoda; class Insecta; order Trichoptera; family Limnephilidae; genus Halesus; species Halesus radiatus. The sequence goes on from JAHDVE020004061.1 coordinate 5,139, forward strand.
AGTTTTCTCAGTTTATTGCAAAACTACGTCACCTTCATTCCTTTATTAAACCTGTTCCCGCCGATCAGCAGCGTGCCGTCCTGCCCAGAGCCGATATTTCCTTCTCTACAACCGAACGCGAGTCCCTTAACACGGAGTAAATCACTCAAGTGTTAAAAATATCTCAATTAATCTTTAAATTGTGAAACCGGTCAAGATAAACTGTATTTCTATGCTCCTAGCAACTGGAAAAAGATCTTCCACACTCTGTGATCTTAGGTCGAACTACGTCGACTGTCCCAACGAACAATGTCTAATTAACCATCACGCCGTTTCCCCGTAGGAGTAGGCTGATAGGATAGACCGCCATAAAACTTTGTCTGGACACATACTCCTTGCTTCATTCACATTCATATATCGTCGCGTACATACTCTTCTATTATTCTGACTTTTGACATTACCCGACTCATGTCTTCGTTGGGCGTCCACGACTTCTTCTACCATTTACTTCCGCGACATGTATTCTTCTTACACTCTTTTCTTTGTTAGTCGTACATTCTTTACTGATATCCTTATTATTAACAAGTTTTACCACACCTACGCTTCAGAGATCTCATTTCTACAGCATTCAGTCTACTTTCATCCTTCCTCTACCAGTTCCATGCCTCACTGCCATGCATCGGGGTTGCTATAATCTTTCCATTGTGGACTGCTAGCTTCTCTTCTTTTGATAACTTTTTATTTGTGCCAATCGCGTTCAGTCCTCCATTAATGGAGTTTCCTGCACTTACCCTTCTTTCAATATCCCTATCCCCTATCAGCTTTTCCATCCCTCGTAAACAAACTTCTCAAATACACAAACTCGTCCATTTGATCCACGTTTAGTATTCATCATTCACAACTATATTGCACACTGTTTTCGTACTCCCTCTTTCAAACAACGTCGATTGTGCAAATTGTAAACTAATAAAGTTTCATGTCTACATTTTTATTATTTTTGTGAACAAGAAATACGGCTTTTGTTTAATATCTCGCATAAAACCCTATATATTTAATTGGAAAAATAAATTATGGCACTTTGAATGTCTTTAATACGAAGTTACCAATTTACACATCCGACATTGTTCCTCGGGGCAGTCGATGTGCATTACATTCCTCGGGAACAGTTTGAAACATACAATATATATATATTTTTTATATGAGTACCGCACTAGAGTCCCAACTGCTCCCAACCGTCTGGAGCCAGTGAGACTATGGCATTCCCAATTGGGGAATGTTCTGAGGCTGAAGGTATTGGGGAGGGGAAGGATAAGGGGAAGAGGAAGGTGGGGAATACCTGGCTATTCAGATCTGGTCACCAAACACGCCTAAAAGCCATTTCAGGCAACGTTTCAATTCTGAATGGTGGTCTTTCACCAGGGCGATTCTAAGAGTATCTTCCACTCTGGAACGTGCGAAAATATACTATATATTATTTTTAAATGAATTAATTGTGAAACACAAATTAATTAAATAAAATTTACTTGCGCATGCCGGGATTTGAACCCGCGACCTTCGGATTCGTAGTCGAGAGCCTTACCCCTCGACCATTCAATATTGTCGCAGTAAATCAAACAAAAATAGGTTCTTCTCGGTTATTTGCTTTAATGGACTATTGTTATGTAATATTAATTATCATTGCTATGTCAAATGAAAGTACATACCACTTAAAGAAATTAGATACTTGCAATGGTTGAATTTTGAAGAATTAAAAAAATATGTATATTAGTTGGTTTACTTTTATCCCCATTAGAACGTTCAATACATCTGCATCACTTAATTCAATATCTTCGGTTGATGCTAAATATAACTCCATCTCGATGAATTCAAATTCTTCAGTCCTTATTCGCAATTCCCTATTTTAATCCATTAAGTGCCACTTAAAGTTATGACTTTTTAAAAAGTATTCCCCGGGCGTTAAAACTTGCCGTAGGCACCGCTTCGCAGTTTTGGAAAACGTACGAGGGTCCCGACCCGCTCCAACTTAGGTTCCCACTGTGTAAAGGAACCTTAATAAACTGTTTTGAAGTATATGCGACCCTTTAGGTTCATTGTTCCGATACCTAACGGAACGGTCGCACGGGACGGTCCTTTGTTATTTGCATTTCGTAGTGAAAGAACGGATATTCTTGAGGTTGATATATTGAATTGGGTTGATTTTAATCTAGCCGTTAATAACCGGGTTTTAGCACATGGATTTCCCCAGCACAGCGAACTTTGAATAAGTTATGGGCATCTTTCACCGTTATTATAATTGACCACAAATTACGAATGTACATTCGGGCGAATGTAGATAGATGACCAATCGGTTTATACAATATAAATACTTATTGGTCGACCGATTTCGGATGTACCCTTCCACCATCAGGACAATATTAAAATAATTTTTATTTAATCATTGAAGATAGATAATATTAACAAATCTAAAATGAAATATGAAACAGAAAATAAAAAAGTTATTTATCGCATATGGGAATCGAACTTAGGACCTCCCGTCTTACCGGGACTCTGGTCTCCTCTGGTCTCCTGTCTCCTGTTGTACCGGTAAGACAGGAGGTCCTTGGTTCAATTCCCGGGTTGGGGTAGCTGTAGCTCAATGGATTAGAGCGCAAGCCCCCAGATAGACCATGAGGTCCTGGGTTCGAGTCCCAGCTGCTACCGTAACCTTTTTTTCTGTGTTATTTCGGTTTCATTTTGAGCGTTGTTAACATAAACGGCTGCGCCACCTGTTTCATACGGATTTCATATCTAGTACGGATTAGAAGTATTTTATTTATTTTCATCAAGAGGTATAGTAAATGTCTAGTACGTATTAGAAGTATTTTATTTATTTTCATCAAGAGGTATAGTAAATGTCTAGTACGGATTAGAAGTATTTTATTTATTTTTGTTTTAAATTACGAAATATAGGCCACTAAAGAAATCAACTATTCATGATTTTAGAGGCACCTTTGCAAATTATTTGCGGGCTAATGGTATTTTTTTTTTAAATTGTCATATTTGCCATGTAAATATGATTACGTAAATTAAAATAGTACGGAAAATTTGTGTTCCAACGTAAATATGGCGTTTTTAATTAAAATTGAAGTTCATCATAATGCTTTTTAAAACTTGTTTTATTTTATATTTTTATAGTAAAAAGTGTTTTTTTTTAAATCGCCTTTAGCCACCAAATAATAAACTGACATCGTGAAAATTCATAATCCCTCGTGGACTTTTTTTTGTAAGTTAATTTTTTTTAAATGCTTCTAATCCGTACTAGATATTTTCTATATCTTTTGATGAAAAAAAAGATCATTCGGGTTAGGTTAGTATTTTGGCTTCAAATCCAAAATTCCTCTAAATACTATCTTCAATGATTAAAACTAAATAATTTTGAATTGGCTTTGTATGTATAATCGATATAAAATACCATGTGGCATATTTGCACCTCATTCTGCAATGAAAACTACTCAGTATCGACCTGGTGAGAAACCACCATCGAGAGTCGATACGTTGTTTGAAATGGCTTTAGCTTTTCTATGTTAATAGTCAGTAACTTCCCAACCCACTTCTTCCTCTTCTCCTCCACTTGCTGCCTTCACCCTCGGAACATTTCCCAAGTGAATAAGCCTCGTAGTTCCACTGTTACCGTGGATATTTTCTCTTATGCGAATCACATATAAATAAAATGTTTTGATTTTTATGAACTCTCCCACGAGAATCATTAAATCTTTTGCGTGGGTTTTTCGATATCGATTTTTTTTATGTGCGAATAGATAAATCTCTATCCTAAATAACATGCCGTTTTTCTTATTTTTTTAAAAAGAGATCGTTACCCTTTCAAGTATTCATCGATTTGGATATAAATTTTAATTTATTCATCTCCTTTATTCTTCAGTCGTGGGTTGTGCTGACATATTGTCCCAACATAGCAACAGGCTTATCACAAAGAACCTAACGACAATCGTTCATTTTGAGGAAGGCTCTTTTTTATTATTTTATCTTTAAAAACCCCCTGTCTTGTTTTAAATTATATCGTTTTTTTTCAGTCTGCAATCAAGTTTAAATGTTTTCTGTTAGTGGGTTTCATTTATGCTGAGAAAAATAAATATTTTATACCTCAAATTATTAAAAATGACGCCACAAAGTTACCAATCGTTTGAAGAAATTATATTTGATACGTCCTTTAAACTTGCTAGGTACATCTATTCAAGATTCATTAACGTAAAGTTATCTCAAAAACAGTGAATATCATCTCGACGGGCTTGTTATTAATTAATGCAAGCAACAAACCATGAGTAATTAGGTTTCTATGGAAATACGAGTTCTAAGATGCTGATTATTAGATAAATTTAATATATAATTTAAAGCTATTTACAGGTTATAGAAATATCTGTTTTTAAAATGAAATAATTCTTATCATAAGCGAATCTTCATTAAATCAGTTTTCTCGTACTAAATCAGTTCAGTAATTAATAGGTTAACTTTAAAGTTGAAGCGAATCGATCAATCTTCAGTGTTTCAATTCAATTAATTACTTCGTCGGGTTTGCTGTGTCGTTCTAAAAATAAAAAAACGGCGAAAGGGAGGAAAGCACATCTGCGAGCATATCGCTAACGGATAGCCCTCGAAATTCGTACAGGAGCGAATCGCTCACGGAGCGCCCTCGGATGAGTCGAAACCAATCTGGAAGCAGTCGACTTGTCAGTTGTAGACCCGCAAGGAATCGATCGAGCAGTATACTGCGCCTCTTGGAACAGACTTGTTTTAATTAATTAATTATTAGTTGAATCGAATCTGTTCCTGGAGTGTGGGAGACCTTCTCGTACATTATAAAACCATTATCCTCCCGATGTATTAATTTATAATATCTTCATTTCGTTAAAATGGAATGATTTTTTAATTATTTTCCTAATGAACAGCGCTATAAAGCTTCAATATCGAATTAATATTTTCGTATAGTAAATAATATACTCGAGCTACTCTGAACATCTTGTAATTAATAATACATACGAATATCCTTTGTTCTTGTTTTTTCCGCACTTCTATTACTTAATTTGTTTTTGACAAGGTGTGTAATATGTACATGTTTTTTTTTAAAAGAGTGTGTGGGATGTTATCGGTGTTTGCAACATCAATCTTTGATGAACTTCTTTCAGGTAATCTGTCAAAGCTTGTTAAGGATTACTGAAAGATTTTCGAAAAATTGTTTTTATTTTTACGTGGAAGTGGGTATCGTTATTTGCCTGAGGGGAATAAATTATGAATTACACACTTTACAAAGCTTTTTTTCTGCTGTATATTAATCATTTCATCACCTACAACACAAACAGGCGTATCTCATATTTAGCAACTTCCTGGGAGAGCTAAAAAACAGTTTTTTGCCCCTACATTTCATCATATGTTTCACTAATGGCATAAAAAAAGGAATTAGTATCCTATTAGCGACACGTATAATAAAATGCATAAGAATCCGCCAAAAAAAAGTGATTTTGTCTCTCCCGGAAAGTTGCTAAATATGAAATATCCTCTTTGTGTTGTGGGCGACGACTTGATCATTTCCTATGTAAATTATTTGTCATTCAACTAATGTTCGCTTTTCTCCTTATTTCAGGTATGGAAGCGTCACTGTTCCCAACACATAAAATCGTTCGAGGTCAGTTACACATTTGTGGAAGTGTCCACTCCGGAGGGTTCTCATTCTATTTTTATTTATTTTAGCTGCCAGTCTTTTCTGTCGAACGACAGACATTTTCGTTATTTAGATGCTTCCACAAACCGTTACCAGCCTCTAAGCACTATACCCAACTTGAAACGTTCGGCTTGCATAACTTTTACGACGTCCGCATAATTAAGAACTGGTTCGGTATTTTCATTTGGGCTCGTTAGTTTTTAGGATATTTTTTTTAAGAACGAGATCGCATAAACTTGGTTTCACTGTCTCTTGGTGCCTTGACTCGTGAAAATAACATTGGCCGTCTAAGCCTAAAGCATCCTGTTTCTGCGGTCAAGTTTAATGTATTCCAATACTTGCTTGACTACTTCTTCCTCGGGCCGTTTCTTGCTTCGGTTTATTTCGTGCATATGTATTACACATTGATTTACTCATTAAATGATCTCCCTGGTTTAAATTTAGGTGGTGGAATATTTTATAACCTTCGATATAAAGGGTTTATCTTAAATGAGTAATATGTAAAAGCTCTTTTTATTTTAATAATAAATATTAACAAGTTTCAGAACAGTGGAGAAAATGAGTATTTTTAAATAATCATACTACAGATTTAGTAATTTAAAACATCCCAAATACTATCCAACCAGCTTTTTATACTAATAACAAAATTTAAAAATTTTCCATCAAGTCCCAAGGATAAGGATGATATTTTCAACAAATCTGGGGTCTATAAATTATTTGTAACTATTTTTATATTGGATAAACTTCTAGTACTTTTTACACTAGAATTAAGAAGCACCCGATCAATGTGTTTAAATAATAATTATTATTCTGAATTTGTCAACCACTTTTTCGAAACAAATCATTCTTTTGATACAAATAAGGGTTTAAAATTTTTACATGCAAATACATACTCGTATAATGGATTTACAATTAGATAAATTTGAAATTTTAGGTATAAGAAAAAGCGCTAACAGGAATACGATATTATTTATAACAGAATACTTTTTAGAAATAGCCATCTCTTCAATTTGTTTTCACATTAATACCCAATTACTTACCCTCTCTCACCACATATCGTTACTTTTGTCCATACCTATTTCGACTGTTCTAAGGAAGAAGGCGGTAAAGTAATTTAGGTAATTTTGCAGGAGAGCCATTTCAATGTTTAAAATCATGTTCATATTTGTAGGAAAGTTTTTATTTTTATTTAATTTCAATTGTTTTATTGAATATATATTCATTAAGAATGCATTCTCTAACGTCTTTAATGTTGCTCAATATGGCACTAATTTATGACTCCCGGAATGGAAGTAAGTTGAATACTTAATTTTATGAGTTAGTGCTGTCTTCCTTAGAGCAGTCCATTTGTCTACGCTTTTATATGTCATTTTACTTTTAGTATACTGTGTATCCTGATCCTTACCATTTATTCTGAAACATGTTTATATTTATTATTAAAATAGTGAAACAAAGTAATTCATTATTATTTATTTTAAATGGTTTCACAAAGGTTTTTTACAATATTATTGTCTCTCTCATAGATCCCAAAAAATGCATGCTTTCCTACAGACTTTCCCTTTGTTTTAAATTTTCTCAATATGCATATGGGCCACTCCAATAGTAATTAAATTACTAACCAATAACTTCTAAACTTGTCATTTTATGTAGATGATTCATAACATATTTTACTTTCGACAGCGATGAAACGTTTCTACTCGTCTATCTTCTCACTACAGTTTTTTTTCCATAAGCGTTGACCCCTTATTTCAAGAATTATTCATAATTCATTTTGTCACTTCAAAAGTTTTCTTATTCTTTGTTTTAAATAATCATTCCCTCCGACTTCTCATTCGTCAATCGGCTGACGTATATTCGACCTTACTTATTGTTGAATTAAGATATAAATCCGAGTTAACCCTTACGGCATAAATATTTATCGCTTTTAATAAATAATGCCGCATCCAGCGTCCCGATCTAAATCGCTCAGTTTCACCGATGGCCGCCCCTGTCTAAACACTATCTTTTATAATATTCGTCACCGCGCTTGCACGACCGACTATGAGCAAGATTTCGCAGAAGACTTTTATTTTTTAAAGCGGTCAGGGGTTTTCTTACTATGCGCGTTTTACACGAAACTTTCTATGTAACACTTAGAAATTCAACGCCTACACAGACGGCTATGCGCGATACTAAAATGTTGCTCCCAAAATGCCTTTGTAGAGAATGCGATCCCGTCGTACTCAGTTTGTGCTTTGAGCTTTGAGTGACAACAATAATTTAGGTATCTACGCAACTTCACAATTTTAGCCGCTTCTTCGGAACAAATTGATGGGTTTTTGGGGGCGGGGGGGACAAGTGTCGTAAGCGAAATCTTTTGGAGGTCTGCCATAAAAAGTTTCCCTTTTCGAACAGATCGGTACTGAAACTGTCATTTTGCGCTAAACAAATGTATGATGGGGAGAACTTTTGTCTTTAAGCGCAATTTAATAAGCCTCTCCGTTATGTGACTTACACGCGCCGTATAGGGTTTGACATAGTTTTAATAGGTTATGCCTACGAATCGTATTATTTTTTTCTAGCGTGGTTGAGTGATGTGTGCAGCAGTACAGAATTATATACCACGTATTAAAGGATATGTAATCCATAGATATGAAAATTAAAATATTATATTTGTTCGTGTTTTGTGTTTTACAGACGTAACTTCCGCTTCATTCCGAAGTATGGAGTAACAGATTAAATTTTCTAAAAATTCTTTAAAATAGGCCAAAAGTATCACTTTGAAAATTCTATTTCTTAGAACTTCAACACTGCCGTTCTGGTTGACGCAATATTTAGAAAAACTTTCCAAGGACTGTTTCTATGAATTCTTAATAACTCATTTTTGTGAAAAGGGTTTTTATATTATGGGTTATTGTTGCTAAGGGAATTAAACTGTTTTGGCTCGCTTGACGAGACAGGGATTGAAAAATGCCTTTACAGGATTTTATTTCGAATGTTTTTCTAGGTGTAGGCTTATTTCTCTTGGTAAAATTAATTCACCAGTACGTGAAATCCCGGTGAGGAAAATATTACAACAAAAAATCTGCATATTTCAAATCATAATAATAAATAATAAATTCCATTTATTATTGGATTTAAGCTGAAATACACAGGCAGATAGATACTTCATTGCCCATCCAACCATTAGAAACATGTAACAGTGTAATCGAAGCGCTTTGTACGCGATTGGAGATTCTTGGGAGATTGATGTGAAGCCTGTGAAGGTCAAATCAACCTGACTTTTGAAGTGTATTATTTGTCATTTGAAGACACCCCTTGTCCACGACAGGTTCTATCGTAGATTTTTCAATCAACAACATTTCACCTACATTATGTAGCCTCTGAGTGATATTTTGAAAGATTGTCTTGCTTTATTAAAATAGTCAACACAACTATTGGCAACTCGCAAGCTCATTTCCACCACGAGCTGTTCGAAATATCCATTTATCTGTGAATAATAAAGAACACCGGCCATATTGTTATTCAACGAGAAAACATACGTTTTTTAAAAGACTGTCAAAACCTATACGAGTTTTATGTCTTATCGAACTACCTACATTATTTATTTTTTTTTACCTCCGAATTTAGCGTTATGCTGTGACATAAAGTTAGGCCAATATACGACGCGTAGTGTTTATAACCCCCTGTAAGAAATAGCCCTCATTCATTCGGCGACTGTGCCCAATGGATCGGTTCCGTAAATAATGGCTCGTTGTAGCTTTTCTGCATTTTTAAGGCGGTAGGGCCGTTAGAGGGCGGAACCGATACTATTAATCCAATGTAACAGTCACAGAGAGTCAACTAGCAAAAATAAATACATGTTTTTAAATAAATGTATTTGGACGATTCATAGATCGTACCTTAATGAGTGGTTTACGCAAATCTGTTAATTATTTTTTTGTTTTTCCATTAAAGCGATTCACCTGCGTGGTTACACAACTATTTCAACCAATAAAGATAGCGCGCCCAATACGCGACATGCCAAACTCGTCTTCAAGCAACACAATGGTAGATTTGTTAAAAATATTAAAATTATAATTAAAATGAATATTATTTGTTTACACGTTTTAGTTATTCATTATTTTCGAAATACATAGCAAAACTCAAATATATGTGTAATATAAATATAACATAATATAAATAAAGTAAATCAGTGTAAATTATCCAAACACATATTCAGTGTGCAGATTCCTTAAACCGCGAGTTTTCTTAAAACATTATATAATTATTAAAATAATGTGAAGATGATAAAAATATTCCTATACCAAAAGTACGGGAATAAAGACAATTTCCTAAATCCATAAGAAATTCCAATACAAAGAATAACAATTATATTTGATTGATTTGCATATCGCCGTTTTTTTTGTTGCAAAAAATCACCTCAGGGGCGCTGTACAAATATACTTATATGTGTAATTTTTTTTCCAAGTCTATGGATAATCTATTATAACAATTTATAACATAAGGATAACAGATTGCATCCACCAGCTCATCGGTCAATAACATAAAACTATATGTACAATGTACTACCAATTAGTGGTGGGCGAAGCGGCTCGGTTTAGTGAGCCGGATCACTAAATCAGCTTTTTGTAAAGACAATCCACATTAGTGGTGGGCGAAGCGGCTCGGTTTAGTGAGCCGGATCACTAAATCAACTCTTTGTAGTGTACCGGTTCGGTGATCCAGCTCGATTGAACGACGGTTCGCGTCCCCCCTCACCATGACTTCTCCTTCACTGCCTTGGCCCTCCTAAAAACGTCCTTAAGACGCTCTTACACGATACTTTTTTCGTCCAGTTTTCATGTGTATCTACAATTAACTAATACACTGTGTTAATCTGAAGTGACCTGCCAGGTAAGTATGGTCCTGTATATCGTATGTATATTTTTATGCACCATCAACATCATCGGTAGTAGTGGTGGGCGAAGCGGCTTGGTTTAGTGAGCCGGATCACTAAATCAGCTCTTTGTAGTGTACCGGTTCGGCGATCCGGCTCGATTGAACGACGGTTCGCGTATTATAATACTAAAATATTATGTACCATAATAAATACTAACTTAAATAAAATCACTTTATAATTGTAATAATAATAATAATCACACAATATTTGGAATAATTAAAATTTCCGCATGTGCTGACTTAGTACCGTTGGCACAGAAAACAAATGTGTAACGTGCAATTTAATGTTAATACTGTTATCGGGTTAACACACCTCTCAAGATTATTACATTTGTAAACAAATGTTTAATGTGATTTTTGAAATCTCATGTAGATACAGAATACATTACATCCATATTAATAATAATATTAATTCTTGTATTAAACTTGAAGTAGGCCTTTAAGTTGAATTTTCACATCACACTTGGCATATTAAATTAGTTGGCACCATGGTATTTACAAATATATGAGCACTCCATCTGAACTTAGCTTTTATCCTAAGGATGCAAATTGCATGATAGCTTTATTACCTTTATTTTTAAAATAGCGTACGCAACGTATTTATTTTTTAATCACACATGTCAACGTGAATTTAAAGGAATGAATTACTTGCAATCCTAACAAATAAACCTACACATTTTATCTGACAACAATGATAACTTAGATTACTGAATAAATTTGCGGTCCTTTGTTCCTTCATAAATGACATATTTTGATAAAAGTCCCTAGGGTATAAACCTTCCCAGAATAAATCTCCAGGATATTTTAAGCAAATTCGTATTTGTAAACCTTTTCAAGATATCATTTCCATAAAACAATTTCATTTTAAAATGAATGATCGATCTGTATCTCAAAAGCATGTAGGTACCATGGTGTATACATCAGTTTGGAACGTTTTCATTTATATTTATTGTTGTACGTGAAATAGATATACTAGTACTAACTAAGTAATATGTTAACCTATTTTATTTTACGATTGACTCTCAACGTTTTAGCAGTTTATAGATTATCCGTTTGAAAACATCGAATGGTGTAGAGCCGCGTCATTATAAAAGGAGATTCCTCAGATGTTATTGGATAGAGGGTAGAAAACCGAAAAATCTGATGGAGCTAAATCAGGAGAATATGGTGGATATGGAATACCCATCCAATCGATCTCGTGAGTAGCCGCGTTTGTGACATCAGCAGTCCATTGGCGTTCTACGGGGGTAAATAGCATTAATGGATCTAGCAGCCTCCGATGCCTAACTAACTCCCCTGTTAAACTCAAACACAAAGGTATTGTGTCATGTATTTTTTGCCACTTCATTTTCTTTAGACTCCAAACTTACAATTAATTGTCATTGTGAATTGGTAGATTTACGTGTAATTTTTTAAAATAAGGTTTTAAGTAAATGTTATTATTAAGTTCTGCGAGTATTTTAGTTTTTTTTTAATTATTCATTATGAGTCATTTCTTCACTTTGAAGAACTTAAATATAACATGATTAAATTTGATTTTACTCCAATTTTATAAAAAAAAACTTAACAGTTTAAAAACATTGGTCTGAAATTAAAAAGTCTTTCACATAGGTAACAAATTATATTTTAAAATCGTTTCGAAGTACTCAGAAAATAAAAATGCTCCTAACATAACGATTGCTCCAAAGAAGACGGCAGTAAGTCATATTTTGGGTAATTTTCCAGGAGAGCAATTTTGATCATTAAAATCTTTTTCGTATTTTTAAGCGATGGTTTAAAAAAAAATTGATTATGTATTAATTTTGAATGCTTTTTCTAACTGCTTCAGTATTTTTTTTAAATTGGCACTGATTTGTGACTCCCAGAATGGAAGTAAGCCAAAAACTTTAATTTCGGAGTTACTGCCGTCTTCCTTGGAGAAGTCGATAATACGAGTATATGCATTAACCATCGATCCCGTTGATGGCAGCAACCCTATGCAAGAATGCTTTTATTTCCTATCGATTTACCACAGAATGTGTGACAACTATTTCGTGTATCTTTATTTATCACCGCAAACGAGCGAATTGACGACCCTACTAGATTAAAATGATCACATAATTTACCCACACTTGGTCGTATCAATAATAATTTGCATTTGAATCCGCACAATAACACACGTTGTTTATTTTGCGTGACTCGGTCCATTTCCAAGCCCCTAGAGCCGTTTTGAAGCCCCATCAACGAGGTTAAATTTTTCATCTAAGCCTCCTCTGTGTTTATGTTTTCGGCGAGCTTCCGTTGACTGTGTTTTGAATGTCAATAAGCAATGTTCTCTGTCTCTCTCCCACCGAATGACGATAGAATTGAACAGGATATGTTACGGTTTTTATAACAACGATATATCTGATATGGTATTACATATTACGATAGATTTTAATGACGAAATCTATGTGACTGGTTTTATTGAGTTGTTCCTGGCTGCAGTCAGCAAGGTGAAGCTTTTTTAAAGCTATAAACCCGCGTATATATATATATTACAGACCTTTTCATTGAGCGTGGCTTGTTTGGCCCCGATGACAGCTGTCGTCCCATGACAGAGGTCACATAGAAGGGGTCTATTTATATTTACGTTGTTGGTAGATTTGATTGCTGAGATCATTCGAATTCCTGAGCTTTCGCAGCCAATTCGCCATGCTCTACTATGGTATTCGAATGTGTAATGATCAGCATTGTTTCAAATTTAATCCGCTCCAGGCACTTAGATTTAATGCAAGCGAGAAGCGAGGTTGCCGAATCACTGAATCGCCGCTGGGGGTTGTCGGGAAATTTGTTCCCGCTTTGGTTCAGACTTCTGATAAGATCACAAAAATATTAACACTTATATTTTAGCCAAAGCTCTTACCGCTCTGCCACCCATCACATGCTTTAAAATTATTAAGGTTTTTTTCATGTATTATTTAATAGCATCTGAAGCTTTTGAAGGGATTTTTTGAAAAACGGCATTATGGAATTTATTAGTGATTATTTTTTTATCGAATACGATCGATAACAGATTTTGATAGTCGATAGCCCGGTAGGTAGGTGGGTATTATATATAATAAGGGAGGCTTCCTTAATTCAGAAGACAATAATATTTGCCATTTTGCTTAATATCACTTATAAGTAAGTCATCAGAGTATGATATTTTAGCGATGAGGTACCATCGTGAGTAGACTGGATCGACTTTATATAACCCACAAGCCTACTCGTGTCTCTGATATAATAACCTCAGGAATATGACTCGGAATTTGAGTTGCTTATGTTTCGGCACGTTCAAGTGTTGCTACTCTCCAAATAATGAAAGAGAAAGCGAGTCCTTTGTCATTTCGAGACAAGCCCAATTTCGTTATTGTCTTAAACGTTCTCAACAAACTGGTTTCACCACGTCCGATGAATTAATAATTAATTGTATATTCGTCATGAGGTAATATATGATTGCATCAAGTCGATGTACTATGGTGTCCATGGTTTGACTAAGTACTAGTTTATAAAGTATATAATATGCGCATAAAATTAATATCATATATATTTTAACGCGGCATCACGTTCATGGGTTAAATTCATTGTACATACGAGTATAGTTCGTTATAAAAAATTGATGAACCGGTGAATGAAATTTGCTAGCCATAAGTAGTAATAATAGATTGTCTATAGTTAGTGATAACATAGAGCATTACAAAAAAAGCATTTGTACAGCGCCTTTGAGGCGAATTTTCACAAAACCAGCGCTATTATTATACCAAAATATATTATTTTTGTACTTGTGTGCGTATTTCGAACTCACTTATATTTTTATTTATTGACAGTTCATACCATACATGGGAATCCATTCATTTCCATGAATATATAGAACGAAGAATTGAATGATAAATCCTGTAACTTATAGAACAAGAAACTTCGATTCTGATCTTTTTTTTGTGGTCATTCTTATAATTACGAAATCAATCTAGAACATTTATTAAAAACTCAACGATTCTGACGTCATATGTGACGTATTATGATGCCAAATCCCTTTTTATATGAAAACGTGCTTTAAAAAATAGTTGCTTTGGAGTCAGTCGATTAATACTGCAAAATAATTTCGTTACCTGAATGCAGAACTATCCTACCTGCATTTAAACAAAATTTACGGGGGAGGCATTTAAAGTTTTAAAAGTGGGTTCTTTTATATGAAAATATTTCTCCACATGTCGATCAAATCGATGGAAATATGGTCATTCTTGTTAAGATCTTTGTGCACAACAAAATCAGTTGTACAAAGAACACAATAAATTAAAAATGAAATTGGCTTAGACTAGATAGTTCTGCATTCATGTGACGATTTGACTGACATTCCTCATCAGGTTATTAAATATCATTTTACTCAGTATTTTATTTTTCATGTTTTTATAACGTCTCGGTCAACCGCATTTCGATAAAGAAAATCTAAGTTTAAACATTCAAATATTAATACATATTTTAAATTGTGCGCCTTAGAAACTTTAGGAATAATCAAAAAAACTAAATCAAAAATTAAAATGGTAAACAAAATAACAGCACCTCCTCATATATCACCATATTGTTAACCATGTTTCCTTGTTATTGTGACTTCTCTCACTACCTCCCTACCAAATCACCACTCCCATTCCCACTACCCTCTCGTAATAATATCTAATTATTTATGTACTTGCTTAATTTTAGTTAATTTTAAGAATGCTAGTGAATGACACGGATGTGTCGAAACCGGTGGCAAATAAATAAATCTAAGTAACTAATGTACATAGTGAATAAAACTCTTCAAAGTAAAACTACATTTTTATTTAATAATTCTTACTTTGTCGTTGTTCTTCTTATGGTGTAATCTCCCAACGGTACGGAAAATAGGAACATTCATCCATCGATCTCGTTCCAGTTCCTAAGCCATAACACTTGCTGTCTTCCGATTCCACTTTCCACAATCCTCCAATCTAACCTCTATATCAGTTGAGGGAGGTGGTATTTTTTTACGGTATAACGGACGGTGGTATAACGGACACCATGATGCATGGTGATCGAGAAGTTAGAGGAGCGGATGTAGCCAATGCGTTTGCGACACATTTCCAATCCGTGTATAGGAATGAGCCTCCATTACTAAATCCCAATACTGCTGCCAAGATGAATGTGAAGAGAGCCCAAAACATTGATATACGTCATATAGACGAATCAGATGTAAAATCTTCCATTACAAAAATGAAACCTACACATTCTCTTGGTCCTGATTTTTTACCAGTCTTTTTTCTGAAAGGATGTGTTGATTTTTTAAAGCTGCCCCTAAGCTTCATATTCAACCTCTCTTTAGAAACTGGTATATTTCCTGATTCCTGGAAAGTCTCAAAAATTTGTCCTATCTTCAAAAGCGGGTCAAAGACATTTGTGGAAAATTTCAGACCGGTGGCTATTCTCTCTGCCCCGGCAAAGCTGTTCGAGTCAATACTCCACAAACATATGCTGTCGCAAGTAGAGCCATTTATAATATCGGAACAGCATGGGTTTAGAAAGGGCCTATCAACAGACACGAACCTATTGGTACTCACAGATTATGTATCAAAATCCTTAGATAAAGGCTACCAAGTTGATTGCTCATACAATGATTTTTCGAAGGCTTTTGATACTGTAAATCATGACATCTTATTAAATAAACTGTCAATGATAGGTTTTTCTTTACGGTTTCTAATATTCTTTGCCAGCTATTTTACTGGAAGAAAACAATTTGTATCGCATGGAATATTTTTGTCTAAATTATTTCCTGTGCTCTCTGGAGTTCCTGAGGGCTCTAATTTAGGCCCCCTCCTCTTTTCTATTTTTATTAACGATATCGCAGAGAGCATTCTGCATTCCAGGTTTCTTCTTTTCGCTGATGACCTAAAACTGTTCTTAGAAATATTAACTTTAGAAGACTGCAATCGACTCCAATCGGATATTGATAGAATCATTGATTGGAGTAAGAGAAATCAGATTGAGTTCAATATTTCTAAATGTTTCATTCTTTCTTTCACAAGGGCGTGTCATACTTGGTTTTACCGGTATAATATGAACGCCCGAAGTTTAAAACGTGTCTCCACTATGAAAGATCTTGGTATCGTGTT
Source organism: Halesus radiatus (assembly GCA_022606495.2). NCBI lineage: Eukaryota > Metazoa > Arthropoda > Insecta > Trichoptera > Limnephilidae > Halesus > Halesus radiatus. The sequence goes on from JAHDVE020004061.1 coordinate 21,876, forward strand.
TGATAGTAGGCTGACATTTCATGCTCATATTGAAGTCGCCTGTGGTACTTCATTAAAAATGCTGGGTTTCGTCCTACGTACTTCAAGGAATTTTAAAGACACTCGGGTTCTCATAATTTTATATAACTCGCTAGTAAGGAGTAGGCTTGAGAGTGGGTCGGTGGTTTGGAGCCCACATCAGGTGAAGTATTCCCTCATGTTGGAAAGAGTTCAGAAGAAATTTTTAAGATTTCTTTATTTGAGGGAATATGGCTACTACCCGTGGCTCTATCCTACCGACTTTCTCCTAGGTATGCTCGGAATGAACCATCTGCGGGTCAGAAGGGATGTACACATTGTGACACATTTCTTCAGACTGATTCGCGGATGGTTCGAAAATTCGGCTGTCATGGAGAACATTCATTTCTATGTTCCCGATGGTTATCTCCGTCACCGACAGCATAGACTGTTTTATCTCCCGGCCTGCAGGACCAACTTGCCAATGGTCATGCCGGTGGGGAGGGCAATCTTGCTGTTAAATAGAATCACTTCGGATATCGACATATTTAGCATCAATGAAGCTGCATTTAAACGTAAAGCTTTGTTGCTACTTGTATAATGCCAGTATGCCTTGTATACAATTTACTGAGATTATTTATGTCTAAATTATTTTTTGTTTTAATTTTTATTATTTTTTATAAGTAATTATTTTGGATGTTGTACATCATGTATCATCTTTAAAAATGCCTTAAAATGTAAATTTTGTAAAATTTTTAAAAAGAATAAACAGTTGAATTGAATTGAATTTATTTTCTTAGAATGAGTCCAAGATTTGTGGCCAACGTAGCCAGTTATCATTGAATTCTTCGTCAGTTGGCATAAAACAATATTTTAAAACTCTACGCTTTCCAAAATGCATTCTATGATCTTGCGTCAAGTGTCCAACCGAAAAGCAGATTCATAATAGCGATTAACGGTCAGCACCCATAAATATGCGCTTTGCAGGTTTCTAACTCAAGAAATACTACAAATGATTTACCTGTGTATGTATCTAAGCGAATAATTAGCAAAATGTAAAAGGTTTCAAAAGATAATATTCCTCAAACAGTAATGTTTTAAATTCTGTATGAAATACGTGGGCACCAGAATATTAAGTAAAACGTTCAAAATTCCTTTCACTAGTTTTCCGGCTACACCTATTTTCAGACATTTTGGGACGTACTTCATGGAATTTAAGGATTCCAGTTTCAGGATTTTTGTCTTTGGAAACCTTATACATTTTCCTAACTCCCCGTATAGTATTTACAGATATATCATTTGTGGCATTGTTTGAGTTAGCAACCTGCAAAGTGATGTTTAGGGCCGTTTTTGAGTGCTGGCCCTTAAAGTATTTAAAATCCTATTAGATTTGAGGTGATTTTTTTCACAAAAACGGCGCTATCCAAATTATCCAATCATTATTACTATTATTATGAAATAGAAAACTAAAACACTATTATACACAAATCTATTAATTGTAGGATTCATTAAAGTGCTGGTATAGATGACACTTTACTTCATAAATGGAGTCAAGAAATATATCTACAATACCTCCAAATTTATGGCAGATGTATGGCAGTGAGGCATGGAACTGGCAGAGGAAGGATGAAAGTAGACTGAATGCTGTAGAAATGAGATCTCTGAGACGAATGTGTGGTAAAACCATGTATGATCGAGTGAAAAATGTTGAGATTCGTAAAGAATGCAAGGCTGATGTAAGCGTAGTGAGCAAGATTAAGAAAGGCGCTTAGATGGTTTGGGCATGTAGAGCGAATGAACGAAGAAAGTGTAAGGAGAATATATGACGCGAATGTGAATGGAAGAAGAGCCCGGGGACGCCCGAGGAAGACATGGCACGATCAAGTGAATCAAATACTCGAGTCGGGCCATGTCATCGGAATTGTATGAGGCGTTGTATGCAAGAAGTATGCTCGAGACGCGGTGGTTAATTTATGCACGTAATGGATTATTGTGCCTCTTAGCCTATTTTTACTTAACGGGCACTCAATTTATTTAGTGAAAACGTTGAAATAATGTTGAAATTTCTAATCCTTAATAAAGTTCACTGAGTATAAATGGGACGAAATAATCAATCGAGGCACTTAACTAACCATTGTTGATTTACAGGAATGTGGAAACTATTATTAATTAACGGGAGGTACTCAACCTAACCTAAGTAATACAATACCTACTTTATATAACAATGAAGATGGCGTTAACATGTAGTTATTAGTTATTACCATTAACAACATTGTGAAACCTAAGTAGTGCTAAGAACGCGATGCTAAGAACGACCACAGTACAGCACCACTACTTAGGTATAAAATGGTACAATATATTATTATCCAAAAACAAAATTAATATAACCGAAACATTGAAATATGAACAATTCAAAAAGTAAATTAACTCCCTGAACTTAGATAATGATATTGTGTACCCTTAATGTATACTATCTAGCATATAAAATACTATTTGGTTATTTAAAAAAAAATATTCTAAAATTGTTCTGTTGATTTACGTTTGTAGTTATTTAATATATTTTTTAATTATTTTTTACATTGTTTTTATTATTTTATCATTACGTATGTAAATACTCCTACCATAACCACGAGCTACTGGAGCTCAACTTATGGAGAGTATATCAATAGGAAGTTTAAAAAATCATGCATATGATGTATTATATTATAATTATGTAATTTTTTTTTCTAATAAATAAATAAAAAATTGAAAATAAGAATTAATAAAAATAGTTGATAAAAAATACGAAGTTGATTTTAATGTTCATAACTACATAATAGATTTACGGAACACAAAAACTTTACAATTGCTAAATACATAAATACAAACTAAGGTTTAGTATATTATCTGATAAAATAATGCATACAAATACGACAACTGTATGTGACCGAATCACAATTGAACGGGTCTCACGGGGAGCACTCATATAAGACCGGTCAGTGGCTAAGTTGGAAAATGCTTCAGGTTCCGGGCAATTTATAGCTGCCAAGTCCTCCACCATTGCAGAAGCAATATCTTACGTTTACAATGATGATAATAGGAGATTTTCAATTTAGGTTATTCGTAACTCGGAAATGTTTTGCCTTAAAAGTAATTTTTTTTTTAAATTTGACAAAACTTTTTAATTTAAAAAGTTTTATTGTGAAATTTTTCTCTTCACCATAGATCGGATAATATTCTGAGTATAGCTCTGGTCTCACCAGCGGGTCGGATCAACTCTCAGAATCGGAGGTTTAAAATCGCCGGGTTCTTGAGCGTCAGCGGTTTGTCTAATTTTAAGTTGGGTTATTTGATCAGGCGTTGAACAATGAACATCCCGTCAATCACGTATCAAAATTTAAACAGACTCTAACGGGCCTGTAATCGGCGGTAAAATTTAAAAAAAAATCAAGATGGCCCTAATTTCCGATATAATGACGACGTCTCAAATGTGACAGTGGTTCCAACAACTTGGCTTTAGTTCTTCTTCTGGCTTCTGATACTGATCACGTAAAAAATTATTTCAGCAAACGAATAAACTTCAACGGTGTTGCAATAATATCAACACGGATTGCTATGAAGCAGTAGTACACAACCCGCGGTCTGCGGGTTGCATCCGGTCCGTGAGCTCATATCGTGCGGTCTGCGGGTCCTTTCGTACGGCCCACTAGATTAAATAAAATTTCAAAATTCTGGTGAAAAAAAAAGGAAAACTTCACAACAGCAGTGGAGGGACAAACATTGTTGAATATTTAAGAAAAAATGTTTGATACGTGAACATTTGATGCATTTTAAATATTTCCGTTTTGTAAAACTCTAAAAGATTTTCTTAACTAAATTTTGTTAGGAATTTGACTTTCTGAAAAATAAAAATCAACAGCATTTATTGGTTTAAATTTTAGCATATGAAAAATGTTTCCTGCGTCGCTTTCTTTGTCCGCGCCCTGCACGATGTTGAGGTATTCCATTTTATAGCCGTAGATACGCGACCAAATGTTATTTCTGAGACATAGTTAGTAACGAAGTGAGTTTTTAAATTTATTTTTTATTTACCAATCGTTCTAATTTATGGGTGCTATATAATACGAAAGAGTATCGCAACAAGCATTTCAGAATGATAAAAATCGACAAAATTTATTGGCATGACCTTGGAGAATTTTTTTCGTTTATGCGTTCTGTTGGGATTCTTCTACAGTATTCTGTGTTTTTAAAGCTTTACTAGCGACACCACCGACTGCAAAGTTAACCATATCAAGTTGCATGTACTCTACCGCCTGCGGCCCGCGAACAAATTAAATTGGATAAATTGGCCCTCCAACTAAAAAGGTTATGCATCACTGCTTTAAAGAGAGACTGAGTGGTCCAGTAAGCATTATTAACTCGTTTTAAGTCCGATACAGTCCTATGGTGCCTAACTGATTTAACTGGCACACTCGCGTGGAGTGACCTCCACCACCCCTAGTATGACGCTATGCTGTGTCTGAGTGATCTTGTATTTCTGAAAGTCATATTCATTTGACCCACTGAGGCGTGATGTATGATTGTTTACTTATCAAGGCTCAACTTATTATGGCCGTTTGCTTACTTCACCTCTCATATAAACAGATGTTTTAAGTTGTAATGATGCACTACAAGGAGAACATTATCTATGTACAGATTGAGATGGCGAACTTTTCAGACAACATTATAAGATTCATTATTCAAATATTATTCATAACATTAATCCTAGACTTGTAAAAAAAGTAAATACATGTCGGGTATTTACCCACCTTTCTCAAAATTGTCCGTGTTAGTGTAATGTATTTGTATGAGTTTCTTGGAGGAATTGGGCTTTAAACCCGACAATAACAATTTATTCCATTTCATATTCCGCGTGTACACCCGCCAACACACTTCCAATTACAGGCCCATCTATGTCCTACCGATTTTATCAAAAATATACGAAAGGGTAATTAATGTACGATAAGTTAATTAACTTAAAAAAAAAAAAACATGGTTTTAGAAATAAATTAATCAATCATTCTGCAACTAATGGCCTTTTAAATAAACTTAGAACCAGCATAGATAATGGAAATTATGTCAAAGCAATTCTAGTGGACCTCCGAAATGTCTTCGATAACGTGAGTCATGTCATTGGTTACAAAAATAGAAAAAAACAGGTGTTACTGTTCCCGCTCTTAAACTAATCAAATCATACCTAAAAAATAGAGAACAATATGTTAGCACAGGATATAAAAACAGTCAACTCAATAGCATAAACTATGGAGTTCCTCAAGGTTTCATACCGGGGCTACTTTTATTCCAAATATACTCGTATATAAATTATATATGTCAATTTAGATTTTTAAATGGTGAAATATTCTTGTACGCAGATGACACTGCAATATTTTACTTTGGCAAAAACCTGGAAATTTTATTATGAAATTTCAACTAGATCTCAATATATTATAAAATTGGCTAATTAAAAACATTAACAATTGATCTTAAAAAAACTGGTTATATCGCGCTTCTTCCATATGTTTATTTTGATTTAACGTATAATAAATGTCATATAAATATGTGGATTATACAAAATTATAATTATCCTTGAAATTAAAATTTTCTTCTAAAATCGGTATTACCATATTAATTAATTTTTATTTCCATTTTATTAAATTTCTAGATTATGTTGACAACTGTTTTTTTTTTTAATTTAAAAAAAAATTATTCATTACGATATCCTATTGAAATATTATTGTGAATAATATCAGTATATTTCTAATCATGATATTTCTCTATTCTTAAATTTGTTTAATAATTCTGTGGTTGATTTTAATGGTAATAACTATCTGTTCCTTCTGATTCCTTATAATATTTTACCTACTCATCGATATTGTCTTCCAATTGTGAAAATTGCGGTTTTTGCATCGATGTAAAAAGTAACATTTTAAATTGTAGATTTTTAAATCGTAATGCATCTTTGATAGTTCCTTGAATTCTTGACAAAAATTATTGACCATTTATTACAGCACATTTTTATTTATAATTCAGTACAAAAGCAGTTATAAATTTGTATTTATACGGTACTTTTTTTACAAACGCACAGTGTTGTGATCCCATCCAAGACTTGGACAATTTTTTTTTTAATCAGAAAAGTCGCGCAAAGAATTTACATTTATAACAGGTTGGTTGGAAACTGCATGGCGCTCTTTTGTCAAAAAATACTCAGAAATAACCGTAGGTAACGATGATCGACATGATGCATTATTGGAAAAGTGTATCCCAAATCATAATTTATTAGTAAACATCTAGTTGTTTTCATGGAGGGTACTAACCGAGGTTAGTGGGTACATTATTTTGGTGCAATAATTTGACTTTGATATCAATTATGTGGCTGCTGTTAATAAAATTCGATCATAATTATACATGATGCATTATTGGAAAACTGTATCCCAAATCATAATTTATTAGTAAACATCTAGTTGTTTTCATGGAGGGTACTAACCGAGGTTAGTGGATACATTATTTTGGTGCAATAATTTGACTTTGATGTCAATTATGTGACTGCTGTTAATATAATTCGATCATAAATTTGAAGATTTTAAATTTTATTAGCACTTTACATAAAATTGTGGATTTGAAATAACATAATTCGTTTTATGTGTAAAGATATTTATTTGGCTATTGATTCATTTTGATTATTTTGAATTAGTCTATACTGAACCCTCGTATAAGGTAGTAAAAATATAAGAATTCAGGTTAGGGAACTTTTGTCAAAGGCATCCTGTTACCAGCAGCCACAGCAATTGATAGCAAAAATGGTCGTGCCAAAATAATCTACCTACATACCTTAGTTAGTAGACCTTGTACTCGAGAAAAACACAACACTCGCACTTTTCCAATTACAGAATGCATAATCTCTAATGACCTGTGATCAGTCATCCAAACTGTAGTAATGTTAATTACTTGTGCTATTACTATTTTTATTTTTATTTTGTCCCTTGGATGTATGGGACCGTAGCACTGTGCAACAGTACTAATAATTGGCCAATCACAGTGCTCGCCTCTCAATTGCTGTTTACGCGTGCGTTACGTCGTTGTAACGGGCACAAAGCGGACGGGGTCATCGTAAACATGATTGTCCATTTTTATACATAAAAAAGTTTTCCGTTAATGCACAGCAGACTACGAGACATCTGGACGGCTAAAGACCTTGGCTACTTAATCCACCAAATGTTGGTGGACCCTATGAAGAAATTTACAAGGTATTTTGCCGAAGCAATGGAGAGCAAGAAGTAGAGGGATGCAAGAAGCTCTAAGCCAATAAGAAGAAGCGTGAAGCAACAAGCAATAAACAGTAAGTGGGAACCGGGAGGCAGGAAGCAAGAAACAAATCGGGAGAGAAAAATATGAAGCAGTGGTAAACGGGATGGAAGAAGCAAAGTGAAACTGGAAACGTAGCTGAAAGCGGCAATCAAGAAGCATAACACAGCGGGAAGCTGTAAACGAAACAGGAAGTAGCGGGAAACAACAACGAAAACAAAACATAAGCGGGAAGCAAGAGGCGAGTAGCTAAAAGTAAGAAGAAAATGGAAGTAAAAAGAAGCGGGAAAACAAAAAGGATCACAAACGTTCAGTCAAATCCTTGATTCCTATCCATCTTTATTTCCAATATTAGCTCATAAGGTTATCATGTATACCGGTCGATTAAATTCCAATCTCCTTCCCATCCACAAAGCACGTGTTCCAAGTCCTAAAAAATCAGTGGCCCCTGGTGTACCGGGCTCACCGGGACAGGAGTGCTTCTGGCTGAGGTGGTATAATCGTATCGTAATATAATTTGACCTGTCTTAGTTTAGATGAAGGCAAATATAACAGCTTTTGAAGGGGAACTCAATAATAATAGTAATGATATTCGGATAATTTGTGTGGCGTCGTTTTTGTTATAAAATAACAGGCCTATTCAAAAGCTTGCATAAGAATCAATCGATACCACTGTGGTCTCGAAGCCACTCCAACAATGCGTACATTTGTAAACCCTCAAGCAAATCAATGAATGGAAGGAAGTTCAGATAAAATATTATGATGAAGTATTCAATATTCCAGAATTTTTTTGTTTGGTGTATTCAAAGTGTTTCAGAAATATGTTATTACATTGCGATGACTAAAACGTTGTATCGACAAAACTATTGTGTCAAAAAAGCGAACGAAAAACATTGTTTTGTTTTATATTTTGTTTCCCTCTTATTATATTTTGTATGTCTCACCTATATGCGCACTTTATGTATTCTTGTTTAGTTTTTAACTTTACCCTGACGAAGCTTGAGATAAGCGAAACCGGTTGGGGATAATTTTAAAAGTAAATTAGTGGTTTAAAACAAAGTCTTTGTTTTATTATTTACCGGTCAGTGGCTGAGTTGGCATCACGTTTGGCTCTCACCCAGTCGTCGTGAGTTCAATTCCTCGGCTGGCTAAGTCCTCCATTTACGACACAAGCAACATCTTCCGCTTACTGTGATGGTAGTAGGAGATTTTAAAATATTGTCAGGCTATTCGTAACCAGGGAATATTTGATTTCTTTTAAAACAAAAAAAAAATTATGAACATTAAATTTATTCGACTTCTGAATGGATGCTAAGGAAATAAAAGAAAGTTATTTAGTAAAACATTTTTTCTTCATAATTTGATTTTATTTATCCGTCAATTTTATTTGCCTTACAAATATATTTTAAAAACATAGTGGATGTACCGACATTGCCCAATAATAGACATACACATTGCTTTCACTCACACTATCTCAAATCGCATCAAATCAGCTTTTTTTCACAAACTGAAACTACAATATTGAACTAATTTTTTTTATTTTGTTTAACAAATCATCAATGTTGTTTATATCAAAACAGCATAGTTTGTATTGTATTGGTTCTTCATCGCAAAGCTTATTGGGAATAATTTCTATTGTTACTAAAACTTTTAAGCAGATTGAACTTTAAAGGAGGTCAGTCTAAGTATCAATAAAATTATAATATTGTCCTCTTAACCCGTTCAGCTCTCGTAAGAATTTCAATTTGGGCCCTTCACGCCGAGTGGGGTGGAGCAACCAACTCCCTAAGCTATGGTATCCCCCCTCACCCCCGCCCCTATCGCAAGCAATCCACCCAGTCTGCAAGCTTCTCCGCCCTGCCGCCAGGGCTCGGGCTTATCGCTTATCTCCCCCGCCTTTGTCTCTCGAGTGCCGTCGACTTTTGAACTTCGAACCTGCTTCTTGCTGCGTCACCTTTGTGATGTGATGACCCTAGCCCGACCTAGAACACGAGTACCCCGCCGCGATTAGTCCAATCCCGAAGCTGCAAAGTCATATCTCCAGCGGGGCTATTTTCTTTACACGGTCTTAATGCATGTGTCAGATAACGTATATTGCCGTGTTTTTAATATTACGCAAGTTCAATAAACAGTGCTTCGTTATCCTATTAGACATTTTTTCACTTGGGTAGTTAATTTGACAAACACCTACAGTTTATCTGAAATCTGTCTTCTTTTATTATTTACAATGTTATGTATACATGTGTCAGATAAAAATACATACCAGTGGTTATCAATATTGCTAAAGCTCAATGAACAGTGTTTTTATTTTATCTTTATAAAAATATCACTTAAGTAGTTCATTTTCTTTTCATCAAGAAGAACGCGTTTGTTTTATCTGAAATGTATTTTCTTTTTTCTTTTGTTATTCGATTTCACTCACTACCTTCATTGTGGCTGTCGCTTACTTTTATCTAGTATTATTTTATCTAGTTCGCGAACGTTTTTATCAGCGTGATTTTAACAAGTCATTAAGTTTAGTGAGAACTAACAAAATCCCGTTTATGTTAATTGTAAGCCCAGTGAGTGAAAGCGTACATTCCTGGAATTCACGGGATTTCGGGAAACTGGTTGCCTTTAAATTTCAGATATCAGATATTTCAGCTGTACCTACCTTCCCTTTAGATCGTGGAATCAGATACCGCTTGATTCATTATAGTACGAACTGACCGAGTCAGTTTAAGTTAAGGCTGTCAAAGATGTCCGGACCAGTAAATTTTGAAATAATACACATAGTTTAAAGTGAATATCTCATATAAGTAATGCGCCCTATTAAGTTGGTTTTCTCCCCAACCGCCCCCTCCCTTTCGTCTGTTCGGCTTAAACCTTCAAACGAACCTTTCATACAGAAGGGACGAAAATTTTGCAGTTAAGTACATTGTTATTTCTGAAAATGAAGTTGACAGCTTTCTGGTAAAGAGCTTTCACGTCTCGGAATTGTATTTTATCTCCATTCAATTGAATTGTACGCCATCTTGATTGAATGGGAAAATCTCCGACCATTTTGATATTATGTTAAATCATTCTAATAAATCTATTGTTTTAATTCCTCTTGTGGAAAGGTCTTAACGATGCTGTCTTCAAGAAGTCTTTTCAAAATCAATTATTCCATACTTATTCATTTCTTTTTGGTGGTATTTAAAGTAAAATATATTTCTAGTGTTTCATGTATTCACTATTTTCAGTAATATTCATTGCTTTTGCTTCTTTATTTTCGTTCCATATGGCTGTTGTTGCAAAACCCTTATTCGAAGTTAAGAAATCAATTTACAATATTTCTGCCCCGAGGTATGAATGAGGATGGGGTGAATTTTCCTAAAATCAGCATGGATGAAATATAAAGATCAGTTAAATATATGAAGCATAATAAGGCTGTTGGTTTCGACAATATTGCTGCTGAATACTTTAAAGGAGATATATAATTCTTATAAATATAATTCTCACATGGTTATGCAAACTTTTTAACTAGTGTTTAGGAGGAGGGTTACACCCCATTAGATTGGAGAAGGGCTGTGATCGTGTCTCTATACAAAGGTAAAGGGTCACGTATGTGATGTGGAAATCACAGGGCTCTTAGCCTCCTAAGTTCAGTAGGAAAGCTGTATGGTAGGATATTGATTGAAAGGGTACAAATGAAAACAAAGAATAAAGTATGGGATGTGCAAGGTGCATTTATGAGTGGAAGGGGGTGAATGGATCAAATTTTCCTGTTGCGTACGCTCACAGAGAAGTTTCTGCCAAAAAACCAGAAACTTTTCTGTGCTTTTGTAGATCTTCAAAAAGCATACGACCTAGTTGATAGAAAAAAAGTTATGGAAGGTGTTGTCAAGTATGGAGTGAATATGAATCTTATACAGGCATTCGAATCTCCGTACGAGGGAAGCGTTGCATGTGTTAGGGCAAACGGTGATTCACAGGGTGATTTGACATAATAGGTGTTAAGCAAGGCTGCGTAATGTCACCGTGGTTATTCAATCTATACACGGATAATTGTATGCAAGAATTGAAAGAGGTGGGCTTGGGCTCGAAAATGAGTAATCAGAAAGTATGTTGCCTGTTGTATGCTGATGATGCGGTGCTGATTGCTAACAGTATGGAAGATTTACAGTCCCTCATATCTAGGATGAACGAAGTATGTATGAAGAATGATCTAATGATGAATGTAAGTAAGTGTATAGTCATGGCGTTTGAAAGAGAGAGTACGAAAACAGTATGCAATATAGTTGTGAATGATGAATACTTGGATCACGTCGATGAGTTTGTGTATTTGGGAAGTATGTTTACGAGAGATGGAAAGACTGATGGGGATATTGATAGAAGGGTGAGTACAGGAAACTACATTGACGGAGGACTGAACGCGGTTGGCGCTAACAAAAAATTGTCCAAAGAAATCGAAACTAGCAGTCCACAATGGAGTGCTGATACCAACCCTGATGTATGGCAGTGAGGATGTAACTGGCAGAGGAAGGATTAAAGTAGACTGAATGCCGTAGAAATGAGATCTCTGAGACGAATGTGTGGTAAAACCATGTATGATCGTGTAAAAATTGTTGAGATTCGTAAATAATGCAAGGCTGATATATGCGTAATGAGTAAGATTAAGAAAGGGACTCTTAGATGGTTCGGGCATATAGAGCGATTGAACAAATAGAGGAGTGTAAGGAGAATATATGATGCCAATGTGAATGGAAGGAGAAGCCGGGGACGTCTGAGGAAGACATGGCACGATCAAGTTAATAAAATACTTTAGTCGGGCCATGTCAGAAGTCGAAATAACAGAAGAGAATGTATGAATGTGAATGAAGCAAGAAGTGTATGCCAAGATCGAGTTGTTTGGCGGTCCGTCCTCTCTGCCTACCCCTGCGGGGAAACGGCGTGATGATTAGTTAGTTAGTTAGTTAGTGGTATTGTATTCATATCGGTAACATTTCTCCCCAATTTATACGCGTTATCAAGTTTGTACATTACCTACTAAAAACATATTTCCGTGTATTTTGCATTTCGTTGAACTATTTTACTTTGAATCCATGGCCAAGAATACCGTTGAAGGATGAAATCCTATTACATAATTTACTAAATAATGTTATCATAAGTCAAATTTTGGAGGCTTATTTATTTCATTTTACTTTAAAATCAATCCATTTCTCTTCTTAGAAATCACATGAGACTTTAATTCTACCTAATTTCATCATTAAACGTATCAAATTCCCGTGCTCACAATTAAAAAAAAAACATTTGTAATCCATGCATCTCTGTAATTAATTACTGGTTTGCAATTAGATTAATTTGAATTTTCAGAAAATTTTAAAAGTGTTAATTGTCAATTAAATATTATTAATAATCAAACATTTTTTATAAAGAGCTGCTTCTTAAATTTATTTTCACATTAATATCTATATATAGAATATTATTAATTAAAAATTATGAGTAATAATTATTATTTTAGTTTTTAGGCCTTGTTATATTGTTCATTTTATTAAATAATTTTTTTTTTTTTAAATAATTTATTTCTTTAAATTTATTATTTTATGATTATATATTTTTTAACATTTCTAATTAATTACTTACCTTCTTCCATCATGTATTGTTATTTTTTGTTTATCTTTGTAATTTGTCTGTTTTCACGTTATTATTTTTCTTTGTTTACTATATGTCTATTCTTGTCATTATTTCTTAGTGTACTATGTATCCTGATGTTGATATTAATTTTACTTTTAAAATACCTCACAGGCTCTCAAGAATAATGTATCTCGTCTGAAATATGCTTTCCCAAATAGTAATAACCCATTGAACGCCTTAATAGGCAGTTTAGGCAGGTTAAAGTAAGGTTTAAGTAATCTAATACTATGCAAATTAATACAAATTGGTTGATAATTCCTTTATTCGGTGATTAAATTAAAAAATTTCCCTTTTTTCAATAAAACTCACTTATAGCTATTTTGCGTTACTTTTTCCTTTTTACTTTAGGGGGTTGCTAAGCAAAAAACAAAACAAAACCCTAATTCTTACTGAGTTACTCAAGCAACGTCTTTTTTCTTTCTTCGCGAGAATTTCGTAGATATGAAAAGAATTCCACTTTTATTTTGCTTACTTGTTTAACGTTTCTTATTTTTTGTGTTGAACTTTATTTTTAACGTTTGTAATTTACGCGTGATCGTGTAAACCGCATAAATCTTGCTCATGCAAATGTTTCTTTTCATTTGGCGATACTAATAATAAATATATAATACTGAGTTTTGTGCAGATAGAAGATTTCCATTTTGCACTCCGGCTTAGCGCGAGTATAAACAACGAGCGTATCTACCGATGAGTGAGCCAATTACCAAGTCTGCTCAATGAAATATAATATTTCTCTCATTCTCACCTTATCCAACCGTAATGATGTAGGGGGAAATTTCCCTACATCTGGGGGAAAAGAATATCAAAATCGTTTTTTTTTCAAATATCTAGGGATTTTTTTGTATTTTTTGTAATTACCGTGCTTTTGGTATAGGTATAAATTAATACTGAAAATTATCTTTTATGCATTGATAATTTATTTATTGTGTTCAAGTTTAATTTGTAAAACTCCGTTTTTATTTAATTTTTTTATTTATTTTAACGATGAGTTTTATTATTCAATTTAAAAAAAAACGATATTTATATTCTTATAACATTTCGATATAACATTTTATGTTTTTCATTTTATGTATCTACACAGAAATAATATGAGCAGATCGTCTGTAAATGACTTCTCCACAGTTCGGAAGGCGTAACAGATGTCACGCGTAACAATAATTACCTAGCAGAACTTTTTTTATAAATTATTCGTTTTTTTAGTAAAAAATAATAGGTATTATTACGTTTTTTAAACTTTAGATAACTCATTTATGTGCATAGGAATTAATATCATGTGGGTACTTATACAACAGAATACAAAATTCGAAAAGGGGGACTCTCAGTATATTTGTATTGAGTTTATTCATCCTCCGTGACATCCAACTAATCTCCGGTCTCAAATAATTAATAATTATACTTTCTTATTTGTATAAAAAATGTCTAGATAGTCTGGGAAATTTCTTGGAAAAGTATGGAAAATGCAGGTCTTACTTTATTGGTCGACTGTCGAGCAGTCGAGCTGGCTGTTCGAGTCCTCGGATCTCGGTCCTGAGGACCGAGGACTATGCGGCCGCTTCCTTAGAAGCCGGTTCACGACATGCGGTATTGATATTCCGGGCGAAGCGGGGAAACTTCGATACAGACAGACAGCGAAGACAAATTATAAATTGTACTTTCAAAATATAAATTGGATGAATTCCTCGGGGTCCCGGAGCGGGCAAACTCGCGCTTCATCATTTTCAAGGCACCTCCGCTGCCGCTCCGTTATCTTTTGTATTTTGTACTCTCAAGTTTATTTTTAAAGGCCCGCACCGTAACGACAAATGCGGCACGGTTTTAACAAGCAAATATTGCTGCCAGCGTCCTTCAGCTGTTCACCAGCCGCTTTTGTATATTCGCTTTCTTAAGTTAATTTATCCTTAACTTGCATGCTATTCAAATGACCTTATTTCATATCAAACCTTAGAACGAACTTATCATGTTTGAAACGTTATTTGAACTAAACAATTTCACGAAAAAGCACGGGTAGATAGATACTATATCTGAAATACAATTAGTATTGATGTTTGTAGTTTTCTTTGAAAAGCAACTTTTCAGAACCACTTTCGGAGAAGTTACAAGCGTGGGATTACTGGGAAGTATTACCTGTATTCCGAGAGGTCTACCTTGGTTTCTTTGCCTTCCTAATGTTATTTTATTTGGTTTAACGATTACTTCCCCCGAGACGTTAGCTCCTGTGTAATCGCTACAAGAGAGACGAAATGTCTCCCAACGTGAACATTTTGGACTAGTCACTGGTGGGTTGGTCTTAGGTTAAGTCCTTTGTGCACTGAATCGACATTTCATAATTTTCTCTCGCAACGGGACAGTTTAACAATCATTTCGTGTAATATTTTTCAATGTAATGTTCTTTTTTTTGCTTTTGTAATGCTAAAAATACTCGACTTTATATACTTTTTAAAGTTGGTGACATAATTTTTTCAGCGTTTTCTTTTCGACATTGAACACGCTTCTTTTTCATTTCCCATCCTTCGTCGAACAAGTAAGGAAATCGATTTCTGTAAGATTTCTGTAAGGAAAGTTCTTTGATACTCTAGCCTTTCCACAATATCTTTTTTTAAGCCTTTGCCGATTTGCGATTTTATTGCCACTATGTTTTTTGGAAATGTTTTTCACGTATGACTCGGCCAGTAACTGGTTAAGATGCCACTTGTAGTACGGTCGGCACTCTTAACGCTGGCCCATTTGTTTTCCTTGGCGGGTTTTAATTTGAGTGAGTTCCTTACTGTACTTCCCGAACGGCCCCGCCCTCTACCCTCGTGTCCTTCCCACCATTGTCTGAACCGGGCTGGAATAATCTAACCCTCCAGAACCTGGTCTCCTGGTACTTGAACAATATTTCCTCCAAGAGTAGTGCCGCACCGTGCCTTTTGCCATTTACCCGGCGCTTTCAACGAGATTCGCTTTTTTCCATTCCTACTTCCCCTCCTCAGTTGAAAGACACACTCGTATATCTGGACTCCGATTTATATTTTTGTTTGCCTTGAACGATTCGCATTTCAAATCTTTGTCATAAAATATGTCGCTTTTTCTACAATATTACCCATTCGCTTTGAGGGAATATTTGGTCGTGTGTTCCTAAAGCGGAAATAAATAAATACAATTTGTTGGTTTTAGCTGACAATAGTTTTTCGATTGATTTTGGCATAATGACATTCAGATAACCCCTGGAAAAACTATACAAATGGAAGGCGTGGTCGTATTGTTGTTAAGGGTTGAACTTTTACCACTACTTTGCTCTTAATATAGCGGCAATAATTTTTAGAGTTTTTTTTTTGGCTTATTTTTTTCTTAATTTTGTTTTATTTGTATTTTTATAGTTCGTTTTCGTTATAACTAGATAATATAGTATTTGATTTTTCTTTTTTATGAGTAGGAATATTCGCATGATAACCGGTCGGATATTTTAAGGTAAAATTCATTGGGTGATGAATTTTTAGATAATCGTGGAAGATTTTGATTATCATTTACCTAGCAACCAGTATTGCGTAAAGAGATTCGCTATGAATGCGAGGTTAGGAATTAATTTGATCAACTATTTTTGGTTTTGTTTTGTAGGTAACTAGCTGATGTGTACCCGGCCTTGCTCGGGATTTTTTTAAAACTCTTAACTCATAAAGTTGTGATTTCTTGCTTGTAGTTTGGATGCCATAATTGATTTGACAGTGAAAGTAATTCCTTGTGACGACTATTACTATCTCTAAACAAAAAAAAAACATTTGAAAATTTTATTTCGTTGCAAACATTTTTTTTTTTTCAAAATTTATCTTAATAATAAAGTTCTTAAATAGGTACTTACTTGTGTTTTCCATTTTGAAAATATTCTACCCAATCAAACCTTCTTCTTTTGAGTAATCTGTGGCTAACCGGAGTGGAATATCTATGGGCTAACCTCAATACAACATGACGGGTTCAATGTTTTTCATACTAATTTTAAAACGTTATAGCAACAGTTTTACATATTTAAATTCATTCAAACTACTCTCTAAACCTTCCCTGCACTAATAAGAACAAACTCTGCTATCTTCAGCGAAACCGGTCCAGTAATTTTCGAGAAATTAGAGAACACACAGACAAACATTTATATATAGAAATTGATAGGTAAAATGAGAGATAGTTGACGGTAAGTATTTTAGATATTAGATTGTGATCAAAGTATACAGTGGTGTTAGGTCCATAAAGACTGAAAAGCCTACCCTTAGAAAGATGAACTATGAGAAAAAAATTAAATAAAAAGTTTCAAATGTGACAAATTTATCAAAATGAATTTTTTTCAATGAATCTGGTAAGGAACTTGTACACCATTTTCATATATTTAATACACAATTCATGACCAATCTACAAAAACTACTAACGTTGATCGTAGAGCAATGCTCGCACGTATGTATGCACCGTCGCCTTACGTTTCACCAATAGCTGATAAATATTTTTTTTTGTTGAATAATATTCCTGATTGAAATGTTTTTGCGCTACAACTTAATTTCAGATATCTACTATCGTATTGATATTTACTTGCTGTTAACAGTCCTATGTAAAATACCACTCGAAAAAATGTAGTTTTATTTTATTTTTGTGAAAAAACAATTGCTGTGTTATTATTCTTATATACAGTAGCACGTGTGTCATTTTGGGGACTCTCTAGTCTCTACTCCCCACCTGCTAGGGAGATGAGTGGCGAAGCAACAGCCAGTACACGGTACAGTCGCACGGTCTGTACTGCACCAGTACACTACCCGAGAGTTAGATATTAAACTGTTAGTCAGTCAGTAGTCTTTTGCCAGATGGTTCCGGTTAAAATGTCAACTCTGTTTATATTATATTGCTAAATTGTTATGCACCGCCGATTAATGCCATTACACCTCTGCGTTTTGCGATTTAAACGCGTTCCAGAAAAACTCTTTTCGTAATACTCGTACGTGTCTGTGTTTACGTATTAAACGATTAAAACTTTAAATTCGAACTTTAAATTGAACGTAACTCATTTACTTCGTTACCCATTGCACGTATACGTCCATGTATATTTCAATGCTGCAACTAACTAAAGATAATGTATTTATAAAATTGATTTGAAACTAATATTTATTTAACGTATTAAATTTTCCTCGCTGGCGCTTGTAAGCTTTTGTCTAAGCGTAAGACCTGAGTGACGGAGCGGAGCGTGCGGCGGTGCGTTAGTCGGAACGCGCTACCATTGAGCTGCCCGGCTTCAGTGGCAGAGACGGAAAGAGAATTCAGCGCAAACAGTCCCAATTGAAACTGCCACCATGACTTCATTCAATATTATCGATATATATATTTTTTTTTAGAAAATTAATTTCTTAAATTTGATTTAATGTGTAAGGAAGGTCAGAGTGAAATTGAAAAACCAAGACACTATTATACTTGTATAACTTGATAATTCTCGCCACACTTTCGCCTTGATTAATCTGTTTTTCTCCCAGTGCCGTCGACTGGCTGAATAACCCCAGCATCCCACTATGACATCCACCAACTCTCCTCCACCATACGAAGAAGAAGAATCTGTTTTTAAAAAGTGAATGAGTAGACATCCATATTTCAAGCTTCGATTGAATTTCAGTTATTACAACGTCTTTCTTCCAACGACATCACGCACACTACTACATACTACAAACGCTGTTAAAAAGCAAACTGGTTTGAAGTTGGACGCGCACGCTCCGCTGAACGCAAGCAAGAACGCTCTGTACACCGGTCAAGCGTCCGCCACTCGGGACACTAGCATGTGTTTGAGGTACACGCTGCACGCTCCGTCCCGCTGAACGCCCCGCTAGAGCGGCCACTCGGGACACTAGTATGTGTTTGAGGTACACGCTGCACGCTCCGTCCCGCTGAACGCCCCGCTAGAGCGGCCACTCGGGACTAACTAGCATGTGTTTGAGGTACACGCTGCACACCCCGTCTCGCTGAACGCCCCGCTAGATCGGCCACTCGGGACTAACTAGCGTGTGTTTGAGGTACACGCTGCACCCTCCGTCTCGCTGAACGCCCCGCTAGAGCGGCCACTCAGGCCTTACGCTATGTTATTTTTACCCAACATTTGAGTAGTTTGGCTCAACTTGCTCTGTTCAAACCTTATAAAAGAAGTTTGAAACTTTAGCAATTAAATAATATTTCTTGTAAAAGCCGCTCAGGGTTTTCAAACTTATTATCGTTTTTTTTGTAATTTCCTTTCCGACTCCTTTATTCCGAGCGCTTCAGAATAATAATAACTTGTTTTCACAAGTTCTCTTTGCTCACTATTGCCCCATCGAGGTATGTACCTTCTCAACCTGAACCTGTATATTTTCCACCTATTTAAAATCGCAGTTGTTAATTACTTTGATACTTTCATTTTTAAATGACCCTTATTAAGCTTTTACTAATTACTTGGTTCGTCTTTCCATTAGATTATTTTTATACCGATCTCCTTTTTGTGTTTATTCGTCAAAGTTTTAACCTTTGAAATTACTTTTGGAGCAGAAGTAATTTAAAGTAGACGTTTCAATTACAATATTTATTTAGTATTTAGAGTTACCTTGTAAAGACAACCGACCTCTTTATCGCTTTTATTTTAAAAGCTTAGTGTAACTTTTTAATAAATATTTGGTTTTCCGAAAGGCTAAACATTGGTTATATCATATTATTATTCAGATATTGATGTGTTGAATTGTAGATTACTTATTATTACTTAAGAATTATTCGTAGTTTTTTTTCATTAATGTTTGAACGTGGGTGTTGTTTTAAAATAAACTTTTTCATTTGTATGGCGTAGGTACTTACTACCAACATTCAGAAGTTTTTTTATCCTTTTTTAAATGTTGGTATTACCACTTACGAGTATATGTACCATTTTTTGTTCAATAAATATGCTTTTTTATAATATCTATATTAGTAATTTATCTAGTACCTAATTTGTGCACGGTTTCATTCGGATCGCGTGACTGAGGCACCCCTCCTTTAGCCAGTACTCGCTACAACCCTCGTCTGCGGCGCATATTGACTCGGTAAAAGCTCGGTTACGCCAGCGGCACTGCTGGTGTAGTGGTATCATGCAAGATTCCCATTCTTGTGACCCGAGTTCGATTCCCGGGCAGTGCAGGTTTTTTTTCTTTTTGTTTTAATTATTTTGCATTAAAAATATTGTAAAAAGTATTTTTTTGTAAACCACTTTCTCTATATTTTTTTTGTATTTATTAAAGGTTAGGATAATCACTTTTTTTTTAATTGAGCATTTCGTAAAAGTTTGTAAGATAATTTTCTCTATATTCTTTTGTTTAATTAGTTGGATGTCGTGTAGTAAGAATACCTCCGTATTTTGCGTTGGGGGAGATTTTTAGAATTAGAATTTCCCCTCAAATGTTGTCCAGATTTTACATGTGTTTTTGTAAATCCCCTTTCCCGGTGATACAATTCTCGGCCTACTTCTATTATCGAATCCCTTTTATAAATATTTTCTACCCAGATTTGCAAAGAGAAAGCGAGCGACAGAGAAAATAGCGGAAATCCACAAAGGAAATGAACACGTTATGTTTGCAAAAAACCTACCCCTCGTGTCACTTCAAGTCGTCAAACCGCTAATACCCCAACCACGTGCTTAACCCTTTGGGGAGTGTCGCCCCTAGGTTTTTTTTCTTTCATTTTTACTTTTTTATCTTTGTAAGTTCGCTTGGCTTTTGACGGAGTTTCCCCGAGCATCCCTCCCCTTTTCATCTCCCAGACCGCGCAGTAAGGAGATCAAGAGCTCCCTGGAAGTACTTAGCAGAATTAAATTGGTACAGATGGTATCAGCAGTGGGGGGGGGGGTGTGGTGAATTTGACAATGCCGCTACGGTTGCATTAATTCCCGTTTTTCCCGGCGCGCGGAGTGATCCCTATTAATTACCTTTGGCTATGTTTACAAACAATGTAATATAGCGCGCAATGTCTTGATCATTACTCACGATATCAATCTTTCCACACAGTACGTTTATAATTATTATAATACGACCAAAGAGAAGTTTGCACTCAAAACATTATGCTTTTGAAAACATGTATTATAAGGAAGAATAAAATAAAATCAACACTGAAAATAAAAATATACGATCGCGATTGAGACTCGAACTCAGAATCTATTCGGGAATTGCGTCTCTACCAATTGAGCTACCGAGACCCTGTTGAATTGCGTTATTTGAAGGCATTCTTGAAATTCCTTAAAAAAATCCTTACACATTAATGCTGAAGTGGTGTGCATGGTTCGGGATATACCCTTTTAGCTAGTTATGCAACATAATATTTAGTACATTTTTGGTCCAAATTATTAAGCGATCGAATAGTGGGGAAAAAAGAGCATTACGCGTCCTATTCGTGGGAAAGGTACCTAATGCTATTACTTGAATTCCTCCCGCGTGAATCTATTACAACGATAGTTAATCTTAAACATAAATGAGTAAATAATTCATCGCGTTGACTCATTAAGACAACTTGAACGTTATTACGGAAATTACATGTCGAAAATATTATAAAGCACCCAAAAATAGTGCATCATACTTTTGAAAAAAATATTCTCTTAAGCAAGACTTGCCGAAACACGCCCCCTGTGACAATTCATTTCACAATATTGATAACATGACGGGTAATGTGCTAGCGTTACAAATATCACAATCCAACCCCTAAAGCCTCAGTCACACACAGCGATCTCAACGCTGCTATATGATTAGTAGCGTTGAAATCCCTTCGTGTGGCAAGATATTCGCTGCGAATAACTCAATTAAGAGCTTTTAAACATTCGCGGGGTTCAATTAGAACATGTTCAATTATGATCGCGATAAATGCACGATTTCGGCTGTCACATGACCTAGTTGCCGGTTTTTGGCTGCTTTTGCATGTCTTTGCCAATACGCTAACTGTCATTTTGATTCATTCGACTAATCCATTCGCGAACACATTTTATTTTATGTGAGGCCTTTCTAAATCACTTAACAATTGTTTACTCAGCTCGTCACAATTCAAGCGAATCAGTCGTTTCAAAAATGCAGAACTAGATTACAGCATTTTTTTGACAGTTCACTCGCTACTTCCTACTCGCAGTTCGAGACATTCCAGTAGCGTCTCTCATTTTTTAATTCCCCCTTATTCGTGTACCCCCCAGTTACCCTATGCATGAATCCGGATTACAAATGATGACCACTTTTTGTATCAGGTAGATATATTTTTTTCAACTTTTGTCGTTAAGGGTGCTCCAAGTGTCACTTCACTGTACTTATTAAATTCTGCTAATTTTACAGTACTGTTTTTTTTTAATATATAAATTACATATAATAGATTAAAAATACAGGTATGTCTTAAAAATAAATACAAAAGTATGTTTTTTTAATAAAAACTACCCAGCTCAATAGAGAAAGCTTTCTCATAATAACAATAACAAAGCATTTATATAGCGATGTTTTGTGTTATTTCACTTCAAGTGCGTGTTTGAGTTGGCGAGCAGCGCCATGTACCGACAGTAATTGTAACGTTGGATATAGAAATAATAAAATATATAGATGGAGAATATATATAAGATACATATAGAATATATAGATGCACTTTGAGTAAACTTAAATAGTATTGTAATATTGTGTTATTTATACATGTTAGTAACTATATCTTCAAATTATAAAATTAAAGATAGAAATAAAAGTAAGAATATAGAGTAGAAATGAAGTCATTCGTAATAAAGTTAATGCACTAGAGTTGGTTCTAGAATAATTGTTGTTTGCAGTTATAGATCTTGTAACAGCGGTAAAATTGCAAGTACGTGATAATACCAAAGCATTGTTTCCAAAGTATATTTATTTTCATATGATATCTTACTACGGATCGATGTTCCAAAACTGCAATTCCTTTTCAAAATACACACAAGCTTTCACTTTCCCGCACCTTTAAAATTGTATTAACTCTGAAGCTTTTAATAAAGGTATCCTAAAGCTCAGTTTTGATATAGGTTCATTTTTCAAATAAATACACAAAATCACATTTGTAGCTGTAATAAACATTGGCCAATAGAGACAATCAGATCTAGAGAGGTTAACCAAACGAGAGGCGTTTTGGCTTATATTCCACTTCGTGTATATGGAGTACGATTTTTCATTTAAATGGAAACGTGTTTTCATTTAACGGAATTGATCCCAATTCTATTTAGTTCCTACTTGTAAATAAAATACCACGTTTTTTATTCTGACAGTTTTATTGGGATCTCTATGTATACAATATGGTCCTGCCACTGAGAATTCTGTTGCAGGCTCTATTTCTGTCACACGTGTTGTTTATGAGAAGGAGGAACCGATCACAATGGGGTTATCAGCGGTATATTATCGCGTACTCGTATAGGATATGGTTTAAAATACACGTATATGTATATAATAAAGTTGTTACTTCAAAACTATTTTGGTGCCCCGAAAGCTTTAGTTGTTTGCTTCCTATTTTATTTATAGGCCTTTAAATTTATTTTTATTCAAGAAAAGATTTCATAGTTGTTTGTATCCTTACACTTTTCTAATAAACATGTTTCTATTGTTCCAGGTAAGCACCAATGACAGCAGAGGCATAATTGGCCTTGCCAACATTCAGCTTCTTGATAAAATCACGAACGGGCAAGTAAAACAAAATGTTTGTTTCGTAGAGATTCCATCCTCTTATTGTTTTATTTGAAAGGTCACCCCTGAAGCCGTAATTAATTTTCAATGTAACCGCAATTAAAGGCAACGTAAAATTGGCGTACTTTTTGTTATTTTACATTAATTACAAGGTGATTTATTTACAAAACAATCAAACCTCTAACAGGTAAAGTGTTTTCCTGTGGCAATTAATTCTGAAACAGCGAGTTATTTCTCACAAACGTGTATAGTCCTGATTAAGGACATTCAAATATTGTTAGTTCCGTAACGCAGCAACCCTTTTTACCCTTTATTACAAAAAAATAATATCGTTTCTTGGTCACGTACATGGGTCCCCCCTTTGCGTGAAAACATTTACAGCTACGGTGTCACATAGCTCGAGCATTTATTTCCCTTTGGAGTTCTATTTAATACTTAGAATTTATTTGAAAGAAGGTTTTTTCCATCCTTTTGGTACGTATACAATGCGCTGCCCATTCCAATGTGTCCATTTATTTTTATTTAAAGTTAGATTCTTCTAAATGCGGTCTAACCCCTTTAAATTTCTTTAAGGGCTAGCACTCAAAAATGACCCTAAACATCACTTTGCAGGTTGCTAACTCAAGCAATACCACGCATAATTTATCTGTAAATTCTATACAAGTAGTTAGAAAAAGACCTCAATCTGTAATATTTAACTTTTATGAAATACATCCCAAAATAGGTGTAGTCTGAAAACCAGTGAAATAAATTTTGTCCGTTTTACTTAAAATTCCAGTACGTATTTCGTATAGAATTTAAATGATTACAGTTTCAGGATTATTATGCATGCATTTAATTTTCCTACATATAAAATTAACAGATGAATCATTAGTATTTCTTGAGTTAGCAACCCTAAAACTGTGTATTTTTTGATGCTGACCGTTGACAGCTAAAATATATATATATATATATATATATATTCACAATATATTTCTGTTTAACAATGCTTTAATAGACATTGATTTAATAAAACAAATTCTTCGATTCGTTGCGCTTGCTTCTTGATTGTAAAATTCTTTGTTTGTGGTCCGAATGGCGCTCGGCTTATTTCGTGCAAAATGTTTCTTCTTGACTGCCATAGTATAAATGGGCTCGGTAAGCATTATTTCGTGGCTTACATATTATTCATATTTTATTGATATTGAAGACAACGTATCAAAATAAAGTACCTGCCATTTTTCTCTATATGTATTATCTAATTATCTTTACATTCTAGTGGTATACGAAAATCTTTTATCTTTTTTCGCCACCTTGCACTCGATAGTACAGTTGTTTCATTTGAATTTAATTCACATTTTCATTATGGAAGCGACTTATGATATTTACCAGGAATCCATAATTTTTCCTATATTTGTTTTCATTGACTCTGAGAATTTTCTCTGAAGTAAGTCTTAACTTTAATAAGTTGCCTGAAAATTCCTTTCAAAGTTTAAAAAAAAACTCTGTGTTACGTCCCAGTGACGTTTAAATTGAATCAATGGGTTATATTTTAATTTTGTTTAATTTCTTCGTAAATCACTAGATTCGCTTATATATACTACCCAAATGCAAACCTGTAAATGGTCAAATTTATATTACTTATTTATTTTATATTGTTTCTTTATTTTTTTTAAAATGTTTGTCTCCCAAATAAACAAAAATAAAATGAAATTGATATGTAGAATACGGAATCGTTAATTCTGAAATATTGCAACGGTATTTGAAGCGTGGCGTACACTTAGTTATATTATATTAACCCGCATTACCTGCCTATTTCCATGGTACACAGGTTTTATCGATAACGGTATTTATACGAAAATGTTAAAGTATGTTTCCTAAACCGAACCTGAAGGTTATGACATTATTTGGGTATATTAAGACCGCCTTCAATTCATTTCTCAAAAGATTTTATGTTTTTCTGTGTTATATTTTGCGAAGAGAGCTTTTTTAAGTGCCCGCTAAAACTTGAATTATTTAAAGGAGAAAAAATATTCCCAAGAGCTAATTTTTTTATGATACGTACGTAAGTAGGTTGCATAAAAATGTTACTTACCTTCAAGATAAGTCGATTTTATTTTATCTATGGGAAAATGTATTGGAAGATTACTTTTACATCTCAGTGTAATTTATTAATATTTTTTCTTGTGAAATATTCATTTGTAGACTGACCAAAGTTTACTTCAGCCCTCTGGTAATCCGGGCCTCGTAATTCAAAAAGGTTTTGATTCTTTAGAAAAGCGCTGGAGGCTCATCTAATTTTTCTCATTTCTTATCGGAATACAACACACGCGTAGTTAGCTTTTTACAATTAGGGTTAAAGTATTATTAAAGGCAGTTGTCTTCTCGTGTTTGTAGGAATATGGCAATATCTGTAGATTTTTTTAGTGAATTACTTGTTTACAACCCTATCGGAACATTATGTTGATATTCATATTTTGTGAATTTAGGTGGATTTGAAACCAATATCCAGGCTTAAGCATAAAAGCTTCCCTTGAGATTTACAATATTTTTTTGAATTAGCTTTAGATGAAATCGAGTCACGTTCGAGTAAAGCTCGGTATTTTTAATTCATGGGAAAGAGGGTGAGATGCCCCAAACATATCTGTGTTCCTGGTGTGGGGCATAGAACCTATACTGCCTGCGCCCACTGCCTGTACTGCCTTCTGCCTGTACCGTGTACTGCCTACTGCTTATGGTTCCGCCTCGCGCCCCTTCCCCTCCCCATGATTTACGCCCTACTAATAAGGGATGGTTGGCGCGGTATCGCACACCTGCAAAATTCTACGGAGATATCTACAACTTTATTACGTCCTATTATATTATTTTGTGCGCCGAATTCAAGCTTTAATATGAAAGGGAGAATTTGCGTATTCTCTGTGGGGTTATTTTTATTCAATACTCATTGTAATTTAATTAAGGCTGCGCTGGTCTAATGGAAATTATACTGCCAACCATTTGCACATACGAGTATATTCACATTACTGTACATAATATTATATTGCGTTGGTTCCACGTGTATGGGCGCCATTGTACTGCGTATCCGAGGGTTAATTTTTGATTTATTACCATCTTATTTTATAATATTGGTCATTAGTTCGTATGTATAATAATATTATGTAAGAAAATACATACATTGAAAGCACACTTGAAATTCGTATTATGTTTCCATTCAAATCTGTAATAAATGTCAAAATATGCACCTAAATTAATGTTATTGTATACTTTTTGTATTACTATTATAATATCCGTGTCACAGTCATCAAACAAAAATGAACACGCCATTTCGACTTTATGAATATTCGTATCAAAATTCAAATGTCAAATTCCGCTTTTCATATTCCGCTTTAAATCGCGACACTAATTTGGTATCGCTTTTTCCAGCGGCCTGATTGCTGCGTGAAAAAATAAACACCGCCCTCCCCAATCACGCGCTTTTGTCGCCAGACCTTTGATTTGGAACCTCTGCGTCATATTATTTAACCTTTTCCTTTTCCAGTATCCGCGTCAATGACGCCGCTTCTGTGCAATCAATCCCCAGACCTCTCCCGGCCCCGAACCCAGACTCCAGACCTTTGCTGTCTGGAGCCTGAAATAATGTATTGCACGTACATCGCGAATTTGTGCCGGTTTCGTGTGGTTGGCTCGTTTGTCGATAAAATATCTCGGTATGGACGATTTTATAATAACATTTATTTCGTCAGAGGTCGTGAGTTCAACACCCGAGGAAAAGGTATTAAAACATATTTTTAATTATTATTATGTATCTATAAATTAATTAAAAATTACTTTGTAATCACCACTTTCTTAATATATACGTATCAACATGTTTCGAAAGCGATGCTTTCCTCATCAGGAATACACAGATTACTAAAAATAATAACAAATGATAAATATAGAACACAATATTGTAAGAATAGACAAATAAACACCGCCAAAAAAAAAATTAATTAAAGATTCAAGAAATTTTAGTATTAGAATTAAGGAATACTTAAGGTGTTTAAATCATTATTATTGTTCTGAATTTGCCAATTATGTTTTGGAAACCAATCATTTTTGATATAAATGAAGGTTTAAAATTTTTACATATAAATACAACCGGTTTACAATTAGACAAATTTCGTATTTTAGAAATCAGAAAAAGTGTTAATAGTCAATTAATTATAATTAATATATTTTTTTTAAATAGCCATGTCTTGAATTTATTTTCATATTAATATTAATAATAAAAGTAATTCAATTATTAATTTCTACTAAAAATTTGTACAATGTTTTATAATATTTAAAAAAAAAAATTATAACATTCTTGATTAATTACTTACCTACTTTAATCAATTTTTGTCAATGTTTATAATTTGTCTGTTCTTACATTTTTGTGTTAAATGTTTATCATTAGTCTATACTTGACATTATTATTTTTTGTATTCTATATATTCCTGATGAAGAAAACATTGCTTTCGAAACATGTTGATATCTGTGTATATTAATAAAGTGATGATTACAAAGTAATTTATAATTCATCTATTAATAATGACGCCACCAATACCAATCATTTGAAGAAATTATGTTAATTATTATTTCTTCAATAAAGAAATTCACTAAATACTATGTGACCTCCACTATACGAAGACGAAAAGAAGAAATTAAATAATAAAAATTATTTTGTTTAAACCACTATTTAATAAATAAATATCTACATGTTTCAAAACCATTTGTTCCTTCGTCATAATACACATTCTGAAATTTTATTTAACGATATATAAGCATGAACAAATTATTAAATTAGACAAAAAATAAGTGGTGAGAGAACGTAAAAAATACAATACACCAATATATACATACTCTTGGTGTTAGTGTTAAAATAAAATATTTTAATTATATAAGGTTCTTGAAGGAATTGAGCTTTAAACCTACAACAAAAAATATTCCATTTCGTATTCCGTATCCGCCAATAAGCAAATCATCTCAATATTTAAAGGCATTACGTGTTAGTGTTTTTTTCTAAAATACTAAGAATTAACCTCATCTGTGATCGTGAATTTGCATAATAATTTTAATTTTCACCTTAAATTGTCTTGACTGGCTATGTGTGCAATCCATCGTTCCTCTTTCAAGATCCCAAGATGTTTTCTCACCCCCCCCCTTCCCCCCTACTTATCCATCCTCACACCGTTTCCAACACTGGGTTATTTATAATCTAATTGGCTTTGTGCAATTGGGATTTTTTTTTTTGGCCATTATTTCAAAAAAGCCATTTGTAGCATCGACTGTGTAAAATGAATGTCCTAGCCATACCAATCATAAAATGGTCAAAATCACTGTTTGCATAAAAGATTTGACCTCGTTAAAGTTTGCACCCGCGTTACCGCCACTACGAATAGCGCAATAATTCCAGTCAGTGGGCCTGGCATGTGTGTTCACGTGGCTGGCTTGGAATAGTGAACCCCTCCACCAATTCTGGTGACTGCGACCATCAGAACTGTTTATATCGGATCTCTGGCAGTGGTCACCATCCACCCCCCACAACACCCCCTACCATTCTCCTCCCTTAAAACACCATCCTTCAAATGATCTGTTACTCACCCTAAAATGGTTTTTTTTACATCACGTCACTCACTCGTAATAGTAATAATAATAATAATAACGTTTATTTGTCTTATATATTCATATTTTATTTTAACATATAATTTAGTTTTGGTAATTGACAAAAAGGTCACTGCTCAGCTATGCATTCCGGAGAGTGCAGCTGGTTTTCAGCAGTGCCTACAAAAATTAAATGAAGTTACATAAAGGTTTATAAACTTTTAATGAAGTTACACAATCTCTACCTTTAAATAAAATAAAATAAAATGAAATAGAAAATAAAAAAAGGTTTTAAGTCTAAAAATAAAATATATAAATTACAAACATTTTTTTACAAAATCACGAACACAAGTATGCATTTTAAAATGTATCAATAATGATGAGCGGCTAACTATGCAGTCAGCAACCATTCGCTGCAGAACTTTTTGAAGCTCTGCAGCGATGTCGACCTTCGAATAAACAGTGGTATTTCATTTCAAATTTTTGTTGAAGAATAGTTATAACTACCCTCAAATACAGTGGTTCGGTGTTTGGGGAGAAAAAGCAAATGGTCTCTTTGGCAGATATTGTATGCATATCGTAACTGAGATTTATACTAACCCAAACTCATTGGTATATATAAGATTATTAATCCATTAATGACAATGAAAGCTTACTTTGAGGCTTTGAGGTATAGCCTCCAGTTTTATCTTCGTCTTTCGGTTCGGTGTTTATTTTCTTACTCAGAATCAAATGTAACGCCAATGGAAAACTGAATAAACGTTTTAATTTAAATCTTACGATGGCACTTTTGTACTTATCACGTTCGTAGGTTCTCATTTTACCATTAAAATATTTCGTACGTGAATATCGTGAATGGTTGAAACGTCGATGTCGCTTCAACTGCCGAATTTTCGGTCAGGAATAATATCAACATATCATTTTATTTTTCAAAGATATCTTCATGTCTTTCTATTGAAAAATCTTCCAATATCTCATGACATTCGATTCCATTATTAATATAACACCGTTTACCCTCAAATAACGTTACGGGTATGTAAAGCGTCTGCGTTCTGGGGCTCTAAATTAATACTACCTCAGCTCTCAGAAATGGATTAATTCTTATATTCAATACCCAAAACGTCTATTGGCAAAAATATGATTACCATGGAGTTTTTCCTCAATATTCAGCATAAAGTTTTGTTACGGAATAAAATAATTTCTTTCCCCATAATATTTACCTTTTTCATCAGCACTAAAATCCTTCGGAGGGAGCCTCCTTTGGGAAATGCCTCCACTCCTGTCGGTCACCTGCTGTCTCACTCCAGTTCCTTATGCCTGTCGCTAGTCGGCTAGATGCAGTGTTCGCATCCACACTGTCCAGCCGTCGATGTTTAGACCTCCCAACACTTGTCCTGCAAGCTTCTTATAGAGAAACCTCTTTGGTGGTCGGTTATCTTCCATTCTTACTATAAGTTCTGCCCAGCGGAAACGTCTAAATGTTATACCACATTCCTCGCTCTACAAACAATTATACGAAGTATGACTCTTCATCATCCCCTCCCGCCAGACACCATTTCTTTCGCAATACTATAAGTATAATTTGTACAGCCTTGATTGATCGGAGAGAATTCTTATTTATATTTCGAGTTCACGAAAATAATAATTGCAAAAACCTTCACGGATTTATACCGAGGATGCTCGGCGTATTCAATTTTATTCCATTAATTCTCAACGTTCTACAATAATTGACTGATTTCTTACAAAAGTTTCCCGAAAGGTTCATTTAATGAATCCGTTTTTAATGAATCCCAAAGAATCTATTATTTTTTCAATGGATTTCTGGTCGCGACAAAAGCTTTTTTTAAATTGAAAATTTCTCTGTGGAGTTTTTTTCAGCGTACTGTATTTCGTCTGAGTAAATGGAATTTCCACGGATTGTTCAAGTTTTAATCCTTGTTCAACCTTTAGATTCTTTATTTTGAACATTTCTCTTTGTTTTGAAGTTTAAATGAGCAAACTTGCTGAGTTTTATTCATTTTCCGTTGATTTCGCACCTCGCTGAGATGTTTCTGTATTTGATATTGCAACATGCGAATGACACACTGACACTCGTTTTCTTTTTATAATTGTGTTACGAATAACGAGAAAACTTATATCTTTGTTAAAAAAACTTTAACGTTTTGCAGATATATCATTTCAAAATTAATGTGTTTTTAATTTAGATTAATACTCTTACAGCATTATGTGTCTGATTCTGTCGCTTTCGAGGTAATTTGGCAGCTTGGCGAAATGGCAGCCGGTGCTATAGTGAAAGATTCATATTAATTCCGAGGCCAACAATTGAATCCCCACAAATTAAAAATTTTCGTCGAGGTTTTATTGTCTGAATGACGTTACCGAAACAACAAAACTGTTAATCTGTCGTCTTGATAAAGTTAAATCAAAAGCTGTTTATAGTTTTTGTAGAACTTCTTCCTCAGTTATTCCCTGCCCCTTTCGAGGGTTTGGTACCACCAGCACCTATTACTTTGCAAGTGCATTCCGGAATACGAGTATGCTTGGTTTTTTTTTCTAATATCAATGATAGTTGCGTTCTTGCATTTAAACGAACTGTAGCTGATTTGGTTATTAGAACCATATTGAATTACCATTTGCATATGTGTCTACATGAACAGCACAGCGAGCACCTGAGATTCGTTTCGGCCATTAGTAAATTAGTCGGGCTGGCGTTTAGGAGTGTTTCATTAGCAACCGATTAGCGCCCGGCTCCAGCGAACTCGCGCAGTGTATAACTCTCTATCTCTACTTCATAGACTCTACTCTATTCTGTCAGACCATAGATTATAAAACTGCTGAGGATATAAGCCATGTACATTATCTTTCCAAAAATAACTTAACAAGTATTTATCATTATCTAATGCTGTCTTCATATTGTCCGACTAGCTATCTGACCTCCCCATCATTTGTGGTATTCTTCAGTCTATTGGCCTGCTGGCTCGCTTCTTTTTATCCGTCATCCACTTCTTACGTGTCTTTGAACACCGGTCTTTCATTTCACAAAAAACCATCATTTCTATTTACCGGAGAGATCTCTTTCATTTTTCTTTTCTGTATACTTCTCGAAGGTCTTCTCCTGCAACAATTACCTCGGTTCCCCTTCTATTATTAGTCCGTGCATTTAATATGTTTTTTCATTGTTTGATGAGTTTTCTGCCCTTTGGCTTTAAGCTATTTCAGAGCCTGTGCGACCAATTCATGCCAGGTTTTACATGTTTTTCTCCGATTCCATCCATACACTGCTCCATCATAAATTTTATTGTATGTCTCCAATTACCGTTCTCTCTTTCACCGCGTATAAATAACCAATCATATCAGGCCTTTATTAGCTCGCTCAACTAAAGGTATTTTGGCTTACTTGTTCTCCTCTGGCGGTCGTATATTATCAAGTTCCCCCTGCTGATCTCATATATACCACATTCAATCTGGTCTGCACTCCATCCACATTCCCAGTTCTTTGTTACTTCGTCACATTGTTAGACTGACTTGTCGGAGGTCCATTATTTATTAGCGCCTCGCTTCCAAATGCCGTTTCATTTACATGTCCACAGCGGCCCTGCCTTCCAGTCCCGGATTTGTTTTCCGGCGTTACGAGCTTTGGCTATTTCTGTCATTAGTCTACAATGGTAATAATGGCTGATGCCTGATCGCTGATGGCTGATGACTGACGACTGACGGCTATTCTGTTCAGCGGAGGCGATAAATTTTCGCCGGGAGCAACGCGCCATTAGGCGAAATGCAAAATTGGAATTTTTGATGGTATTGAATAATTTATGTCCACGAACTTAAGTAGTTTTCTTCAGATTAGACAGATATAGATTTTCTTTGTTTAGCACTAATCCTTATTCATTTTTGACGCCGACCGAATTTCGAAATTTCCAACCGCAATATACCACCCTCAAATTGAACACGTGCTCTCCCGAGCACGACACAATAATCTACGTCGCAATTTACGTAACTAAAGCTTACAGCGCAATGGCGCTTGGCCGCACTCTAACGGGACATATTATCTTTCATACCATATAGAGTTTTCTTTTTACAGAAGTACCCAATCTTTCTTTCTTTCTTTAGTATTTTGTCCCCATATCGAAACCACCCAACTGCACTTAAAATACCTCCCCTTACAATTTTTTTTCAGCAATTTCATCAATTAAAAATAATTTAATTTCATATTTTCTAAATGAAATCCTCAGCACGGAAAATCCCAGTAAGGATATCATTATTTTAAAGCTTTTTGTTAAAATAAAAAAAGATAATGAAACATTATTATTATTATTGTTCTTATTTTTTATTATTATTATTATTGTTCTTACTTTTTATTATTATTCATTTTTTTATTATTATTATTATAATTATTCTCATTTTATTTATTATTATTATTATTTTCTTATTATTATTATTCTTATTTATTATTATTATTTTCTTATTATAATTGTTCTTATTTTTTAGTATTATTATTGTTCCCTTTTCTTATTGTTATTGTTCTTGTTTTTTTAATTATTATTATTGTTCTCTTTTTTTAAATTATTATTATTGTTTTTTATTATTATTATTATTTAATATTTTTATTGTTATTATTATTATTATTATTATTATTATTATTATTATTATTAATATTATTATTATTATTATTATTATTATTATTATTATTATTATTATATAAATATTATTATTGTTATTATTTTTTTGTTAGTATTATTATTATTATTACTTGAGTATCCTAGATCTTAACTCGAGAATTTTAATTTCTTGCCTCCAGACATTAATGGTGGGTGATAAGCAATTTTTGTTTGTCTTGATTTCGTGCTCCGTAATTTTTTGAGTGTCGTACTTAATATTTATGTACCAATTTGGCAAATTTTTATAATGCTATTTCTGTGAATTTATCACCTCAATGGCGCTTAGTAGTTTATTAATTAGGAATAAAATGGTTTTTTGGTTATTGTTTTCGTGAAAGAAATTCCTTTATTTCTCGGGAGCGTGAGTTACTTTTCCACTTTAAAAATGAACATTAAATCCGCTCAACTTTCCAATGGAGATGGAGCGAGCTTAGAATGGGGTGAAGCTAAATCTAAAAGGACGTAATGTAACCTGTGTAACTATATGTCTATTTCTAGGTTGTGACGGGCGTACGGCGCATAGTGGCGTACAGTCCGGACTCGCCCCGAGGCTATTTTCCCGTCACGTTTCGCACATAAAATATATTCATTTTCCTCGCCCGCGGAAGATACCATTCCGCATGAGATTCTAATGGACGCATATAATAAATCCCACCTATATTCTCTTCGCTTTCTCGCCCTTCGTGCGTTGAGGTGGGTTTATTGTGCTCTTGCGTAACTTCTCAGTGACAAACCAAGTATCAACAATTATTTATTAAGAAATAAATTTGCCAATTATTTGTACGTAATTATTTAACTGAAACCACATTTATTATGTTTTAATTGTTCTGTTCAATCCCCGTACATACTCCTTTAATTTTCTTGTGAAAACTCTCAATTGTGTTCCTGCGATTATATCAAGTCTATGCCATGAAAATTTAAAATATTTTATGAGAAATTTTCGTTTGTTTATTATGAGATCGAGATGGCCAGCAAAATGTTTTTGCAAGAATGCATAAATTCCCAGTAAAGTTTATGAATTTCGAGCAATAAGGAACTACAGTGAAAAATATAATGGCTTTAAAAATATGTATTCAGATTCTGAATATATAACGTTCATTATATATAATTATACGTAGAATTTATAAAACGTTATTTAAAAGTGAATAAAAAATCTGCTCGTCAAAACACCGTCTTATGTTCGTACCATTGCATTTGGAACATTTTACGTCTCGTGAGCATTCTGTTTTTGGATTAGGATGAAAAATTTTTTTTTTCAATTTTTTTTTGTATTTTAAATATGTATTTTTTTAGTTTTGCCAACATTTTAACTTAATTTGGGTGACTTTAATCTCTATAATTTTTGTTCAATATGAACAACTATTATTCATAAAAGAAATTATAGTATTCATGATCAAACCAATTATCCATACTGATATTATGATAATGTTAATGGTCAATACTATTATTATTCTTATGGTCAATACTTATGTCTAAAATGGTATATAATTTTATTACTTATATTTAGTTATGGTTTACCATGAATAGAATATACAATTATGTACGGTAAAGCTCATCCTTGTTTTGACATTTGACATTCTAACCTCAAAACTAATCAAAACTTTTCAGTTTAAACGTCATTATTGATCAACTAAAATAAAAAAAATTGGGCTGGAGTTCCTTATTATCGCTGTAATTTAACTTGGATTAATTTAGTTGAACAGACTTGAAGTTATGAATTGGTTTTTTGTATTTTTCTTTCTTATTTTTTTTACATGAAAAGAGTTTTCTCTTGGCCAGAGCCAGTAAAACTATGACACCCTCAAATTTTCTAGCATTTTGTGAAGCAGGAAGTGGTGAAAAAGTGGTAGAAGGGGCTATTGTGTTTTTCTGCCTTTTTTCATCTTGTTTACTCCACAAAATTCCAATACCCACTGTTGCGAATCCGACTCGAAGGACCAAAATGTAGCCAATTCAGCTGGTAGAACCACAAAATGTGTCCCTTCAATGGTTCCGTACATAATAACATAACTTAAACACTTGCAAATAACGTTTAATTCCAATTTAATTCCGTTTCTTACGGGCTATCGAAAATGTGCATTTGAAAAAAGGAATAAAGATAATTAAAATTAAACATTTCATATTTTGAATGCTATACTCGTAAATAATACTGTAAGAATCTGAATAATATAAAGTAGGTGCTCCATTAGTATTACAAAAGAATATTCACGTTTTTAACACCCACCCTATTAGTTCATATATTTTTAAAAAACCGCATAAGTTTATTATGTTTGCTCTAATTGCTCCATCGTTATTTAAATTTCGTTGGGAATTTTTAACAAATCCTTTGCTATTCTACACGTTTCTTTGTTTGTGACTCGCATCGCCCTCCTTTTAACTTTATGCCTACTAATGAGGGAGTGTTAAAGATTCTTTTGTTCCCTTTTCTTGGAAAAACGTTAGTAAATTTTTTTAGTCCTTTGACCGTAAACTCCTTCAAACCGTAGTACCAACATAACGTAATATCTATAAACAGAATCACACGTGACTCCCGTAAAACAAAACAACAACAAAAAACCACCTCGTTTGTGGGTGGAAAACTTGATCATTTCTCATTGTCAAGCTGCGCGCACCATTTTGGTGAGGTGGACATTATGAAATATCTAATTTAAAATTCACGATGAAATTTTGTCGTGGTCATTATTTATACATGTCATACTTTTGTATGTGAAGTGTGTACTAATATACAAAGTATATATGTATATATATATATATATACTCTCCATTTAAAAGGCTTAACAAGGAACTCCAGTGAAAAATATAATGTCTTTAAAATATATATTCATATACTCGTAGATCAGCAAACTCCGATTCTGATTATATAACTTTCATTATGTATAATTATACTTAGAATTTATAAATCGTTATTTAAAAGTCTATAAATAATCAGCTCATCAAAACACCTTGTTACTTTGGTACCGTTACATTTGGACTATCTGATGTCACGTGAGCATTCTGTTTTTAGATTAGTATGAAAATTTTTGTTTTGTATTAATTAATTAAATATGTATTTTTTTAGTTTTAGCAAAATTTTAACTTAATTTGTATGACTTTGAGCTCCATAATTGTTGTTAAATATAATCAACCATTTATTCATGACATAATACATGATATGGAGTATTCGTGATGAAACCAATTATCAATATGTTATATTATCCTTATGTTAATGGTCAATACTATTATTATTCTTTGAGTTTCTAAAAAGGTACATACTTTTAGTATTTATGTTTAGTTATGGTTTATCATGGATATAATATACAATTTTGTACGGTAAAACTCATCCCTGTTTTGACATCTAACCTCAAAACTGATCAAAACCGACCGGCCATAGATTTGGAGCGTTTTGGCGGCCTTTGAAAAATTGAATCTTATAATTTGGAAACATTTTTATAATACTAATATCAACATGTTTCCAAAGTGAAGGTTTCCTCATCAGGACATACATAATACTAAAAAATAATAATGTCAAGCATGGACAAATGATAAACATAGAACACAACAATGTAAGAATAGACAAATTACAAACCTAAACAAAAGTGAGTAAAGTAGATTAATTTTTTTTTATATATATACTCTACAAGAGTCCCAACTGCTCCCAACCGTCTGGAGCCAGTGAGACTATTGCATCCCCAATTGGGGAATTTTGTGTCGCTGAAGGGAAGGGAAGGAGAAGGGGAGGAGGAAAGTGGGGAAATATCTGGCTATTCAGATCTGATCGCCAAACACGGCTAAAAGCCATTTCAAGCAACGTTTCAATTCTGAATTTTGGTCTTTCACCAGAGCGATACTGAGAGTATCTTCCACTCTGGAATGTGCGCAAATATACTACACATTATTTTTAAATGAATTAATTGTGGAACAGCACAAATTAATTAAATAAAATTTACTTGCGCACGCCGGGTAAGCAATTAGTCAAAATGTTAATAAAAAATTGAATAACAAATTTGCATTAGAAATTAAAAAAGTTTTTTTTTAAATTATTAATATAAATTAAATCAAGAAAAACCCAAGGCGTAAAAAATAATTATGGTAGTTATTATTAAAATGGATGTTTATAATATTAAAAAAAGTTATTAATAATAAAATATTCAAGAGATTACTATTTTTTTATATTTGAGTATTAATTAACGCTTTTTCTAATTTCTAAAATTTCAAATTTATCTAATTATAAACCGGTTGTATTTATATGTAAATTTTTTAAACCTTTATTTATGTCGAAAAAATATTTGTTTACAAAATATGGTTGGCAAATTCAGAATAATTATTATTACTTAAACACCTTAGGTCCTCCTTAACTCTAATATTAAAATGTTATTATTATTTTACTCGTACAAATATAAGCAAACGTTTTCTTCTCCTCGGTTTTGTGGAAATTGAATGGTACGTTTCCTGTAGAAATTGAAAGGTACGTTTCCTGTAGAAATTGAAGCATTTACTTGTTACTTAGCGTTTTTTTTTCTCAATATTTTTTTTCGTATTCTGCTCG
Organism: Halesus radiatus; assembly: GCA_022606495.2. Classification (NCBI taxonomy): domain Eukaryota; kingdom Metazoa; phylum Arthropoda; class Insecta; order Trichoptera; family Limnephilidae; genus Halesus; species Halesus radiatus. Next base: position 60,284 of record JAHDVE020004061.1, read on the forward strand.
CATACAATGTGTAATTTCCGTGATCTATATTATTTTCAGCTATAAAAATGCCGCCATTCCGCACTATGGCCGTCTTCACATTCGCAGGGTGAAATACCCCTCATTAAACCCTTGCCGCCGAGCGAGTCGAGCTAAGGGACTATCGACCTTGTCGCATATTTTATGCATTCGTAAATAGGCGATTTTAATTTGGCGATAAGGCGTCCGCAATGATTTAATTTACATACGGCCGGAGTTTCCCTGGCGCGTGCGGGCTTTAAATTCGATCCGTCAGCGAGTTATACTTCCATCGCGAGGCACGAAGTAGAAATGAAGCAAAGATCAGTGTAAACTGTATTGAATTATTACTATTTCAATGCTTTTTGTTACATAATGGCTTTAAGATTATGGGTAAGACGCAAGGAAGCACAATTTAAACAGTATCCTTTGGGTTTGCGTGCTGTCGAGCCGTGCAAACAGCGTAACTTAATACGTTATTCTTGTACCGTATACACTATGTCAACTTATGCCCTCCTGGTCATTTCACAAGCCGGTCAACCCATTCTGTTGGTATCCTTATATTGTAGGAGTTGTACGGCCACCTTTTGGCCCCGACCCTTCGTTACCTATGTAGTATTTGAAAACACGGGACGAGGCCTGGGTTCTTCATATCTACGGGTCTCAAGAGTGGAGATTTTGAGGAAACGCAACCCCTCGTATTCAATTGCTTTTCAAGATATCCCTTTATCAACCGCTCGTCAACGGATTTAATTATTATATTACGGACCATAAACTTCTTGTTTACGTACTAGGGCTCGAAAATTACAGACATCAATAACGGTAAGCTACTGACGGAAATGCCGGTTTTAACCGATTCTCGGTTCCGTTTTTTTTCTTTGATGGGAGATACTGACGCAACGGGGTATGTTTCCTGGGTATAAAACTTTCGCCGGGTACTACCACCGTTCTCCTACTAACTACTACATGTAATAAAAATTATATTTAAAATCTTTGATCTTTGAAACAATGTATGTGAAAATGCCTCGTCAAATTCAACGTTTTTCCTCTTCTTGTTTGTAAACTCCTTTGAACTTTTCCAAACTTCTTTTCCGTTTGATTTCACCACAGTTTGTATATAAATACTATAGAACGCAGACAGGAAAACTGTATATTACCTTATTATTTTCAAATCATTCACTAGTCTCTTACTAAAATCTTACTATGACCATATTCTTCTCCAACTTGATATTGACTCATTTTTTTTTTTTATATAAAATATAAAAATAAAAAAGTCCAGATAAACTCCTTTTTAGTAGTTTGACTAACGGGTGCTTGCTTGTCATTTAAAACTTTATAATAAATTCATTTTAAGTTAAGGCCTACATAAAATAAAAACTCACGTAATAACATAAATAGTTCACAATAATCTTACTCAATTTTTTTTTTCTTTATTCTTTATTTATGATTTATTTATTTTGTTAAAATAAACAACAATGAATCGTACATAAAATTATATCTCTTAATTATCTAATACAAATATTTCCTTTCAGCTAGCCAAGTCTTAAATATATTTAGTAACTGTTTTATTTTATTTCAGCGGGTAATATATTTAAACAGCTAGGAATCATATAATCTAACGTTCTTTGTCCATATTTGTTTGTATACTCAGGAACCATTAATCCTTCATTAAAATTGAGACGAGTATTGTAAGTGAGCTCTAGTCTATTTGTATTATATAGGGTTATTAATGTGCTGAAATATAATTTGTACCACTGAATTGCTCTTACTGAAAGTAAAACGATTGGTGTAAAACTAACTGCCTGGAACTAAATATTAATAAATGTAAAATTATGTCATTTTATAGGGCAATTAAACCGATCCTCTTCGATTATAAATGAAATAGTGTCTCCCTATCTACCTTCAGATCTATTAAGGACCTTGGAGTAACCTTAGACTGTAAGCTTTCTTTTTGTGACCACATAAATAATGTCGCTAATAAATCACTAAAACTTCTCGGCTTCATCAATAGAATTGCCTGTGACTTTAAAAATATAAATACCCTAAAAACTATAATATAAAAGTATAAATTTGTTCTGATCCACTTTAATGTAATATATATAATAATCTCGACCGGTTTCGAAAGTACCCTTCCCTGATCTTGATCAGAATCGTGCATTTCTAGAGCAGTTTCTAAACCCTACACAGTACGTGCAAGATTGTGTACATGTGTTTGTACACGCTTCGTAATGGAATAATCGTTTTATCGGGCTTACTTTGCCGGTTATATTTTAAAATTGGCATGCGTGTGATTCTATGAATAAATTATGGTGTACATTACAGCCCCTTTTGCTCAAGTTTCCAGCCCAGCTCTGCTGGGGAAGTGTATGCGCGTGACAAATGTTCTTACGTCAGGACGTGTTTGTATAGTGATTTTCCACCTCGCCTTCGTCCCCTCCTAGATTTTCCGAGAAACTAGAACCGTTCTTTGTTCTGGAAATTCTCGATTTGTTTTGCTTTTTTTTTTAATCACGTTGTCTTTTATGAAAGCAATTATTTTTATGGGTGTCGTGCTGAACGCCATTGCTTCGTTTAAAATGATTGAACGACGCCTACCGAAATTTCTCGAAATAATTTATTGCTGCTTTAATTTAAGTCATAAATTTTTGCATTTTGTTCGTTTATCTAAGCTTGGGGAAACGACTGATGACGAAATTGCATTTGAGTTTGAGTTTATTATGTGATCGTATTTTACTTGGAGCATTATTATTTTCAAGTTTTTTTTGCTTTTTGAATTTGAAACGAGAGCTCTCAATTGAGATCACAATTTTGTGAAAGAATTTTGAAAATAATATTCCTCACAAAATGTCTTTTTCACTTTTAACGAAATGAATATTGCGCTATCGCCTCGTCTATCTTTACACTTCCTCTCTATTCTCTTTGGGTGGTTTCGTTTCCATCGCGAAGAGGCCATTCTTGTAACCAGTTTCCCGACCGTCCTATCCCCAACCCTATCCCCGTTATGATCTCTTATGATGGCACCGAATGAGATTTTTATGTGTTCATCTAAGCAAAATCCACCATAATTTGAATACAGAGTTATCTCATATTGTTAGATATAATAATAACCCAGTATTATCTTTGAAAGTGAATTAAATACGCATTACCAATATGAAAGCGAACCCTTATTTTGCTTAACTTTTCAATCGTGTTTTGGTAATTTAAAAAAAATACTTTTATTTAACCTTAACTTTTATTTAGTTAACTGTCAACTAGTTACGGCAGTCATATTCCTATATCAGAACAAAGGTTTAGCTTGATGAAGTGGGTCTACCTATCTGTATTGGTTGTTCATTATTTAATTCGAGACAGAATTAAATTGGATATTGGAGATTGAATTGGGGGTCACGATCACGATCCTCAGCAATGAGGAAGTGACTAAAGAAGAAGATTTAATTTGAGAGCTTATTCAATACGGTTAAAACAAAGCATTCACTTTATTTAAACTAAGTATATCAATTCACATTGTTACTACTTTTTTGATATCAAATAATTTGCTGACAATCTGTGACAAGCGATTCTACTGTACTTGAGAATTATGTTTGCCCCTTTTATAATAAGCGCCCAATGTTTACGAAAGCTTTTTGTTTTTTAATATTTGCTAAAAAAATACTTTTGCCTACTAAATGTACCCCATAGTTAAATATTTATTTTTCAAATTTGTTTCTAACAACTTTGGATAAACCTAAAATAAATAGAAAATTTCCATGGCATCCTTCATTTATTTGACTGTAGATATGTCATTTGTATATCCCCCGGCTCCTCATCCCCCGAGAATCACACGTAAATCCTTGCATGAAACTTCCCTCGCAAACTAGTCTAGTCGTAGATCTCCCGCAACCAAACATCATAATTTATTCACATTACACATATTGAAAGTACGTGATCTTTGTAACTCGCCGCGAAAGTTAACTCGGGTCGTGTGGCGAGCAACAGATATCGGGTCGGCCCGGCGCCCGACCACCGTTCGGCGGTGGAACCTCCCCCTGATCCTACCCCTGATATAAATAATCCAACCTTTGGTTGCTTTAACGTTTTTGTCAGGGTATTAAGAGGGATGAAGGACGTGGGTTATCTTAAGCCCGGTCTACATTAGGAATGACATCGAATAAATTAAAAGTGCTTCTTTTGAAATATCTTCCACGAATAAAATATCTTGACATCGTTACAGCCGCCTACCCTATTCAAAACTAATTTTCCCGCCCATTTTCCGACCGCTATCAAAGCAAAATGACTTATTGGTTTGCGCTTCTCTGTATCCTTGTTAATCTGATAAATCTGGTTGCTTTAAACTTGGAGACCCAATAATATTTGATTAGGCATAATTTATTACTATGAAATCAACCCTTGACCTCTGTTTACGGTGAGAGATTTGATGGTTATACCGCAGACAACAATATTCGGCGTATTTCTCTGTACAACTTTCCTTGATTGGCATCCAACTCGGGGCGCTAGATCGTTTAAACTTTTCCACTCTCCCTTGAATACAATGCTCGTACCGCGGGAGGTTTCCACCGGGATTGTGCAGTGTGCGCGATGTATAGATACATTTAAATCCACAAATCTCGCTTTACACTCCTCGGAACTTTATCTATTATGGAATTGAAGACACGTTATAAAGATTTGTCGCTATTCTGTAAGTTCTATATATGTTCTTGGTTCACGTTATCGATGTACGTTAATAGAATTGTATGCTTTTGCACTTTTTAAAGCGTCAGAGTATTATGATTCTCATTCAATTGAAAAAGCTCCAATCTCTTCGTGCAGAGTCGTCCGCCATTACATTACGCGCATATTGAGCTGCGAGACATGGCAATCCATAAAGCGTCCAATCTCCATGTCTTATTTATTGAATGTCCGCTCTGCGTTCGGTGGAAAAATCAATGTGACTTGTTGTATAAATAAAATGTGTCCGTATCGGAATGAGGCAATACTCCCGTCAGCGGAGGCTGTAGCTGTATTACACGCAGGGCGAGTGTTGCCAGTAATATAGATGGATTGGCCGGGAGTGGACACGTTCCCCGATCTGTCCCGGGCTATAACTCTTAATACAGGGTTTCCTTCCCACCACTATACCTCCAGATGTATGCATCTTCATATCCTTCAATTTCTGTACCCCTGCTGTAATGTTATTTAGTCCCCGAACACTTTAAAGGCCGAATGCAATGTATGAATAATGTAGCTGAGTTTGTTGTTATTTATAAATATATTAATGTTTCATGTTTGTTTTGTCATTTCAACATTCACATAGTTATAACGAGCGGATTTTTCTTTTTTGGTGTTTTTATGGTATATTGATTGTACGATGAGTGACAAAGGGATTAATTGTCTTTGCTTTTGTTAGTCAAAAATTCTCTTTCTTTGGTAATTTGTCAAATAAATTCATAGTCTTAGTTTTCTTTGTCCTAATGGAATGGGTTTGCAATATCAACCGCTCTCTGATTAACTTTGAATAACAAGAGTGTACTTTCAGACAAATTCTTGGAATTCGTGGTAAACATTCAACAGTTCTTATAAAATTTAAAGAAAATATATTTTGAATCATATTACATTTATACCTTTTGGGTATATTCCACGTATTTATAATATTATTTCCCGTAGATTAGATCGTTCCTGTGTATGTACCCTGGACACAGCATCCCCAAAGAAGACATTTGCCCGAAGGAAAAGATTTCCCTCAAAGCCTCCTAAATAGAGATGTAGTATGTAAAACATTTCCTATTTTGATAATATCGCTCATTATACGAAACTTTGCTCATACTGGATTTCTTGTTATTTTACGTGTTATTGTCTGTTTTCTATGTAAATATGTGTGATACAAATATTATAATGTTTCAATGCTGAAGTCGGCAGAATCTACAAACCCCTTGTTGCAAATAGGTATGTGTTTTGAAAGGCTTCCCAACGGAAAATTGAGATATTCCGTTGTTCTCCCGGGAAGTGCTTTCTTGGCATTTTCACTCTGCTTTTGTGAACAAAGCTAGAAGGTTTTTGATTTCGCCTTAATGAATGGCAATATTAAAATATTAACGTACAAACAAAGGTGTACTTAAATCAGAAGAGTGAGGCTGTTTTCCGCCAGGTAAATGTGTCAAGTGCGTCAGAAATATAGACACGTTTTTAATGCAAATTTAAAAACAAGATATCGTTTATCGTTAGAATTAATATAAAATTGTGTGCATTTCTTATAAAAATTAAAACGAGATTATAGAATAGTTAGGTTAAATTGGTTTTGACGTATGTTAAGTAAGTGGCAGATTTGTATTAAGTTTTGAAGCGAGCGTATTCCCGTGTCAGATATTGTTTTACGGTGTTATTTGGTTATTAAAACATTTTTTTTAAAATCATTTCTCATTTTCTGCGCTGCCTTCGATTTTGGTGTACTATTTTGACACGTTAGACAAAATACAAAACTGCCATTTTCGCGTGAAAACCCAATCATGTTGTGAGTTGAAACATTGCTTTAAATGGCTTTTTGCCGTGTTTGGTGACTAGATCTGAATAGCCAGGTATTTCCCCACCTTCCTCTTTCCCTTCTCCTTCCCCTCCCCACTACCATTAGCCTCACAACATTCCCCAATTGGGGATGCCATAGTCTCACTGGATCCGGACGGTTGGGAGCAGTTGGTAGCTTGAGCTCTTGTGCTGTATTCACTTTTTTTTTTTTTTTTAATTTGAACATTTACATTTATATATATATATATATATATTTTTTTTTTTTTTATTATCACCAAAATTTCAGAAAAATATTCATTTAAAAATAGAGCCAAGGGTTTATGGAACTAATCCGATTAATTTTGTTTTTCTAAGCGCACCCAAAGGCTTGTTTAACTTGTTTGTTTGTTCGGCCGAAGTAAAAGCATCCCCTTTCTTCCTACTCGGAGCTGATTGCATTTGGTAGCAGGGGTAACGTGAGCCCTCAGCGCAGATGAAAAAATACTACTTGTTGGGCTATGTGATTTATCCCCAACTTCAGGATTACATTACCTGTTTGCAAACTTAGTTTAAAGTGGTCATTGTCGTGAAAGTTGTACATTGTTTTGATGATATTTAAAGACAGATTGGAATGTTTGTTTCCCGAAGGTATTCAAAACAGTTATGACCACTTTGTGATATGTATTTTCACCGCCCACTCTGCCGTGCCTTATAAAATGTTTCACTGAACAATTGGAAATTATTATTACTAAAAACAGAATTGCCTCTTATCTTCCGATTTCACGGTTAAATAATTTTATACAACTTGGTTCATGGCGGAAATAACGTTTGGATTTTTTTTAAATGGTTGACCTAGAAAATACACACCAAAAAGCAGGAGAAGAATTCATAAAGCTCACAGTTTTGCTGAAACATTTTTTTCCCAATAGTTTTTAACACAAAATAGAACATAATATACGAGTATATACATATTTTTTTTACATGGTTGATTGTTTAATGGGGAGAGGGACGTCGGAGAGTTATTATTTATTAATTCAAAATAATGATAGTATTATTACGCAATACGATAAACATAATGTTTTTAAATAGAAAAATATTTATTAAATATTTTATAAATTTACATGGACTTGGCATTTATCATTTAAAAAAACATTGTTTTTTTTTTGTAATGCGGATTACAAATCTTTGGTTACGTTTATTTACAAAAACGCAACGATAAATGATTATAAATACTTTTCTCCACTTTAAAAATCTATCTCCACTAAAAATATTTTTGTAAAACATACAATGGGACGGTCAGAAAAAAGTAATATTTCTAATTAGATTTTGATAAATGCTAAGCCCATATAAATTTATAAAATATTTAATAAAAAAAATTCTATTTAAAAACATTATGTTTATCGTATTGCGTAATAATACTATCATTATTTTGAATCAATAAAGAATAACTCGCCGACGTCCCTCTCCCCCTTAAATAATATAATTGTAAGAAATGGGAACCCACATGGGCGCTGCCTGTGTGTGAGTGATATGAGAGATTTAAACAATATGCGTACTAGAATATTACTCATTTAAGTAATGTAACAGCCAGAAAGTAAATATGTAATGGAAATTTTAAAGTTATAGTATAAGTATGCAGAATTTTTAAGTTTAAATTTGTAAATTATGATGCTATAGTTAAGCAAGCATATAGAAATAATAAAGATGTTATGGAAGTAATGTATTTAAATCTAGATTCTAGATTATTCAACCATAATTTTACTTCTTTTACGTAGAATGATGGTTTGAATTTCTTTTGGTAAAACGTTTAATGTGCGAGGTGCAATAAAATTGTTTACATTAATTTAGTATTAGATTGGGGAATAAAACATAGTTTTTAGAATAAATAGTTTACTGAAATTCAACCATTTAGATTATTTGTATAATGCGTCCGTTGAAAATGTTTTATTTTTATTATATATAACTTTAATGATATGTTTTCGAGTAATTTGTAGAGGCTTAATAAATGCATCAAGTGCACCTCCCCATCCGTAATAATACCGTAAATTATGAATGATTGCATCGACATTCAAACAGGTTTTCTGCTTTCAAGCAATTATTAGGTTAGGTAAAGATACTTTTTGGTGGGATAAAATATAAATTACTCTGGAGTTTTTCCGGCTTCGGGAATCGTTCAATTAGCTTGTTTCCTTTATTATAGATGATATTATGCTAATACCGTGATAGGTATGCACGAAAATATTTTTTCACTTTTAACAGGATAACCCACCGTGTATCATTGAAGTCAAACTACTCAACCAAATATATAATTGATAAAAAAATAAATTCCACGTTTACACATGAGTGTACATTTTTGTGTGTTTTGATTTTACCAGCCGTACTAGCGATATCCCGTGTTATGGTGGACGAATTATATATAATAAAATTATTTTAAACGAATACTTTTATTCGTCTACATTTACATAATCTCAAAGGTGACCTGTCCATCCCCGCCGGGTGGCATTACGGCTGAAACTTTTCAAATAACGACCCTCCCCTCCCAACATGCTCCTCTCTGGACGCTTTTTGAAGAATCCTCGTGAATCTAGATAACTGTCATTCGACTTGTCTCATTGCGAAGTGAATTTACCACACATTGTTATTTTCAACTAGATTTTCGTTGGCAGTTTTGCGCTCCACTGATATGTTAACAATGGACGTTTGCAATTAATTAGACGAGATTGAAATAAATTCGTAAAGAGGGTAAAAAGGACAAGCTGTATTCAACTACAATACATATAATTTTTTTTAAAACACACATTTTTATGTGACATCTCACAAATTTTACCTTGACTTTAAATTGTGCAGACTTTATTGCCCCCAGTTGGGGGCGACGTTGTGATACGGGTTAAGGATGGAGCTGTAGGTAGGGATTAGGTAATGTGGATTAAGAGGCTCGAATGGAGAGGCTATGGATGGGTGGCCAATGCCGGTAGATTGTTTCACTTACTAACCGTTTTACAAAATAACGTACCTATCGGAGAAATTGCTCGTTTTCATGATGCCGACATCTAGTATGACCGATTGTTCCCGTTTATCATTTTTTCTCGCTGGTGTCTTAAACGAGGAATTGGGGAATGTTGTGAGGCTGAAGGTATTGGGGATGGGAAGGAGAAGGAGAAGAGGAAGGTGAGGAAAATACCTGGCTATTTAAATCTGGTCACCAAACACGGCTAAAGCCCATTCAAGCAACGTTTCAATTCTTAATGGTTGTCTTTCACCACCGGCGATACTGAGAGTATCTTCCACTCTGGAACGTGCGCAAATATACTATATATTATTGTTTAATCAATTATTTGTGAAACAGCAAAAATTAATTAAATCAAATTTACTTGCGCACGCCGGGATTTGAACCCGCGACCTTCGGATTCGTAGTCGAGAGCCTTACCCCTCGACCATGGAGGCCGTCAATTATTTCAGTGATGCGTGATTTCCAACGACCATATTAATGTGACCGTTGCAAATATATAGTACAAATATTGAGCATAACTGTCCACTGAAATGTATTATAAAAGCCACTGTATGAAGTCGTAAATTAAATTTCACTCAACTCGCGGCGGGAAAACGTGGCGGATCATGCCGGAGTGCATTTTTTTATCGCATCGTGTTATATAGCGTCATAATAATAATTACTGCTATCAAGTTTACGAGTTCCACGGATGTCGCTTTTAAAGTATTTTATTTCTAGAAATTTGCGTAAATTCGTGGTCCGTTTTTGCGTTACTGATCGGTATTTTCTGCAGCCTTTACATATTAGTAAATAATCACGTCCCGCTTGACAACAACAAACCTAAACTCTTACATATAGGAAGAAAGGGCCTAAGATTAAATTTACTTGAACAATTAGAAATCAACAAACGAACGAATGATCCTAATATAACATTAATTAATAAAGTAAGGAAAATTACATATTCACTGCTTCTCAGTATGTTCACATTATCACATCAATACAACGCATTTAAATAAATCAATTAAGAAGACATTGTCAGTTAAATACGCGCAAACACATTATAAATGTGAAAACATCACAGAATTCATAATTTTAATTGTTTTCTAACTATATCGGTTTTACCCATAATAGTGGGAGTGGGAGTAAAATCATATAAATAAGTCGTCACAGTGTGGATTAATCACACTTTGAAAATGGCCTTAAACGCCGAAACAGCTGTCACAATAATAAAATGTAAAAATACTTGCAGAACTTAATAATAACATTATTAACTTTGATTTACATTAAATTTAAAAAAAGCCTTTACATATAACTGCCGAAGAAAGGTTATTCTGATTTTTGCACATTTTTAATTTTTATAATATGTACGACTGGTGTCATCCGTCGTTTTTACTATATCCGTGTTATTTCTGAACTTTTTATGGTTAGTATAATAAATTATTGAAACATTGGCCACACGATACATCACGTGGTGTTCTATTGATAAAAGCATTAGAGCTTTTCAGTACCAAACTCAAGATTTTGTACTTTATGACAATCTAGTCACAAAGCAAAATACCTGTGTATGAAGCAAGTGAAACAATCAATATGTGAGTTTTGGCGGCATGGAATTTGAACCGTTTTTTTTCTCTGCCGGGAATTTAAAGGTTAACAAAACTGTTTTCAACTCACGTTTCTGCTCATCATTCTCGCCATAAACTATTGAGATTAGAAATATTAATTTCTTTGTTTATTCATACATATAACGTATTATGTGGTTTATTGCAGATATTCGGACCCTTATAATAATTAATCTATAACCACCCCATTTTAGGTTAGGCACAAGCCAGTGTTGTGGCGGTCGGTTTTGTTTATACAGGGTAGTAATGTTTTATGTAGCATTGAACATATTGTATGTATTAACCGTTTATATTATTTATTTATTTTTGTACTCTTTTTTTATAAGTTGCATTACAATCAATTTACAGAATATATTTAATTAAATTGGTCGTGTATACCTTATCAGAAAAGAGGAGTTTTTTGTGTCTGATAAGGGGGCCACGATTCTCAATTTGGTAGTTACATAATATTTCATTTGTTTTGTATCAAATATTTACGTATGTATGTTTTTTAAAGAAGATTATAATTTTATTTATTTTTTCTGATTGGTTTAATCCAGCGCATTTCAATTGTGAGGTTATTGTAGTTTTTTTGTTTCTTATGGATTGATAAATGTAATGGTTTTGCATTTGAGTTGTTTTAAAATTAGGTGTTATGAATTGATTTCCATTTCTCATAAGTTTTGTAATATTCCTGATTTTCCTTAAGATTTTTCTCTTTACACATTTTTATAATCGAAACTTGCTTAAATATATCTTCAACATTTGTTACTGGAAATAGTGTGAAAAGTAACTTCGTTGAGAACGTGGAATTTGTTTTATTTTATTGCTTTTATGATGATTCGTTGTGAAACTTTTATTGAATTAAATTATTTTTCTAAGATCCTCCCCAACCTATAATGCCAAAGAAAAGCAAAGAGTGAAAAGGGGCATAGTACACTTTTTTGATTATTTTCGTATTTAAAATATTTCTTAGCGTAACGAATATATGTATACATTTCCTTATTCTATTTACTAGCTCTGTGATGTGTATTCCATTTTAAGTTTTGATCAATGATCACTCCGAGGTATTTAATTTCGGAAGAAGAGTTGATTATAGTACACTTATCCAGTTTGTTTACAGTTTTCATTGTCACATTTGTTATCATTAACGTTTTGTTTAGACATTTTATATAAACAAATTTATATTTTGCCACATTGCAGGATCAATCCGTATGTTTGTAATCAATTTTTTCTTCCATACTACATACTTCCTTAGTTCCTTTATGCAAGAACTGAGCCCCATACTGAGAACTTAATGTGCATTTTCCGTGCATTTTTACTTCTCCCTTTCATAGCTTGAGTAATTGGCGTAATTGGCCGTGTTCCAATTTTGACATAATTATGAATTTCTACTACAATTTTTGAATTAATTTATTTCATAGTTTTAACGCTTTGATGGTGCAATCATCAAAATTATTAAAACGTATTTCAATAATTTTGCTATGTGAGTAGTTTGCTGTGGTAGAATACTCGCGGCCCGGGTTTGATTCCCGTCCAATGCACTCTTTTTTATCGTGTTTTTCTTTTTTTTTCCTTTAACGTGTAGACGTTAAAAGCCTGAATTTTGAAAATAGGGGGGGGGGGTTGCAATCGGTACTTACTGCACAGGGCACGAGATATCGTGGAACCGACCCTGTATTTCTGACAGTTTGTGTTAAACTATGCAACTACAGCGTTGGATTACTCTAGCTCGATCAATTCCGGGCTGATGTAACGGATTTAAAATTATTTAAAATATGAATATTATTTTAAAAAACACAATGTACTTAATATTATGTTATTATTTCGAATTAAAAAAACTTTTCACTGTGTACTCTCTTCTTTTCCGTTATGTTAAGAACTAACCCTGTAACATTAGCATGTAAACATTATGTACACTCCGCTTCTCTACACAAGCAATCCTTAAAAGAGAAGTGTAGTGTGTATTGTAATTTGAATTCAATTACTCTAATAAAAATGATAATTAATATATGTACATACGAGTATATACCTACGCTCGTTCCAACATTACCCCGCTTCTATCATCGTATTTTACAAAATTAGAACATATGTTTTCCGATCTAGATACAACATAGATGAATTAATGTTGACTCTATTTGTACATCAAACACGCAAAACACTAGTGGCAAGCTTTTCGCCGAAAAATGAATTCTCAGACTGTTAGTTTATGATTTATATTCGCATGAAAAAAACGCAGGATAATCGATGAAAACCAAACGTAAAATGAGCTGAATTTTCTCAACCCGGGGAAATTGATTGGCCTCAGGACCGTTTGTCTATTTGCCAAATTGGCGCGAAAGGGGTTTAAACATTTGTGCAGCCGTTAATTGGAAAAGTATTGGAATTTTTTCCCCGTTCCAAGTGTTAATGGCGTCCCGGCGGCGGCCCCAGGTAAATGAAAACTCAATGTAGTGTTAAATCAAAAAGTACACAAATTAATATTATTATTTATTACATCCTTAAAACCAAATCGGATCATTTGTGACACTACTAACCATTACCTCATTTCCTCATAAGGGTAGGCAGATGGATGGAACGCCAGATCACCATCTTAGTAGTGCTGGTCTCGCGAGTCTTTAGTTCACATTTATTCATAATCTAATATGTACTTTTCTCTTATTCCGACTGCAGATATGCCCCGACTCGAGATTTTGATTCACTTAACCATACCATAACTTCCTTGAACGTACTCGACTCCTTCGACCCGCCTGTCTTGACCCTTTTCTGATGTGTTACTACTAAAAACTAAAACTATTTATTTAATGTAACTTTCTAAGAAGGTTGTAACTATGCTCCGAAAAACGCCTTTTTCAGATAAAGAAATATACTCTTAACACAATGTATGATGGTAAAATGAACTCACATCGTCATAGAATTGTGTATCCGGTTAATTATTTTTTTTTCATGATCTCGTACATGCTAAACAACTCTCAACATACGTATCCACAATCTCTATATATAAATATAAATAAAAATCAATGTAAGTTTGTTTGTTTGTCCTCGATTTTCTCGAAAATTGCTGGACCGGTTTCGCTGCAAATATCACAGTTTGTTCTTATTAGTCCCGGGAAGGTTTCGAGAGTAGTATGAATGAAATCCGATATGTAAAACTGTTGCTATAACGTTTTAAAATTAGTATGAAAAACATTGAACCCGCCATGTTTTAATTAGGTTAGCCCATAGATATAAAACACTCTGATTAGCCACAGACTGCATATTTAAAAGAAGGTTTTTTTTGGTAGAATATTTTCAAAATGGAAAACACGAGTAGGTAGCCACTTAAGAACTTGATGAATTAGATATATTTTGAAGAAATAAACGTTTGGAATTAAACAAAATATTCAAATGAATGTTTCTTGGAGATTACTTTCGCTGTCAAATCAATTATTGTACCCGAGCAAGGCCGGGTACACACCAGCTAGTAATGTTATAAAGTTGGGAACTATCGTTGTAACGCTTCGTTCGATATTTAAATATATCAGTTTTATTATATTACTGTCCTTTTTCTTATATTTTACATAAAGGATAACTTTTTCCTAACAACTGTAATTTTTTTCGAATCTAGCCGTTCTGGTTTCGACGAAATGTTTTTTTGATTTATCTGATCCCTCACAGTGTGATAATCTACGATCCCAAGGAGCAAGGTTATCGAAATGGCGAGGTCCGATAGCTGCATTTTATGTGCAGACCCCAATTCACCCTTTTATTTTCTCTTTTCCTTGTTAGAAATTTAGTTTTCTTTATTTCCGAGGAATTTTCTTCGGTGTCGTGCGGGTCAACTCCTCTATTATGACTTGTACTGATTTAATTCGAGCGTTTGTTGATTTTAGTATGGCAAATTGGTATTGCACCCGACGTCCTATCTTTCAGGGATCATTCATTACCTTTTTTATTGCTTAAAATTTCTTGGAACGGAATGAAATGAGAGTCGTAATAATATTTTCTTACGAATTCATTTCTTATTCATGCCGTACCGACTTTAAAAGGTTCGAGCTTTTACTATTTCAGCCAGAAGAAAATAACATGCATAATGTAATTATTTTAGTATGCTGTTAAATTACTAAACTGTACATGCTGCAAATTTATGTATGTGTTTTAGTTCATTAGTCCGAGATTTGGATATTTGTTTATGAAGACATATTATTTCTATATTCCCTTCATTTCCCTGTAAAGAACTGAATAAATACTCCAGCAAGAAGGAAGAAGCCGAAACCAATCACGTCACGACAAATTATTTATTGAATCGTTCAAATTGAATCAGACGGTAGAAAAAAAATGGTTTATGACGTGTTTTTATTTTTGAATAATAATTAATACCGTTTTATTTTATTTGGCAGTTAAATGAATATTTCAATGCTCTAACTCGTCATTAAATTGAGATTGCGAACTGATAGTAAAATTGTCATGTAGATTCACACAGAAAGAGTTGTTTAAATTTAGTGACGCCGTACTTCATCGTTTGAGTGTGTATGGGATTTTTATCTAAGAAATTTAATGCATTTTAATATTTTTTTGAGTAGCTAGAACTTCGTCTTTATTTCTTTCACAAAATTAAATCGTAAGCAAAACATTTTTATTATATTTTTTGTTAAATTGAACATCTTTTCATTTTCCATCCCTTATATTGACGATTTGCTTATCTTCAATAACGGACATTTGAATCAGTGATGTTGAATATCGAGCAATTTGGTATCTAGTAATTCCATTTCCTGTCCTCTCTGCTTCCGGCCTGGGAGGCGTACCCGATGGGCCGTATTGCCATATCCGTTCATTCCGCCAGTCCAGGCTACATCTCGACACTAAACAATTTGTACTCCGGTAAGTGTAAATTCGTGCCGTGATTTGATTTGCCAGATTGGCTACATCGGCCAACCGACCGGCTTCTGCATTTATATCTCAAATGGAATCTAATTATTTTATTTTTTTACGCTAATGCATTTTACAAGCTCATTCCTTCGTAATCTCCAGCAAAGTGTTATTTTTAATAATGATACGTTGTTTAACTTCAATCCATTTCTATTTAACCGTTTAGGTGCCACATGTATTTTAAAAAAATGCTGGGGTAGTGTCGATAATCCATGAATATATATTTTTTATTTTCATTCCTTTTATTTTTAGACACATGTTTTCAATAATGTGACATAATTTTAGAACCGTGGGTAACGCGTGACGAATTTTATGGCTCGAGCTATATATCGTTCTGTGGCACTTAAGTACAATAAGTATCGGAACGATATATCGTTCAGTGGCACCTAAAGGGTTAAATGAGTTTTAATTACCTTATTATCAATATGTTTTTAAACGTACTGTTCTTCTTCGTCTTCGATTGGTGGAGGAGAGTTGGTAGAGGTCATGGTGGGATGCTGAGGTTATTCAGCCAGTCGACGGCATCCGGAGTTTGGTTCAGCACCGATGTGCCATGGGGAAGCTGATGAAGTGGGGGGCATTCTTCTACAATGTTTTTTTAATACAATCACACAGTTCAGAATCCTTTAGGCCCCATTTATGCATCATATACGCACAGCGGCTGTGACCGCACCGAATGCGGTTTAATAAGGTCCACGTTTTAATAATAATAATAATAGTAATAATATTTCGGTGATTTGTATAGCGCCGTTTTTGTGAAAAATTACCTCAGGGGCGCTGTACAAATGTTGTTTTTTCTTCCGATACTCTATGTTATCACTAACTATATATAGACAATCCCTTATTACTAATTATGGCTAAAAATTGCATTCACCGATTCATCGATCTGTAATACCAAACTGTATGTACAATGCATTTGACCCATGACGGTGATACCACGTTTTGATATACACATGTTATTAATTTTATCTACGGACAGATAATATTATACGGGACCGTACATACCTGGCAAGTCACCTCAGATAAACACTCTTTGTTAGCGAAATTTATATACGGTTCTGTACGCAAAAGACATAATAATTCAAAACACATGTTATTAGAGATATTATGAATTAGTTATGTTCTGGCTCGATTTATCGAAAGGAAAATCCTGCTTTTATGATGGGTGGTACAGTATGGGGATTTCATTAGAATTTATCTTCGTAAATGTAATTCGTAGTGTGAGGCTTCGAATAATGTTAATAAAATAAGATACGTGCAATTAGGATATATAGGCATTGCATTACTCGCAGTATATTGAATTTAAGGATATGAAAGTCTGAAAATGTTTTTTTTTTTTAATTTAGACCGAAATTCTGTTGGACTTGTTGTACATCTTAATTCCGGGGGAAGTTTATTCCAAGCCTTAGGCCCCGATACTTCGAAAGCGCGATCTCCAAACATAATATTTGGCTTTCATTTAGGTTCTATCGGCTTCCCCATAGTCGATGATTATGATGATCTAAGAGTTGACTGCCTTAGACCGATGTTTATGACCGTTTGCTTTATTCACGAGCTCTTTCCATTCTCAGATATTTGCGTAGTGGTATATTCAGTGAACATGTTTCATCATTCGTGTAAAATTTCAACGCCAAGTCACCCGATTCCCTTGCCAGCGAAATATTTGATTAGATGTGATTTTCGGCTTCCGCCTCTCATGGTGACAGGGCGGCTGAGAACAGCGGAGCAGACTATCAGCGATGATAAATGTTATCGCCTGAAGGTGCTCCCTGCTTGCTGCTGCTAAATGAACATCTATCAATTTCAATTCGGTATTCTGCAGTCATGCTAGTGCGCATCAAATTATTCTATCGCTGACAGTTTGCGAAATGTTGTGTTGACATTATGTACATTATCGATATTAATGAATTCCTAGATTTTTCACCCGAATGCCTTTGAGATGTTTCCGCTATCATCGTTCTTGTTTCAATATGCCTTCGATAATACTGTGGGGAAATTGGGGTGGGGACTTTATTACTATATTTTCCTCTATATTTCATGTGTTCCATTTCTAAAGTGTACTCAACAAAAGCAAAGTTGGTTTTGACAGATGGATTATTATAGAAAAATAACAGTTTAGGAGGGAAAAGGAGAGGTTGCGGATGTATTTAAGATTATTTGGAAGGTGGAATATATTGTGGAAATTTTTCTAGAAATCGTGTTAATAAATGGGAAAGAATGCATTGAATTATTATTTTTTTATACAAAGATTCCCGTATTCTATCCACTGTGTTTATAATTTGTATATTTTTTTATGTTTATTAGATAGTCCCAGACGTGGAAGTATTTTAGGTGTTTCCTAATTAATTTACTCCCCATTCTGTTGTTTTGTTCTATGATATAAAAAGGTGGAATGTCTCAACTCCCGGAAATAAAAATTGCATCATATTTCCGTCACCGAATAATGTTACTTTAAAATCAATCTAAAGGTTTGCATAAACGACATAACAATGTAATTTGGCGAAAAGTTCTTTTTTACCGTCGAATGTTTCGAATGTTTTGATTTTTCTCCTTCTGTACACGCCTTGCAAAATCTTACCCCTCTATGTACCTCTTTTAGATAACCTCTTGATCTGTATTTTTTTTGTATCAAGTATATTATCAAATAAATATAGGTAAATTCTTTTAGGTACTTTCGTATATTTGTTTGTCATATTATGATATATGATACGAAGACATACAGACCTGTGAACGTACATTTTACTGACTGCAGGGTTTTATTTTCGGTACGCTAAAGTTTTTCCTTTTTATTTGCGCCGTATCTGAAGGACCTTCGCAGAACCTTTCAATACGGCTGAACCTAATGTGGGTTGATTTTCCGCAGAGTTCTGCGTGGAGTGTGTTCGCGGAGGTGGAGGGGGCGGCTGGTTCACTTGATTATTTTTCCATTTGGGTGACGTGTATTGACTAACAAAGCGTCAATTTTTGAGGAGCTATTCAGCGGTCATGACGGAATGCCTGTGACAGCCACGGCTCGAGACATTCTGGGGATGTCTAGAAACTTTTTCAATTATTCATTTTGGGTACTCGACGGAAGATTCCACTCTCAGTATCTTTCTTGAATTATCTTTCCACGGGTATCTTAACCGTATACCCCATTCTGGTCACAGCATAAAAAAGGTACCACTTTAGTTACGGTAGCCACTTCTGACTTAGACTAACTACTAGTCAGTAATAGCCAAAATATGAAACCGCACTGAACATTTGTTATAATAAAGTGTTATGTCTGACCCATGATTTTATACGAAAGTGGTACACATTTAGCAATGTGTCAGTTCCTTTGGATATGTTAATTTAGTTAATATGTATCCTTATTGGTTTGACTTTTTCTTACGACGAGCTAGTCCAATGTTTACAATCACTAAAGTTTGTTTTTTCATTTGAATTTCTCCCAAGTATGACATACTCGTAATCGTATAATGAGTTTAACGATATATGGATCTTTTTGCACACTGGCTACATGAAATCTATTAAGGATTGTGAAACCTTGAACTTCTGTTTATTGCCAATAATTGAATATAGTTTAAGTAGCTCTGGTGATATACTGGTAATCCTACACGCACTGTTTTAAAAATCACAAGGTCTACATCGGCTTTAATACATAATACCAGAATATAGATTATACTTAAATAAGCAATATGCATTATTGAATTTAATTTATTTGGTAAAGAGCTTTCCTTGATGGCTCATTCCACTGGAAGAGTAAAACATGCAGGAACTCACAAGGAGTGATAAAAAAATGGCTAAAATTTCTTCACGGAGTAAACCGCTTTTCTTTTTTTTTCTCTTATGTTCCTATTCTCCCGTGTGTTCCGTTCGGTCGAAGTACTAACGCATCAGGTTTCATATCGTTTTCCATTTGTTGAATGCCCCAGACTCCGATATCTCTTACTTTACCGAATTACACGTGGGACACAATCTGAGAAGAAAAACGTACTCGATGACCCTTTCATCTCTCTTCGACAAATAGATTTTTCTGCTTTGAAAACAACCTACCCCTATTTTGGATTGAAATAATTATAATTAGGTTTAACAGTTTTTCGTAATAATATAATTGCAAACAAATTTTACCTTTTCCCCTCAATTCAATTGAGTTTATCATAAGTTGTAATAAATATTTTTCAATATGTTTTGATGATCAAAGGTTTGTTTGTAAAAACAAAACCCTATTCAATCTTCTCTTCCTTTCATACACGTGCTGAGTTAAACATATAAGTACGAAACAAAGTAAGGCTTGTGTACCAACATGCTTTATAAAGCGCCTACTAAAGTCAACTTCATTCTCCGGAGACCGAAGATTTATAGTCCCACTCTCCGCAAAGAAATTCGCAAACACCATTAAAAATTAAATTGGATCTTAAAATTTGTGAATTGTTTTTTCGAAGTTTATAATTTTTCTTTAATTAAGCCAGTTTCTTATTGTAATTGTTGAATTCGCTTAGTATTCAATGGATAAACAAAATTTTAAATGCCGGTGTTTATTAATAACCCGGCCTTGCTCGGGATTTTTTTTTTTTAAATAAAGTTATGAAGTTGTGAATTCTTGCTTGTCATTAGGGTGCCATAATTTATTTAACAGCGAAAGTAACTATCTCCGAATAAAGAAACATTAATTTGAATAGTTTATTTCATTCCAAACGTTTTTTTTTTTCAAAATATATCTAAATCATAAAGTTCTTAAGTACTCGTGTTTTCCATTTTGAAAATATTCTGCCCAAAAAAACCTTCTTTTGAATATGCAATCTGTGACTAACCAGAGTGTTATATCTATGGGCTAACCTAAATAAAACACGGCGGGTTCATTTTTTTCATACTAATTTTAAAACAATATTTGAAAATCTCCTATTACCATCACAGTAAGCGGAAGAAGTTGCTTGTGCCGTAATGGAGGACTTAGCCAACCGAGGAATTGAACTCACGACGCTTGGGTGAGACTTAGCAGAGGTGCCCAGGTTCATGGGGTGAGGTTTGGCGGCGGATGCGGGTTGCGGGTCGTGTCGGAAGAGGTTGTTTGATTATGACCCTTTGACCTCTCCAGCCGGACTCGACCCATCGCCTTGCACCACAGTGGACTTAGCAGAGGTGCCCAGGTTCATGGGGTGAGGTTTGGCGGCGGATGCGGGTTGCGGGTCGTGTCGGAAGAGGTTGTTTGATTAAGACCCTTTGACCTCTCCAGCCGGACTCGACCCATCGCCTTGCACCACAGTGGTAGGGATGGATTAATACAGCCGTCACTCCTGGACACGCTTGCTGAACCGCAGATTCTTACCCACCCCTCATACCTCTTTATCTTCCCAGAATTTTAGCTCCTTCTTTTCCCCAAAAATACCATCCACATATCATCCCCAAAGATGACATAGGCTTTGAGGGAAATATTTTTTTTTCTGAAGGGAGTTAATGTTAAAAAAATAATAATAATAAAGATTACAAAAATGGTTATTCCTTCGCGCGTGCTTTGTCCTTGTCTAATAAAATTATACAAAATATAATTTGCTTCACGTGTGACTGGAGTAATTCCATATGTCCTGCTTTTATTCTGCTTTTATTTTTTTCTTATATTTTATTTTCTGGAGCGTTATTGAAGGTGAAAGAAGACCAGATTGGTACTCGTGATAAGAGCGGGAATTGTCAAGACAAGACCATAGAGAAAATGCGGTATTGACACCGATTTCTCGATAGCCAATCATTATTTCTTAAAAATAGTCAATTTCTTAGCAGAAAAGTACCTACTATAAGTGGTATTTTGTCGAAGAAAATTAATAATAAAAGTTTTTATATGAATACCGCACAAGAGTCCCAACTGCTCCCAACCGTCTGGAGCCAGTGAGGCTATGGCCTTCCCAATTGGGGAATGTTGTGAGGCTGAAGGTATTGGGGAAGGGAAGGATAAGGGGAAGAGGAAGGTGGGGAATACCTGGCTATTCAGATCTGGTCACCAAACACGGCTAAAAGCCATTTCAAGCTACGTTTCAATTCTGAATGGTGGTCTTTCACCAGGACGATACAGAGAGTATCTTCCAATCTGGAACGTGCGCAAATATACTATATATTATATTTTAATGAATTAATTCTGCAGCAACACAAATTAATTAAATAAAATTTACTTGCGCACGAAGGGATTTGAACCCGCGACCTTCGGATTCGTAGTCGAGAGCGTTACCCCTCGACCATGGAGGCCGTAAAAGTACATTTTTTTAATGAATAACGAAAGTGCCCCATAATTTTAACAGAATGGCTTTTCTCATAGAAAGTACCACTAAATGTAGAAATCTCTTGTACATTGTGTACAAGTACGCATTGAATATTTGTTATTTAAATTTCTTCTAGTAGGTAGATACAATTTTTTTGTTTTTTGTTAATGACGTGTTATTTTATCAACTCCTAATAAGTTCAGGAGTATATAAAGCGTCGTAGGTATAAAATTACCGTCCTTGTTTTATCTAGTTTATATTTCCTAGTATCTCATATTTTTTCCATATTATAAATAATATTTCATAAATTAATATGTGACGTGCAATATACACAGATGACGAATATGAGTAGATATAGTGAATAATTAACGAAGACCGGGTTTGGATTTTCCGTGATTTATTTCCTCTATGACATGTCAATTAGTACACATTTCCATGAAATAATCCTATTCCGGTTTGATCAATGCGAATTTAATTACTAATCGATTAAAAAAATAAAAAATTCTGTGTTTTATATGTTATGATATGTAATCGTATGTATTATGGTAAAACAGATTATATTTGGTTGCAGAATTTAAGAACATGCTACTTTTCGATTTATTTTGATGCGATAATGCTAATGTTATAGCCCTTTTATCAGTGTCGAAGGCGACATCATTTACCGGTCAATTCTTCACTGAAAACGGGTGAAATCCGTTCCCGCAACCGATTCGTCACTTTCTCTCGACGTAAGGTTCACAATTTAGTGTTAATTTTTGTCCGGTCACCCCGCGCTCGTATATCAGCGCCTGACTGTGATTCGACTTAATTGACCAAGAGCTGGATATTGGAGTAGGGCAGGTTAAGTGTTACAAAACACCTTCGCTTGCCCACAGTAAGCTGAAAGCTCCGCGGTATTCGCGCTCGGTGGGTGTAGCTTTGTGAATACGCATTATGCCTGTAGATAAACTCCTTTTGTTTACTTTTTCTCGTAGAATAAACCGGATGCTTTCGGTTTTTTCTTGGCAGACTGACAAGACTCTCCCAGCGACCTCTTTATTATTGCTCGCTTTCTTGAATTGAGTATTTTCTCGTGTGCCTTTGTAATAATTCCCGGCAGATTTTCGGCCTGTAAAATCTTCGTGGCGTTAAAATAAAACAGAAAAACATGATTAACCCACAAGTTTATATTAAATTACATTCTCTGCGAAAAGTGCGATTGTGTGATTGTACAACGGTGCCTTAATTATTGTTTGTTCAAAATTTGACATTTACTTTCTAACATATTATATTGAATATTGTACTGGTGTTGTTTCAAACCCAAAATTTTTCACATTATTACGCTAAACCGTCACAAAATGTCAAGCATATAAATATCCTCCGGTCATATTAATATATTTTTCGCAATATAATGCCTTTCAGAAGTGATTAATGTCACCCTGAAAA
This sequence comes from Halesus radiatus, assembly GCA_022606495.2. Taxonomy (NCBI): domain Eukaryota; kingdom Metazoa; phylum Arthropoda; class Insecta; order Trichoptera; family Limnephilidae; genus Halesus; species Halesus radiatus. Next base: position 83,905 of record JAHDVE020004061.1, read on the forward strand.
GTAACGACGTTAATTTAAAATAAAATTGTAAATCACTGTACGAACTAGACGATAAATACGCCGTGTCACTTATCTTGCTAATTTAGCTACAGTTCGTTAAATATTATTTTAATTAACCCGGTTAATTTTTTCTAAAAACAAAGATATAATCTTGTTTGACGCTACTTAATTACACGACTTACATACTAAATAAAATGAATATTATAAAAATCTTCTTTTTTTAATATATGAAGTGTTTATCAAAATGTTAAGATAAATCTTTTAATTAAAAAAATCTCCCGTGGTGCAATCTGTTACAAATAAATGGCTTTCCATTAGATACTCGTACTTCGTGCCTGAGTTAGTGAATAGTGCGTTAATAGCGCCATTAATAGTAATTAACGATAACCATAGTTTATTAATTGTTATTAGGAGTCATTGTTATTCCTTGATCCATGCAAACAGGGCACAACGTCTGGAGGCTGGTAGAATATAGGGTGTGGGACTGGGGTGTAGGATGTAGGATGTAACTGTAGGGTTTAGGGTGTTGGGGCTTGTTGTGCCTCTAGGCCTCAGCCGCTGCCCGTCACACCCTCATTAGTCCCCGGGGGGTGTTGCTTTACGGTTATTTCTTACTAAGGGTCCGATATATTTTCCCATTAGGTATCTTTCCCTTAAAACACAAAGAAGTACAAATGCTGGACAATTTCCAAATGTAAACAAGGTTCACAGCAAACAGCGTAATTAACGCACGGACTCCTTCCTTCCTAAATTATTCAGTTATTTCTAATAGAAACCTTTCTTGGGATTTCTTTGTGTTTAAATTGGTTTGTTGATTATTAGTATGCAACGCTCGCCCTACATCGCCCCCACCCTCCGCTCATCACTTATTTTCCGTCCCCCATTATAATTTTTCTCGTAGAGTTTATTCATACACACATTTATTTAATTGTATTCGGTTGAGACCGACTCACTTTATTTTTCTGCGCGTAATAAAAATTTATCGCCGGTCGCTTGTCTAGAAAAGCGACCGAAAATATACTTTTAAAACAAATATTTTTCATGAAATTTCTATTTAAGTTTAGTTGTTACTCTGGCAGATTTATTAGTTTTATCATTAGAACGGAGAGAATTGTACCTTTCAAACGCGCTTCTTATCCGACAAGTTTGGACAGAAAACAAAGAATTGTGGGCACTAAATAAAGCTAGGTTAACTTCCCCACTTTCTTAGCGTGTGGGGCGCCCATTGAACTTCCGTAATGGATATCAAGCAAATAAATTTATTGGTTCGCAGTGTTTCAACAATTTCCTCGGGTCCCTTTTACCGGAGTGCACCGACCGATTTCGCATTGCCCGGATACGTAAAAAGCGCACATTATCAAAGTTCTGCAGTATTTATAGTCGTGTTTGAAACTGATTACCATCCGAGAATGCAACTCGCCGCCCTGAAGAGATAAGTCGGAATTTATAATCCAGCCGCACGCCACGTGTATGCAAATAGCCCTTCTTTTGCAGTCCGCAACCGGCTAGCAGTCAGCATCGTACCGGTCGGCCCGTGCTACCATTCATATGCAATATTGAGATTGACACAAGAGTGCTTTATTTGTAATCCATTTTCACCATACCCGAGCCATGCTTACCCGAGCGAGCTTGAACAGCCAAATACTCGTATGCATGATGGAGCCGGCTCTCGTCGAGAGGTGTCTGCTTTGAGATATTTACGTATGTTATCCATTAAAGTAATCTTTAAGATATTTTTCGTGAAATTGATTTGAATGTTTATAACCGAAATATTCACGGACACGAAATCGTCATAACTCATCACCACTCGTGCCCGCCGCAACGTCCGATTCATTCATAGTTTAAATGAAACTCATTTACTGCATTGCTATTTCCAACGCTTCAAAAATTGTTTACCAAATAAAAGTTATTTGAAATAATGCTCGCCTCAAATTTACAATACGAGAGTAAACAAGGCACGAGTTTCATTTTGGGGCAAGGATTCATAGAATTTCCAGCGCCTGGAGTTCTGTCTCTCGCATAAAAAAGGCACTCTATGTTTATCTATGTCCTTCGGAGTGAAATGTTGATATTACCTACGTTTATTTTAGCCTTGTGTGAGGCATGTTTGCATTAAATTGTAAACAAGCAGACAGTTTTGCAAACAGCGGTTAGGGGTTGTTTGTGTCTGATTTTGTATGTGCGAACAAAATTAAATAATGATGACAATAACAATTCACTTGTATAGAATGCATCGTGCATGCTCAAGTTATTATTTGCCTTAATGCGACTCGTAATTAATAATAAATGTCAATTATTATGGCTTTGTGGAATTTGGGCACAGACTTCAGGACCGATGCTTGTAAACAATGTCTAATTGTAGTTTAGCCGTCGATTTGATTTTCCAGGATGTTAAGTAATCTGATAACTTGTAAAATCATTTTTAAATCCAGCTATGTTTAATTTATATATTTCGTACGCAAAACAAATTATCAAAGGAAATTTAATGACAATTATTTATTTTATTTTACGTTTCTCTGATCTTCAATAATAACTTTAAATCAATGATAAAATTCTGAATGCTCTATGTTATCCACTTGTTTTATATTATTCCTCAAAATGGTTAACATCATCTCACTAACAACACAAGAAGAGAGAGTGCGATTGCAACTGACATATTTTTTTGTTTTTTTCTCTTCAGATCGGCGACAAGGATGTCAACGGGAAGGCTCTTCTTTTGGCGTGCGAGAAAAGAAAGGCGGATGACGGGGAAGCAAATAAGGACCTTAAAAAGGTAAGTTTTACAAATCCATTTCATTCATGAAATAAGCCCACGCTATTTTTTCCCAAAGAACAAAGCAGTATACGCTTTATTTTTATTTTTAGTTTTCTTTTCGGTTTGGTGAAATATGTCATACTTGTTTTTCACGTAATATTTATCTACTGCATATTTTTTTTCTCTCTAGATTGCAATTGTTTTTTTTTTAATTTTTATTTTGATTGAACAACCAATCGCCTTATTTTCTCACAGTTTAATCTTCATTGCAAAGCTCGATTGCTCTTGATGGTAATGTTTTTGTAAGCTGCAATTAGTTGCGTTAATGTAGAAATATCGGCAAGCAAAAATTGTGGGATTTTCATGACTGAAAACAGATTTTTAGCGTTTGTTTAATAAATTAATGACTCTCCCTTACTATTATTTATTTAAATCGAGCTGTTCTTATATTATTATATGAGAGCATATTTTTACTTCACCATGTTTATCAAGGATTGTTGTCTATCTATTTTTCCCGATGCCGTTCTGGTATTTACCAATGTGTTTTATTTTTCTTATTATATTCGTTTAATGTTTGTTGATCTGTGAAGGCATGTTTTTGGAGTTTATTCCTGGAAACCGTCCTTAAATGATGATTTGGGAAATATATCTATAGACGATAGATTTAAACAGAAAATTTAATAATTTAATATAATATTTTCTCAGCGTAAATAAATGTTATTGTCGTCCCTGAGGAAATATAAGGTATGACAATATCATAAAAAAATGTTAATTGAAACATGTTTTGTTTAAGAACAAACAAAAAAAATGTTTTTGTTTTTGAAATCAAATAATTAAATTCTTAGAAATAAGGTATGACAATATCATATAAAAGTCATAATTGAAACATGTTTTGTTTAAGAACAAAAAAAATTGTTTTTGTTTTTGAAATCAAATAATTAAATTCTTAGAAATAAGGTATGACAATATCATAAAAAAGTCATAATTGAAACATGTTTTGTTTAAGAACAAAAAAAAATTGTTTTTGTTTTTGAAATCAAATAATTAATATCTTAGAAATAAGTTATGACAATATCATATAAAAGTCATAATTGAAACATGTTTTGTTTAAGAACAAAAAAAAATTGTTTTTGTTTTTGAAATCAAATAATTAAATTCTTAGAAATAAGGTATGACAATATCATAAAACAGTCATAATTGAAACATGTTTTGTTCAAGAACAAAAAAAAAATTGTTTTTGTTTTTGAAATCAAATAATTAATATCTTAGAAATAAGGTATGACAATATCATATAAAAGTCATAATTGAAACATGTTTTGTTTAAGAACAAAAAAAATTTTTTTTGTTTTTGAAATCAAATAATTAATATCTTAGAAATAAGGTATGACAATATCATAAACGAAGTCGTAATTGAAACATGTTTTGTTTAAGAACAAAAAAAAAATGTTTTTTTTTTTAAATCAAATAAGTAAATTCTTAGAAATAGATGAAACATGAAAAACTAGAAATACAGGTCTGGTTATTAATATAGCGCTGTTTTATGAAAAATCATCTCAAGGGCGTTTCATAATACATTATTCAAAGAATCTGAACATTTTTAGATAACTAGTATCTCAATTCATTATATTTTTATAACCTACTCTTTATTACCACGAACTTATAACTAACGACTTAAAACTATTGTATTACAAATTATCACTGTGTAAATAATTGTCGCTGCCGACCTATTAGTTAACTTAGATTCGTTCCCTATTTACCTTACAGATCATTTTTCTTACGACTCGCTTATAAACTTATCAACATAAAACTCCATTGACCGATAATCGACAATGTCTTTTCCTCATATAAACAAATATTTTTCTCTTTTTTTTAATCATTGAAGGTAATATTAACAAATCTCAGATGAAATATGAAATAGAAAAGACCCCGAAAATAAACAGTCTATTTCTCCATATGCTTCCCAGATTCTACCCGATTTTATTTTCATTTCTTATATATATTCGCTTTAATTTTATTTTCGCACGTCCTTGGACGGGTTTTCTAGCTAGTTTTATAATAATACTTCAGAAAGCATGTTACCCCAAGCTCAAAGATAAAACTCATTAACTGACACACAAGTGCCACTTAATGAGTTTTACCTTTGAACCGTTGTTATATTGAATTTCACACACAGTGTTTTATAATATGTTTGGGATTTCAGCCCGAGGGCTTTCTGTACCTTGACGTCAAAATTATCTTTGATCTCCGTCTTGTGTTTGGATTGTCTTTTCATTATTTTCTCAGTCAGTGAGTTAAGATTTAAATAGCGTCAAAGATTTTTTTATTCACATATTTGTAACAAAAGCTTTATTTCAGTGTGTTCGTTTTTCTCCAGTCGATTCTTCGGTAGTAGTCATCTTAGCATTTCTAAACGATTTTAAGTCCCTTCTATAGACTATTTTGTTCATTTACTTTATTTCACGTCTACCAAGAGATACTATGCTTCGTTGTACAATAACTTATCGACGTTTCGATGTCAATAAGCAGGAAACTTTTATGTTTATGCTACCCAAAACTTACCAATGTTATCCAGTGGCGGTTCGTTGCCTATATTATTGTGAGTACAATCGGAGTTAAACAAGTGAGAAAAAAAAATTCACTCTTCTGAATGAAAAATAATCCTATGTTGATCATATCACTGCACCAGAGAACGTTTCGGCGATTCGTTAAAACCTCTTTCGTCTTTTAAATACTAAAATCACAATTTACGCAAGAAACTGTTTTTTTTTAATATTAAAGTAACATCTTCAACAATATACCTATTTTAATAATAACTTAAACACGATAACAAGAAAAAACCTATTAATTTTTAAAATAGCGAATATGCCTGGGTACGCAGGTAGTAGACTCCCACGGTGTGCACGCTCTCCACGGTTTGCCGCTGAGGCGCCACTAGTATGTTTTGTATGAACTATTTCTTACGACAGAAAGTTCTATAGTCGCTGAATTCATAACGTACATATGGAGTTCATTTCGGACTTTTCGGCGCTGTTTAAAGTATGGTAAAATTATTATTCAAATTTGTCTTATTTTCTTATCTTTTTTTAGTGGGAGTTCACTGCACAAACGCACTTTATCCATTTAAATGGTCAATCATGTTCTTGTTTTATTGAATTTTCATTGAAAACAATATTAAGTTCCCACTGACATTTCCAATTTTCAAATTCATTTTGTAACATTCATACGTTAATGTCAAGCATGTTAAAATCCATCTAGAAGTGTTGTAAATGTATTATATTGACTAAATATCACGTTTGCTAAAATTCTCAATTAAAAAAAGGTCTTGTTTTGTTAAGGCTAAGCTATCAGTGAAATCACTTTCGATTAGTCTATAGAACGAATCGGTTTTCATTATGAAAACCAAAAAATATGCTTTGAATAAATTGAACCTTTTCCTAGAAATTCACTTGATCAGAATTAAAATAAAATTGTTAATTACGTTGTAAAACAATATAAGCCTAAACTACGAAATTATATATTTTTTCATTATAAAATTATGAACGCACGAAAGCAACGAGTTTTTTTTTTAAATACTTCTTTATAGCCAAGCTTATTTGTTAAAAACACAAAAAAATTACAAAATACTTCACAAAGTAAATGAAAACCGCTTATTGCACTTACAACAAACTATTAATTATTTCTAATTTTAAAACTGTCAATTTACGGTGGAATTCCATATTAAAATATTTTTTTATTTTATTTTATTAAATAACTTTTTTCCACTTATTTATTTTGGACCGGACTGGTTTCACCCTGTCACGGGCATCGTCATACTGGCACAATTAAAACTAAATCTATGGTATACGAGCATCGATGTCAGGAGTGAGTCCCCCTGTTCTCTAATATTGTTTTTATTTGTGACTTGAAATTCGTTCTATTGCTAACGATACTGTTTACTATTATGTTTTTAAAAACTGCTTTCGGGTTGGTCGGGTTCGATAATCTTGGAACCAGGCTCTCATTTCTTGACACATTTAACATAACCAAATCAATAATAATACTTTGTTAATATTACTGTATTAACAAACAAAATAAGAAAACTAGCCTATATCTTCAAGACTCTATGAAATATGTTGGACAAAGTTACACTAAAAACTGTATATTATTCTCTTGTTCAATCTCTCCTTTCATATAATGTGGTATGTTGGGATTCATGTTACATGACTACCCTGGAGCCCTTAAGTGTTGCTCAAAAATTAATTTTAAAAATAATGTACAAGAAATTATTATTTTTTTGTTTTCATTACACTTATTATACAGTGAAAGTAAAATTATGACAGTAAGGCAATTGTACATAATACAGGCTCTGTAATTTTTTTTAATAACTTTGTTACTGCCATAAGGTCACAACAAGTGCGCAATACTAGAATGGGTTTTTCTCTAAAATATCAGCCGGCAAATAACAGAACATCATTTGAACAAAGGAGTTATTCTTGTAAAGCTCCTTTGTTATGTAATAAGCTTAGTGGCAATATTAAAACTATAGATACGCTAAATTATTATTTTTTTTTAATTTAAAAAGTCTACATTCGCTAAGAGTGGTGATTTCGATTTATCCATATTATCACTTATATTGTAATCAGTGTTGAAACCTTATGTATATGCTCGATATTATCATTATTACTTACTTATTACTATTTACTCACTGTAATTTTTTTTAGCTACCTTATATTATTTACTTATCTCTATTTACATAATTTTATTTACTTATTATTATTTACCTATTTTTATAATTACGTACTTATTACTATTTACTTCTTCATATTTACATAATATTATATATGGATTATTATATGCTTATTACTATTTACTGATTATTATTTACATATCAACATTTACTAATTTTTATACTTATTACTGATTATTATTTACTTATTATTATTTACCTATTATTATTTACTCACTACTTCTTGTTAACAAAAATATGGTCACCCTATGATTGTGATTAATTGGAATACAGATACTTTATGATAGTTATTTGGGTTACAATGAAATTATTATTGTTGTAATCTATAAATATACGGCCAAACTTAAAGATTTACTATAGATTTTATAGTTGTTTATAGTCTGAATAATATTGGGTGTTATTAAAAAAAAAAAAAAAAAAATATAAATATATATATATATATAAATATATATCGTTTCACTAAAATTGTAAAGCCGCTCATATCGACACAGGACTGTCTCAGTGAGATGAGTGGCTAATGTTTTTTTTTTAATATATTTAAGAAGAAATAAATAAAATATTTTACTTTTCAAGCCATTTCACTTGACCATTTAAAGCAATCGGTTGTGACGGCACAAATGTTAACACGGGAACAACTGGTGGTGTGATTCGACCGATATAGAAACACTTGACTTGTACAGTACAGTGACTGATCTGTCTTCTTCATTGCAACGAGCTGCTTCTACGCCATTTGATTATTAAGTTGGATGTTACAACCACTGGACCTCGTGCTTTTTCCGGCTTCATGGGTTCGGCTCTTCATAATTGCCATAATTCGTCTGTACAATCATTTTCAAAAATTGATGTTGAATACTCGACCGACGTTCTGTATTCTGATTTAAGCACCGATCAAAAGTACTTGCATGAGATTTTCAAAATAGTTTCCAGCAGACGTTGTCATCCTGATATTGCCAGAAGAAACCCAGGAGTGACTTCACATGCACGATGGCTTACGACAGCGAGTCGTATCCTACGACTGTATATGGGAAGCGCAACGCCATCAGAAAATTTGGTCATATTAACTACGTTTATCTCGAGGGCGTACGTTCCCATATGGTTTGATATAAAACTACATGGGTCGTGCAAAGATGGTGCGAGGCGTATTTTTAATATGATAAACTATCCTCGCTATCTTCCGGACGAATTAAAAGCGAGAATTAATCCTGTGATACAGCGAATGATATCCGATGAATCGCCTACCATCAATGAACTTGGGATAAGCCATTTATTGAAAGCCATAGAGTTATCCCGGACAGAAAACCAAAAATTTAAAGTACCGACGTTGATTTTTGATACACCATCCTACATTGATAAGATATATTGGCAAGATACATATCCTCCCATTTTGGATGATGTAACGAAAGAAGAACTAGTGGAACTAAACCTAACTTCAGAAGTCAGATCCATTTTCATCAATTTTGTATCGGTAGAACGCTGTGTGAAGGTTGTGACTAAAGCATCTTCGAAAGTGTGGCGAAAAGAACGGAGAAGGCCTTATTACTACCACCATAAACTCCAGGAAAAATACGTTTAAAATTTAAACAAAGCGTGATTTCATACCGGAATAATTGAACACATTTAATTCTTTATTATATTTAATTATGACTGTAACTGCTTTTAATAGTAAATAAATTGTTATTGTGAATATTGTAATTGTAACCCTTCCATTACCTTACTACTTGGGAATTCACAAAAATTGTTTTTTTTTTTTATTAATTTTCGATCGCTTTGGGGAACTTAAAAATGATAACATTAATTAAATTCTTTAACTTTTTGTTGTTAAGTTGTCCATGGAAGCGAAGCTAGCAGTCCACAATGGAGTGCTGATACCAACCCTGATGTATGGCAGTGTGGCATGGAACTGGAGAGGAAGGATGAAAGTAGACCGAATTCTGTAAAAATGAGATCTCTGAGACGAATGTGTGGTAAAACCATGTATGATAGTGTGAAAAATGTTGAGATTCGTAAAGAATGCAAGGCTGATGTAAGCGTGGTGAGCAAGATTAAGAAAGGGACGCTTAGATGGTTTGGGCATGTAGTGCGAATGAACGAAGAGAGGGGTGTAAGGAGAATATATGACGCGAATTTGAATGGAAGAAGAAGCTGGGGACGCCCGAGGAAGACATGGCACGATCAAGTGATTCGAATACTCGAGTCGGGCCATGTCAGAAGTCGGAATAACAGAAGAGAAGGCATTGTATGAATGTGAATGAAGCAAGAAGCGTATGCCAAGATCGAGTTGTTTGGCGGTCCGTCCTCTCTGCCTACCCCTGCGGGGAAACGGCGTGATGGTTAGTTAGTTACTTTTTTAAGTTATGTTAGTTTTAAGAACGCAAGTGAAATGACACAGTTGTGGTGAAACCGGTAGCGAAATTAATAAATTAAAAGTAGCAAAAGTACATAGTGAATAAAACTTCCAAACAAAATAAATATCTCGTTTGGTTCCGCTAAAATGATCAAGTAAAAAACGCCCTAGTTTTGTTGAATTAGGTTTAATGTTATTACCACTTTGGCTAATCCATGTTTTAAATTCATTTCGTAGCACTAAACATGCATGCGTTCATGTCAAACACGTTGAAATCCCTCTAGAAGCGTTCATTTACAATGATTAAATCTCTGGTTTGCTCCCACTAAAATGTCCAATTGCCTTAGTATTTTTGCCGCGACATCTCCCCGCAGTGCGGCCGTGTTTACTCCTCGATTTATACCAATGTGCGTCTAAGTTGTCAGCCGAAATAAACTTGTCTGCTTTATATCCCTTCGGTCGGCCACCATCCTTAACAACCGGCGCACTGTCCTTCCCCGCTGACTAGGACTGTTGGTACGTTCTACGATCATATCTCTCTGTGAGGGGACTCGTTCCCCCTAAATTCATTCCTTCTATTTTAGGCACTTGTTGCATTACTCGATGCTCTCACGAGACTATTTTTCTCGACTTGTTTCTGAATGTATCTACTAGGAAGATAAATTTCACCCGATTAGGTGGGTGCTCGTAACTCGAATATAACGGTGAAGCACATTTGTCTGTTTATCATGATCAGTGGTGTAGCGACGAATTCCCTGGATTCATCATGGAATATAAATGTAACAAATCTGCCAAAATTCAAACGATTTTAGGGCTCCTTTTTTATTTAGTTTATATATAACGCATTCTAATGTACAACTAATCTACCTTGTCAATGTGAGAGGTTTATACATTTAGAAATAATCGTTTGTTTTACTAAAATATTTGATTGTGTGGTAAAATTTGCAGCTGGGATTATTATGGATAACGTTATATTATCTCTTTTTTGTATGATGATATTTTACGAATGATGTTTGCATTGAATCGCTCGCATTCAAAGTTCTGTTCAAAAGTATAAATCTTATCCGTGCGATTAATAAATACCGAAAATCATTCTATTCGAATGTTACCAGGGAGATGTTTCTAATGTGCCGATCAATATAGAAATTATGTTTCTCTGGTGGAAATTTTACGTATTTTACACGCCAAATAACATTTTCTCTGTATTTTATTTTGCTGGCGCGACTCCCTTCGAGGGCACTACGCCTCTGATCACTATTCTGTGAACTATTATGTAATCCTCGATTCGACAAATTCTTCTTCGCTTTTTACAAGAAACCGAACGTTCACAATCAAAGCGGACGCATTTAGACATTCAAATGGCATTCTTTCATTCCGACTGTTAAATCTGGCAGAAGTTAATAATGTAGTTTGTCGGTTGGCCTGACAACACGTTAGCGTTGGAAAATCGACTGAGTTGATTTAAACGATTTCCAATCTCTTTCCCTTCTTCGTTTCGTCGCCTCTAAGCTATATCCGTTCATCTCTTTACGCCACGTCTCTCCCTCCTACCCCAGACCCATTGTATCACCGGAAAACAGTATTGGAGTAATCAACTGCCGTTGTTTTACGAGTCGAGCACTTTCGAAACAAAAGCTTCCAAAGCTGTCACGGCAGTCAAAACTGCAACCGCCTGTTCGTCTTTCAGTCTGTTGGAGCCTTGGATTAAAAAAAAACGCCGTAAAGGATTACTTATTTGTCAAAACACTTACCAAAAAAATTGATGTCTAACATTTACTTTGCCTACGATTTTACACATTGAAATTTTAAATAACGAGGAGTTACTACGTGCCTGAAACTTATTTAATTTTTTTACACGTTTAAGTGTTATTTTGAGAAGTAGGTAGTATAATATTAATTCAAAGTAATAATTACTTATGATCTCGTTCTTATACAGCACTTTTTTAGTTCGTCAGTTAAATAAATATTTGTAATCTTATCCTTCATAATATGGTCACTCATATAACCACTATTTACGACTCCAGTGCGAGTATACAATTCATGTTAATTAAAATTAATAAAGTGAGGTGATATTTTTTTTTAATTTTGTCAAGGAAAACCTCATAAAGTTCAATATTTACATGTTATGTAAATGAACTTAGGCAGAGTGCGACGTAAGTAACATTACCAATCCACAAATAAACCTGTCAAATTATATTCAATTGCATATTCTTGGAGGTTTTATTACTCAGCTATGGCGAAATATACTCGTTATTAACGTACTAGGCTGCGGCGCGAATTCCTTGTCGTAATTTATCACAAGCTTTTCAAATTCGGGTAAAGGTTTGGGCGAATTCCGTGGAAAGTGTATTTAATGGGCTTTCCTCTTCCCCCCTTGCATAATGCGACATGCCCCTACGGGATAACTGATCGCCCTGCAGCGCGATAGGGAGCAGGTGACCCTAGACCGTGCACTGCAAAATTAATATTTCGCTAATTACTCCATAATGAACCTTGCCTGAATTTTATATCATTTGCCTTTATAGCCGGCCAACTTAGTATTGTGTGGTCTTATAGGATTAATATATTCGTATACCTTCTGTGTTTTGGTCTAATGCTTTGAAACAGCACAAACAATATTATTTTTCCTTGTTACTTCTTAGAGATCATAGAATGTTTCCTCAGAAACAAAAAGTAGTATAAAAGTCACAATCAGGCATTATGCAAAACAACCGGTTTACATGTTTGCAACAACACAGTAGATTTATCGTGAAGTATAATACATAATAAAATTTATATGTCATAAATTCCGGTTTTATTGCCTTTGAAAAAAAGTCGTATTTATTTGTCATTATCCCCGACCCTGTCTTATTTTATAAGAAAAACATTGATTTAACACGCATAATTAATTTATTTTTAAGAGTTTCTGCGTGTGTATCTATAATAATATATAAAGTTTCCTTTACTTCTAGGTACCTAACTATAATAATATATAAAATTTCCTTCACTTGTAATTACAACAATAATTATTATTGGATTACTTCTATAGCGCCGTTTTAGTGGGATAATCGTCTCAAGGGCGCTGTAGGTATCTATAATAATATATAACGTTTCCTTTACCTGTATATATCTAAATTATATATAACGTTTCCTTTACTTGTATGTATCTATAATAATATATAAAGTTTCCTTTACTTGTATGTATCTATAATAATATATAATGTTTCCTTTATTTATAGGTATCTATTATAATATATAAATTTTCCTTTACTTGTATGTATCTATAATAATATATAATGTTTCCTTTACTTGTATGTATCTATAATAATATATAAAGTTTCCTTTACTTGTATGTATCTATAATAATATATAATGTTTCCTTTACTTGTAGGTATCTATAATAATATATAAAGTTTCCTTTACTTGTATGTATCTATAATAATATATAATGTTTCCTTTACTTGTAGGTATCTATAATAATATATAAAGTTTCCTTTACTTGTATGTATCTATAATAATATATAATGTTTCCTTTACTTGTATGTATCTATAATAATATATAAAGTTTCCTTTACTCGTATGTATCTATAATAATAAATAAAGTTTCCTTTACTTGTATGTATCTATAATAATATATAAAGTTTCCTTTACTTGTATGTATCTATAATAATATATAAAGTTTCCTTTACTCGTATGTATCTATAATAATATATAAAGTTTCCTTTACTTGTATGTATCTATAATAATATATAATGTTTCCTTTACTTGTAGGTATCTATAATAATATATAAAGTTTCCTTTACTTGTAGGTATCTATAATAATATATAACGTTTTCTTTACTTGTAATAAAATAAATGCTTCTATTAATGAACAAGTTAATTCATTTCATTAGCATTTACATTTACTTAAAACAATTTCCATTAAAATGTCGCAATGCTTTTTAATTACAGTCGGTATTTATGAAATGTACACGCAAAGGTGGTGAACGTCATTAATAATTATTATGAAATTTTGAGTTTTCTGAAAATTCTGTAAATTAACAAGTCGTTACTCAAAACAAGTTAAGTTGGTTTGCGCTTTGGCTTAAAAATGCCTTGTGCATTTAGTGCATTAGGCTGGTAGTGTTTGAGGTAGTGGTGGCGGGTCGGGCTGGGCGGGCGGGGCCGCCCAGGCCGCCCGACCCGCCACTGCACTGCAGGCATTAATGGAAGACTGACCTTTGCTCAGCACTTTGATAGCGACTGTCATTTTCGGGATTACCTTCCTCAGGTTGGTAAAACTTTAAGTGTAGTTGCGGCTGTAGTTTTGTTATTTGTTTACAAACTTTGGACACAGGTTCCGAGACTCTTTTGAGATAAGGACACTTTGCAACTGTAGCATTACTGAAAACCCTAATGCGGTTTCGGAGCTCAAATAAGTGTTGAGTATTATTTGTGTCATACTTGTGCACGAGTTTATGATAAATATCTTGTAGGGAGGGTGGGTAGTATCAGTGTACTTAACAGTTGTAGACTTTCAGAGAGCTTCGTAATCGAGTTTTAATAGTCGTATTTACTGTCTTCAAGCTTTATTTGAATTACACGTAATGTAAGCATACACACATAATAAAAATGAATGTAAGAGTATGAAAATATACTGTTATGGCCCCGTCAGGTTAGTAAATCTTACAGTAAACTGTGGGTGGATAGCATCGCCGTAATTCAATATCCACCTTTGCAGGGCATACATTTTATCTCCAGTACAACCTTTGTGAATCCATTCACTGTCGTTAATAATTTTTCTAATTACCTTTTATAACATAATAACTTATTTTTCAAATCGATTCATTAAAATCTACCTGGTTACCCATAGTTCGTGAAACTAGAGGATAAAAACTGCTATAAAACTCATTTTAGCAAACAAGACGGAAATCACGGGGAAATAACAAAACCAGAAATAACAATCTGTTTAAATAAATGCTGACACCATAGACATTATATAATAATTTGGAAAAACCCATGGATTCAGTAAACAAAGAACAATGTAATCCGTCTTCCAGAAGGTAATAAACCAACCCAAGTTTTATACAATATAATAAGTGATAAAACAAATTTCAAGTAACAAATGTACAATATTAGAAACCAATGAGATTCACTCCTGACATGGATTTAGTTTTGATTGTACCAGTCTAAAGATGCCCGTGATAGGGTGAAACCGGTCCGGTCGAAAATGAACAAGTTAAAGTAATCCCAGATGCGACTAAAATCTTTTTAGTTTGTCCGGTTTCGTCTTTCATTTACGTTATGTTAATATTATTTTCTTCAATGATTAAATATTACAATGAAGTTTTTAAATCTCGATAAAAAATAATTAATAATTTAAAAATATATATATTTAAAAAAAAGTCAAAGTAAGAAATTCACATTAAAATGGAATTCTACAATTAATTGACAGTTTAAAAATCAGAACTATTATTCCAGTAAAGGATGTTCAACATGCTCCCACAACAGCCTTTTCGTTTTGATATTGTAAGGTTATAACTCGGTGTATGGTTTTGTTCAACCTTCCCCTACATGTCGCCTCGCACGTAACCATTAAAGCAATTTAAATTATATTAAATCTAATATAAAGCTGCGCGTGGTCGGTGCTTCCTGTGTTCGCCATGATTTCTATACCGTCCATAAAATCATTTTATTCGGCAATCTGCGCGGTAGACTAACAGCTTTTTCGACATCAGAAGTAGCCATAATGTGGGAGTGGCCCCTCCCTACCCCACCCCCCTCTCCACCAAATTATACCTTTGCCCTTACATACATTCCTGTATATAGGTCCCTCCATTACATCGGTAGTTCCTCAAAGGTCGAGGAATGTACCTCCTGCTCTCAAAGTAATAAAGCAGAGCCTATACGTTACGCATACATTCATAAACTCGATAATTTATTATTAGGAGCGTTTTCGTATTCTCCTTGTTAACCTTTATTTGGGGTTTATTGTCATAGCGCAATTTGTAATACATGATTTATTTTTTCTATGCAACTTTATTTCGATTGACACAACACTGACATTATTCAAAAAGCATTTTAAACTGGTGATCCATATATTGTCACAAATAACATAACTTTATGTTTTTACGCGATGATCTGATAGAACCTATAGTTGACTAAGTTCAAAGCTGTATTTCAATTTTTTTATAACGTGACCTTATTTCTGCAAAAGTCCAATTAGCAGTACCTGTACATAGACGTGTTATGTACCAATTATCATTACCTGTACATAGACGTGTTATGTACTAATTTTCTAACTTACAATGACAAATTGGACATTTATTGAAATTCTGAATTATTTTCATTTTATATAATTGAAAATACACTTTTTATATACCACTTTACTTAAAATATGTAAATATTTCTACATGTTTCGATAACAATGCTATCATCTTCAGGAATAAATGAATACTAAAAAATAATTTCAACTATAGAAAAATGATAAAAAATTTAAAACATTAATTAAGAATATACAAAATATGACCATAAACAAAAATGAATTAAAGTAGGTAAGTAACAGATCAAAAATGTTAATGACAAAATAATTATAAAACATTGAATAATACATTTAAATTAGAAATATAAATAAAAATTATTATTATTAATATTAATATGAAAATAAATTTAAGAGATAGCTATTTTAAAAAAATATTTGATTATTTATTAAATTTAATTCGCTATTAACACTTTTTCTTATTTCTAAAATTTCAAATTTATCTAATTGTAAACCAGTTGTATTTGTATGTAAAACTTTTAAACCTTTATTTATATCAAACGAATGATTGGTTTCTAAAATATGATTTGCAAATTCAGAATAGTTGTTATTATTTAAACATCTTAGGTGTTCCTTAACCCTAATACTGAAATTTCTACAAGTCTTTCCGATGTAAAAATAGTTGCAATCATTACAAATCAATTTATATACTCCCGATTTATTCAAAATATTATCTTTATCTTTGTTATTTAAAATATATTTTTTTAATTTATTATTGGTATAAAAAGCTGGTTGGATAGTATTTGGCAAGTTTTTAATTATTAAATTTGCGGTATTGTTATTTAAAAATAATATTTTTCTCCATTGTTTATTAACATCAGTTATTTGTGGATATACATAAGATTTAATAAAAAAAAATTTAAGCTTTTTGTTTAACATATTGTTTATTAATTTAGTACTATAACCATTATTTATTGCAATCTGTTTAATTATATTTAATTCTTTGTTAAAATTATTATTTGATAGTGGTATATTAACTAATCTACTAAGCATAGAATGAAAAGCTGATAATTTTTGAGAAAATGGATGATTAGAAGTATTATGTATAACAATGTCTGTATAAGTATCTTTACGATATATATTAAATTCAAATTTATTATTAACAATAGAAATATTTAAGTCTAAGAAGTTTATGTTAAAATTTTGTCCTACTCCTATTTCTATTGTCATTTTTGTTTCTCATCGAAATATTTTCATGTTGTGTTTTTTTGGACTTAAAATATATCTTATTATTCCTTTTAGTCGTATTTATCTTCCGGTAAGTTGTACTTATTTCCTTTAATATGACTGTTTTTTCAAGTTGTGAGAGTGTTAAATCATGAATATATAATATAATATTATAGATGTACAATTACTTGGAAATCCATTACTAACGTTGAATCAATTCAATACTCATGTTTCGAGGTCCTCTTATGGGTAACCTTTTGTGTTTTCTATCTACATGTTTTTCCGTGGAATTAATACCAACAGCAATGTTGAAGTCAAGCTACTGATGAAGCTGAGTCTATCGATCAATCTCCCATCAAACACATTTCCCATTCGGATAAATATATAAATATTTCCGCAACAGATGGTTATGTCAGCTGATCGGACCTTTTAAATAACGTGTATTTGAGTTGTGAGGTCAAATATCGTATTATTTAAAATCGCGCCGATTTTAGATTTGGCCCTTTGTTTTTTCTGCCGTTTCAAAAAAATGTACTCCTACTTTGTTCGATTTTCCTTGTTTGTTTTACGATGGCGGGTACGGTTTTAAAGGGTAGGTTATTTGTAAAAGAAGAGGGACGCCTCACGGAAAACCGGATGTGCAGTAAAGAAGCTTTTACAACCTACAACGGAGGGTCTTTTCAAGAGTCGCCTGAATTCACGGTGTTTTGAATTTCGCCGTGCGAAATATTATAAATTACTTTTGTGCTTGGCTTTTTATTCGTAGACCGTGGTGCTTGCATACATTAATGCCCTAGACTTATTTCCCCTATTCATTAATAAATATTATAAGTACAATAACCTCTTATCGAAGGAGGGAAAAATTCAAAAGATACGAGAATAATTGGAAGGTGATTTGCTGACGATATGATAAAGATCTTTCCTTACGATAAATATCACAATATACGAGTATCATACCATTTCTTCTGTTACTTGGTTATTTTGTTTTTATTTGTGATTTTTCCGCGCGACAGTATCTTTAGACCCGCTTTGAAAGGCTTATAAAACTTACCGATCAACATCCCTCTTCATCCCTAGCAATACCCCTACATAAAATAAATCTATTGCATTTGAATGAAATAAAACGTATTCATAGTTTATAACAAACGCTTTGTTATAAACTATGAATACGTTTTATTTTTCGCCAACTGGTGTCGCTTAGCTCAAGCTTCGTCAGGGCAAATATAATAACTATTATACTACTATATTTGCCCTGACGAAGCTTACGCTAAGCGACACCGGTTGTCGAAAAGTAGAATTATTTTATATTCTTTTATATGATATTATTTTATGTAATATCGTTTTATATAAATTAATAATTATTACTTTGTTTACACCACTGTTTTTTAAATATAAATATCAAGATGTTTCGAAGGCGAACTTTTCCTCATCAAGATACACAGTATACTTAATGATGTAATAGAATATATTAATATATAGTATATTTATCCTGATGAAGAAAGCTTCCCAAACATGTTGATAGTTATAGGTGTATTAAAGACAGTGATTTAAACAAAATAATGCTTATTAATGAATTAATTATGACGCCACAAAATAAGTACAAATCTGTTGAAGAAATTATTTTATATTATTTAAATCAATCTTATTTTTGCTTCTGCTCATTACGCACCTTATGAAGGCGATACGCAGCATCCCCAAAGGTGGCATAGACCCGTATTATTTCCCTCAGAGCCTCCTATGTGGATTTAATCTTTTAAAATAATAGCTATCAAACAAAAATATATATAATTTTAAATGATTAAACTAATGTTTATAAGACAAGATTTTTTTATGCATAGCACAAATATGGTAACAAATTATTATAAGCAATAATTATTAATCTTGAAAAATCATACAAATTGAATAATCTTCCGATAAAAAATTTGGCTAATTTGGCGGGTAATGAATAACCTGCCGTAGCTCAGTGGTAGAGCACTTGTCCGGTAAACAAAAGGTCGCGGGTTCGTGTCCCGTCGGCAGCATGTATTTTTTCTCAGAAGGTTATTCAATTTGTATGATTTTTCAGGTAATAATTATTGCTTATAATAATTTGTTAAAAATATATATATTTAAAAAAAAGTCCATTGATTTGTTTACGTAATAATAATGTTTTTGAATTAGAATGGATCTCTACCACTGACTTCTGAATTACCTCCTCTGTGATCTCTAAAAAATAATAACAAAACCAACAAATGATTTTTTTTAATTACCTCCCCCTTTCTTAACTCTATCAAAATTCGAAACCCTTTACTAAATCATGTCAGATTTATCTAGAATTATTGTTGGCCGAGTTTGCTGGAACCTTATACTGTTAGCATCTTGTTGGGGAGTTTAAAGGGAGTTGGGGGGGGGGGGGAGAAGGGGAGGGTAGTTTCTTAACTCTATTGGATTTCAATCACTCACCCGTTGCATCCCGTCTGTTGCAGGCAAAGCTGGAGACCAAGGCCCTGAAGGCGAAGAGGCCCGGATTCACCGATGACCGCTATAACGAGACTTCTTACTACATCGAAAACGGTAAGTTTACAAATTTTCTGTCTTCATTTTATATTAAAATATACTAACTAGGTGCTTCTACATTCTAGTTTATATATCGCTTACTAACTTAAATATGTATTTGATGTATTTTTAAGCTTTACTTTGTCGAATGCTTTTATTATTAGTTTAATTCGAACGTCTTTTAGCCTGAAACGTTGTATTTACAAGGAACAACACAGCAATGTTTGCAAGATAATTTCGATTATGTAACATGAACCGATACCTTATTAACGTTTTTTTTAATATTGTATTTGTGTTGTGCGCAGCCCGCACAACCTCGCTGGAATGTAAAAACCTTACTCTCTTTGATTAATTTGTTTACTGTTGCTTTAATATCGAGTATTAATGTCATAATATACGAGTAGCTTCCATTATTATGTATTTCCTTACAAAATATTTGCGCAATATTTTGTTGCTTTTGTGTTTAATATTATAAATGATATTCTTGAACCAATTATTCTGAAGTACTGCCTACGTTTTATTTCCTCAGAGTTGGTATCTTGTTGATGTTATTGCTTACAGCCTTATAGGGTCGTAGCTTTTCCGCACTTTACGAACCAATGAAAAACTCTGTCCCCTTTCTTGAAAGTTAGATGTAATTAAAGCTTCATAAAAACAAATTTCGAATTCATTACACTTAATGAACTGCTTTTAACCCCGCCGTCTCTATAATTACACGTTTAATATGATTTAAATTTATAATCCACGTAATATTTCGAGTTGCGTTTCGTGTTATACACAATATAAATGTTGTTCCCTGGTATTTAAAACGAGCCTTAAAGTTAAATGGGAATATTAAAGTGTAGTTTGCAAGAGTTTAGCTTCTGTCTTTAAATATTGAATATGTAACATCACCCAGGAAATGGGTAGAGCAGCCTTAACGTTCTGGCAAGTCGAC
The DNA here is from genome assembly GCA_022606495.2 of Halesus radiatus. Lineage (NCBI taxonomy): Eukaryota > Metazoa > Arthropoda > Insecta > Trichoptera > Limnephilidae > Halesus > Halesus radiatus. Next base: position 104,646 of record JAHDVE020004061.1, read on the forward strand.
GACACGTGGAACATGTTGAGAAATAGCACAAAAGGTGAATTCGTAGCACTTGCAATAAATGACTTCGCATTTCTCATAACACCCCTCTTCACGCATTTTTTTACATTCTGGTAAAACTTTTCCCTTTGCTTTGTATTTTTAATAAAACAAAAATTATTCCAGAAAAAAGAAAAATACGTTTTTAATGACTTCTAGAATGATTACCTAAATATATACATAACATTTTTATATATTTTAATTATTTTTTCCATTTTGTTTTAGAAGAATTGCTTTTTAAATATACGTAACTTTTTTTTAAATCTAGCTACTGGATTGCTTTCCATATTGTGTATATTGTCATGTTGTCGATTAAAGTGTGTATGTACTTGTGACGTTTTAATGAATCCTGGGTTTGTGTGTATGAGTTTATTATTTATTTACATATTTTACTTGTATAATTGTATCCATTATATGATTGTTCTGTTCTGTGTATTTGTTCTTTATTAGTATATTCTTATGATCGTGTTACAAATCCCTTTAATAAGAAATCAGAGGGTATTTCACGAATTGATTAAGGGTGTTCGTATTCATTGAACATTCGATTTATTTATTCTTGGGTGGATACTCCTAAATGCCAGGGCTCCCGAATAGACCCTAGTAGCGCGAAGAAGGTAGCGGGATATTAAATCAGCGTCTACCCCGAGATACAAATCGCTATCAGGTGTGCCGAATCCTGTTTACTGACCTGGACTTAATTAACTTACAAACACATTTGTTTTCATTTTAGATTCCCCAAAGCGAATATAAGAATGGGATGAAGCCCAGCTATGTATCGACCTAGCGCGTATTGGACTCTAATTAAGAGCGTTGGCCTTCTGGCAATAATGATAATAAACTCTCCTCATTATTTATTTTTTTATCTCAAAAGGTATTAAGTTAACCTTTTTTTTAGCAAATATATTTAAATATGTTAAAAATCATAAAAAACATTCATATATTTGAACATCGTGCAAATGCTCTATAATGCCCCTGGCGAAAGACCACTATTATGCATTGAAACAATAACATTCGCTGTGTGCATTGCGATCTGAATATGTAGCAATGTCGTACAGTCCATACAAGCAGAAAAGCTGTGCCTGCCTTAAGAAGAACGAACCATTCAAATAAATTAAAAGATAATAGACAAAAAACACGATAAATTTCTGTTAAAAAAAAAACATATTGTTGGGATCATTTTTTTTAAATCACAATCGTTCTATGTCGTAAAATTGTTTCTCATTGATGATTTTATACTTTTTGGTTACATTTGACTTCCTCGATCTATTTTTTTGCGGGATACATAACGCAAAGCCTTGCGTCCCCATACTGCTTGCACCAAAGCTGTGAAACATACCGCTTCCATTGCTAATAACCTTTGTACTAGCTAGTACCCAAACTTGAAAAACTACATACAGCCTACCTTTGAACATAGAGCAATTCACACCACTGATGAGTGGTAGTCTGTTTTTATTTATTGTTTCAAAATTTATTTTGTAGAAAAATTGTTTGTTAATTATTATAAAATTTAAAAAAAAGTTTTTATTTTATTTATGCTATACAGAATGTATCACGACTTACCCGACAAACTTTAACCAGCGATTCCTGTGCATATTTCTAGCAAAAATGTAGATATCGTTTTGCTCTCCCGTGACATTTTTTCAACTCGTCGCAACAGATCGCGTGATACGCGCTCCGTCTCGTCCGTATGATGCTGGAACGAGGCAGAGTGCGTATCACATGATGCACTATGTTGAACCCAGCAGCAACGTGTGATGGAAGAATATGTATTTTTATTTTTAATTAAAAAAAGTGTCATCGGATAATGACATCTACATTATTTACTCCAAGCATGCTCATGAATCGCTGGTTGAAGTCTGTCGGGTACGTGCCGATACACCCTGTATAGTTTGGTCGTTTCTATATTTGTAAATAGGTGTATAATTTATTTATTTTAAACTTATAATATAAATACTCGGTTACTTTTCAAACTTCCTCGTCCCTTCTCCTTTTCATCTCCCACTTTCTCACAATATTCCACAAATAAGGGGTGTTAAATTTCCACTTCTCTGTGCAGTTACGAGTATTTTGTTGAATCAGATATACACAGAAAAAAAGTTTTAAATCGTTAACATTTCGCAATTTTATTAAAAACTACGTTTATTTAAAAATCATATTAACGAACCCTTTTTTACTTTCGCTCCATAAATTGAATTTGTACAATAAAGTTGTGTACCAAGAATGTCTTAAATATTTCTCTTCTATCTGCTCTAAATAATTTGCCCGTTTTGAATGGATTCCTATGGTAATTTTTTGTCGACTTTTATCAGAGCAAAGTTGTGGATGTTATGCAATAAAGATTTGGATCGTAAGGCTTCATTACCCTTTCGGGCCCGAAAGCCTCAGTAAGCGTGCCAACCATTTGTTGAAAGTGTCGGGAGATTTATGTTAGCGATAAAGAGTTTAACAAGCTTTTTCTACGACTGTATCGTGACCCCAGCTATCGTATTCCACCTGGATAATTAACATTATCGCATAGTTCCTGAAATATCTCCTATTATTCATTTGTCACATACTCTGCGCGGGTTCCTTTCATGTAACTGGCTTCGAGTCACGTAGCAAAATGGTAAACCGTTTCATGTTTTTGGGTTTCTTTCTCTTGAAGCAATTTTTTTTTATTGTAATCGCAGAGATCTTGAACGGTAGAAAGACTTTTTAGGGCAACACTGGCAGTTATTACCCGGCTTTGCTCGAGTTTAGAATTTTTTTTTTGTTCATGTGGAACAACTGAAAATATTAGGCATACAACATGGCATCTTGTTTTTTAATTGTAACTTTTTAACGTGGATTCTTCATAGCTCATGATGGAATTGACGTTGCGAGATGATAATATTTGTATTCAACTATAAATTACATTCTGAAAAAGCAGCACATTTCATGATATTTCAGACTTTTTCTTAAATGTTTTCAAGTCTTTCATTCTTTGTTGTACGGACGCTAAATATATCCAAGAGGGAAGATTACAGCGTTGTATTCTCTGAATCCACCCCTCTTTGGTCTCAGGGTGTTGCTAAGTTAGTTCGGCGTAAAATGATAATATGTTGCGTTTCCCTTAAAGAGCTTCTAAACCCCATCAGTACCAAAACTTCATCTTGGATAGTTTAATGACTGGATCTAAATTCTAAGTTTTCCCAACCCTCGAGTAAAGTATGCTCCCGCTACGTCGTAGAGGGGGGGGGGCTACGCGGTAGCCGTAGCCGGTCAATCAAGTTGGTAATTCGGTCTTATATTAGTACAATACGGGGCTATTTAGCTTCCACTATAGCTTCTTTCCAGGTGTATTAACCCAAATATAAAGTTTTATTATTAAGTTCCCGGAATCGGGGCGAAATGTACGCCGATATTTTAATATGCACGACTAGCGTTTGCAGAATTGCGAAGGTAATTGAAATGAATGTTCGTATTAATTAATTTTAATAATTAACCTAAAAGTTTTTGAACGCTTAAAATAACGTAGTGTTCACATTATATACGCAGTTCCGTGGTTTTACTTACATTCAGATATTTAGATATCCCCAAACTTCCTCTATTCCATCTCCTTTCCATTCTCACTTCCTTCAATCTCACAACATTCTCTAAATTTGAGATGCTGAAGTCCCACTAGCTCCGTGCAGTTGGACCTTTTGTGAAGTAAACACATTTATGAAAAAAACATTTATTACTGAATTTACCGTATAAAAGTGTAATATAGTTAGAGTAGTATTTTTGTAAGTGTGTGAATACCGCACAAGAGTCTAAACTGCCCAGAGCCAATAGGACTGCGGCACCCCTATTTTGGGTATCAAATACTGCAGAGTGCTAATACGTCGACATGAATTCCTCGCCTGGCTAAGTCTTCTATCACTATGCAAGTAACATCTTACGCTTACTGTAATGGTAGTATGAGATTTTCAAATATTGTCAGGTTACTCGTAACCCGAAAATGTTTGTCTTTCTTTTAATTTTTTTTTAATATTTGTGAAAATACGTCCAGCTTCTGACATTTTCCATGCATTGACATGGCAACATACGAATTACTGCCATCTAGCGGCGGGAGTTTTACTTCTAGGCTTTCTATCATACATTTTACTGGATGTTATGTGAAATATATTATTTATTTTACTAAAGTAATAATAGGAATCAAAAATTCATAAAACAAATACTAAATATGACTTTACTGCTTTTTATGATCATATATAATACTGCTTGGTGCTCTCGTAGCTGCCGGAAGCTTTTTATAATCGCTCTAGTTTATCTGGGAAATATTGGGAAGTTCTTAATTTTTCCGGTGTTAAAATAGCTTAAAATAACCGCAATAATTTATAGGTTACATTTATAAAAATCGTATAATTTTAGTGTTGCCGTTTCGCGCTTAAATCAAGTTTATAATAAAAAATCAAATAAAAACCCAAATATTTTTAGTTCAAATCTGTCACGTTGTTCTAAATTAACCCAAAAGCATCGGTCGGTCGAAGGCGTTCGCCACATGTGCTTGTTAAAAGACCTTTGCCTGTTAAAAGCCCAGTGAAGTGTTCAAGGTGAATGATTTACAATGTTATTCTTTGAACTATGGTGATTGTAAACAATATCGTATTCGACCGGGCTATACAACTCAAACTTAATGGTGAATGTGTTATTTTTTTTATTTATTTTGGACTCTTTAATAGCTGCAAAGATATCGTTGTATTACCTTGAACGTTGTACCACAACCGCAACCCGTAAAATTAGATTTTGTGGCTGCCGAGAAAGGCGCAATAGGAAAAGACATTTGACGAGGAGATCTTTTGCTGTCACGGCGACCTGAGTTCTGATTTCCAGTCTACGGAGCAGTTCCGGTGCATCATGCGGCCCACGGACGTGCCCGACCAGGCTGCTCTGCGACCTGTTGTTGTCCGACCCCGGGAAATGGACGACACGCTGATGTGCTTTTTCCAGATCTTGAAGCCAGCCGACAAGCGCCACCTGGCGTACGGGCAGACCAACACCAAGCGTCCCGTCACGCCGCCCAGAGGCGTCACCAACAAAGACAAAGAAGATTGTAGGGCCCTATGGATCAGTCCCCCCGGCCCCCGTCCTCACCCGCCGCCCAACTTTACATAACTCCTATAATTTGTATTAGCGTCCTGCAATATATCGTAAGGAATAAATACAGTTCGATTCTTTTTTTTCTTAATTTAACATGTATGAAAACTTACACCAAGCCGTATTTAGTTTTGATAATTTAACTGCATCTCTCTATATGGTCTATAAATAATCTGTAATGATAGCCTGTCCAAAAAAAATGTCATAGATGTAATATAGGAATAATGTAAGAATAGGAAGTAAGATTTGTACAGCGCCCTTGTGGCGAATTTTCCCAAAAACGGCGCTATAAAAATCACCCGATTATTATTATTATTAAATATAATCTTGCCTTTTTGATATATATTTTTAACAGTTTTTAACAGCCTCATCGCTCTGTCTCTGTTTTAGATGGCGCACTAAATACTTATATAATTTCGAGAAATTTTCTTTCATTTCTTATTTTATAAGAACATGTATATATTTAGCAAAAAATAATTAATGACGGTCATCGGGCAAATTTTATTTAATATTATGATCTAACATAAAACCTGTTTTACCACTATTTACAGAAATTGTAAATTTTTTATCAATTCAATAATTTGCCGCAATGTAGTTCGGAAGCGTTACAACGCGGGCCGCTAGAGGCGCTAGTGTAGCATGTTCCCAGTATTTTGACGAAGCTGTGCGTATTAGTACTTTATAGTATTTGGGGTTATATCGTGAGGCTAAAAAGAGTTGTGACGGGAAGAAACTGAAAACGAGAACGGTTTAGAGCTTCCTGGATTTTCAGATCTGGGGCGCTATTTCCGTTCTTTTTAAGGAATATTCCTTAATTTTTTCCTTAGGGTTAAAGCCTTCTTACTTAACTGCGGTTCCAGATCTCTCGGATGACAGCTGTCTGTTGAATTTAGCGAGCGACATTCGTCAAAAATGTCAATATTTGCGATGTTTTAACAAGAGAAAAACTCATTATTTGCGATGTTTTAACAAGAGGAAAACTCAATATTAAGTATTTTACCAATTATGTTATTATTTACTTTAAACATAATTAGCTAGTAAACAATATTAAACATTATATAGATGTTGACATCTTTGACAACTCACGTCAAGCGCAATTTCAAATGTCACTTTTAGAACTAGAGACAAAAAAGGTCATTACTATCTAATGAGGTAGGTACCTTTTTTATAAAACGTGATTCTTCGTTAAAAGGCTTATTTATGGTATGTAAAAATAAAATAAAAATGTATTGAAATGAATTATAACAATATGTAATTGTTTTTCAAGTTTTATTTCAAAATCTTATGTCACTCGAAGATATTTCATCAATTTGTGTTTTCAAATAATCTCTTGACAATCTATTTTGGATATTTTTTCTGTGTCTCACCGGAATTCCGCAGTTCATCGAGAATTCTTTAACCCTAAGGAAAAACGTAAGGAATCTTCCTTAAAAAGAACGGGAATAGCGCCCCTGGTCACTAAATGCTTCCAGTCCGAAAAGCAGTCTTTCACCTGGGCGATACTAAGAGTATCTGCATGTAACAACCGCAAGTACACCGTTACCCTGGTTATGTTAAAATAGCTTTTAATCAGTAATAAATCCGAGGCAAGATAAATTAGCATTACAAATTGATTGGCTCTATTTATTATGTAGATCGCTGACGGGTACAATTAGTAACAAGTAATATTGTCTTCGTATCATATGGCAAACGTTATAGTGCGCAATCCTCATAAATGTAAAGCCAACCCGACTTGACGGGTAACGAAGCGCTGTAATTTACCCGCAAATATATTGAACTTCGAATTGAATAACTTCAATATTTGTTCAAAATTTACTCGCGAGGTTGTAGGTATACTGCACGTACCTTCCCATGCGAGAAACCATCCATACTGATTTTATTACATTTGGTGTATCATAATGAGAAGCGTATTCGAATTCCCAGTTTCGTGTTCGAAACATAATGTTGCTCTTTTTTACGAGAAAAGCGTGTATATAAAATATCCTACCCAGAAAATCGGCTGCATAATGTAATTAGCCTGAAAAGGCGTATATATTTTACATATTTTTTAAAGCACGAAAACGTATTAAATCTTACTTATTTTGTTATACGTTATAACTTCTCTTTCTTTCTCATAAACGACGCATTTAATAGAAAGAGAACTTACAACGGACCTTTCAATGGCAGGATTATACCTACCGAGCTTTTATCTGCTTGTCAAGCCTTAATAGCACGTTCTTGTAATCAGGGACATTTTATACTCAGAATTGTTACAGCAATGTTTTCTTTGCTAGTTTTTCATTATTTAAATTACGCGGAAGATTAAAATACACACAGAAGCATGTATTAAATATGCCAAGCCTTTAAAAAAAACGCCGTGATATTTAGTAATTCCCCTATTTTCCGCCATTTCCCGTTGGGGCCGTATAATCACGTAACAATAAATCGTTCACCCTATATTTTGCATCATTTCTTTCGGGATTGAAATTTCACTAAATTCTGTGGTTCATTAAAACGTCGGATTTTTCCATTGGAGGTCATCTTTCAGTCGTAAATTATCATCGTACTTTTATCCGTTAATTCAAACACCTGCTGTGTCTCTCAATGAATATTTATACAACTTTATAATAAGTTCGCGGGATTCGGTAAATATTTGTGATTCGTTTTGCAATGGGAGCATCACATTGAATAATTTAGTTTCTTTTATAACATACAAGTTTCATTAACCGGCTTCGCACGGGATTGGGATGCGGTTAAATAAGTTTGTTGACTTACAGAATTAGTTTGTATCTAAGTATTTTTTCTTGTTCAACAATGAATTAATAACGACAATAAAATTATGTTCTGTATCTCAAAAAATGACGACGTTATGAGCTTTCAAAGTGTACTTGGGAAAACACGTATACCCGTTACGTTACGAGTCACAATTCAGTACAATTCTATATTCGAATGGAAGTAGCGGATACTGCCGCGTTTATGATATCTATGGCCGCGCCAGGCATTCTATAAACTGTGAAGTCGACCGGCGAGATTATTATAATTTTGACGGCTTATAAAAGTTCTGTCCTCACCGTGCTCTAATGTGATACATTTATAAATGACACAGACACAATCATTGAAAAACGTGCAAGCAATATGGCGTCTGATCTTTTTCTTGGACAGTTAATTGAAGCTTGTAAAGCTCTATAGCTCATAATGGAAATAACTTTTCGGGCTGAAAATAGTTGCGTTAGTGTAAAAATTCCAAACAGAAAGAGCTGTGCAAATCTCACGTGGCCAAAGTTTAACATTCGAGAGTTTTCGCTGCTTTATAAAAATACATTTTCTGCTTATTTAAAATTAAATTATTGGCTTTCCTTGTTTGAATAATAATGTAGATACAGTGTTCATAATATGACTGTGTTTATTTCGATTCAATTAAATTAATTCTGATTCGGAAAACACTGTTATGACAAAACCACTTATCAACAAACTGCTCAATTCCATTAAGCTTGTCTTGTTAAAGTCCATTATGCCTGGATTTGGGAATTTATTTTGATTAATCTGCTCCCGTACCAAGCTAGTGTTGATTACATTTCGGAGGCAGTGCAGCGAGCAGAGTGCAGCCTCGTTTAGTGTGTGTATGTGATGCGGACAATCGGCTTATTATGAATTTCAATTAGCCATCACTATCGATATATCGAAATATTGATAGCCAACATCCATCGGCTCTGTTGGCGCGATGCTCCCCGATTATATTCACTGAATTCACTTGCGAATTCATTCGAATATTATCATCAAAACTCGAATTTCTGCTATCGCATTCTTACTCCATTTCAGTCTTTTCAGAACAGTCCACTAAATTTGCTAGGATTTTGATGATAACAAAAGTTCAGCTACTCGGAGCTAGTGGGACTATGGCATCCCTAATCTAAGAGGTAGGAAAGAGGATGGTCGCGATTTACCTCGATTCATATCTGGACAATACCATTTCAAGCAACGTTTCTATTCTGAATGTCGGTCTTTCACCAGGGCGAAACTGAGCCTTTCTTCCGATCTGGAGCGTCATGTAAATATATCTGTGTGTTTAATTTATTTAATCTTTGAAAATAATAATAACAAATCTCAAATGAAACATGAAACTGAAAAAGACACGGAATATTCATACTCCGTCATTTTTCTCGATACATATTTAAGAATAACTGATATTATCCTCAATTAAATTTACTTATAATCGGATAGGTATATCGGAGACACTTTCTACATTGCAAATGTATTCGGGTAGAATTTTGCAATCATACAAAAAAGATAGCAGCCAAAAATATGGGAATTGATTGCGGATAATATTAGTTACTCTTGAATTGTAGTACGATATCGATAAAAATGACGGAACATAAATAGGTCTTAATAGCTCAGTGGTTAGAGTATTGTCTCGGTAAGACGGACGACCTGGATTCGATTCCCAGATGCGACCGTTACTTTTTTTTCCATATCACTTGAGATTTGTTCACATTATCTTCAATGATTAAATATTACTATTATGTTTATAAGCTCCGGTAAGTTATTTCAGTAAATTGAATTTGTATTTATTGTTAGTGAAAAAACGGATATAAATGTATTTAAACATATTTGTGAACTTTTAACCGTCAACTAGGAAAACTTTCTAATGTAAATACCTAAATCAAAATTAATATTGTTATTGCAAAGTTCGGCAAGTATTTTTATTATTTTTATTCATTTTTTATTGTGACAGCTGTTTCGGGGTTCAAGGCTATTTTCAAACTGTGGTTAATCCACATTGAGACGACTTATTTATATGATTCTATTTACTCCCGCCCAATTTCAATTTGTATGATAACTAAAATGATTTATTTACCGGTGAAATCGATTTACTGAGAAAATAATTGTGACAACGGATTCTCTATTCTGTGACGTACTTACATTTGGAAACTATTTTCCCCTCAACAAATGGAAATGTTTTCATAATTGATTTATAATGGCGTGAATACTATCGACTTATTTATAATTGCTAGTATTTATTATTCGCCTCAGTAAATCGGTACACCGGTAATAAATGATTTTAGGCACCATCAAAATTGAAATGGGGTGAGGGTAAATAGAATCATATAAATAAGTCGTCTCAACGTGGCCTAACCATAGTTTGTAAATGGGCTTGAACGCCGAAAAGATTTCACAATAATAAAAAACTAAAATACTTGCAGAACTTAATAATAACGTTATTAAATTTGATTTAGATTTTTTTTTATATTACACGTAGTTCTACGAGTTAAACACTAAAACAATTAATAAAGACCATCAATTTAAGAATTTTACTGGTTTATAGGAAAATCAGAAAAGCTTTCAATTTTATTTCACTCTATTTTGGAAAAATTATTACTTATTTGGTGAAATCTCAGTAAGCCCAGGATTTTGGCTGACCAAAAAGAACCTATATTATGATAGCAAAGCCGACAGAAGCCACGTATTATATTTATACCATTACCCCGCTGTACACATATTGGAAAAGGGTATAATCCTTGTCTGACCCACATGGATACTTACCAGTTGTTTTCTGTTTAATGGTTTTTGATTTTTTGTGCCTTCAAAACCTGACAAAATTTTCAAATCACGATAATGTATTTGTTTGTCTGGCACTTTTAAAATTATTATCATACCTTATTTTTCTTTTTTATTCCATTTATTACTTTTGTTAGGTTTTAAAAACTGATAGCATGAGGGGAATAAATATTCTGATCTTCTGGATTTAAAGACGTCTTTTTACTTCCGGGCTTTTGACCTGCCCTAAATTTCAAAATCTATAGTCACTTGCTGTGGACGATAGAGGGGGGCCATCTCTCTTGAAATCTTTGAAGATTGCAAGATAAATGAGTGTAGTGTTACCAAACTATTTAAAAATACGAACGAAGGCTCAGCAATAAAACATCCGCTCCCTTCAACGAGTGGCGTGAGACTACTCTTGTATTGGCAATGCACAAGTTTGCAGCTGTTTATTCTATCAGCGCGTTGAACCATTTCATACGGCTGGTTGTAGTGCCAACACCAAACTGGCGTACGCCCACTGCACGCTTGTTACTGGCTTATTCGCGGCAGGTACATCCACGCTTTAATGTGAAAACATTTCTCCTTGGCATTTTTGTTAAACCTTTGTTATTTGACTAGGGGGCGCCAGCTTTACTACTCGACTTATTTAGTTTGACATTTTGAACGCTCTCCACGTTTTACGTTTTATATTTTCCGTCTGCGAGCTTAGAGTTAGTGAAATCATACATTAAAAGGGGACATATTATTTATACGCCGACCCCGTTGAGAAATACAGTGTTAAACAACCCATCTCGCGCGAGGGTACTTTTGAAATAGAACCTTAAAAGCGCGGTACGAATAAGCGGTGTATATCTTGCGGGTACCACCCCCTAGGGATGGCTTAATAAATTGGCTGTGTCCACGATGGTTATCTGTTAGTCCTTCTATTCTAAGCGCCTTTTTTCTGTTTGCCTGACCTCCGAAACGCAAATGTTCATCGCGATAGCACCTACTGCCCCGGCCCTCGGAACAAACCACTGTTTAACCAAAATAAACGTTGTTAAATAAACATTCCCCAAGTCCCAAGCGGCAGATATACCGTCCTTAAATTTACATAACTTCTTTTGACTACTTACGACGACAGTGTATATTTCCTTCGAATAAAAAATTATGAATTTCTATATTTTTCTGAATAAATATTGTGTAGGTATTGATTTTACGATAATTTACTGCATCTTAATATTCAAGAAGGGTGCTTCATTCAACAATTTGCCCCGAAATCTTCGGAAGCCCAGAAACTTTTGACTTTCCGCTCGAGTGAGCCTCAAAGATGTTGATGATTACTCAACTATGATATTATCTCCTCAGACATAACTCAACTAATTTAGAGTGAAGTTAATCTGTCACACATTAAATCGTGAGCACTTTATGATGCAGAATCTTTACGTTGCAAACGGTCCTTACTTAAGACCAATATTTAAGATAGTGTTCTTTTTAAATTTGGTGGAAAATACAACACAAAAATGCTTGTTCTGGGGAATATAATATGACCTATAAATGGATGGATGAAGAAGTCGTGGACGTTGCAGGAATACGTTACACGATTAACTTAAACAAATACTCGAGTTGGGTCATATCGAGAGTTGTTTGAGAAGATTGTACTGCGGTGGGTGACGTTCCATCATCTCTTCCTACATGTATGGAGAAGTGGGCTGTTGTCTTAGTCCGGGCCACATAACACGATAGGGTGGAAGCTACCCTCAATATCAATTTTTTGAGAGACCATAATTTATTCGAAATCGAAACCATTCTTAAGATGTATGTTTGGTAGCCAATTCTTACCCTCCCCCTTTACCCTCTCCTTCTCCACATCCTTCATCATTGTTTGATAGGACTTGTTCCGCTGGTTCCGATCAGTTGGTAATCTTGTATCTTTAAAAAAATATATATATATATTAAAATTTTTAAATTATAGGGTGTATTCATGTATCTAGTCAATGGTCCCGTTGAAAATGTCCTTCAAATGCAATAACAGTATGTATATTTTCTATTGTCAGGCCTCCGCAAGGTGTACCCGTACTATTTCACATTCACCACCTTCACGAAGGGGCGCTGGGTGGGCGAGCGCATCCTGGACGTGTTCGCGCGAGAGTTCCGCGCGCACCCCGCCGCGGAGTACGAGCGCTGCGTACGCGCGGGCACGCTCACCGTCAACTACGACCGCGTGCCGCCAGACTACCGCCTGCGCCACAACGACCTGCTGGCCAACGTCGTGCACAGGTAAATCACACTCATTCATCCGTGTTCTTTTATGCTACCCTGATACTAGGAGCAGTCTTTGTACCTTATATTTCAGTGTTACGTACGACGATTTCCTTCCACCCGTCATTCACAGGTAAAGTACCAATATAACCCGTGATCTTTTATGGTAGCCTAATATCGGGAGGAACCTTTAACTGGTGTACCTTTTATAATGTGATGTTACGTATCCCGTACGATGATATCATTGCATCCGTCATTTGCAGGTAAATAATCCCCATGCATTCACACCCATTCTAGATTTTACCAGGAGAAGCTGTAACACTATATTCTGTGTGTTCCGTGCGATGATCCCTTTGCACCCGTCATTCACAGGTAGAGATAAACATAACCCTTGCTCCCCTATTCCACCCTTATACCAGGAGTAACCTTTACAACGATGCATTTGTGTGTCCCTTACGATGATTCCCTTGCAACCATCATTCACTGGGAAATCATCAAAGGTGCTGCCCTTTCGCGCTTGTACCCCGATACCAGAATGTCCCTTAAGCCTGTAAGCAGGTTTAAACAAAAGTGTCTGGGCCAGTGATGCCCTTGAATATTATTACAACAGGTAAATGTTTAAATCTACTACCATAACCCACGCCCTCTTATACTTACACTAATATCCCCAAAATGAAGACTTTTAATGAACCAGTTAAGAGAGCTTTATTGCTGTTTCGTTTGATGCGCTTTGCTGTATGATGTCCTCGTCTCCACTATCTACGGGTAACTAAAACATTTTTATTTAATTTTTTTTGTAAATCAACAGTTTACAATAATTATTGATTACGATATAAAGGTTTTCGCTAAAGTATGTGTTATAGTAATTAATCTTCAATCATTTTAATGATTCCAATCCGAATATTTTACAACAAGGAATTCCATTAGATTTTTATAATTAATATTCACCTTCTATTTAAATACCAATACATATATATATATATAAATCAATGTGTGTTTGTTTGTCCTCGATGTTCTCTAAAATCACTGGACCGTTTTCGCTGAAATTAGGACAGTTTGTTTTTGTTAGTGCCGGTAAGGTTTAGAAAGTAGTTTGAATGAAATCCAATATGTAAAACTGTTACTATAACGTTTTAAATTTAGTATGAAAAACATTGAACCCGCCATGTTTTATTTAGGTTAACCCATAGATGTAACACTCTGGTTAGCTACAGATTGCATATTCAAAAGAAGAAGGTTTTTTGGGTAGAATATTTAAAAAATGGAAAACAGGAGTAGATACCCACTTAAGAACTTTACGATTTAGATATATTTTGAATAAATAAACGTTTGGAATGAAATAATATATTCAAATCGATGTTTCTTTATTTGGAGATAGTTACTTTCGCTGTCAAATCAATTATGGCACCCTAATGACAAGCAAGAATTCACAACTTCATAACTTTATTCCGAAAAAAAAATCCCGAGCAAGGCCGGGTACACGTTAGCTAGTATATAATAAATATCGTTTTCATAGTTAAAATAATTTTCAAAGTTTGAATTTTTCAAAGGCCGCCAAAACGCTTGAAATCTGGCGGCGTACGCGTAACGTCATACGTACCTCGGGTTTGTCGGTTAACAGTAAGGCCTTTACCATACGGATCGGTATCAAATCAACAAATTCCAAAATAAGTAATTAGGAAAAATTTAAAAAAAAACAAATGCTTTTGAAATAATTTATATACCCGCAGTATGTCGATCGAACGCGGCCAACCGAGCCTTGAGGGAGCTGTTTATATTCAGTCGGAATCCACTGTACGTTTAAGCCTTTTATAATAATTAGTCTTTGAATAGTTTTTACTTGACGATTTATTAATTTTACACGAAATTAATTGTATGTATTAATCGTTTGTTTGTATATATTTAAAGCCATAATATATTTCACTCGAGTTCCTTATTATCCCTGTATTGACTGTTATCTCGGTGTGGCTTTATTGTTGTGTGTAGTCGCACTGGCGTCGACCAATCTGATGTCTCGATTGTTTGATGAGGCAAGTTAGTCGTGTTGATTAGTGGATGACGACTATCAATCAATTGACACGGATCTTTCGTCGGAAGATTTGTCAGGGGCAACAAGCAACTTGTGGCATCTTCTATTATTATTCGATATGCTCCGTCCATCGATATAGATATAGTTGATCTATATAATACTAACATTCCTTGTTTAGTCCTTATTCTAACAGTGTTTAGTCCTTATTCTAACAGTGTTTAGTCCTTATTCTAACAGTGTTTAGTCCTTATTCTAACAGTGTTTACGTAAAATTGAACTTGTATCTGGATGATGATACTCCGTAATTTGGTGGTTGAACTGATTTAACCGCCGTATTACGGACGTGCGTCTAAATTTGGTGTTCCTAATACCTTCCTTAAAATATGACTAAAGAAATAAAGTGACGATTTTCATAGTTGAAAGAGATTCACCCCTTATTTGCGTCAACACTTTCTCAAAACAAAAGTTCCCAGTCTCCAAGGATTTCGCCATCTTTTCAATATGGCTTAAATTACGCAACGCTGCTTTTTAATAATAAAAACGCCATCCGTCGGGAATTTATTCATTTCATATTTATAAAAATGTTCATTATTATTTGTGTTTGTTCATTTTCAATAATAAATTGACGCCATTTGCTGTGATTTAATACATTTTTATCCATCTATTAGTTTCTCATCAAGTTGTCAAGGTTTTTCAATGAAACTAGTCGTTGTGTACCCATTACGCGGTTTTACTCAGTATGCTGCAGTTGGTTATTGTATTCCCGTCGTTTTTTCGGGAATTGTCAGTATTTTATGTTTCCTATATTATATTATTATTTGTTGTTTTATTTTTCATTTTCAAATAATTGTTTTTTAAACAAACTTAATTTATGGGCGAAATATTTGTTTGTTTAATATAATCGTGTTCTATTTTTTAACGTACTGATCTGACAATATATTTTATTCAATAGTTATTAAATAACTAGTAACTAGTAGATAAAGGGGAAAGATTTTATCATTTTAGTAATGTATGTTAAATGTGTTCTTACGTAAACTTTATTAATCGTGAAATATCGCACCCACTTTATAAATAACTGCAATTAAAAAGCACATTCATTTTACAATCAATTCCAAATCACGGACACTTTTCATCCGCACGCATGGGCTTGTGAGCGGCGTTTGGGCGGCTTGTCATTCCGGCTGGAGGGCGGAAACGCTATTGAGGGCGGCAAGACCTGTGAAGCCGCCCGCCGGTAGCCGCCCAAGCCGTCCAACCCCCCAAACCACCCATTGTCGGCAGCGTGTTACTTGTGACAGTGACAGATAAACTTTAATAAGCCGACCTTAATATCCGCCCCAAATGTGCCACACTTCTAGTCTGAATATGGGTATATACTTTCCCCTTGACCATTAATGACTAGTCTATTATTATTATTACAATTTCCCTAGCTTTTTAAACTACTTCACTTACGTATTTTGTATTATTTTTCAGGTTTATTTGCTTTTGGAGTAACTTGTAAATTTAGATTGAATTTAGTATTTTCACACGTATAATTTGAATACCCTTAGTGATTAGATCTAACTAGCCGGGTTCTTCCCAACCTTCCTCCCCGCCCTTAGCGGGCTCGCAACATTTCCCAATAGATGGGGATGCCATAGTTCTCCTGGCTTCGGCCAAATTGATTATCACAAATACATGATTGCACTAAATCTGTCAACGTCTGCCCTTTTCATATTTATGGTTACGGAT
Organism: Halesus radiatus; assembly: GCA_022606495.2. Lineage (NCBI taxonomy): Eukaryota > Metazoa > Arthropoda > Insecta > Trichoptera > Limnephilidae > Halesus > Halesus radiatus. The sequence continues at coordinate 121,303 of JAHDVE020004061.1, forward strand.
ATCAATCAACTTTCATTATTTAATCCCAACCTCACATTTTGTCGAAAGTAATTAAAAATATTTGCATAACGTTCTTATTTTATTACGCATTAATTATCCGATATTTATTTTGATAAATGTCGCTATCTCATATTTTCACATGGAGTTATAGTACATACATTGTATAACTTGTATTATAATACTGCTGGCTAGTTAATAGCTTTCGCCAGCAAAATACAGCTGAATTAGGATATTGACTACATCGGGGCTCCCTCTAAATGGTTTCTACTGACAGGCAATAATTCCAAAGTTAACCTCCCACCCCCACCCCCACCCCCTGTATAAACACATCCCTCGACCCCATGAAACATGGTGAGAACATATAATGTCCGCTAAGTGTTTCTACCCCGACGCGTGTTTTATGACCTCCAATTTAATAACTCTATGTAAAAGAGTTGTCAATTGAAATGATATTGAACGTACTGTTAAAGAGGCTTCTGTTCAACACGCCGACAGAATGTCCTGTTTTTTGACTCACAGCTTTAATCACCGGATTGTTTTTGATTATCCTGAATTCATAGTTGCATTAAAGCGATATAAAATGTAGGCGCTAGTAATATGTCATATTTCATTAAAATATAAAACGGTAGTATGTTGTCAAAGCGCAACCGCTGTATTTGACATTTCGACGGTCCCAACGAACAATGTGAGATGTGCAAATTGAAAATTTGCACGAGAGCTGTTTATGGTTTCATTATATATTTTCCCATTGAAATAAATGTGGGTTTTTGTAAAATATCAAAAGAATACTATATTTCTTGTTCTTGTATTTTTTTGTTTAGAGCTCTTAGCAAAGTTACAAATTTGCATATCTGACATTGTTCGTTGGGATCGCCGATTTATTGGTGGTGTTTAAAAATGACAGGTGATTTTTTTTACCTCCGTAATGATTTCTGGGTCGTTTTTTTACTCAGTGTGCCGGTGTAAGTTTACAAATTTTCAATGTCATTTTTTTCGAGCGTTTCATAAGTCATTGAACCACAAAATACATTTCAGCTGGTATTATTATATTTCGTACCACCGAAGCCTTTTCATCCTTTTCGCCGTGAATACACCCCTGGCACGACAATAGTCTAACGGTTTAACGACAATCGGAAGTCCGCCAATCAGAGTATCGAGCGAGTATAGAAACGGGCACAGGGGTGGAGCCTTTTCAGGGCATTACAACCAACACTAGACACCACTTTCCCGGGGTATTAGTCACATCTTACGAGTGTACTCAATACTCAATACCCGGCCCATGTACTTGTATACCCCCGTGCTCCGCTTTGTTGTTCAAATTGGAAGAACTAATGATTTACGCTGTTTTGAAGGCAAAACATTTCAAATAAATGGAATCTCTCTTAATGTTTTCCCCCTGATGTATTTGCGACTATAAAATAGCATTATGGCATTTCCGTTCTCCTTCGCAATTTAGAAAATAATCAAATATTCTCCTTAATTATTGATTATACGTTCAAACTATTTTACCATTTACCTAAATTACATTTTTTAAATTTGAGTGTGATGAGGATAACGCAATAAAAAAATTAAAGAACTCGTTCATCGTTTTTAGACCACTAATAATCCGAGCTTCGCGTAACTATACAATAATTGACAAATCACTGTTACTTTTGATGGATTGACACTCATCCCCCTTCTCCGTTGAGTCCCTCCCCGCAGAATATCATTTCTATGTAAAATATAATTCCCGCGTCGCGTGAAGTGTCCGGTATCTTGAGTCCTGCGCCCGATGCCCGATGTCCTATGCCCGGTGCCCATCGACCTGTCGGTGCCCGATGTTCCGGTAAAGCGGACAGTATACCTATTTGTTAAACGGACGGCCCCGGATAAACGAGACAATTAGCCGTATTGAGTTCTGCGCCCGATGCCCGATGTCCTATGCCCGGTGCCCATCGACCTGTCGGTGCCCGATGTTCCGGTAAAGCGGACAGTATACCTATTTGTTAAACGGACGGCCCCGGATAAACGAGACAATTAGACGTATTAAATCGTTCGCCCGCTGTTTAATAGGGAACACTCGCGTGGACTTCACATTGCCGAGTGCATCACGATCATCATTGAAACTCATTATTTACATAATTCACAAATAATAAAGGTATAAATAATGCATTTAAGTTATTTTGCTCTACTGTTTTAATGTACACATAATACAAGAATTGTTTTTAGTGTGATCAAATTCATATCGTGTATTGTCACTTATAAATCGATAAAATCTACTAGGTATGTAGGTACTTATTTGGCTCGTTAAAGTACATAAATCATGTTCTACTGTACTGTTTAGGTACCATAAAATAATGAAAATTCGCCATCGCATGTTTTGTATGCCGCTATTTCTGACTGAGACCAATGCTTGAAGTTAGGTAAGTACGGTTCGCACCCCACTCAATTTTGATTACTTCATCGTCCAATGTGTAAAATGTTATCAAGCGTCCCTCGTGACTCGTGACTCGTGAGGTCGCCATCTTCCACACATAAGTGGTAAAACCGCCGAGGTTTCATAACGTAGGTACTACTGCCAGGTCTCCCTACTTGGTCCGAACGCGGACATATTAGACAACCCAGTCCGTGTTTCTGCTAATGCGACAATGGAACTGGGGCGCTTTAGTTCGTCTCTGGCGATCAGAGTTTATGTGACAGCTCGATTGTCAAACTTGCTTCAATTTGTTGAAAAGGGTCCCGTGTTGGAAGTCCAAATTTCATTATTAATACGTGTTTCTATCTTTGGCTGACAATAAAAAATTACCGAGTTGTTTATTTGAACTGTACGACCATTCCTAGAACCACAAATTGCTTTGCTTTTGCGTTGCCTTTTCTGTGTAATCATATCTCGGAGCCACTCACAATATTGCTGTTTGAGCTATCTACAGAATAAGTTGCCTTTATAACGACTCTGCGATGGAATGGTTTCTGAGAGGCTCCATAAGTTGGCTGGCATTTATTATGTCCCAGCTCATATTTTTATTATGTTACGTTTAGTTTCTCTCGATAATGTATTTTTAGTCTTCTTCCAATATAAACCGTTTTGTATTTTAGATACTCCGTGCATATAGACCCTTGATATACCACGCCTTTCAATGATGCTTATTTTATGTGACGGATAATTTAAGGTAGTCACACTTCGCAATACCTACATTATGTATGTGTTTGATTGGACCGTACAAACAGGCGTAGGCTACGGGGAAGCATCTCTCTACGTGAGGGCTTCATGTAAATCTGTTCGAATACGCGGCGTGAGTACCAGTATGCTGACGAGAATTAGCACAGGTAAACAATTTCAGAACGGAAAACTTTTCAATGACACCGCTTTGTTTTGTATCTCTTTCTTTGTTCTGTAATGGATTTAGTTTTCCACGAGATATTTCTTTTTAACATTAGTGATTAGATTATCGGGGCATTGTAATTGAATTACCATAAATTTTTTAAATCTTTTTTGTTTTTGTTTTGAACGAATTTATCTTCTTTTTTTACTATTGCTTTTTGAAAAGCTTAATTTACTTAACCCAAGAGTTTAATTATGTCTGCTTAATGAGGTAACGAGTAATCGGCTTACGTTTATAGAATAAATTTTCCCCGAATAACTCCGATTTGACCGAGGGATTCGTGCTCACGTTGGACCATCCTCTTTACACAAAATAATTTCTTGTCAGCTGTACAATTTAATCTGTCATCTCTCCCTCTGTTGATCGCTGATTTCGACGGATTAATGCGCCTCATTTAATAATATTAACGTGATATTCTACGCAGTGATTTTATTAGACAAAACATTTTCAAATACTTTTTTTTATCTTCTGAGTTTCGTCAATCATTATCATTGTGTCATACAGAACTTTTATTTTCATTTTTTCATTAATAATAATTTTTTTAATGGATCAGCTTATTCCATATGACCGCTACAATTATTAATGTTTAGAGAAGAAGGCGATAGAATTATTCCCGCGCCTTTAAAAGAAGAGGAGACCGCGCTTGGTTAATAGAAACACTTTTAATACAGAATATGATTTTCATTATGACATATTAACAGCTAATATACTGTATTAATGATGCCAAAACCACTATCTAATCTGATTCCTTCACTAAACCTGCAACACTTTCCCTTTCGTATTTATATCACAACTTGGAAAGCTTAATATGTTTACTATACCATATTATTGTACGATTAGAAATTTTTTGCTGTTTTTCCATATAACATTTATCAAAAAAGTGTTTCTGTGTACAATATTAATATTTTTTGTCAATTTACTTCCAATGAAGAAGATCCGCTTTCCGAACTAAACTGATACAAGTATTAATGGACTAAACTTTGTCGGACACAAATAATGCAATTAACCAGGTCCCATTGATAGCAAATAAGTAACTGTTAGTATCCCATTAGTACATTAGTACCTTGGTACTCCCTTCTAATGAATAAGGTACTCCTCGTGAATTACTGGTATTCTGCGTTAATTACTTTTGTATCGTTTCACCCGCTTTTATTTTACTTGCGAGTTTGTGTTGATTTCGAACTTTGTTTTACAAATTTCTTATTCCAGCGTTTAGTCCTAGCGATGTATATTTCATTGGATTACTTCAGTCGTGTTTATTATAATGATTAATTGCATATTACCATAATTAAATAATAGAGGCTCGCAGAAAACCCTAAAAAAAAAGAAGAACCGCAATTAAATCTTCTTTTTATCATATCCGTTTAATAAATGAGATCTGACATTGGCGCGCAGATCAAGCTAACTTCCGCACAATGCAAAGTTAGTGAAAGGGAAAAGTTCGGATGATACGATTCCTCTGTGTGTTGTGGAATCTTCGCGGTGCGGCGCTCCAAGGTGAGTTAGTCCATTATTTATTATTTCGGACACTTCTGAGCCAACTTGGGGCTGTGGCTGGTGCCGACACGAGCCACGAGCCACGAGCCACGAGCCACGAGCCACGAGCCACGAGCCAGGAGCCGGTCTGCCCGATGATGCGAGTCGAACGGCGGCCACACATATGAAGCGATCACGCATTCATACGTGTATCCAAACTACCCCCCGGTGAGTAAATTTTTTTATTCGTGGTGCCTATCTGTACCCGATCACTTATCATGATTGTTGACTTTAAAGAGCTTTTACCTTTTGCTGAAATGTACGAGTACGCTTTCCCTACCCAGTTATTATCTACGGGGAATCAATTTATTGTGACATTCTTCATTATATATTCTACGCTGAAACTATTAAATATAGCGTGTTTTGAAACATTTAATAATATTATTATGACTTTTAATTAAATTAATTTTATTCTCATTTGGTATAAAACTAACCTTAAGGTGTACATTTACTATGTCTGGTTTTCATTACCCATCACTATGACAAACACTGAATCCTTTATTTACTTAATCCATCTATACCAGCTTGTTCTGGCGTTCTTAGTACTTGTGTATATCAAAGGCTTTCGATTATCTCCCCACATCAGACATTTTAATTCAATAACTATTATTTTACTCATACTGCTCTGTTTATTTTTTTGTTTAAATGTTCTCACTGTAATATTGTGTTGAAAATGTACTTGCTCTCAACTATATATTTAAACTTTTTTTTTCAAAAATACATTTTTTTTAAATATTTGTGTATGCTACCTTCACCTATTTCTGTCTAACAGTGTTAAAAATAATATGGGTATTGGAAATGCAAACCAAAAACATCTTTGTTATTATAAATACATAAAAATATTCTTTTTATGTCTGCTGCCATATTCTAAATATTTCATCCCACCTATGTTAGTAAGTTATTTCTCCCTATCAACCCACTACACGATATTTCCCTCACGAAGCAAGAAAATCGATCAGTAGTAATGCATTTAGTAAGTAAAACCACCTCTCCAAGTAACCCGGAGTTCATATTATTCTCCTCCGTTGGTTGAAGGCATGTAGGATAGCCACCTACTCACTATCATGATCCCTCCCTGTTAACTTGTATTGTAAACTGCTTGCCAAAATAATTCCCTAGTTCTTGGGGATTTATTCCCTGTTGTCTTTCCACGTTACAAAGTTTTTTTTTTACCCCAACCGATTATTATACGTGTCCTCGTTTTCTGAACTATCACAGTTATATGTATGGACTTCCCTAACAGTTTTACATATTGTGTATTTGTTTTACCTACTTCAGTTTAATAATTTTCATGACTTAGGCTGCGAGTGCAGTCATTTCTTTCCTATTATTAATTGGTTTATCGTAATACAGATTTTCACCTTCATCCTGTTTTCCTTGTCCAATTGATCATAACCGTCCTACATACAATATGTTTGTTTTCCTCGCACCTTTCCTTATCCTACTCGTACCTGACGGTGGAAACCTGAACCGGTGGTAACCTGACCGAGTCCAATTCCTTAACCCATGTCCGGTTTTGCTAATTGTGCGTTGGATTGCAGACACGAGGTTCCGGTGACCTGCCAACCAATCACCGTGGTGCACATGGACGAGGATATTGTGGTCGTCAACAAACCAGCATCCATCCCCGTAAGTGGCTTATGAGACCGCCATCAGCTTCCACGCTATACCACGTGTGCACACACGGCCCTCTCTGTTCTATGTTCTGTTCTGTTCTGTTCTCCTGTATCTTGTGCATGACCAACACCTACTAACCTTCATTCATTGTATGTCTGTAGTTACTAACAGCATATGTGTAGGCATGTTATGTCGCTATTATCGCTTATGTATTGGTATTTCTCTTCCGTTAAGAAACACCACTCAAATTTTTACCTTGAATTTTGAACATAATATTACTGTGTAATGATATTTCTAAAACTGCTTAGAAGGCATCGGTTATTTTGAACTTGAAAGGTGGTTTTAATGCGAACTGATAAAAAATGTTTTTTTTTATAAAATTGAAAAGGAATGGATTTACTGAATCGATGGGCGAGCACAATATCGAACCACATATGATATTAATATTTTTCATTTTGTTTACCTTTGTAAGGCTTTCTTTGCCGAGCTAACGTCAATCATCTTTCAAAAACCATTTAATCACTTGTTCCTGTCAATATAACGTATCACGCCAGTTTTCGATTATGGAAAAAGCATATTCGCGTTCTTGGATATCAATACTTCCGCCAGGGAAAAGTCATATTTTAAGTTCTATTTATGATAGCCTGTATCGGGGGGGATGTACGATGGAACCTTTTCCTTCCACTTTTTGTAGTAAATCAAATCCGGTATGAAAGTAGAGCCACTTTGACTTTGCTCCCATTTTTATGATCTCGTCTTAGAGATTAATCACGTTTACGGAGATTCCTTCTCATCTCTACTTCCAAAATCCGGGTCTAACTTGAAGCGAAATGTGCATCAAGTTTACGTGTTGCGTTTCCAATCCCCGCCCGTTACTGTTTCCCCTCCATCGTATTGTACTCCTCTTCATCTCTTGACAGTTCTATTGTTCAGTTGACGATCAGAATACTTTGGAATTTATATATTTCTTGAAGAATATTCCCTCCCTGCTAACTTCCACCTGGCGACCCGTCTGTACTGTATATACTCGTATGTACCGTGTCACCGCGGTGGACGTGCGACTACTTGGTGGCAGCAGACAGTCTATGCAAACTTTTGACATTTAGATGCTTCAACCTTCGTTACTCGAGTCGTCCCTCCTGAACTATAAACTGACTATGTTTTGGATTATCGCAAAGACTTCTATATTACACCTCCATGAATAAGTTAAAATATATGTCAGTTGTTTATTATATATGTCCTTTCTTTCTGTAATGTTTGTCCTTAATCTGTAATATTTATTCCAAAGAGAAATAGATGGTAAAACACCACTATTCAGAACTCAACAATAATTCCTTTTTTCCTTTAATTTAAAAAAAAATCTGAATACCGCATAACTATTCCAACTGCTCCCAGCTAACCGCAGACAGTGATACCTTCGCATCCCCGATTGGGGTATGTTGTAAGGCTGCATGGTATAGGGTGGGGAAGGAGATGGGGGAGAGGAAGGTGGGGAAATATCTGGCTATTTATTTAGAGCCTGTTATCAAACACGGTTAAAGCCATTTCAAGCAACGTTTTGATTGTGAATTCTGGTCTTTGACCCGGGCGACACTGAGAGTATATAGGTAGTTATGGGACGTGCCGCAAGTTTACTATATAGGTATCATTTTATTGTAATTAAATGTGAAATAACACGATTTAATTAAATAAACTTTATTTGCGCATGCCGGGATTAAACCCTGCGACCTCCGGATTCGTAGTCAAGGATCTTACCCCTCGACCACGGTTACTTGACGAGGGCAGAAGTAATATCTCGTCAGGCCACCTCTGCACACAACCTTAGTTTTTCAAGTTTTCCACAAAAAAGGATAATGTGTATTGTTTACCAATCAGATAAATCGGGGGTTAAATAATATGTTTTACACATGCGAGGGTTTAAAATTCCGAGAAAAGCTCGACTTCAATGGAGCATTTCATACACGTTGAAACGTTTTATTTCATTATGTAAATTGTAAAGGGAAACTTTCCTTGGGCTGATCATGTGAACTATTTTGTTGGACATTATTATTTTATTTTTATCGACCTTTAAACTTTAATGAATGCGGTTTCTAAATTCTTTTTCGTTTGTTTTTGTATCTTCTGTTTTATTTTTAATGGTTTTATTCGCCCTTTCGTGACTTACCTCATAAAGAACATGCCGGGTTCGGCTAATTGACTCCCAGTGATGTCTGGAGGAAACTATGTACCGTTACGCTGGTACGCTGGTACGCTGTTTCTAGTATTTCCCCTCACTAATTTGATTTCCCTTCACTTGAAAAGCTTCTGCAGAAGTTTTCCAACTTCGCGCTGTTTTATGTAGATCAATCTTTATTTGCAAAACATTTTGTGTGAACTGAAGATGTGTGACGTCCCCTGTGCGGGAAGGAGTGCTGCATGTTACCTTCATATTGATATTGTTAATATAAAACCTTTATATTTCACCGTCTCAGTTTTACTAAACAGCCCTCACAGTTCACACGCTCATGTTATTATTTTTATGTGTATTGTCTATTGTATTTATTCAAGCATGAAAAGTTTTCAGATTAATCTAAAGTAATTTCGTTTTACCCGAGCAATGCTTCAAAGGTGCAGAAGCTCATTTTCAGATCATAATGATGTTCACAACAAACACACATACACATGATCAGCGATTTGTCCTCTGTAGATATGTTCCCGTTCCAGGTTGCTTGCAGGTGCTGGTGCTGGTGCTGGTGCTGGTGCTGGTGCTGGTGCCGGTGCCACCGTTAGCCATGCGCTGTCTGTCGCTAATTGCGATGAGTTTTATTTGGATTCTTTTTCTGTTTCTATCTTGTGCTCCGGGTGTACCGACATCGCGAAGGCACGAGACTCCAGTACTCGCCGACAGGGTCAAACTGATTCACGTGGATGACGAACTGGTCGTATTAGACAAACCATGCTCTCTGCCGGTGAGTCCCACCTTCCCGTCATCCGCCCCCGCCCCCTCCCCCCCCCCTGCGACCTGCACCGCCGCCACCCGACTCGCGGCAGTTTTCCCTGGAGCATTGTCTTGTGAAAAATACCCCTACACAGATAACATAGATACGCTGTGTCGGTACATTTCACTTTGTTTCCGCTAACCCACTGTAATTCAATGTTGGGATCTGTTTAATGTATATATATTTATACACTCGTGTTTTTCCTGTCTGCACGCTATCGTCGGTATGTTGTGATCGTCCACTGTTTGTCTTGTGGAATGCTCGTGCTCGTGTGAATGGAGTTCTCGGGGAAGGTAGACGCCTCACTGTAGCATTGATACAGTACTAGTACAGCAACTAGCTACTCGCACACAACTGGCCCTGCAACCGGCAACCGGCAACCGGCAACCGGCACCCGACTATGTCACTGGGAACAGTGGTGATGGTGATGGTGATTCCCTCCAAATGAAAAGATGTGTGTAGAGTCAATGTCCTTATATTACGCTAACATGATGACGATACAAGTAGGTGTATACGACTTTGCTAAATAACAATGGCTGAAGGAACACACGTCACTGTGTTTTATGCAAAAGTAATTTACAGTTTTTCACAGTTGTTAGTTTTCATGCATGGTCATTTTCACTATGAAAATAAGTCGAATAATATCACATCATAATATTATGACATAAATCATGCATTTAATTTTAATTAATATTTCTTAATGCGTATGTATCTTATATTATGTATTGGCTCTTTTCGGAACAAAATCGGAATTGTCAATTATTCGAAAACTGATATTAACAATTAAAATGTAGAAAACTTTCACCGACCTGTCTTAATATTAATGTAAACATATCCGCTTCTTTTTCCCACTTGTGTTTACGCAGTCATCGTTCCAATTTTCCTCCCCGTATAAAATGGTAATCTTATTCAGTGTCTACTTTACTTTTTGTTAGACTCTTCTCTGCCCTTTCTATGTCGAGTGGTCTAAAGACTTTCCCCCTTACATTCTGCACGTACAGCCACCGGGTTATGACATCTACCAAATTAAATCGAGGAATTTGAATACGAGAATGGCCATTCTTACCCAACTTGAGAATTTAAATATTTTCGCAGGGGATTTCAGAAAAAAAAATACCAGCGTCGTGGGTAGCCTGGGTAGGCTAGCTTCACTCGAGTTTTATTTGTCAATCCCTCCTATCCTTGTTTGTAAATCAATGAAAACTAATAATAATATTATTTATTTGAAACACAAATTATTTAACAAAGAAATGTAAGAAAGCTTTGACTGACCAACTGGGGACAAAGCTCGTATTAGGACAGTCAAATTGACAGGTTTAATTCATATTAAGTGCCATTATACAAAAATAGAAAGAAAAAGCTAGTATTGACATAGTATGGTATTATTATTATATGTAGAAAAAAAAACGTAGTGTAATAATTAAGTATAAAGATCTATATACAACTCTCTTGATATTTGCAACAAATAATGTAACAAACGATTTTTTTTTTAAATTTTATGTGATTACCACACAAGAGTCCCAACTCCTCCCAACCGTCTGGAGCCAGTGAGACCATGGCATCCCCAATTGGGGAATGTTGTGAGGCTGAAGGTATCGAGGAGAGGAAGGATATCTGGAAGAAATTACCTGCCTATTCAGATCACGGCTAAAACCATTTCAATCATCGTTTCAATTTTGAATGGTGGTCTTTCACCGGGACGATACTGACAGTTTCTACCACTACTGGAACTTGCCGCAAATATACTACATATTATTTTAAATGAATAATTTAAATTAAATTTCGTTTCGCAGGCCGGGATTTGAACCCCCGACTTCTGGATTCGTAGCCATGGATCCTAACCACTCAACCACGGAGACCTAATACGTACTAAAATGATTTTCTTGCAAATTTTTCCTACGACTCGATTAAAAAGATACTTCTTTCGAAACTTCTCGAAATCGCTTGACCTTTATCCCATCACTTCATCATCCCTGGAGATGAACAAATAACAGAAAAACTATCTCCGGTCCGATATCTATTTCTGTAATTATGTATTGTGCCTACCTAATACTTACTTGCGACCTTTATTGAAAATCAGTGTACCTAGATCCAGATCACAACCAATATAAGATGTTGTAAGTGTTTCATAAGTTTATTTTTATGTATTACTGGACTGTTCTTATTATATTTATTTATTGTTGATATTTTTTAAAAATTAAAATACTGGTTTAAACAATAATTTATTATTATTTAATTTATAATGATACCACAAAGTGAGTTTGCAGTTTTTCTATTATTATTATATTAATATGTCAACTTCGACTCCTTCTGCTTTCAAGTCTTCCTTTAAGTTTTAATCAAACACTTATGAAGTTGAAATTGCTCTCGCGCTTTATAAAGCCATAACTCTAAACATCTGCACTTTCAACGTCAAAACTTATGTATTAGATGAAAACGTTAGGTACTCAGTTTCAATTGGTTTACAATTATTCATATATATTTATGACCCTTGTTGGTCGAATTTCTTTTTTCTACTATTTCACAACATTTTCTTAATTAAAATTTATCATGTCGAATTATTCTAGATTCTTAGTTTTGTACCGATAGCTCACGACCGTGGCATTTCCACATTTTCAACAATGACTTTACTACGCGGAATCAGAAGACAATGTACCCTGTTGAATTTAAACTTTTTACTCATTTGGGTTCATTTCGACCGATCGTTGTCTGTTGTCTCTGGATGTATTCCGAAATAGCGACTCTAGCCCCGTCCCCCGGCCTCAACGCGGCATTCCAGTCACGGGACTAAGCCCTTCGGGATACGGACCCAAACAATGCCTTTGCCGTAAAATTACTCTCGGCATCACCAATTGAATACCAGTATTATGGTAGCATCAACGACTGAACGGATTCTGACGGAGCAACCATTCCAAGCAATCCGAAACCTCGACGTAAAAAATACATTTGTTTCACAATTCTGCAATGTTACACATGCTTTGTATAAATATTCATTTGTACGCGGTGTCTTTTTCCTGGTGCCGGGTCGTTTGACCGGGGAGGGGGACTTTGCCTACATACATTTCCAACTATCACGACCCCTCTGCATCATCACCGCAATGGCATAGATTACATTCGTAATTCGATTGCTATTATGGTACGATTTTCGTCGGGTCGCCTCCCCGGATATCAGTGGATTTTACTTCCCGTGTTTGATATCACGCTCACTTTGCAGACCACAAAAGTTTGTTCGACCCAAATGAAAGTATTTGTACGAGTATACTAAAGTGGAGGTTACGGAATTAGCAGATCCAACAAAGAGGAGGGTCTTTACTGGATTGCGTAAATAATAAATAGCTTCGCTGATCGCGTGTTTCTTTACAACCTTATCTAGTTTCATCCGCCGACGGAAAACACTCACAGTTTGACTTGTGATTAGAGATTACATTAGTGCCTACTCGCACAGCTTTAGTACATTCGTAATCCGAATAGGTACTCAGTACATACCTGGCGTATAGTGTGTCTACCCACTTAGCTGCAATTACACCTTGCAGATCAATAATTGCCGTACGCTTGTTGGGTAAGTGGGTGACTATGTACCTAAGTAGGCAGTAGTGTCAAGGATCTACGATTGTATTTATAAATGTTTTTATTTTAATAACATTATATTTCTAGGTTGATGTAATTGTATACAATGTAGTATTCAATGCTCCGTAATAAATATCATTCTGCCACGCAATACACAATCTAATGATGCCATGACAAGAATTTGTGATATTCAGGTAATTCTACATTACGTGAATGTGACAAACATTCCGTACATACCAATGTAATGGAGAGTTAATACAACAATCGTTTAGGTACCTAAAGATACACCGTCATCTATCTTTATTTATTGTTATGGGTACAATAAGGAATCCAGTCCAATTTTTTTATCAATAATTACATTCAAACTTAAATATCAGCATATTTCGTTTTTTTCTACAGTTAATTTTCATAGTTAAAATAATTTTCAAACTTTCAATTTTTCAAAGCCCGCCAAAACGCTCCAAATCTATTACTGGTCAGTTTTGAGGTTAGAATGTCAAATGTCAAAACAAGGATGAGCTTTACCGTACATAATTTTATTTTCTATTCATAGTAAACCATAACCAAACATAAGTAAGAAAATTATGTACCTTTTTAGAAACTTTAACTCAAAGAATAATAATAGTATTGAGCATTAACATTATCATAATATCTGTATTGATAATTGGTTTGCTCACGAACACTCTAATTTCTTTCATTAATAATATTTTTTATATTGAACAACAATTATAGAGCTTAAAGTCACCCAACTTGAGTTGAAAGGCTCCAAAACAAACAAAAAAATACGTATTTAAAATACAAAACAAAATCGAGAAATAAAAATGTCCGTACTAATTCAAAAACAGAATGCGCATGTGACGTCAAATGTTCCAAATGCAATTTTACAACATGACAAGGTGTTTCGATGAGATAATATTTTATTCGTTTTTAAACAACGATTCATAAATTCTACGTATAATTACGTAATAAAAGTTATGTATTCAGAATCGGCGTTTGCTGATCTATATGAATCTATATTTCTAAAGCCATTGTATTTTTCACTGGAGTTCCTTGTTAACAAAGAAGTTAGAAGGGCATTTATATTAATTAGTACGTACATAATATTTTCTACGTATTGAAACATGTACGAGTATACCTACAAATTGTAGGTGAGTACCTAATAAGGATGCAAGAATTCGAATCATTATCCAATTGTGATAAAGTGACCTCTCTACAATTGACACACTATTATCAATCTTTCTCTGTCTGCGGTCATCTTAGAGTCACGGTATAGCTTGTGTTTGCTTCGTGTATCTTGTCTTAGCTTGAGTTAGCTTAGCTTGACACAGCTCGGTAGAAGCTCGCTTCCCAGGGCGTCCATTCATTAGTATTCGTCACCTGGTTCTCGGCCGCTGGTCGTGTCCCCTGACGCATTACAGTCGCTTTACACCTATTGCGATTTACATATATTAAATTATGGGCCCGTGTCACGGCCGTCCCCTTTCATGATTGACCAGTGACCAGCCTCTGACTGCGGCTGTCTGTCCCTGATTACAGTAGATTTCAGAATATACACGAGTCCACCTGAACCTCTAAGGATTTCACGGTTTTGCAATCTTCCTTTGAGAATCATTTCTTTTTTTTTAACTAAATTCTAAGGCGAAAAACTTTACTCTCTAAGATACGTTTAATTGTTTGTAATTCTCATTGTATTACATAAAAACGATTTTTCCTGTTTCTTTATAAAGGTAATTAAAATTAAGAACAAAAAAAATACAGCAAAGTTTAAATCCAAAAACCTGCTTTCTTATTAATTTATTTTTAAATATTTGTCCAATGTTATTGCAAGCATTGTTGATCATTGAGTTGGTCTGAGGCTGATATCTGCATTTAATAAGTAAGTGGTAGGTCTTGACGGATGCAGACAGATGTATATAATGTAGGTAGATAGTTGTACCTACAGACGAAGATTTATCAATTTGCTTAACACTTCTACCTTCGTATCGAATGGCGTTTAGATGGTATCTGTGTCACTTTTTAAATAGTTGAAGTAATGAATGAGGCTTTCGCTGTGTGTACTTTTATTCTGAATAGAATACTTAGCTACAATGAATCTATACTACCTGCAGGAACTAAGTGCCTAGATATCAGATATATTGCTATATTCGCAACATTTCTACGAAGCGTTAAAACGATGTAAGAGTATAAACACAGTGTTTGAATATTATGATGAAACATTAATTTGTACAGCATAGCTTGTGAATTCTTATCTTAACAATTCTTTAGCAAAACATCGTCACACATGTATTCCCGAATAGCTATTCTTTACGTTATTAATTATGTACGAAAGCATGTCAAACCTTCGGCCCGCCTCTTACCATATACCACCATGCGACCCGCAGCCGACCCGGAGTCCGGTGGTAAAAGAGCAGTGTAACTTCGGGTGGTGATTTTAAGTTAATATGGTGCTCCACGATTCTTAAACAATTCTGGAACTTGAAAGAAGAAATATTCCAGTTTTAATAAGCAAGCATCACCAGCTTATTTGCTGATCTAGTATGGTTGCGAGATTTATTCTTCGTGGTTGATATAATAAAACACTTCAAGGTAAAGATCACATCATTACGAACATGTGTGACCAGTTTTCAAATGTAAACTACTTCTTTGGGAAAACCTATTAAAAATGAAGATTTAACGCACTTTGCGACATATGAAATGAATAGATCAAGTTTACCTGCATCACATCAAAAATATGCGGTCAAAATGCTCGATGCCTAAAAACTGAATTTGAAACAAGGTTTGCAAATTTCAAGTCTTTTGAAGACAAATAAATACTCTATGTTTTCTTATTTTTTTGTGATTCTGATTTAATAATAAAATTCAGTGAAGTTGAAGTGCCGAATTTTTACAAATATTTGCCAGCCAGGTTTGGAAACACTCAAAAACTTAGATACGAAATTATTTCCATGTTTGGAAGTACATTTCGGTGCGAGCAGTTATTGTCTTTTATGGGAGGAAATATGTCTCCTGTTTGATTAAGAATTACAGATTTCCCCCGAAGTAAGAAAGATGAGGGTAGAGAAGAGATGCGAAGTGTCAACCAGAAAACATTAATTTTACCGCTGTCCTTCCTTTACTTTTAATAAACCCACTTTTCTGTAAATATTTAAGTTTTTGTTTTTATGTGCCCACATAAACTTCGACCTTGTTTATTTGTCCCGTGAGAGCCTCTGAGTTTGACATGCTTGATGTGCGATGTTTAATGTTGCTTCTCTCGTATGATATGGCTGGGTATAGTTTTTCTGCGAGAGTTTTTTTTTTTTAATCTTCGGCCTCCTTGAACAATTAGACCCCACCATTGTGCGTAATACGGAAATTGTTTAGTATTTGCACAACAGAAAGGAGCCGGTCATATCTTTCAAAGTCTCTTCTCCAACTTCTGAAGATTAGCAGCGAACCAAAGTTTTGAACCAGCCAGCCGCGCGCGGTGAACAAAACCCTTTACAAAAACGCCAACTCGGGCGCAGCAATGAAACTAGGTATAAACACAAGGTAAACCTACTCACCCAACTTTTTCATGATGATATATTTCATCCTTAAGTATAGCCCCTAAATGTCAACACATTTAGGATGTAATGCCGTCACTCTAAATTAATTCTTTCAGCGATTAGGATCTTGGCGAACCGATTATATTATTGATGAAACGCTTGAGAAATACTTGCGTTACAGGTTTACTCGGCAGGTAAACCAACCACTCGGGTATTTGAAACCTGTAAAACACTTTAGTGAGACCTTTAAGTTGATTAATTTAGCTTCGTCGAATCTTGTTGTGTGCTTCAATAAATGTTTAACGCTCAATTCTCGGTGGAAATTCAAGTGAAACTTATATAATACAAGCGGCAATGCGAACGGCTGCGGCTTCAGCAATAGTCTGGCTGATATAGATGTGGAAATATTACCCTTAACCAACCTGAACACTTTGTGAAGACTTCACCTTTAGGTACGCTTTAAGGTACGATCGGTTTTGACTACGCCATTCCATCACCGCATAAAGTTATCTCCCGCCCTTACTCTTTTTACGGTAAAAATGACATCGGACATTTTTCATCATTCACGGTTTGTTAGAAAATGTCTTTTATGGAACCCTTTTACGAAGTGATTGAATGTTCTCCTTCGGAATTTACGTGAACCTGTCACTTCGGTAGCTCTTTTATATTTATGTTAACATGAAACGCGTAATGGTTTGAGGAAAAACAATATCACCGGATAATATTATTCATGGGAAGTCACCACTAAAATCCTGGATTCAGCGTTTTATAAAACCCAATATAGGTAGACGTTATTTGTGTTTGTGGGTGTATTGGTTTTTGTATATAAGAGCAACATGCTTTGACATGAATTATTAACCCCAGCTTATTGCATGTTTCATCATTTGCTAATTGTTCATCCATCTTGGCATTCCTTTATTCATTATCCATATACCGCTATCTATATTTTTTGTAGACTGTGAATTGATTATTTTTTTCAGTTTTTCCCAGCGGCGTTTTCCCAAATTAAGACATTTTTATTTTCAAGAAATCAGTTAATTTAGATAAAATTTAAAGAGATTTCCTCTGCTCACTTTACTTGCTGGTGATGAGCACCACTCACTGTCTGTCGAAGAATGTACTTGAACAATTTACCCAACTCAAATCCATGAAATCTTCCCCGTAACTTGTAACCAAAGGAGTAACTCTCGAGTCGATGCTTCGTTTGGCTTAGGATTTCCTTCAACATGATTTTATTTGATACTGCAACCCCTTCAAAATATATAACTTATAAACTCTGTGTTTTTTTGTTTAATTAAAAATAGTAGACATTTAAATTATTTACCTACGTGAACAGCAGGCGATTTATAGCTTTATAATGATTATCAATATTTTCACTTAAAACCCTTTAATTATCTTCTAATCTTGTATTTTAGGTACATCCCTGCGGCCGTTACCGCCATAATACAGTTGTGTTTATCCTGGCCAAGGAATATAACCTCAAAAACCTAAGGACCATCCATCGGCTCGATCGGCTAACGTCAGGTGGGACCATCAATCATGCTTTACTTATAAAACATTCTGTAGTATATATTTGACCTACTTAAATACCTTTTATTAATACCGAAATCGATTAAAGCTCCCAGAGTCACGAGAAATATAATCGTACTAAACTTAGACATACATATTTATTTCAAAATATACAATAATTATAAATCATTGAAGTAGATAAAATATTATCAAATATACGAATATACAGAGGGAAAAAGGGGTAACAGTCAAAGGCACTTCGATGGCTTACGAAAAACCATGAATTACAATATGGATATCAAACTATTTGCCAAAAGAAGCTCTCTTTCCAGTTTCAAATAGAAAGAAAACAATAAACATGTTTGAATTCTTGAGAGCCGAAAAAACAGTTTGAAAATCTTCAGTCATTCAAAAAATTTATCCATTTTTATACAAATCTGTTTCAAATTGTTTCCATTTTATACCGACCATTATCCCATGCAATTCAATTTCGAACAAAAGGAACGGTGAAAACTAATAAAATTTGACATTTTTGCATACATGTTTTCACATACGCGAATATACTGAATGCTGATTATATCAAAACAACAGATTTTGACTTGTTGCAGTTTAATATTGGGCCATCGACTAGTCCCGGTAAGTATAGAGGATCTGTATTCAAATCCCAGTCGCAACCGTTACCTTTTTATTTTCTGTAAATTCGTCTATTTCATATTATATTTGATAGTTGTTAATAATATATTATCTTCTTCAATGATTAAACATTACAATGGGGTTTATAAGCTTCAATAAGTTATTCCTAATAATTTTAATAATTGTAAACATATCATTTGAATTTGTTACCTAACCCCCTTGTAACCTATACAATATATACTCGTATCCTTAAAAAATCAAATATTTCTGAAAATTACCCGTAGACTGTTTTTCCTCCCCGTTTTGTATTCGACTAGTTTGCATTGCACGATGGCGTTATAATCACATTAACTGCAGAATTATTTAACCGCCTTGACAAAATTGACACCATTCCCGTTGCATATTATCCAATCATTCAGGGAACTGGTCGCAGCATAATTGACTGATATTCGGTGGGCGTCAGCTGTTGGTACTGATGCAGATGATTTGATATGTGCGAGTAGTATGTAGTTATGTACGATCCGATTTTAGCCATTACTTTCGGTGTGATAAATTATTTCGGTTTTTATCACCCGCGAGTATTCGTTTCCAAACACTTTCAGAATGAGATTATAATATAATCGTGTTGTGTTAAACTTATGAAAATTTACCGGATCACGTGGTTCATTGTGTAATTTGGTTAAGAAACATTGTTTTGTGGGTACATAGTAGTGATTAAATGATCAAGTGAATTAAACAAAAACGTAACAGCATATTCTTATTAAATGTCAAGAACCTGCTTTCAGACATTGTTTCTAAATAAAATAGCGAACGAATACGTGGCTCCTTCTGTTACACAACACGTTAGTAGATACTGTAACTATGAAACGGAATTCGTATTTTGATCAGTTTCCGAAACACGATACCCAGATCCCTGTTGGTAAAATGTTTCTGCGAAGAAAGATAATATCCTATTTTTAAAGGCCGGTGAAGAAATACATTTCATTCTTTATTATTTTTTCAGGATTATTATTATTCGGGAGGAGTCCCAAGAAGGCCCGCCAGATGGAGCACCAGATCAGGAACCGACAGGTCAACAAGGAGTACGTCTGTAGAGTCGAAGGGGAGTTCCCCGAGTGAGTATTCTTTCCATACTTCTACATCTTTTATATTCATCTATGGAAGGATTTCGAATACTAGCTTCATAATATTATATTGAAATCTTGTCTTAGGTATCTATACCTACGATATAAAACTACGCGACGATGCTTGTAGGTAAATGATAACTATGGATGATTGCAACGCATTTATTTAATAACGTATTGATTAGCATTTGCCCTTTGGAAAAAAGTGCCTACCCATATCACAATCAGCCAATCATAAACTAATACCCAAAGACCTTGCACGTTTTCGCATCAAATCGATTTATACAAATGAATGTATTTTCCAACACATTTTCATATCCGCGTAATAAATTCATGTTTGCATAACGAATCCGCGTGATAAAGTGGCGACGGTTTTGTCGCAGTTTTCAGTGTGCGGTTTTACGGTTGACGGGCTACATGGCATATCGCTGCCCGCCATTCCCGACAATCGTTACCCCGGTAAATACTCTCGAGCGCTACACAAAACTATCGCCGGATTCACTTTGTTTTCTAAAATCCACCCTTAACGGCTGCCTTGTTCGAATTTTCAGGCCGGGTGGAAGCGCCTCCCGCGCACTTGCACATTCCACCAGCCGTATGTGGCCTTACCCATACCCCATACCTCGTGCCTCATGCCTCATGGCCCATGCCCCATGCCTGCCCATTCCTCGACCGTTTTATTAAAAAACAATGTTGAATTTGTTTCTTATTGCGTGAATATAATAAAAAGTACGTTTGCCTTCGTACTCTGCAGGTTGACTGGCAAAGAGAAATGCCCAAAGCAAAGAAATAATGGTTTCGTATTCCGAAAATGATTCTGTTTATGTTTACACTCGTATATTTAAGAATTGAAATACTCTGCGGACTTACATGAAATAAGTCACTATTAAAATGTGCAACGGTAATCATGATAGTTCCAGAATGGAATACAGCTGCTTTGAAAGCGTTTTCCTTTGTGACTGATTGTATTTGGATAGGGCAGAATTCCCCGAAAACTAAATATTGTTATTATTGTATAATCGATTTACAAAATAGCTTCGTTAATAATATTTAAAGCCAATGTCATTCGGGCAAGCTTCAAAGCGCGCCTCCATTAAAAGCCCCGCACAATTCAGAGGTTTTAGCCTTCTATCGGTAAATTTAATGGAGTGTCCGCTTTTACGGTAATTAATTTAACGTTTCAATTTTGGTTTTTCGAAAATAATATACCCACATAACTAGTATTTTACCTCGGCGTAATGCGAGTAACTCTATACTTCTTTCTAGTACTTATTTCCAATGTTGACATGTGAAGTGCGCAGGGGGGGGGGGGCTCACGAAATGTATTCATAAACGTACCTACCTCAGAAGTTTTGAATTCTCAGTTAACATTTTAAGTCCGATAAGTTTTCTTTTCTCTCGACACACGGTGCGTGTAGGCCGGTCATTTCAACCCCTCCTTCGCATAATGCTTCTACTATAAATAGGTTTTTCTACTACGTATCTTGACCCCTCTTTTCTTTAACGATTTTCTTTGCTTTCGAATAGCTTGATTTCATTGTGAAGGGATTTTACAATTTTCGTGACCCGTCTTCGAATATCTTGATTTTGTGTAAGGGTTTTTACAAACTTCGAAATGTTGTCCTAAGTTTCTACGATATTCGTAAAACTTGACGTCGTTATTACTCCTTGGAAATAATTTGAAAATTTTGATTTTCTTCTGCAAAAATCTTTTGTAGTAGAAATATGATTAAATACAATTACCTCCAACCTTCATAAACTTTTCCCACTTATTTGCTATTGACTGGTCCAGTTATCATCCTGCAGACATTTTCAGACCTGTCTACGTTTTATACAACATTTGGGTATTCTGTAAGTGTAGGTGGAAAGGGTTTTTTTTTTTTAATTTATAACCCAAATGAACAGTTTTACAAATAGAGACTTTATTTCACTATTACTTCGATGATTGCTCAACTATATATATTTAATACGTGACATAAAAGCAGATGGATCACCCCTTAGAACAATACAGGCACTAACATGTGAATTCAGTACAGTCCTATAGTACCTGCACATTACTCCATCACGCTTTCGTAACATTCTCTTGCGGCAGATAATTTTATTTCCTGTACACTTGTAATAGTGTCTGTTAGCGCACATTGCAGTGTTACACCGCGATCCTCTGTGACTACTGACTACGTGTTGCTGTTATTTACGTGGTGTCGGCTTCCGCAGTTAAACGCCACCTTTACGAGCATCGCCATCTCCCGGTCCCCCCATCCCCGTCCCCCGTCCCTCCCCGGGGCCCTTACTTACTTTCCTTGCCTTATGCCGGGATGTTGTCACCGAACTGGAAGAACTTAGAACGTAGAACGTATTCCCATTCCGCCCTGGCGTGCTCTGGAAAGGCTTATGGTCTCCAAAGTCGATTCCATTCATATGCTGTTTGCCAAATAAAAAGCACTGTAAATCCGTAACAAAGTATTCAGCATCCCCTTAAATGTAATATTGATTTTATTAGGTGTACCTAAAACCTACAACTTACCTTGACTACTTCGTTTTCCAATGACAGTGCTTTTTTTGCATTTTATTATTTTATGTTGGAATCACTGATACCTATTCAACAAGGGCGCTCGGACTTGTGTCCAACGTGTAACATGTATTAAAGAATTATATCAATGGATAGTACCGTTATGCTATACGATCATTTTTCAGCGCCACAATGTACTTACATATGTTATATTATCACTTTTAATTTTAAAAAAAAATCACTATGTACTCTCTTTTTTCCATTATGTAAGCAACTAACTCTGTAACATTATCATGTAAACATTCTCAATTATCATTTTCATGTAACACTTTCAAACATGTACTTGCAATATGTACACTCCGCTTCTCTACACAAGCATTGCTTAAAAGAAAAGTGTGGGTAGTATTGTAATTTGAATTATAAAATATATTCAACTTCTATAGTAAAGAAATATCCCTAACTTAATAAGAACTCCAGTGTACAATATAATGGCTTTAAAAATATATATTCATATAGATCAGCAAACGCCGATTCTGAATATGTAACTTTTAATATATATATATATATATAATTAAACATAGAATTTAAAAATGGGTATTTAAAAGTGAATAAATAATCATCTCATCAAAACACCTTGTTATTTTGGTACCATTGTATTTAGAACATCTGACGTCATGTGCGCGTCCTGTTTTTGTATTAGTATGGAAATTTTTATTTTTCAATTTTGTTTTATATTTTAAAAATGTATTTTTTTAGTTTTGGCGAAATTTAAACTTAATTTTGGTGACTTTAAGCTCTATAATTGTTGTTCAGTATAAAAAGCTATTAGTAATGAAAAAAAATTGAGTATTCATGAGCAAACCAATTATAAATACGGATATTATGATAATGTTAATGCTCAATACTATTATTATTCTTTGAGTTTCTAAAAAAGTAAATAATTTTATCACTTATGTTTAGTTATGGTTTATCATGAATAGAATATAAATTTATGTACAGTAAAGTTCATCCTTATTTTGACATTTGACATTCTAACCTCAAAACTGCCATAGATTTGAAGCGTTTTTGCGGGCTTTGAAAAATTGAAACTTAGAAAATTATTTTAACTATGAAAACTAACTTATAAAAAAACACTAAATATACTGGTATTTAAGTTTGGACGTCATTATTGATAAAAATAATAAAAAATTGGACCGGAATTCCTTATTATGAACAATATTACGAATTATGTCAAAATTTTCACAGCATTTATTGACGTGATTATGATTAACATTTTAATTGCCATCATAGGTTAACTGTTGACATTAATTGACACGTCTGAAAACAAATAATATTGAAATTTCTGTGATCTTCGGATTTACTTTTTAAACAATATCTTTATTTATAGCGGGCTCCATAGGTCGTAATTTCCGCAAATCCAGTCTGCCTGCCGCCTCTTACCAGACTCGACGGTTCACTAGCAAATACCGCCACAGAAAAGGCCAACCTTTTAGGGAAAATGGAAAATGACCGGGGTGCCATCCCGCCGTCGGTTCCTCACTGCGGTTTCTATATGAAAAAGCTGAAGATCCGGCATCGGGATGTACTCCATGTCTTACGAGGGCTTGATGTTAATAAATCTAGTGGGCCTGACGGAATACCTGCCCTGGTATTGCAAAGGCGTACTGCAGAAATTGCTCCAGTTTTGTCAAAGCTTTTTAAAATGTCCCTGAAATATGGCTCTCTGCCCTCTGGCTGGAAAAAAACGGTCATTCATCCTATACCTAAGAAAGGTGACCGCTCCAACCCGGCCAACTACCGCCCCATATCGATCACATCAGTTCTGTCCAAGGTGATGGAACGTGTGATCAACGACAAACTGCTCACATACCTCGAGAGGAACAAAATTATTAACAACCGTTAGCACGGATTCCGGCGGAACCACTCGTGCGGTGATCTTCTCGCATATGTGACGCATGTTTGGAGGCGGTGCTTGGAACGTTATGGTGAGATTCAAACGGTCTCACATTCGGTCTCATTTCTAAGGCCTTTGACCGGGTTTAGCACCGAGGACTTGTCAACAGACTGCCTTCTTACGGACTTCCCGTTTCCTTGTGTACGTGGATTGCCGACTTTTTGAGGGAGAGATCGATTCAGACGGTTGCTGATGGTTTCATCTCTTCCTCGCATTCAATAAATGCTGGCGTCCCACAAGGATCGGTTCTGTCTCCGACATTGTTTTTGTTGCACATCAATGACCTCTTGACATGTGCACCAATCCATTGTTACGCGGATGACAGTACAGTCCATGATAGCTTTTTGTTTGATAAGCTCCCAAAGGGCACACAAACTCCAACGTCTCGGAGGGCTTTGAAGCAGAGAATGGACGGTTACCTCGAGAGGGTCTCTTCTTGGGGTAAGAATAACCTCGTCGAATTTAATGTTTCAAAAACCCAATCATGTCTGATTACGTCTAAAAGAGATCTAAATGACAATCTAGTCTCCTTTAATGGAAGCCATCTTCCCAACAAGCCCTCCATTGATATGCTTGTTGTAACCTTAAGTGACCAGCTCAGGTATGGGGGCTCTATCGACGCCAGAGTAAAGTTAGCCTCTCAGAAGCTGGGCGTATTGTACAGAGCCCGCAGATACTTTAATAGTACACAACTGATGACCCTGTACAAATCGCAAGTGCGCCCCATTGTAGAATTTGGCAGCCACCTCTGGTCGGGAGTCCTAAAATATCTGGAAAAAACCCTTGACTCTGTGCAGAAACGGGCGGTCCGTTTGATAGATTCGCATATCTTAACAAACGGATTGCAATCTTTGGAGCACAGACGTCAGGTGGGAATGCTGTCCTTGTTTTACCGGTATTTTAATGGAAGATGTTCTGAGGAACTAGCGTCATTGATCCTTTCGGCACCGGTGCATAGTCGGGAAACACGCCAAACGCGTGCCCATCATTTGCACACAGTCGACATTTGTCATATGAGAACGGGTCGCTTTTACGACTCGTTCCCGTGTTCAAGAGCTCAGCTGTGGAACGATCTGCCGGCCTCTGTGTTTCCTCTATCCTACAACATGGGTCTCTTCAAGACCCATGTTCACTCTTTCCTATCCTCTAAAAGACCCTCCACACAGCATCCCCAAAGATGATATAGGCCTTGAGGGAAATTATTTCCTTCAGGGTCTCCTGTGTGGAGCTCCGTAAAAAAAAAAAAATCAGTAATGTGCCCAACTAAATTCGAATCCACAATCTGCCACTGCACTGAATTCTTAAACACACATAATCGAAATGGAAATCTGGATCAAAGACGCCTTAAGTGTTGTATAATATTACGAAGACTAATTTTTATAAATAATGAAAAATGTTTTTTTTTTCCAGAGAGGAGATAGAGTGCCGTGAGCCCATCGAGGTGGTGAGCTACAAGATCGGCGTATGTCGCGTGTCTCCGCGCGGCAAGGAGTGCGCCACCACCTTCAAGCGGCTGGGCTACAACGGCTGCACCAGCGTGGTGCTGTGCCGGCCGCGCACCGGCCGCATGCACCAGATCAGGGTGCACCTACAATACCTGGGTGAGTACCATAGATAACAGAAACAGGAGATGGGCCATGAACTAATACTAGTACAAGTGTCGCCTGCATCGCTCACCCATACTACTGAAAATCGCATCTACGCACATCAGCACCCCGCCTTCGTTTCTACCTACACACAATGCACAACTTTCATTAGCTCTAATGTATTTATAATAATAATAATACATACATACATACATTTATTTGTCAATAAGTTATTACATATTTTTATTTTTACAAATTATATAATTTTAGCAATTGACAAAAAGGTAATACGTTCAGGAGCCCGGAGTGCAGCTGGTTTTCAGCAGTGGCTCTATAAATTAGATGAAGTTAAAGTATATTTGTCAAAGTGTGCTACAACCTTTTCAGCTACTTAAATCTGAAAATTTACTGTGTTTCACGCTGTGTTTCAAATTTAAAAGATATAATTGTTTTGTTGGCGTCCGGTTAACGAAAAGTTTCTTTAAATAAATCCCTGCTTTTCAGCTGCTTTGCAAACACAACCTATTACAATGGACGCGCTTAACCCTAGTAAGTAAAAAATAAGAAAGGCTCTTAAAAAAAAAAATTACCTGGTTTGTGTAGACGAAGTTGATTACAAACATTTTTTTTATTTTTTGTTGCTATTTTTTTTCTTAGATTGTTACGAATAAAATAACTCCATGCAGTTTCGGGGTTTGAACATGAAATACGGCATATAGCGTGTAACTAATGAGCTGGTCTATAAGAAATGCAGCTGGAAGTCAAACGGATTGAGTTCGAATTCGCTGCGGGTATCTTTTCTATACTTCTTATGCCAAGAAAAAAACAATTTTAAAAATCTTCATTATTTGCACCCTTCTAAAACATACCTCTTACATAAAAATAAAACAACAGCATCCTTTAAAGATTTTTAATGTATCATATTTTTTTCCAGGTTACCCTGTGGTAAACGACCCTCTGTACAACCATCCTGTATTTGGCCCTCTGAAGGGAAAGGGCGGAGATCTGGGAGGGAAATCGGATGAAGAGCTGGTGAAGGACCTGATCTCCATACATAATGCTGAGAACTGGCTCGGCATGGACGGAGATTCGGAACTGTCTTTGTTCAAACCTAAAACTGACATGGATCTGGACAAAGGAGATGGTGAGAATTAGATCTAAATGCTGAGGACAAGTTCTGACGCCATCGGACAGTGAGAGTGACAATTGATTTGGATATATGTGTTGCTAAACAGCCCCCACCAAATAAATATCACTTCAAAGTGTGCCATTAATAAATCTTTCCGTTTCTAATATACGTACATATGTACATATAACCGTTTATTCTTATATCTTTCCATGTTTGTCCTTGCAGTAGGCCACGTATCCGGCGGAGAAGACGACTGCGATGCGGGCTCCGGATCCCGGGAGTCCTCGCCCTCGCTGGAGTCCCCCGCCCCTGCCCCCCAGGCCCCCGTGGCTACCCTGTCCATTGGCAGCCAGGCCGATCAACTCTACCAGCCCAAGTCCCGGGACGACTTGCCGCATCCGGCCTACTCCAGCGTATCCATCTCTACGCAGCCAATGATGAACCATGGACGCAAGGTTGGTTCTTTTTTCATTCCCCTCTATTGTGTAACATAATATTATTTTTGAGTAATTGCTTAATTACCGAGGATTGTGACCCCCCTTCCAATTTTCTTGATGAACCGGCCCTTCTACTCTTTACAGTCCTATGCCGCTTGAAGAGCTGCGGATTTCGACTTTCCCGACGCCTGTGATACTTAAATACTTTTTTTAACGTAGCAGGTCTGAAAAACCCCTTACGTAATTGTACACTTTATTCTGTTTTTTTTATACAAGGATACATTCCATGGAATACATTGTAAAAAAAAAAACAATACGTTGCATATTGGAAAATGGGAGAATATATCTTTTCATTTAGTTTTGTTGACTGTGCTATATCCAAATTGTTTAAAAAAACCTTGTAGAAATAGAATTGACTGTTGTTTCACCCTTTGTTTACACTTGAACTTTCCTTGAAATAACCTTTTGGACCAAGGGCCTTTTCTAATTATTATTTTCTCTGAATAGGAAATAGTATTAGTACACAATTTGTTATGCGTCATTTTCTATACATCTTGTAAACTTTTCTATTGGAGTGCTTTACAACTTTTGGTTTGATTATTTCAGGTGACAGTGGCAACCCAGACCGGCCACGAAGCCCCCGATATGCTGTTCAACCAAGACAAGATGTCGGTGGACCCGCACTGCTACGAGTGCAAAGTGCGCTACCGTGACCCACGCCCCAATGACCTGGTCATGTACCTACATGCGTGGAAATACCAGGTATAGCAGCACTACTAAATTGAATGGTTCAGGGCAAAATTAATGGGTTTTCTTTGAACACTTGAGCATATTTTTTTACATTGATTCAGAACCTAAATTAGAGGAACTGAATCTGTATTTTGAAATAAATGCTTTCATTCCATTGATAACTTTAAAATAAACAGTGCCTACTTATTTTTGTTTATGTTTAAAAAACCTTTTATAACCATAATATTTCCTATAACTTTTGGAACGCCGAGCTTCTATGGTCTATTCATTCTGCCGTGTGCCGAAGGTAAATATGCACTCCGGCCCGTGCACCAGCTGAATCTATTTTCATAATAACTTACATGTTTTTTTTAAAATGATGTTTTTCTAAATTGTTCCGTCTTTCCAGAAAATGTGTTTACATATTTATAAACATTGTGAATATCTATCATTAGTAGTTTCCTCAAAATAGCTACTTGTATTTAAAGAAAAAAAAAATCTTTTTAATTATATAAAAAAATATTAATTAACCGTTTTAGTGCTGTACTGATTTTGCAAGTAAGTGCGTAAACAGCTATTGATAATTTGTGTTATTAGTAAATAAATATGATATTAACTAAAAATGCAATAACTGGGACAAATATCAACCAAACTTAATTATTCTTTTTGATACTAAATGTAAAAAAGAATTGTATCCCATGCATCTAATAAAAAACTAAAACTGCTTAATATATAGAGAATAAAAATAGAAAATTATGTCGCTTCACAATTGTTTTCCCGTGCAAAGGTCATGTAGTCCCGTCTTACGGCGCGTATGAGGAAAATTCACTTTCTATTCGCATTCTATTACTGCGATGACCAATAATCGCACTTCCGTCATCACTGTCTCCATTTATCAGATCGAAGGGCTCATCATCTGTAATGTCACTGTCCTTTGATACATCGTCCGCGATAGAACTGAGATCCGACATGGTGAAATATATCATTTTAATTTATTATAACAGAACAAACAATATATATAGTATACAAGATATACGCCAACTGCAATACTCCACTCTCAAATGGAACACATGCTCTTGTAAGGATCAACAAACCCATACTGAAGAACGCAGCACCTTAGCGCTTCGTTGCAATTTTCATGGCTAACGCTTCCAGCGCCATAGTGCTGCACCGTACTCTAACGGTTAAATATGTAAATTTTATTGAAGTTTTATTATATTTCCATAAAACTAAACAAATGTAATTACAATATGTAAAAAAACACTTATTTATTAACATTTTAAAAGATTTTACCGATTAAAACCCAAATGAAGTGCGCGTCAAAGAATGATGCAAAATTTGACAGTTGTTATTTTGTTTTAAATTCCAGACCAGCGAAGTGTCAAAAAACGAAAAGCAGGAAATGCTATCTGATTTATTATTTTGTTGGCAAATGAATCTAGTTTAATTTAGTAATCAATGAACATTTTTTAAGGTCAAAAATCCCACAAAAATAAAATATGTTTTTTTGCGTTGCCTGTCGGACACGCTGGCGTTCATCAAATACAAATTTCGCATTACCAGTTCGACACGCTGGCGCGTCAGAGATTAATTGTTGTTTCTTTACTGTCCTTTTTCTACCTGTAGGTTTATTATGTACATACTACTGAAACATTATTGCTACTCTTGATTATTTATTTTTTTACGTTTTTTGATGCGAACATTGATATTTTATTTGATTGAAACATTGTATTGTGTTACATATTATTGGAATCAACTAAGTTCTACTGGATTATTTGTTTCTTGTACTAAAACACATACCCAATAACTTTTGACCACAATCTTCTTATCGCAATGTTTTTTTTTCTTCTCTTAATTGTTAGATCATTTGATTTATTCCTTCAATTAGATTTAATGTGTTCCTTGTTTTCCAGGGCCCGGGATGGGAGTACGAAACGGAGCTTCCAGAGTGGGCGAGCGTGGATTGGATCGATCCAGAAAGCCAATGATAATCGCGCCATCAATAATCATTAATGTTAAGATCTAGATATAATTTTTGAT
This sequence comes from Halesus radiatus, assembly GCA_022606495.2. Classification (NCBI taxonomy): domain Eukaryota; kingdom Metazoa; phylum Arthropoda; class Insecta; order Trichoptera; family Limnephilidae; genus Halesus; species Halesus radiatus. The sequence goes on from JAHDVE020004061.1 coordinate 151,540, forward strand.
TTCGTGGAGCCACCACGAAAATTTTAGTCAAAATTGTTATGAATACAAACAATATATCTTTTATTGTAAGTATTTTTTATTTTGTAATTTTCAAGACAAAATACATTATTGTTATTGACTATGTTGAAAAGACAAATTAAAATGTTGATTGTTTCTTTGTTATTAATTACTATTATGAATTTTTCTTCCAAAAGATGATAACTAGTTTTAAATGAACTCAACTTCCATGACATTCATTCAATAATTCATCAATTTTAACTTCCCGGTAGTGGTTGGGTGATTTTTTGTAGTAGGTTTAAGAAATTTTATTTGCACATCGAATAAAGAATTTTATTTCTGGTTTGGGGAACACTACCACCTAATTCATAAAAAAATATTTTAACTATTCCAACATCTCTATTGATAATCAGAAAAACATCATCACTACTTGTAAATTGACAAAAACCACAAATAAACTGTTTCATTAGGCCCAATTTGAATATGCCGGTATGCGGTATACGGTATGCTGTATGTTATAGGTCTACCGGTATAGAGTCGTGCATAGAATAATTTATACTCATCAATTTCTTGGTAATGTTTTTATTTTTTTATTTTAGTATCAAACAGAAATTTGAGTTAACTTAAACAGCATGTAGTTACATAACAATCTTTTGGAAGTATTCAAATAAACTTTTTTTATTTTAGGGTTCCTTAAAATATGAATAATTAGTATTGCGTGCAGAGTTGAATTTGCATGGAGAGGATGGATGTTTGTTTATTTAAGAAACCGTAAAAACTCTTTTTGGTTTTTAAATAATAAATGTAAGATTTGCGTAGACACATATTTTCATTGTTACAGTAGTTTTATCTTCATGTTTTGTTTTGACTTTTCTAAATTTAGATATATAGAAGAGACACCTTTTAACATTATAAGCGGATCTCTTAATGTTTTGTTATTTTGGTAAATATTTGGATTATACTATGTACATAGGTAGTTAATCACTATCACTATCATTTAACAATGAGGATATGTATTTAGAGTTATGGATGTGATTGATGTATGTATATGTATATGTATATGTATTATAATAAGCATTTGACCATGGAGTATGTTGAAAGTGATTACCCCACGTGTGTGATTACAACATTTCATATTACGGTGTTGCTTTATAAAAGACGAGTTTAAAATGTTATGTGCCTTGTTGAAGTATATTGCTTACATTAGTCAAGTTAGTCAATATGGTAGTCGGGTGTAAAAAGTAGCCAGTATGAAGTATCTTAAATAGGCATTCAGATTAAGGACACAGCTTACACAAAAACCAAAATTCAATGTTATGTGTACAATCTATCCTTAATTACTAAGTGGTGTTGATCTTTTGTCATTTGTGTATCATATTAGTTGTTGTTGGGGAGCACTAACTTATACCACAGAACTATAGCAGAGTTGTCTGGTAACATGGTAAGTACAGCGATATGTAGTAACTGCCATGAGCCAGCTATCTGCTATGTGCACGTAGCAGGTGGCCTTTGTCTGTGTCGGAGGGTGCTCACTTCAAATAGATCAGTTGTTTTCTTATCACTTTCTTATCTTTGTCATAACTTATAGATTGGCTTACTTGTCTTATTTCTATAAATTAATAATTATATGATATCAGACAATATTTTTGTAAAATTAACGTGTAAAGAGCATAACAATAATAAAGTAAAACACTTATCTTCATTAAATACAAATCTATATAAATTTCCTTTTTGGCAAAGTTCATTTCTGTCGTATTAGTCTTATTTAGTTTTTTTTTTATGCATAAGCATTTTAAATTAATCACCAAAAAATACATAGAACCTACCGTGTTTTTAAATATTGACAAACAAGCTTATGCATGGTTATTGCTTGCAGCAGCTAAACCCTCCCTTGGATAATTATCCGTGTACTCCCTATTGTAGACCGCATAAGATTGACAACAATACAATGTGAAAAGGCTATGCTCCTTGACGCAAGTGACGGGTTGCAGTAGGTGTTGTGTTATCCACTTTACGATACAAGTGAAGTGTTGGTCTTATAAATATGATCATTTTACATTGTTGACTTGATAATGATTTTGATTTCGTAATAAATAAGTAGTAAATACTTAAGTGGTTTGAATGCATACCCGTGCTTCCAAAATATGATATTCTTATTTCATAGCAAGATCCAATTAAAATAAATCTTATCCACAAGGTGTTTTTGTAGCACTATGAACTTATATTTACTTATTGTATTGCCTTAGAAACAGTTAGATTCAGAATTCAGTAGTTCAATGCTTTTGTAGTTAATTTATGTAAAAAAATCCTCTTCTTCCTTTGTTGTAACTTCGTTTATACCAATTTAATTGAATGATCTTTAAAAAGCCTTATTTACAAACTTCATCAAAGTGTCTCTTAACTAGGTACTTTAAGGTGTAGGTAAATTATATTCTTTTACAAACCTTACTATGTATTTCCTCAATATGTTATGAGAAAATCAAAATGACATATCTACAGTATTTTAAAACTCATAACATGGAATAACAATGAGTTCTTAGACCTAGGCTTAAGTATTGATGTAATGTGTTTACCTTTATGAAATAACTTGTAGAATTTGCGCAAATTTGAATACAATGAAATCATATATAATTATTGGAGATTGTACAATTATTTGGGACCTTTTTAACACTTTTTAAAATAGGTGTACTGCAGAGTCATGGTGTAATTACTTGCTTAACATCATGTTTTATGTATATTTCTATTGGCAAGTTTAAAATCTTCACGTTTTCCTAAATTTAAGCATATGAATGTATTCATTTGATAATCTAAATCGAGCTTATTATTAGATTTAATTGTCACAAACATCTATTAAATAAGTAAATTGTGTTTAATTTCTTCTGTTATCATTGTGTTTATGCCATTACATTTATTTTATATTTTTCTTTAAAATATAATCCAGCATCAAAAGACAAATTATTTATTAGCATTTCATTGTGAACATTCTGTGTTTATTTAGTGTCTTAAGTTCTATTCTTATATCAAATATTTTCCTATCAAATGTGTCACTCGTTTCTATTGGATACCTTCCATTACATAAATAGTTGTTGTCATTGTGTTTACATTGCGGTAGTCTGAAACCGTGACACCATTTTATATGAAAATATGGTTTGTTTCATTGTTTTTTATTATGTATGTTGAATACAGAAAACATTAATACACTGTTTTGTTTCATTACTGAACCCTCCTGCATCCATTTCAACATCCATTTTTATTATTTAACCCAACAGCCTCCCTGGTTTCTAATATGATGCAACAACTTAAATTCACAACAGCATCTTTAGACGCTTTCTGGGCAACATAATGGTTTCTTTCGAAAGTGGGTTCTAGTATGGAACAATAATTTAATCCAAAACAGCATCTATGTGCTTTCTGAGCAAGAGGATAGTTATCTTCAAAGTGTATTATAATGTGATGCAACAATTCAAGTCAACAGTTCAACAGCACCTTAACATGTTTTCTAAACAAGAAAATGGATCACTAACAGCACCTTTAAGTGCTTCCTGAACAAGAGAATGATTTCTCTCCAAAGTTAGTTCTAATAGCTGCCCCACACACTTATATACGACTTGTGATATATTACTTATATTGTACTTACTTATGACTTGCCGACCATTTTTAAAAAAACAAGTGGGGAAGGGATCAAACAATGGGCTTAACTTTAAGAAAGGACAGTCGGACATTAGAGTCTTTGGACGCTTCAATAAGGAACTCCAGTGAAAAATATAATCGCTTTAAAAATATATATTCGTATAGATCAGCAAATGCCGATTCTGAATATAAGTAACTTTCATTGTATATAATTAAACGTAGATTTTATAAATCGTTATATAAAAGTGAATTAAAAACGGTACCATCAAAATACCATGTTCTGTTGGTACCAATGCTTCTGACGTCACACATGCCGTTTTTGAGCCCAACTCTAACCAGATAAGATGTTTTTCCGCTGTTTATCATGTTTTTAGCTTATAATTTCACTGTTTACAGTTTCATTTTGCTCGTAAAATCATTATGTTTGTTTATTGCGACTAGTTGAGAGGTTTCGCTTGAAAATTCGTACCAATTTTAACAAATTTGTATATGTAATAATACTCTATACCCCTTCCAACAACAATGTCAATGGCACTTTGGTAATTATTTCTTCAGTTATTCTGGAAGCGGGGGATTTCTAATGATAACCTATTATTTCTTATAATGCATAATATATTTATTTTTATTTCAAGCCATTGAAGTTACACCAATCTTTCAAACCTATTCAATTTATCCAACACATTCAAGTTAATATCTGTCTACTGCTGTCACTGATTGTTGAAGTCCGCAGATGCGCAATGCGCATGCGTCTGTTTTCTGCGCATGCGCAGAAAAATGAAAGAGGCTATTAACGCAAGCGATTCTGATTTTAAGCTAGTTATTAAAAAGTGAACTATGGACTTTCTTTGAACTCTGATAAATTGTTAATTAGTTGCGGATATGAATATATTTTTACACTTAGGTACAATTCACCTACAATAGTAAGGAGACTCTGATGTTCTATAATGTTTCCTTCAATGAAAAGCAGTTAAATTTGAGTATAAAGTTCTCGAAGTTTTGCATGAAATTCATTCAATATCGATTACTGCCTATTGAACCGCTAATCCGACTGGCTCGTGTGACATCACACCCAACAAGCCATAGATTTCGTGCGTTTTGGTGGGCTTTAAAAATTGAAACTTTAACAATTATTTTAACCTTCAAAAAAAAAAAAAAAAACAGAAAATTACGTTAGGATGTCAACATTAATAATTTTTTTTTTTTAAAATGGACTGGATTTCCTTATTAGTATTGGGCAAACCTAAAATAAGTAAACCTAAATGTTTAACCTTTGGAACGCCTAGCGTAGTGTGTGGAGAGTAAATTGTTAGTAAAATGTTAATATATTTATAAAAATGATATCTATCATAAGTAGTTTTCCCAGAATAGATTCAGAGAAAAAAAAAACTCTAACGATACAAAAAAAATATACATTATGTTGGCATATTATATGCCGGCGTTCAACGGATATAAGTTTTGCATATCCGATGGGTAATTTCAGTGAACTAAAAGTCAATATGGTGCAGTATTTCGAACCTATGACTGCGCCCTATAATAGTGCTTTCTAAGTAAAATAATTGTATCTCTGTGATCCTTAATTTAGACACCAATGTATTTATTGCTTCTGCATCTGTGATATCCACATAAAAGATCGTTTAAACTGGGTTACAAAATAAAACAAGTTAACCGCCCTATGCCTACGAACGTACGTGATACGCAAACTTTGATTGTATCATTCTGCGCTATCCCGTATCACATACACACTTGAGAAAAAATAATATATCTCATAACTACAAACCGTAATGACCACCCGCGTGTCCCAACAACACGGGACATCAAGTCTAAACAAGTATTTATTCAAGGACAGGCGGTCACTTCTTTGACAAAATATTATCAGGTATGGACTAACATTGTATTTATAATCTAAACAAAAAAAAAGTGATTATTTTTTGCCTATTTTTCAGAAAATTACCTGAAGGTAGGGCGGTTAAACTGCCAAATAAAGATATAAAATAAACTTTATGGACCAACTGCAGCTTGGGCTATAAAAGGGTGTACTATGGGTCAGAAACAAACAGATTTTGTAAATTTCGCTAAAAATAACATTTATGATAATATTAGAAATTTGTCCAAACATGTTTAATTGGTATCATCTTTATGGACAAAATAATGCAGACTTGGCCTTGGTTAGGTTAGATTTCCTGTTCTAGTTCTTTTAGGTTCTTTTTTTTAGGTCTGAATCATTTATTGTATTGTCAGGGCCGCCCCTGATTCAAACGATGTCTGGCGCATGCAAAATTTTGTCGCCCTTTGTCAAACCTAAATGTACGGGACAAGATCTGTAAACTCTTGCCGCACGTTTTTAGAAGAAGAAGATCAGGCTGGCCACTTCGACGCTTCAGAGCAGGGTAGGAAGGAAGGGGGAGATGCCTTGAAAAAGGCAAACGATTTCTTGCAAGGAGGTGGTGAGGGCGAAGAGAAAGTCACGGTCGGTTTTCAGGCCGGGTGAAGATGCAGGCGAAGTAGGTAGAAGGCGTGTTGAATCCGTGAGAATACTCTGAATTTTAGAAATGCACTCGTCGTTCAAGTACTTCGGTGCGATACCGTGCGGCGAATCGGGCAGTTTGAACTCGTGAATATTTCGCGAGCTGCCGTAGACTCTGTCAACCTTGGATCGACTTGATCAAAAAATTAGGATGTCAATCACGACCTTCTGCTTGAATTGAGCCTATTGCAATCTTCACCTATTTTTTATTAAAGCAACCAAAATTATTACAAGGTATGTCATGGGGGTCAAAGTAGGACAGGTAATACTTTGCCGTCAGATTACAAAAAAATGCATTGTACAAACATAAAATAAGTAAGTTTACTCGATTACGCGGGCGCTAATGAACAGATCAGAAAAGATCGTTTATTTAGATCAGTCACCGCGGCCGCAGGAATCGCTTACAAAGACAGACAATTTTGGTAGAACAATAATTTTGAAAGGTTTTTGTGGATCAGAGGGGCTCGACCAATGAGAGCCCGCTCTGTTTCGGGACCGTCGCCGGGAGCGACCGTAGGGGTGGCGGGGGTCGGAGAAATGTCCCGTTAGCACCCAGTAGCGTCTCGGGACGAAAACGAGGTTCAGAGGCGTAGGAAAAAGAAAACGATGACGTGCACTCTTATCATCACTTCTTCTAAAACCCCGGAACTACGCTTGTCGAAAGCCAATATGTACTGAAATGGGGCGTTTGCACAAATCCTCTTTTTGTGCAAACATAACAAGATAGGGATGCGTATCTAGTCGCTTCTATCAGGTTAAAATTAAAGTCGGGCGTTGCACAATTAATTATTTGTGCAGACAAACAAACAAGACAGAGACGCGTATCTAGTCGCTTCTCTCTCTCTCTCTCTCGTTTGTGGTCAGGTCGTCTGTTATGAGCCTGACCAGTACTACATGCCAGCTCGATCGAGAACGTATCGAGTCGTCTCTCGTTCGAAACTGCACGAACTCAGTAGTTGATTTCGTATCTAGTCGTACCACCCACTGAGTTATGTACTAGTTGATGTTATGCAAATGGAGGGTATTACAAACTTTGATAGTCACGTCTGGTATATTCTCCCCTCGGTGCAGTAACGTCTGTGCCTAGCTGTGAAGACGTGTACTCCGGCGGTGACCTCGCCGGCCAGTCCCTCTGGGCCGTCGGAGGGCGGTCCTCATCGGCACCCTTGGGCTGGCGTGGGTCGGTGCGGGCGTCAAAGCTGGTACTGGTGGTGCAGCGGATGCGGGTGTCGCAGCGGATGCGGGTGTTGCAGCGGATGCGGGTGTTGCAGCGGATGCGGGTGTCGCAGCGGATGCGGGTGTTGCAGCGGATGCGGGTGTTGCAGCGGATGCGGGTGTTGAAGCTGATGCGGGTGATGAAGCTGGTGCGAGCGTCGGTGCCGGGAGTATGACCGCGACTTTGACCGCTGGGCGCAGGTAGATGCCGGTGGCTGTTTGTATGCGGACAATTCTTACTTGTCCGTCAGCGGCGGGCTTAGCTTCGATTACACGTCCGCGTGGCCAGCTGTTTCGGGGTAGAGCGGGGTCCATGATGACCACCAAGTCGTGCTCTTTGATGGGGTCGGCCCGGTGGTGCCATTTCTGCCGGGCGGCCATGGTGGGGAGGTATTCACGAAGCCACCGCCTCCAGAACATGTCTGCTAGCTGTTGGCTTATGCGCCACTGGCGGCGGAGGCATACCTCCTCCTCCTTTTTGTCATATAGTGACAGGTGAGGGCGTTTTCCCGCTGACCCCATTAGAAAGTGGTTGGGGGTCAAGGGCTCCTCGTCTCTCGGATCAACCGAGACGTGGGTCAGGGGCCGGTTGTTGACCACGAACTCGGCTTCTGCAAGCGCCGTAAGTGTCTCCTCTCTCGGGGCTCTTTCTTTCAGTGTAGCTCCTAGGGCTCGCTTCACTGAACGTACTAGCCTTTCCCAGGCTCCCCCCATATGGGGACTCAGAGGTGGGGTAAAGCGCCACTCGATACCCTGTATGGCTAGGGTATCCTGCATCCTTGCATCTTGGCTGAGCGACTCCACGGCATCTCGGATTTCATTGTTTGCTCCATGAAAGTTGGTACCGTTGTCGGAGTACATCACTGCTGGTTGTCCTCGGCGGGCCGCCATCCGTTGCAGGGCCATGATGGCCGAGTCAGCACTCAGCGACGCAGCCAGTTCTAGGTGTATGGCGCGAGTGGAGAGGCATGTAAATATGGCCCCGTAGCGCTTTTCTCGGCGTCTGCCAATCGTGACCTCCATAGGGCCGAAGTAGTCCAGTCCGCAGTGTGTGAACGGGCGGACATGGTGCGTCAGGCGAGCTTCTGGGAGCGCTCCCATAATGGGTGGGACGGGCTTGCTCTTCCGCATTCGGCACGTTGGGCAGTCGTGGGCGATCTTCCTGCTAGTGGTACGTAGCCGCAGTACGAAGAAGCTGCCCCGTACCTCTGCGATGGTCTTCTCGGTGCTCGGGTGGTCCGCCTTCTGGTGGTAGTGTCGGATCAGCAGCCGAGTATAAGGGTCATCGCCATCTAGGATGATCGGAGTCTTGGCTATGCTCGTGGCTCCGGTTACTGCTTGCAAACGGGAGCGCATCCGCATGACTCCGTCTGGGCCGAGGAAAGGCGTCAGGCTGTTTAGGCGGCTAGCGGCGGGCAGCGCCTGGCCGTGCTGTATGTTGTGAAGATCGGGGGTGAAGGCATTCTCTTGGGACCTGATCACCCATCTGCGTTCAGCCTCCTTGAGCTCCTCGGCCCGTAGCGGGCCTTCGGTAGGTCGGCCCGACCCCATCCGGCAACGCCTTATGAAGCGCAGTATCCATGCTGTGGCGCGGATGAGGCGGTACCATGAGGAAAACCTCTCGATAGCGGGCAGGGCCTCCCCGGCCGTGGATATGAGGCCGACATATTGGGGCCTAGTCTCCAGGATCGAGTCATCGGGCTTCGTGGTGAGGGCGCGCTCTTCGGGCCAGTCCTCGTCGGGTTTCGTGATGAAAGCAGGTCCGCAGAACCATTCTCCTTGCAGGGACAGGTCGGGTAGTGCCAAGTCTCGGGTGCCGATGTCAGCGGGGTTTTGTTTGGTTGGAACCCACCTCCAGTCAGCTATGTTGGTGAGTTCGTCGATCTCGCCCAACCGATTCGCCACAAAGGCGGAGTATGTCCGTGGGTCGGTGCGTAGCCAACACAGCACAGTGGTCGAGTCGGTCCAGAAGACGGTTCTGCATATTCGTGCCTGACTTTCAGATTTAATAGTCTTGGCCAGTCTAGCCGCCATGAGCGCGGCTTGCAGCTCGAGGCGGGGAATTGATAGGGGTTTGAGTGGCGCCACCTTGCACTTGCTTGCGATGAAGGTGGCTCGCGGCGCGCCTTGCACTCCCTCAACGAAGTAGGCGACGGCGCAGCAGGCTTGTTCGGACGCGTCACTGAAGAGGTGCAGTGTAACGTTGCTCAGCTTGTGTCGGAGTGACCGTCTCGGGATGGACACGCTGCTTTCCCTCAGCAGACTCATCCAGTCCCTCCATCGCTCGGCATGCTCAGGGGCGATGGGGTCGTCCCAGCTGATGCTCGAGCGCCACACGGCTTGCAGTAAAATCTTCGACCGTATAGTGAGGCAGGCGACGAAACCCACCGGGTCAAAGATTTTCATGATGATAGATAGGAGCTGCCTCTTCGTAGGCCGTGTGGCTTCTTGGGGGCTGACCGCGTCGAGAAAGGTGTAAAGAAATCGGTCAGTCGACGGGTCCCAGACCAGTCCCAGTACGCGCTCCGTCCCCGTGGTTCCGCTGTTGATCTGCACTGCGGCGGTTGCTCGTTCACCGGGGAGAATCTGTGCTATAGCGGCCGGGCTGTTGGAGGCCCAGTTGGTCAGGTTGAACCCTCCCTTTGCAAGGAGGGCCTTCACGCTCTGGACCAGTGCGGCAGCCTCGTGTACGTTATCCACGGCGTCCAAATAGTCGTCCATATAGAATTTGGAACGAACGGCTGCTGCGGCGGCGGGGTGCTCGGTTTCGTATTGCCCGGCCACTCTGTCTCGCACGTACTGGGCACTGCTGGGGGAACATGTCGCCCCGAACATCATAGATGTCAACTGGTACGTCTCTGGGTCCCGTGTGCCAGGCGACCTCCAGAGGTACAGCTGGGAGGGTTGGTCCTCTCTCCTGATGTGGATGCGCAGGAACATCTCTTGTATATCTGCAGCGATGGCCACATTTCCCTCTCGGAAGCGAAGGAGGTTCCCCAGGAGTGAGGACAGCAAGTCAGGGCCGGTCATCAGCTGGTCATTCAGAGACGTCCCTCGGCATCGGCTGGCGGCATCAAAGACGATTCTGATTTTCCCCGGCTTGTTGGGATTTGTCACCGCGAAGTGAGGAAGGTACCACTTTCGCGGGGCGGGTAATGATGCCTCGTGGGTTGAAAGCTTCCTGGCGTAGCCTTTGGCGACAAGTTGTGACATCTTGTCGGCGTACGCGGCCGCCAGGGTGGGGTCCGCCGCCAGCTTCTTGTCGAGAGATTGTAGCCGCTTCAGTGCGCACTGCCGGTTGTCGGGTAGCACGGTTGTCGGGTCTTTCCACAGGAGTCCGGTTTCCCACCTCCCGGTAGCGAGGGGGCGGGTGGTCTCTCCCATCATCGCTAGTGCCCTTGCGTCTTGAGCATTGACCCGTGCTGCTGATGTAACGCCGAGGGAGTCGATGGCGAAGTTTGTCCTCACCAACTCCCTCAAGCGAGCGTCCGCGGCGGTCTCTGATTGCAGGGCCAGAGTAGTGGCTGGGCCGTCAGCGCCAGGGTTTGTTCCCCCGTGAGCGATCCACCCTAAAGCGGTCCGCGACACTATGCGCGAAGTGTTGTCCTCACGGACCTCTCTCGATACAATCAGGTGGGCGTTGTCTTGCCCGATCAAGAGCTTCGGGGTGATGCGTCGTCCTGGCACTTGCTGCTCCGGCAGGTTCAGCTCGGCTATGGTGCTCGCGGTGATGGAGAAGGTCGTGTTCAACCCGGCGCCTCTGATGGTCAGCTTCACGCGTCGGGAGCGGGCGTCGGAGGTGCACATGCCCTTTGCTCCGTGAAGCCGTACGGCACGGACCGGACCGCTTGCACCGGTCAACATCGCGATCTCGGCGTCGACAAGGGTCACGGTAGAGCCCTCATCTAACAGCGCGAACACTGACACTTCACTCCCTGCGGGCCCGCGAAGCACAACCGGCACAATTTTCAGCAGTACGCTATCGTCCGTATTTCGGCGTCATAAGTTTACTTCACCCACAACCGGCTCCGTTTTTCGCACTTCATGGAGCAACCGATGGTGGGGATGCCGGCACTCCCCCACCCCGCACCACACTTTCACTTTACACTCCCTCGAGTGGTGTCGACCGAGGCACTTTCGGCACAAGTTACTCGCGCGCACGGTCTCCCAGCGGAGGGCGACAGATTTCCCGGCGAATACCGCACAATCCCGAGTGGCGTGGAACTTATTACACTGCGCACAATTGTCACTTCGCACTGTCGCCCTTTTCCCGGCTGAAGACCGGTGGGCAGAGTCGGTCGCGGCACGCTTCTTGGGTCCGGGCGTAGCCGCGCTCGTCGAGGGCGCGGCCGCCGCATTCACTAACACTTGTTCGCGGCGCCCTCGATTCGGTCGCACCGGGTCGAGCATGCCGCTGATCGGGATCACTTTCGCGACGCTTCGCAGGAACATTGAGAGCTGCAATAGTGTGGCCGGGGTGGATTGGCCTAGCTGGCGCAACTCGAGCAGCCAAGACATCCTCAGGGTGCAGGGCATCTTGGCAGTGACGTCGGCTAGTAGGGCGGGGTTGGTGAGGTAGCCCTCCGTCCTCAAGTCTCGCAGGGAGGCCACCAAGTTCTGGACCGTCCCAGCGAAGTCGGCGATCTCTTCGAGTGAAGCTTCCGCTGACAGGTGCGGCAGCTTCTTCACCTTATTTAGCATAAGGTTGGCGATGGATCCTGAGCCACCGTACCGCGTCTCGAGGGTGGCCAGGATCTCTGGGACCTGTTCGGGGTCCAGCAGGAGGGAGTAGACAGCCTCCCGGGCCCTGCCTTTCAGCGCGCGCTGCAGTCTGATGAGGTTCTCGCTGGGTGTCAGCCTGCAGGTGTTGGTCGACTGGTGGTACTGCGCTATCCAGGCAGGCCACTCGAGGGGGTCCCCGGAGAACGTGGGGAGGTCCTTGGCTGTAGATTGGCGAGCAATGAGGGCAGTCATCCGGACATCCTCCTCGACGGACGGGCGGGGGCTCTCTGGTACGCGTGTCGATCGGATCGCCTCGGCAATCATAGCGCCGATCCGTGCCACGGTAGGGTCCTCGCCCTGCTGGACCCACTCTCTGGTATGCCGGGCAGTCTCGTCAGCGGTAGGCTGCGGCGGGAACAGCGGCGAGTAGCTGGGATGCAGGCGCCCGATGTTGGCGGGCTGGGACCCCGCGTGCAACTGCGAGGTAGACGGCTCTGCATAGGGCTGCGCGTAGAGTGGGCAGGCTCGTGGCTCGGCGTACGGCAGCGGCTCGGCATACGGCAGTGGCTCGGCGCAGCGTCCGGCCGGCGCTGCGGGGCAAGGGAGCACAGCGGGGCCGTACGCTGCAGCGGGGAGGGGGTGCCCCTCAGCCGGGGCTCGCACAGCACGTGCCTCTGCGTCGGTCATCTGTAGTCGCACTGGCTCGGGGAGTGGCTGCACAGCTGCGGGTCCGTCCTGCTTGGCGGGCTGCATGGCCGACAATAGCGCGGCAAGCTGCTTGGCGTGCTGCTCCCTCAAGGCGCGCATCTCCCGTTGTAGCTGCCTCACGGTGTCCTCTGTGGTGGAGGAGTTGTTCTCAGCATCGGAGGACTGCGCAGTGGTGGGTGTGGGCGCGGCACCGAGCGCAGCGCCGAGCGCAGTGCCGGGCGCCGGGCCGAGCGCAGCGCCGAGCGCAGCGCCGAGCGCAGGTCCGAGCGCAGGTCCGAGCGCAGGTCCGAGCGCAGGTCCGAGCGCAGGTCCGAGCGCAGGTCCGAGCGCAGGGCCGAGCGCAGCGCCGGGCGCAGGTCCGAGCGCAGGTCCGAGCGCAGGTCCGAGCGCAGGTCCGAGCGCAGGGCCGAGCGCAGCGCCGGGCGCAGGGCCGAGCGCAGCGCCGAGCGCACCGGCGGGAGCAGCGTCGGGCGCAGGGGCGGGCGCAGGAGGGGGTGGGGCAGCGGCAGACGGCCCGGCGGCAAGCCACGTGGCGGCAGGCCACGCGGCGGCAGGCGGCGCGGCGGCAGGCGGCGCGGCGGCGAGCACAGCAGCGGGCACAGCGGCGGGCGTAGCGGCGGGCACAGCAGCGGGCTCAGCGGCGGGCACAGCGGTGGACTCGGGCTGAGACTCCGAGCTCGAGGCCCCTCGACGGGTACGACGTGCAGGCATCTCGGCACGTACAAGGCACGAAGACGTACAGACGTCGCTTGTAGTCGAGAAGGCGTGCAGACGTCACTGAAGGCGAGAAGGCGTGCAGACGTCACTGAAGGCGAGAAGGCGTGCAGACGTCACTGAAGGCGAGAAGGCGTGCAGACGTCACTGAAGGCGAGAAGGCGTGCAGACGTCACTGAAGGCGTGAAGGCGTGCAGACGTCACTGAAGGCGTGAAGGCGAGACGACGTCACTAGTAGTCGTGAAGGCGTGAAGTAGATCCTGGCTCAAGAAGGACCATGTACGGGACAAGATCTGTAAACTCTTGCCGCACGTTTTTAGAAGAAGAAGATCAGGCTGGCCACTTCGACGCTTCAGAGCAGGGTAGGAAGGAAGGGAGAAATGCCTTAAAAAAGGCAAACGATTTCTTGCAAGGAGGTGGTGAGGGTGAAGAGAAAGTCACGGTCGGTTTTCAGGCCGGGTGAAGATGCAGGCGAAGTAGGTAGAAGGCGTGTTGAATCCGTGAGAATACTCTGAATTTTAGAAATGCACTCGTCGTTCAAGTACTTCGGTGCGATACCGTGCGGCGAATCGGGCAGTTTGAACTCGTGACTATTTCGCGAGCTGCCGTAGACTCTGTCAACCTTGGATCGACTTGATCAAAAAATTAGGATGTCAATCACGACCTTCTGCTTGAATTGAGCCTATTGCAATCTTCACCTATTTTTTATTAAAGCAACCAAAATTATTACAAAGTATGTCATGGGGGTCAAAGTAGGACAGGTAATACTTTGCCGTCAGATTACAAAAAAATGCATTGTACAATCATAAAATAAGTAAGTTTACTCGATTACGCGGGCGCTAATGAACAGATCAGAAGAGATCGTTTATTTAGATCAGTCACCGCGGCCGCAGGAATCGCTCACAAAGACAGACAATTTTGGTAGAACAATAATTTTGAAAGGTTTTTGTGGATCAGAGGGGCTCGACCAATGAGAGCCCGCTCTGTTTCGGGACCGTCGCCGGGAGCGACCGTAGGGGAGGCGGGGGTCGGAGAAATGTCCCGTTAGCACCCAGTAGCGTCTCGGGACGAAAACGAGGTTCAGGGGCGTAGGAAAAAGAAAACGATGACGTGCACTGTCATCATCACTTCTTCGAAAACCCCGGAACTACGCTTGTCGAAAGCCAATATGTACTGAAATGGGGCGTTTGCACAAATACTCTTTTTGTGCAAACATAACAAGATAGGGATGCGTATCTAGTCGCTTCTATCAGGTTAAAATTAAAGTCGGGCGTTGCACAATTAATTATTTGTGCAGACAAACAAACAAGACAGAGACGCGTATCTAGTCGCTTCTCTCTCTCTCTCGTTTGTGGTCAGGTCGTCTGTTATGAGCCTGACCAGTACTACATGCCAGCTCGATCGAGAACGTATCGAGTCGTCTCTCGTTCGAAACTGCACGAACTCAGTAGTTGATTTCGTATCTAGTCGTACCACCCACTGAGTTATGTACTAGTTGATGTTATGCAAATGGAGGGTATTACAAACTTTGATAGTCACGTCTGGTATACTAAATAACACGAAAATTGTTTACAACGATCCCGTGGTATTCAATGTACAAACCTACAAAACCCATACTATTTGTTGACATACTGGAGGAATGCGTACATGAGCTGTAGACGGACTAATGCCATCTATATCCATTATTATTAATTGATTTTTTTTGTTTATATGTACGTTTCTTGTTCGGTCAAAACTACTGGAAGAATGAGACAGCATCATGAATGCTTGTATAGCACCGTCTCACTCTTTCATTAGAAGTTCTCAGTTCCCGTGCTTATACCCATTTCATTCTGCACAACTTTTTTTGAATCTGTCTCGTTTTCACATTCGCGTGTTTCACATTAGAAAAGTGGCCGACCAAAACCGCTGGGAGAATGAGATAGCAATATAAATAATTCATATGGCATGTTCTCACTCTTTCATTTGAACATACTTGTAAACTGGGTACATACTTGTAAACATACGGAACGATTGATGTGAGTTTTGCTTGGCGCCTATTAGGATTCGGAGTGCGAAGAGAAGTAAATTCTGCTAAAGTATGGTAACAGTTTGCAATGCAGTCCATTGTGAGACTTTTCTGTGCAGTGCGTGCGGTCTGTAACGGCGCGCAGAATGACCGTTCCAAAACGTACGTGTAAAGCCAGTTATTGAGTTTTATGGGCTTTTTAAAATTAATTTATAGGCACTGGACGTGTTAACAGACACATAGGTAATGATCACTGCAAATAATAATATTTTGATGATTTGTATAATGCCGTTTTTGCGTAAAATCATCTCAAGGGCACCGTGTTAGGTGATAGATATTATCATCGCCTTAACGCCTTGGAAAGATGGCGCCTGGAGCGAACTGCTCCAATTGGGATTACATAGGACCTGTGTATGGTGAATAATTAATTATGGTCTGAAGATGATTACATGAATAAATAAAACTTATAAAATTCTCCTGTAATTAGAATTAAAGGATATATGATTCGAACCCTTAATATCGAACATTAAACTATTTTTAAAAGTTCTGTAAATATTTTATTGACCTTACCAAACCGTTGTCTTGCATTTCGTCCAAATTTTTGTTTTATTTTTTTGATTTTGGCATTAATTTTTGTTGGGTTTTCCAAGTATCTCTTTGCTTCAGTTTTTTTTATCTCTCAGGCTGCTCTCTGACGGTCCGGTGAGGAACGACATTTCACTCGTTACTGCAGACACTGCACAGAAAAATCAAGTTTGCTAAACTAAGGTAACTGTTTGCAACGCAGTCCATTATGGGACTTTTCTGTGCAGTGTCTCCAGTAGCGAGTGAAAAGTTCGTTCCTCACCGGACCATCAGAGAGCAGGCTCAGATAAAAAGCCTATCCCGATACAATTCTTTGCGTGTATCGGTTCTTTTATATTTATCTTCCATAGACAAAAAAATATAAAAATACTTTTTGGCAGACATCCACAAATGTTGGTAAACTTAACGGAAATTGACATTTCGATAGTTATGAACCGATCTACATACTTTTTAAATGATTCGATAAATAATTACTAATCTCCTAATGTAATGCTGTTACACGTATAGATTAGAATAGATTTGGGTGTGTAGTGCCCTCTGGCTATTGCAATGCCTTTACAATAAAAATCGAGTATCCAACTCGCGGCTGTATGTATTGTAACCTCGGCGAATAGTTACAGATCGACATAAAACTTGTAATTTGCTGACTCAAATTCAAAGAAAATACACTAAAACTATCCGGACTTTATTTTTCAGTATTTTAGCGTAAAGTAATGTCGTGTTTTAGGTATATTCTATTTATTTTGATACCCCAAGTGTTATGGTGCCAATGCAGCCCTGCTGCTGTCCACAGCCATTCTATTCACCAGGAGAGAGTGGAGGACGGCGGATACAGGCCGAGAGACTCCAACCATATTAAAGACGGAGAACACTACTCTGAATTTGATCACGAAGCCATCATAGGTAAACATGACACCCATCTATCAATAAGCATTTCATGAGTTATTCGCCCCTAGTCATTTGGGTAGATACAAATACATCTATTTATGTGGCTTATTTAAGAAATTGTAAGCGAATAGTTTTTTTTCTTATTTTATAGGAACCGTAAAAAATATTAATTTCATAGTTACTAGCTATTTATCTTGAATCTTGACTTCCTTTAATAATACAATAATAATAACCTAACTGGTCGGGGTAATTTGCAACAATAACATTTAGCTGCTAACGGTAGTTTTGTTCCTTATAAACTAACTCTATTGTGTTTTCCATCCAAAAAAGTGTTGCGTGTTGTTCCTTGAGGATTCCTCTCTCCTCTGGTCAGCCAGGAGCCACTTTTCGCCGCAAATTTTTCAGATTTTTATTCACTTTCTTACCTACCTGGTTAAATTAATTAAAAAGTGAAGAGACATTACCAAATACTCATAAATGACAATACCTCCAGCTCTTGACATTTGATGGCAACAGGCTACACTAGCGCCCTCTAGCGGCCCGAGCTGTATGAATTCGTTTTTTCATACAATTCTTAATAAATTATAGAAAATTCAAAAAATAAATTTTAGATAACCTACATATGTATGATTTTACTCCTTTTTTGCTCATGTATATATATATTTTTTTAAAAAGCGCTATTAGGATTGTAGTAACATTTAAAGCCTTGCTGCTCGCGCACTGTCTAAATTGTTTACAAAGAAAAGAAAATATTTATTACAATACAGTCTGGAAGCCTATAGCCCGGGCCGCTAGAGGCGGTAGTTTAGCATGTTGCTAGTGTTTTGACAAAGTCTAATCAAATATATGCATGAGCAAAAAAGGAGTAAAATCATATGTAGGTCATCTAACGCACACTGGATACTAAGTTCGGTGAGCGTGTCAGGCCCCAAAGCCTGGAATTTGTTCCAGTTTCCTTGATTACCATACGATTTAAGAGATTCAACAGAATTCAGAGCGAAGAAACTCATCTCTTCGGAAAGTCATATCCATGAATGGTACAGTTGCAAACTCAATTTACATAGTGAAGCTAGCCGGCTAGTACCTATCTATAATTTATAGAAAATTTTGAAACTTTTCATTGTCCGCGACATTGTAAATAACTGTAAATATTTGTAAATATAAACCTCGAGTTGAATATTTTTTTTTGCTTTTTTCGGTTCTAATCCTAAATTCGAAAAAAATAAAAACCATTTCTTCTTTAGTCACTAATCTTCTAACAAATATATGTAATATCAATAACAGATAAGAATAAAGTAGTAACTGCAATATCATTCAATGTGCAATGTTTTCTGATATTGTGTTCTGTGCCTGCAAAATCATATCTTCCCAAGCTAAAACTTTATAATATAACGCGTTAATCTGGAGTGACCTGCCAAGTAACTGTATATGTTTGTACATAATAAGAAAAAACCCTAGCAAGTAATATATGTACAGCGCCCTTGAGGTGATTTTTCACATAAATGACGCTCTACAAATCATCTAATTATTATTCATCTAAATCCTAATGGTTCATCTCTGTCAACTGCCACAAATGAGTGTGCAAACAATTCTAATCCACCTTTAACGAACTCTCTTAACCTTTCTGAAAAACTCTCCCAAGACAATTCTTCATTTGTTAAAACCCTCATTATGCTTCTAATTGACTTCATTTTTTCTCAAACCAACCTACTATCCAGCGCTGCTTCCATTATTTCTACATTAAAATAGTTTATTCAAAGTGACACTACAAGATGTCAGAATACTTCAGTGGAATAGCCGAAGTGCTATTTCGATCAAAACTGACCTATTAATTTTAAACCTTGTATCAATGGCTGCCATCCCGCAAATATGGTTTCACCAGTGAGGCACAACCGGCTGCAACCCATTTCGTGCGGCTCGCTGACTATTTCGTACGGCCCGCTTGGCTAAATAAAATATCAAAACATTTACGATATTTCTTTAATAATCAAGTTTGCTGCCTAATAAAATTTATGCATTTTCTTTAACGAATATTTTGAATAGATATGCAACCAAATATTGTTTCTGAAAACATATTAGGGCCGGTTGTTTCAGAGAAATTCAAATGTAACAAAGTCATCAAATCGCTAATCAACGTGATTTTTTTATAATTTGGGTTGTTTGATCTGACATCAAGAGAAAAATTAAAATTAACTCAACAGCTCAATGACATTATTTCATCTGAATGGCCCAACTCTTCTCTTTTATTTACTGATGGCTCCAAATCTCCAGACTCTCCTAACATCCAACTCTATCATTACCCTCATAAACCATATCCCCTTATCTGACATTTTTTCCACCCTCAAAGAGAAATCCTGCAATGTTTGGGCAGAGTAGAACACCCTAAAAGGGTGAAAGCCAGAAAAATTAAATAAAATAAATGGTCAAGTTTAATATGTAATTTGATAGTATTTTTTAAGTCTTGACTGATTTTTTCCATTTTTCAGGTAGTGTAAAAGATGCTGAAGAGTATGACAAACTGCCTATTGAAGAATCCAAGAGAAGATTGGGCTTACTGCTTCTGAAGATGGATATAAACGGGGATGACTTTATCACTAGAGATGAACTTAAATCCTGGATCCTCCGATCATTCATGTAAGTCAAAATACATTCACTCATGCCTTAGAATCTGTTTGATTTTCACATTTCATATAACCTCGCACATTCAGTCTAAAAATAAATGTGCTGAAAAACTTCCCCATAAAGTTTCATAAATAATGATGTCTCGTTCAATTAGCTCTAGAACAGTAATGAATAGTTCGATTAATGTCATTTTTTTGTATTTGAATTGTATCAATGGCAAGCCCTCAGTTCATTTTAGAAGTTAGTTGTATTGCAGAGTATCGCAATTTCCATATGTAGATGACATGTGCAGTTTGTAAAATACTCTTGCCACTTTACTGGCACTGAACAATGCAAGTATTGGGTTCACCGGTTAACTAACTAACTAACTAACCATCACGCCGTTTCCCCGCAGGGGTAGGCAGAGAGGACGGACCGCCAAACAACTCGACCTTGGCATACACTTCTTGCTTCATTCACTTTCATACAACGTCTCATACATTCTCTTCTGTTATTCCGACTTCCGACTCGATCATACATGGTTTTACTACACATTCGTCTCAGAGATCTCATTTCTGCAGCATTCAGTCTACTTTCATCCTTCCTCTGCCAGTTCCATGCCTCACTGCCATACATCAAGGTTGGTATCGGCACTCCATTGTGGACTGCTGGCTTCGCTTCCTTGGACAACTTTTTGTTTGCGCCAACCGCGTTCAGTCCTCCGTTAATGGAGTTTCCTGCATTCACCCTTCTTTCAATATCCCTATAAGTCTTTCCATCTCTCGTAAACATACTTCCCAAATACACAAACTCGTCTACCTGCTCCAAGTATTCATCATTCACAACTATATTGCATACTGTTTTCGTACTCTCTCTTTCAAACACCATGACTTTAGACTTACTTACATTCATCATTAGCTCATTCTTCATACATACTTTGTTCAACCTAGATACGAGGGACTGTAGATCTTCTATACTATTAGCAATCAGCACCGCATCATCAGCATACAACAGGCAACAAACTTGCACACTACTCATTTTTGCGCCTAAGCCCACCTCTTTCAATTCTTGCATACAATTATCCATGTATAGATTGAATAACCACGGTGACATTACGCAGCCTTGCTTAACACCTTTTGTGATGTCAAACCACCCCGTAAAATCACCGTTTGCCCTAACACATGCAACGCTTCCCTCGTACAGAGATGCGATTGCCTGTATAAGATTTGTATTCACTCCATACTTGGACAACACCTTCCATAACTTTTTTCTGTCAACTCGGTCGTATGCTTTTTGTAGATCTACAAAAGCACAGAAAAGTTTCTGGTTTTTTGCCAGAAACTTCTCTGTGAGCATACGCAACGAGAAAATCTGATCCATGCACCCCCTTCCACTCATAAATGCACCTTGCACATCCAATATTTTATCCTTTGTTTTCATTTGTACCCTTTCAATCAATATCCTACCATACAGCTTTCCAACGGAACTTAGTAGGCTAATAGCCCTGTGATTTCCACATTCAATGCGTGACCCTTTACTTTTGTATAGAGGCATGATCACAGCCCTTCTCCAATCTAATGGGGTGTAACCCTCCTCTAAACACTGGTTAAAAAGTTTGCATAACCATGTGAGAAAAACAAAGCAGAAATAAAATTCCCCGTCACGAACTACTAGCTGCAATTTTCTGTTTGAACCATGATCGCTAGCAATAAATAGAAGTCATGGCCGAGAAAATACATAACCCGAAGTAGTGTTAAATATATATATTTTTTTTAACGATCGATATAATCAAAGATCACATTCAAATGTAACATTGTCATCAAATAGCCAATCAGCGCCATTTTGTTTTAGATATTTGAAAGGTCCACATTAAATACCAATTCTAAGTCTGTTTAAACTTTCTATGACAGTTGTGCCTTTCTGCTTATCAAAATTCTTTCAAAAGCCGAAACCGATCTAGAACCGGCGTTTAACTTAACATTTCAAATGTACGAAAAAAAAAAAGAAAATGGGGCTGATTAATCATTTGACGACATTGCTACATTTAACATTCGATGAAAAACCCCAACCTTAATATTATTAAACTAATTATTAATTTTTTTGCACATCGAAATTTTCAAAACTCTTTCATTAAATTAATTTTAAGACAAAATTTGACATAATCAAAATGTTTTCTTTTATAAACTGAAAGCATCTTGAAAATCATTTTCTTGATCAGAGATCATTAAAAGAAAACTTACCGCAAAGCTTATGGAGATCATCAAGGTATCAACACACGCTCAACAATTTTACCTTTTCTATAAATCAAAGGATAAAAGAAAGCTATTTTTAGTAGATGATCAGACGGAGCTCGCTCGACTTAGTAAAAGCTTTTAAAAAAGGTATAAATCAATCACCGAGCGAAGAAAAACCACAAATTAAGGGTCACTGAGGTGGTCGCCCTAGGAATGGAGCAGAAACATCTGGTATACAACAAGATGGTATATTATTTTTCACCCCCAAATTAATGATCCACAAGGTTTTAATTTCCAATTAGTCAAAGAATTTCAGAAAACACTCTCATTTCAAAAGTACGTACAATTTTTTCGGATGTTGAGAACCTAAATATAAACGTTTTTGTAGTTATGATGAAAAGTTTAAAAACTGATGAAAAACACGTTAATGAGACACCGATCGCTTTTTATTTCATACTGCCGTTTTTAAGAATGATGCTTAGAGCTTAGAGCAATATGTGATGAATATTAAAGTACTTACCTATCTCAGATTTTCAGAAAGCACTCAATTCAAAGTGTTAACATTTTTTTTCCGATTTGACGAGTTTTTGAAATGTAAAGCTTTTGTACTAGAGATCAAAAAGTCCAGCATTTTCCCAAATTATTGACACGCCAATTTCCCTTTATTTTATATTTCTGATTGATGCTTGGAACATGTGAAGAATATTAAATTTAGTAAGAAATTCATCGAAGAATTTCAGGAAATCCTCAATTCAAAAGCATTTACGAAATTTTTGGGGACCTTGGAAATTTTATATTTAAAGCTATTGTGCTCAAGATCGCAAAGTCGAGCAATTGTCTCCAACTCGGCGGCGTTCGAGATGAAAATTACACTTTAAATAATCCACCGGTTTTTGTAGTACATCTTAGGTCGAAAAATTCTACAAGTTGAGGAATTCGTGGGGTAAATTTCTGGATGATCGGCCTCCCATTTGTCTGGAGCGCCAAATTGCCGGCCGTTATAAAACTTGTCGGTTATTTCGAAAGGCGATTATGGGACAAATTACCGGAGTAAAACGAATGTCATCCAAAAAAAAAACTTCTTTTTTTCATTCGCATTTTTGATAATTAATATTCGAGTTATATGGGAGATGTATAGATTTGATTAAAACGAAATTAAATTGTGGCATCTTATATAATATCATCCTAATTAAGCACACATTGAGCGATTACTATGTATGTTCCTAAGTATTTGCTGTCTTATAAAATACATCAAAACGTTCGGCAGGTAGCGATAAGTTTGTATATCGAACAACGAAACAATCAAATCATCCTTCCAAGTTAATAATTAGTACTTGTGCTTTGTCAAACGAATGCTTACAAGTGAGTGTACGAGTGTTTATATAAGTACATACTATCTGGCCAAGTGAATCAAAACTAATATATTATGATATTTTTTAATCCCGTATAGATTAATAAAGCAACAATGAAAAAAAGATAATTGCATTTATTTTAGTATTTAAATGCGGCGTTGATCCCATCGGCTATAAAAAAATACAGTTAGACGATACACATTTTGATTTCCACAAAATATTTTCATGTATATTTTAATTCTGCTGCAAATTGACGGCCTCCATGGTCGAGGGGTAAGGCTCAAATCCCGACGTGCGCAAGTAAATTTTATTTAATTAATTTGTGCTGTTTCGCAATTAATTAATTTAAAAACAATATATAGTATATTTGCGCACGTTCCAGGGTGGAAGATACTCTCAGTATCGCCCTGGTGAAGGACCACCATTCAGAATTGAAACGTTGCTTGAAATGGCTTTTAGCCGTGTTTGGTGACCAGATCTGAATAGCCAGGTATTTCCTCACCTTCCTCTTCCCCTTCTCCTTCCCCTCCCCAATACCTTCAGCTTCACAACATTCCCCAATTGGGGATGCCAGTCTCACTGACTGCAGACGGTTGGGAGCAGTTGGGACTCTTATGCGGAATTCATATAAAAAATATATAAAAAAACGTAAATTCATTTTCATTAAAATAAATACCTTCAGTATTTCATGAACATGTTACGAGGCAAATCAATCGCACAGAAGAGAAGCAAAACATGTGAAATTTCAGCGGAGAGATAAAATGGGTCGTTAGGGTCACAAAAATCCAGTGTTTTTATAAAAGTTAACTGCCATAATAATTCTTCCCGATGTTTATTTTTGGGACCTCATTTGGCCTGTGATAAACCTGATTATTAATTTTGGCCATTATTACATATCTGTTAGGGCGGTTAATCTCCGGGGAAGTTCTCCGTACCGCTCGGGTACTCAACGTTTTAACACGGCTTTATTCCCTATTTGCTTTCTAATAAGCAAATAATTATTTTTATGCGTGGTTAACTAAAAAGTATTTACAGTCATGTTAATATTAAGGAAGGTGACGAAAATAAATTGTTGTTTTGGAAAAGGGAGACGAGTCAAGATTAGTCACCTTCATAAGAAGCCGATGTTGAATTCTACATTTTTTGTCACATCTGAGAATTGTAAAGAAGAACTAAGCATTTTAAGAACTAATGAACGTTCTTCCTAACCCTGCTGGAGCAACTGTTGAGCCGAAATTTTTCCTCAACACTGTTCAATTGCATAAATCTTCTCTTCCCAAGGAAATTCTCGATCGAATTTTCGATCAATTAAGGATATCGATTTTTGTGGATTGAGTTCCCCCCACCTAGTTATAGAGTTATAGTGTCAACCAGGTGAAAAAATGTCACCGAAATGTCAAATGTCATTAGTTTACGATCTATTTTAGGCGACTCAAATAATGAATGAAAAAGATTTTTTCCATTTTCGAATGTCAAAATAAGTTTTTTGTATGTTTTAAATAAATCTGAAAAAAACCTAACTTATTTTACTTATCATGAGCTAGGTTTTGTCTTGTTTTTTCACGGACGAGAAACGTCAAATTTCAAATGTACGAAATGAACAATGTTCTTTGGCGGCATTACCAAAAGTCGCTTTATTTTCAACATAATTAAAACACATACCTTTGTATAAACTGTTGGTTTATGTATTGATTAAAAAAATATAATATATGTATTCATAATAAATACTATATTAAGTCATCTACGTTAATTTTAGATTGAAAGTTTTTATTTTGATCTCACTTTATTATCTTATAAGTGGGTGGGTACTATTTTATCGTATATGAAGGTGGGCGGGCACTATTTTGTAGTGGGCGGGCACCTTCATAAAACATTTAGGATAAAAAAATGCTTGGAAACAGACAAACAGAGCGAATATAAAACACTTGGCTGATCGTGGACTCAGATTGATCATGCGAAGAGTTGGGTAGAACGTCAGTAAGCGTTATGTGTCTCGACCCACAGAATACAACGATTATTGAAGTTTTCTATGTCAGTATTTTAAAATAAAAGTTTTGGTAAACAGAGACGACTTAAATTAATGTGAATGATAATTTATTAATAATGTTATTTCGGAACATAATTTTTCTAGCGGACTCGTATCTCTTTTTTTGAAAAAAATAATTACGATTCGTTTGGCACACTTAACTCCATATCCCAATTTTACTGACTCCGAATCTCCCTTTTCCAAAACTCTACGGAAATAACAAAGGGATTCTAGTAACAGAAGTTTCCTTCCATCTGACAGTATTCTACGATTTGTGACTTCATAGCTCCATTAACACGTTTAGAACACACAGCCGTTTTTTTACACTTTGAGAAGTTTTTTTTAGTTGTTTGAGTTTTAGAGGGTAAGACTCTGTATTCCACGATGTCATCTAAATTGCGGATGGTCTTTTTTATTTAAAGTTCTCAACTATCAGTCATTACTTGTAATTTCTCATTTGGAATAATTTATTTCTTCAATAAACGCAAATTCACTTTGTTGCATTATTTTAAATGGAATAATAAAAAATATTTTCTTTTAAATTTAAATGAAAAATGTTTTTGTTTTAAGCCACTTTATTTTATTTACATATATTTCTGCATTGGATCGGTTTCGGTAGGACTCAACCTTCTTCAGGAATGTACACATAAACTAAAATTAAAATACAGAGATATGATGATGGAGATAGAGAAAGTGTGGGAAAGAGATAGCACTTTAGGGTAGAACCGGACAGAGCATCAGAGAGAGGGCGGTAGGTAGAGAGGTAAGTGGAGGGGAGGGGAAGAAAGGGAACATCCTTAAAATCGGACTTTGGGTTAAATCAAATTGTTTATTTAAAATTTGGCATATATTATTTTTATTTGATTTTGATATTTCTAATACTTCTTAGTTATTAAGGCGCAAACCTATTCCATTTTTATGTATTAATTTTACTCCTGTATTTTTATCAAAATTATGGTGAGTATTAAACATTTTTTATTTAAATTATAATGTCAAGCCACAAAGTGATTCTTCCTTCGATAAAAAAATATTTTCTTTAAAACACCATTTAAAAAATAAATATCTACATAAATTAATAAGAACAACTTTGTTTACACCACTTTTTAAAATATGCAAATATCAACATGCTTCGAAATCAAAGCTTTCCTCAGCGGGATAAACCGTATACATATTAAGTATACTGTTTATCCCGATGAGGAAGTCTTTGGTTTCAAAACATGTTGATATTAAAATACTAAAAAAAATTGTGTAAACAAAGTTATTCTTATTAATTGTTTTGGTGTTAAATTCGTAGAACTCCATTTAATGTTTTTTAAAAAATTTATGTCTATCAAAATTAATAATGTTATTATTAAGTTCTGCAAGTATTTTAGTTTTTATTATTGTGACAGCTTTTTTGGCGTTTAAGGCCATTTTCAAGAAGTTGAGAACTTAATAATGACATAATAAAATTTCATTTACATTAAATTAAAAAAAAAAAATTATTCTTATTAAATTATTGATAATTACGCCACGAAGTGACTACAAATCTATTGAAGAAAATGACTTCGTGTTTAGAAACCAATGATTCATACCAATTGAAAAATAATGACAAACTCGTATAAGCACAGACAAAAAATAATAATGAGTGGTGAGAGAGGTAAAACATTGGGTATGATTGTAAAAAAATATATACGAGTACGTATTAAAAAATTGTAAATGTTATAAAATTTATTTTTCTACAAATCAATTATGGTACCCAATGACAAGAAAGAATTCACAACTTCATAATTTTATTCCAAATCCCGAGCAAGGCCGGGTACACGTCAGCTAGTACATTTATAAGAATAACTACTATACTGTTTAT
Organism: Halesus radiatus; assembly: GCA_022606495.2. Taxonomy (NCBI): domain Eukaryota; kingdom Metazoa; phylum Arthropoda; class Insecta; order Trichoptera; family Limnephilidae; genus Halesus; species Halesus radiatus. The sequence goes on from JAHDVE020004061.1 coordinate 178,590, forward strand.
CCTGATGACTGATGAGGAAAGGTATTCAAACAATATTCGGGACAACAAAGGTACGATAATAACAATATTTTTTATTTCTACAACCATTGATGTGAAAATAAGTATAAGAGATGGCAATTAAAAAAGAAATTGTTTTTTCAATAATATTTAATTGACTATTAACACTGTTACTATTTAATTTAAGAATTTATTGTTTGACATCTCTTAAGCTGTAGGTATTAATTATCCAGGTGATGCAATCATTTATTGTTTTGCAAATCTACAGGAGGAACAAATCGACCCTTTCAAGGGGATGATCGATTTATATAATAAGCATGTATGGGTGTTGATGGTATAATAGATAAGACGTATTATTTAGAAGAAATCTGAAGCAGAGTAAAATAATAAATACGAGTAGAGCAGTTTAGTAACGCCTCAGTTTTTCAACAACCCCAAAAAGTGAGGGGTTACGAAGCGCACAGAATTTCATATTAAAAAATTTAATCATTTTAAATTTTAATTAAAAATATTTTCATGTAATTTTAACTTTATCCCCAGACCCTCAATATTTAATTGTTATTTTTTACATAGGGCGTACAATGTTCGCCTAAAATAAATAATGATCTCATGGAAAAAAAAAATCACTTTTGGAAAAACTTAATCGTTTGTCTTTCTTGGGAGGCGGCTAAGTATACAAATACTGAATGTAGATGGTAGTGGCAAACATTACTATTTGACCAAGGGCAAGCTGTAGCTTCCATGCTGATTATCATAATTACATCACATTGAAAAATCCCCAGATTTACAAATAAATGATTATGTTGAGAATTATTCGGTTGTTTCTAGTTTAAATTATCATTTAATTAAGCTGAGATCAAAAAGGTCGTTTTTTAAGATCATTATTAAACGAAAATAAACAGTTTTTTCTAACTTTTTAAAGATTTTTATCGAGTGTAGATATTATTTATTTTTATATTTTTGTACAAGAATTTATAGATTGTACGTAACTGATATATATTACATACATACATTACACATATATATATCTACCCAAGTAAAAACATTTACTTCGCAATTTTTATTTTTTTTTAAAGTTCGACAAATAAACCTTTACTAAACTTTAGGTGTAAGTGTCACGTTCGGGCCCATTGACCAAAGGTTTATGTTTTACATATGCAATGTACACATCATAAATACAACACAATATGATAAAACATATTTTAAGAATATCGACTACGGCCATTTTGAATTTCGGCTTCACATGCCGTAGCCAATTTCACGGCAGACTGGCCGAGTGTGGATTCGACACGGTTTCATGACGCCGACACTTTTTAATAAATTATCTATTTTACCAATAAAACCAATGGGCGATGGCCGATGGCCACCCGTCCTACTGATGCCAATTTCGGATCGTTAGCCGGAAATGCAATAAAATTATATCAACCATCCAACATTCAACGTAAGCTGTGCACGAGCTTACAAAGTTCGAAGATAAAATTTGTCCTTTTTAAAGAGTTACGATAAAACGACGAGTGTTTCAAGTTCGTTACTAAAAGAAGAAAAAATACTACAGGCGCTTACCCAAAAATCCTGTAAAAGATTGTGTCGCGTAGAGATTTTTCATGGAACGGAAAAAAATTGTAAACGGTCACATGGTGCTCTAAATACAGTATAAAAAATTATCTGACAATTTACTAATTATTAATTGTATTCGTATTTAATTCGTAGAACGCTATTAAATTTTTTTTGAAATTTAATGTAAATCAAATTTAACAATGTTATTGTTATGTTCTGCAAGTATTTTAGTTGTTATTATTGTGACCATTTTAAAACTGTGGTTAATCCACATTGCGATTACTTACTTATAAGATTTTATTTTCTCCAACCCAATTTTAATTTGAACGGTGTTATTAAAAATTATTTATTATTGGTAAAACTAAAAGACTGGTGGAATACGAGTGACTTACGAGTACATGACTGGCATTATTGTATTTTTGCTGAGTTGTTCCGGGCTGCAGTGTGCAGGGTGAAGTTTTCCCCTGTGATAGAAAATCTCTGATAGCACATGGCACTTAAAGAAGAAAAATGCTGACCGTCATTGGGAAATAAATACCAAATATCAAATAATTCTTTAAAGATGTCTTGTGAGTAGTATTCATAATAAAAATACTTTTTCTTCTCATTACCATGTAACAACTAATGGACGCTTTAGACGACAAGTTTTTTTTTAAATTAATTCTTTATTGTCTGTTATTTTGTTTAATTTGTAGAACTCAATTTTAAAAAATCAATACTTTTAGTTTAAGGCCATTTTCAATCTGTTTGAAAGTGAGAAGTAAGTTTGACAGTTTGAAAATGGCCTGAAACGCTGAAACAGCTGTCACAATTACAAAAACTAAAAATACTTGCAGAAGTTAATAATAACATTATTAAATTTGATTTACGTTAAATAATAAAAAAATAAATAAATGGAGTTCTACGAATTAAACACAAAAACAATTAATAATAATTGTATTATTAAGGTCTGTAATTATTTTAGTTAAAAAAATTCATATAGATCAACTTTCAATATCGAAACGATTTGAAAAATGGACAGTTCTTTATTTTGCTACCGTTTTTCATTCAGCTTTTTCATGGCGGGCATTATATAAAATCTGTCATTGTTTTACTTAAATATGTAATGTCGATATATTGCGTGTTTATTTTTGTACTCGTATATATTTAAAGCACTGTTAAAAAGATTATAGGTATACTAGACTGCAAGTGTCACAGATTGTAAACGTGTTAGGTATCGTGAATTTGTGTGTATTTTTTATTATTTGTTGACATTTTTTGATAGATTGTTTCATTTGCTCTATGGTTATGTAAAAGGTGTTTCATCTCAAAATATTTCTCCTTTAATGGCAACCATATCTACTCGTATATGAAATCGTGAGGAATGAAAAAAATTATCGTGTGAAGCAAAGATTTTTCGTACGGGTACCAATATGGTTTTCGTATGGAGATTGGTATGGATATATGTATTGTAAAAAGTGTTCATAAGGCTAGCGATTGTCATTTCGAAAGAATAGCCTTCTTTTTCCACATATCTCAAGTAAGTTCTTCAATCGGTCGTCTTTCGATTTCCAAGATTTTCAAAAATTTTCTCTCCTAGACCAGGAGATCCCCATCATTCTGCATTCGAAGGAATACTTTCTCATTTTTTCGTTAATCAATTCACGATATTAAACCTAATTACGAAAATAGATGTCACTTCTGTATTAAATTTATCTTTATTATTCATCCTTGGATGTTGCTGACCTTTCTGATATGCTTCAATGCGATATGATGGACATATCCTTAGTATGAGATAAGTGTACCTAAACTCTAAACTGCATATTACGCTTGTTTGATGCTGATACTATTACTCAACCGGACGTCTGAACTGCATTGCAAATTTATTTATTAATCAACCCTTCCGGAACACGATTATTATGGTGGAATAGACAATTAACTCAAGTAGCTAATCGCATGGCATTATTATTTAAAGAAAATTATAGAATTGACCACTATCGCCGCACAGTGGCGCGGACTTCCGATGTGGTCATTTTTCCGACCGCACAGTGGTGTGGGTCAACCCATAGCTTATCTGAATTTAAACTCCCACATCCGCCAAATGGCGCTCGTTAATGGCCGATTAATGGCTCGAGGTGACAACGTTGCCCGGTGCCCATGCCCTAAAGGTAGGATCTCAGATTATACGATTGAAAAGGCTGAGATACGATTAAAATACTTAATCACAACTAGCGATCTAAGATGGCTACAATAATTGGACGAGCAACTCACTACAAATAATGATATAAATCTCAGGTCAAAATGACAATGAAGAAATATTTGCAAGTGAAGTGAATTCTGATTCGTGTTAATTTACACACAATTTACCTACTGACTATTTTCACATATGAATTAAAATGTTTGAGTAAGCTTAATATTAGAGATACTGAGAGAGACATGTGTGTCCCTTTTGAACCAAGTAAGTATTCAGGTAGAATTTGTGGCTCTACTGATTTTGTCGATAATTACCAGGCTTGTAATTTGAAAAATTGTTAAATTTCCATAAAAGCTTAGATTTTCACCGTCTCTTTCATAACCCACTCCAATTATTCTCTTTTGCAATGAATTGCTCGGTTATTAAATATTAGGAACGTAAAGGATTTTCGTTCGGTGAAGAGATTGAATTTCCGTGGCGCTAAGAATTCAAATCGGTCTCTTTAAAAATATTGGTCAAGAAAATTTATTTTACCAAAGTTACGATGCATTATCATCAGTAATCACCAACCGACATTTTTTTGTTTGCTTGTTCGTTGTTGTTGTTTTATCTCTTCTGTTTTAGTTTTAATACGGCTGGTTGTATGTATATTGCAAGCCACACAAGTACGCGAGAATAAAACTTACTCTTATTTTTATTTGCAACTGGTAAAATACTAAATTACAAAAGTTTTAATTGCATTTTGCGCGACTTCTGAATCGTTATTCTCTTAATTAAAGCTGTTCTGAAGACTGGCTTAGTATAAGTGTACGGCAACTACTGGTGATGAAATAAGTTTTGTTCAAGACTTATTTATTTATTTGTTATACGTCCATCTGGGCTTTTAGGACTTACCTAGGACACGAGAGATCAGCAGCCAATGTAAGTATCTAGAAACAACAAGGATTTATGAAAAAAAATATTTTTCTCAAAACGCAGTCCATACGCGAATCATCTTTAGTACTATGTCCAATATACATGGGACCGTTTAGGTATAACTTTAAATATGAATACATTTAGAGAAACGAAGCGTTTTATTGTAATTCCTTCAAAACGCTCATATCTTATCAATAATGATAGCAAGAGAGCTGCTGGCTTCGGAGTATACACAGTCAAAATCGCACACCTGACAGGAGCCTGTGTGACTAGGGAATCCTCACTGGGTTTGTGGTAAGACTGTAGGAAATAGGGAGGCGAAGATGATAGAGGAAAGAGTTGTTAGGAAGCGCCTGGATATTCAGATCGTTTTAATAAACACGGTTAAAGTCGTCTTTAACCAGGGTGATACTGAGAATATCCACCGGTCATTGTAATTAGTTTACAATGTACGGTAATTTGTTTGAAATTGTATATATTATTACTACTGCGAAGAAACGGCTAAAATTAAACGTTTACTCTCTATATTTCTTTAATCACAATATAGCAGTGGCGTGTAGTCCGTAAAGCTTTAAAAACTGTGTATACCCTAAGAAAAATAAAGAAAAAAAAAACAAAAACTCCAAGAAATCTCTGATAAAGGTTTCCCTTTTCATTAATTTTAGAATATTTTTGTTACAATCGTTCTACACCAAGAAATTGATTCTATTCGACAAATTGTTTTTAATTTACTTAATCTAGTTATTTTAAGTATTATGGTACATGCATAGCCAAGCATCGCCGTGATTCTGTTCGCACTAAAAGCTGCGAAGTAGTAAAACTGTACTGCTAGTAATTTTTGCGGAAATATGAAATAATCAATAAATTAAAAAGAATACATTTGTTCACACCACTTTTACCCAACGTAACCCAACCTAACAGTAACTTTGTTTACACCACTTTTTAAATAGTAATGTAAACAAAGTTTTTATTAATTTATTGATAATGACACCACAAAGTGCCTACAAATCTTTTGAAGAAATTATATCTATAAACTTAATTGTAACGAATGCACGGCAATTTATATAGGTATAACCGCGAGAAACGTAAACATTAGAGTCAAAGAACACATTGGATGTTTAACAAGTATAGGTTTTTCAGAATTTGCCGAATATTTAATTAACACAAACCATACTTTTGATAAAAATACAAGAGTACAAATAATACATAAAAATGGAATAGGTTTGCACCTTAATAACTTAAGCATTACAAATATAAAAATCAATTAAAAATAATATTTGCCAAATTTTAAATAAACTATTAGACGTAACCCAAAGTCCGATTTTAAGGATGTTACCTTTCTTCTCCTCCCCACTCCTTACCCACTCTACCTACCGCTCTACCGACCACTCTCTGATGCTCTGTCCTATTCTACCCTAGAGTGCTATCTCTTTCCCACACTTTCTCTATCTCCATTATGATATCTCTGTTTTTTTAATTTTAGTTTATATGTGTACATTCCTGAAGAAGGTTAAGTCCAACTGAAACCGATCGAATGCAGAAATATATTTAAATAAAATAAAGTGGCTTAAAACAAAAACATTTATCATTTAAATTATAATGTCAAGCCACAAAGTGATTGCTTCCTTCGATAATATAAAATATTCGTTCAGAAATAAGGGACACAATGTCCATTCCTTCACTAAAACTTTTACCCTTTTCATAAATGGTCCGTTTTTTGTTTCCAACACTACCACTAGGTTAAATGCAAATATGCAAAATGCTTATTTGCGTTGCCGCCATCTGTAGAGGAAAAAAAATAACACATCTTTGACTGAATAAAATTACTATCGAATTATGTCGAATAAACATTTAAGAATGTGTTATGAAACAATTCCCTATTTTATAGATTAATCAAGTGTGCGTTTTTTGTGAGTATTCCCTATTATAACGCCATAGCGTTTCAATTACGTACCTAGATGTTGTCATATAATTTTAATATTTTGATATGGGTTGTGAGAAAATGTGACAGCTAGAATATAAAAATCCATCGAAAAACTATACGTAGCCTACTTTTGGTCATGGATAAATGCACGACACTGTTGGGTAGGATCGATGACTTATTTACACTCCCATTTCTTTTGTTTTTATGGGTTTAAATCTGAAGTATTACAACGATTATTATTTAATGAATAGGTGTAACTGGCGAACCAGTAATAACAGTCTGCTTATAAGTTGTTTAACGTCGCAACAAACGGAGAAGTGTTGGCATGTACAGGTTGTAACAGGACGCAACACATAGACTTTAACAAGCGATTTCTGGCCTTATTTTGTTGAATCAATATTTTTTTTATTAAATCATACTTTACCTCTGATTAGAACTTTCTAATAATCTCCACTCTGTTTAATGCTGCTGGAACGGGACGATGAAACTTCTTGTCAGTGGCGACATATAAAAGATATATTATATAACATAAGGGGAAAAAAACCTCCTTATTTCAATCATCTTAGGAATCTTTGTTCAAAGTCTGTCGGACACATCTTGTTACATCCTGTATACATAATTGTGTGTTAGATTTGTTTGTATACCTAGGTAGGTATCTCTCAATCACGCAGATTGTTGTGGACTCCATAGCGCAATTTACAAAGGTGTTCCCCCCGAGGCCAGACGGAAAGGGTCCAGATTTCTATATCTCGGGTATCTTCCTGCCATACTATTATTTCAAATAGATTGAATGCAAATTGCGATTGTGCAATGGGATTTCATCAGTTCAGATTGGACAAGTGTAATTGTGCGTTGCGAATGCACTAAGGTGATAATAATGCGCGAGGTATTTTGCATTCAAGAAACCCTCTCCAAAGATTTTGTTACACTGCAGTCGAAGAGAAATACAGTTTCTAATATTAATATTCAGCAAAATCGAAAGAATTGGATGGAGGAGTAAAGAGAAGGGAACGGATATGAGATATATAAGGAAATTAATATATTAACTTCTGTCGAATCCTTAATATATTTATGGAACCTTTTTGTTTTGTTGATGTAATACAAAATTTATAATCAAGGCAGTCTACAAAAACAATAAGTCTTTTTCTGGATCCATGCGACGTGCTCGTGAATGAGTTCCTAATTATTTATGAGACAATTCCAAAACATAAACATTTGAATAGGTCAAATAATAAATTTGGAAATACCTTTTTATGTGAGTACCGCACAAGTCACAACTACTCCCGACCGTCTGGAGCCAGTGAGACTACGGCATCCCCAATTAGAGTAAGTTATGAGGCTGGAGGTAGTGAGGAGGGGAATAATATGAGGAAGAGGTGGGCGGGGAAGTATCTGGCTTTTCAGACCTAGTCATCAAACACGGCTAAAGCTATTTCGAGGAAAGTTACGAATGGTGGTCTTTCACCACGGAGATACTAAAAGTATTTATGACTCTGGAATACATAATTTTAATTTTTTTTTCGATTCCATAACCACTAAATATTAAATTATAATGTTGCATTAATAAGTAAAGGAGAAATATTTTATATTTTGCTTACATAATATGTCTAATGAAGCTTTTTATTAAAATAGTAGTTCTTGAAACAATGTACATTTCTTTTCAGTGTCGTTTTACTGGAGCTTTTTCCAATATTTCCGATAGAAAACAAGCATTTTATAAAGTGTCAGCAACTTTCTTTCAAACTCCGGACATTTTGACGACCGACCGAGAGAACCCGGACAGGGACATCAATCCCGGGACGCGACGGCTCTGATCAATCCGGGACGGTTGGCAACCCTACTCGCCACACGTCCGCACAGGTTGACTGTCACTCAATCCGATGCAGTGAGCCTTTTGTTAAATTATGCATGCGTTCAGTTAAATTGATCAGTTAGGAAGGTATGCCAATGGGTAGCTTTGTGTTAAGGACCGAAATGCATGCTTTCATACTAACTGTAATAATAAGTACCTACCCACTAGTGGCGTGCAGTCCACGAAGGATGAACATTATTGTTATGTGACTTATATTTAATGTGTAAATAGAAAAAATACACATAAAATACAAAAAGGCAGAAATATGTACTATCAATTTTTAATTTTTAATTATTTAAAAACCTCATTGTAATATCTTAATCATTGAGGAAGATAATATTAACATAACCTAAATGATAATTAAGATATTACAATGAAGTTTTTAAACCCTTTTAACATAAATTGAACTGGTCTCATTAGCTAAGTTGGTAAAGCGGTTGTCCCGAAAAGACAGAGGTCCTGGGTTCCAGATTGGAGTAATATATTTTTATTTTCTGTTCTTTTTTTCGTTTTCATGTTTCATTTAGGTTATGTTAATATTATCTTTTTGAATGATTAAGAAATATTTACTTTCGCTTGGTATAGTTGGCCACAACAATCAGAGGAAGATGATAGTAAAAATGCATTTTTAAATAAATTCAGATTTAAAAAGATAAGATAAGATTTAATAATTTTTTTCTTAAACTTTTTGTTCAATATATTATTTATTAATTTAGTACAATAACCGTTATTTATTGCAATCTGTTTAATTAAATTTATTTCTTTGTTAAAATGATGATATTTTTTTAAAAATGAAGACAGCATTGCTGACGAAATATGTTTTTTTTGTACATGTTTGTGTATTTTCATAAAGTGGTGTTAACAAAGTATATTTTTTAATTAAGAAATATATATTTTTTAATTGACAAAGTATTTTTTTTAATTAACAAATATATATTTTTTAATTGACAAGGTATATTTTTTAATTAACAAAAATATATTTTTTAATTGACAAGGTATATTTTTAAATTAATTAATTAATAATGACGCCACAAAGTGAATACCAATCGTTTGAAGAAATTATAAATATATACATATCTATAAAATATAAATATTTCATAATAATCTATAGTTGAATTTGAAAAACTACACACCGCTTACCTTTGGTCATAGAGCAATGTGCGCCACTGGTACCTACCTATATAAAGCTGATTTAGAAATTAGAGACAGGTCACTTGTAGTTGAATTTAAAATTGAGATGCAAATTTAATGTAAAATAAATCTCGCAAAAAACTATGTTTGTTAGAGAGTGAAGCATTTTATATTATAATTGATATTAAATTCTGTTCACGTTGTTATTTATGAATATGGAAAGTAGGTCATATTTAAATAGCGATTCCTAGTATGTAAATATTGTTTTTCTTTTTGTATTTTTAATAAATTTAGCTTTATATAACATGGAAAATTTATTGCTCTTAAATGAGCGTTATACAACTCCCATGGACTTAATCATGCGAATAAACAACCACATAATAAATAAATTGTATTAACCCTATCGTAGCGTTCGTATAGGTACTTATTATTACAGTTAGTATGAAAGCATGCATTTCGGTCCTTAACACAAAGCTACCCATTGACATACCTTCCTAACTGATCAATTTAACTGAACGCATGCATAATTTAACAAAAGGCTCACTGCATCGGATTGAGTGACAGTCAACCTGTGCGGACGTGTGGCGAGTAGGGTTGCCAACCGTCCCGGATTGATATATATGAAAACATATAGATTTTAGAATGTTTTTCCACCATATCGAGGGCGATTGGAAGATTTACCGATTTTGTTTTCCGATTGCTGGCATTACTAGCTTTGTGAACTTTTTTTTTCATTGGATTTTAGCTACTCGTTCATTCGTGACTCGGTTGCCATTTTTACACATTTAAAAATGTTTTTTGGGTTCAATCTCCATCGATTTTTTTTAATGCTAGTTTTTAAGGTATGTTTGAATTTCGTTTTTAAAGAATGAAATGTTGTGCTTTTGCATATAGTGCACCATTTGACATTTTATTCCCTCATTGCCGGTGCAGTCAACTGACTTGACATGTGTCTAATTACTTCAATACCACTGTAGATATACTAAATACAGAGGTCATATTTTAAGTGTTCTCCAGGAATACATTAGTGTATTGGATAGAAAAAATTAAATATTGCGGTGCGGTAGTGGGCGAGGGGGTACGGGAGTCGCTCACCGTGCCACTAAGAGCGGTCGTCAGTGTAGTAGTCGGCGGTGTAATGGACGTATCATCCGTTTTATGCATGGCCGATGCTTTTTTCCCTTTTCAGCATTTATACACGGTATTGTACTACGCAAATACTATTAATAAAATAATCTACAATATAAACCTTATAAAATTTAAAAAAATGTTAAAGTTTACCCTATATACTGAGTGCACAGAACCGAAGCTCGAAATATTTTCTATCACCATAAGAGAAGGGTTAAGTGAGACACGCTCCTAGAGACTTAATGTTCTTTAAAATGAAAGGAACAATAAATTCTAAAGTATTGAAAAAAACAATAGGCAATTTTTTTTTTCAATAATTCTACTAGGCAGATCAAGCATCAGATATGTTTTATCACTATCAGTTTTAATTCAAGTCTGAAAGGGTTAAATCAAAAACGATTTTACTCTGTTCATTTATTGAATGATGAATTAATCCCCCTTTCGTACAATGTTTCAAAACGAGAAACACGCTAACAAATCAGAAGGATTCGCTTTAAAAAAAACACCATTGGAATTTTTTGTTTTGTTTTTTTATTTAAGTCGTAAAAAAAGCCGTTGATTTAAAAAACAAGAAGAACAATGATAAGTGAAAAGAAGATCGTTGTATATGGTTCTAAATATCAAAACTGCATTCGAATTTGTAATTATTGTTACACAAACACACAAATCAATTTTAGTAAGGTAGTGTGAACCACAATTATTATTAATCGATAAACTAAAGTTTTTAAGACAAGATTTTTGTGCATAGCGCAAAGGGTAACAATTAATTTTATAAACAATAATTATTAGCCTGAAACACTCATCCAAATTGAAAAAAACCTTTCCGAGCAAAGATAAATGTCGCCGACAGGACTCGAACCTGCACCCTTCCGATTGCCGGTCAGATGCCATCTATTGAGGGATTTAGCCGTTACAATCCTTTCTCGTACTAATAAAGTTGGTTGTTTACAGGTGAAATATAATAAAAATAGTAATTATTGAATGAAACACTAGTATATATCGATTAACTTGGCGGGTTTGCGATAAGCCGACGTAGCTCAACGGTAGAGCATCTGACCGGCAATCAGAAGGGTGCAGGTTCGAGTCCTGTCGGCGACATTTATCTTTTCTCGGAAAGATTTTTTTAAATTTGGATGAGTGTTTCAGGCTAATAATTATTGTTTATAAAAATAATTGTTACAATTATTATTATTATTACCACCCAAATTCTAAAAGAATGTTGGAAATATATCTTGCAATAGATGGAGCAGTACTGATAATAAAGTTACATATTTTTCATAAACTGGATTGATGAGACTTGAAGTGAAGTACGCTGTTAATTAGATGAGCAAAACTTACTTAATATACATGCAATGTTTTAGAAATTAGTTTACTCGTATTGTAACGCTCTTGATTCGCAGCTTTGTGAATAGATTATTACGGCAAAGGACCGCGCGGTGAGAAGCGCGCCTGAGATTATTTTGATCCCTGGGAATTCACTACCTTATTAGATGTATGCGCCTAGTTACATGTACGGGAATTAGTCTAGTGACATTTTAGTCAGGTACTCTGTGGGTGCACAATGAATCGCTCTGAAAGCCAATGAAACTGATACGGTAGTTAAGCTTGGTATCATGTTAGTTATTAATAAGGATTAAGAGGAACGGCTGCGCTGCCTGTTTCATGCATAACTTAATTTTGGATTTGAGGCCAAAATACCCATCCAAACTGAAAGTCATAATTTTTAATTAAGGGTTTAGTAAATATCTAATATAGATGAGAAGTATTTTAGTTGTTTTTCTTTTAAATTATGAAGTATAGGCCTTCAATTTTCATAATTTTAGGGGCAACTTAGAAAATTGTTTGCTGGTTACTTGTAATTTAAAAATATATATCATATTTGCTATCTAAATATGATTACGTAAATAAAAATATAAAAACATTAAAAAAAACGTTTTTTCGGGTCGATGTTTTAAATAATTTACACCAAATTTATCTTAAATTGGTCGTTTTTAATTTAATTTAGAGTCCACCATAATGCTTATTACAATGCTTATTGCTTAAGTCCACCCTAATTTTTTTTTTAAATTTTTTATCGTATATTTCATTATATTTTCAAAGCAGAAGCGGTAAAAAACTTTTTTTATTAGCTGTTAACCCCCAAATAATTGTTCAAATAAAATCGCGAAAGATCAATTTCTTTAATGGCCTATATTTCATAATGTAAATAACAAAAGTAAATAAATTGCTTTTAATCAGTACTAGATATTTATTTTACTTTTTGATGAAAAAAAAGATCATTAGGTTTAGGTGAGTATTTTGGCCTCAAATCCAAAATTAAGTTTTCTATGAAAAATCTTTCATAAATAAATCTTTCGGTCCTCTTAAGTGTGTTAATAATTTTAATATCGTTAAGTGAAAAGGAAAATCAAAAGAAATTAATTGTTTGGTTTAAAGAAAAAATATTTTTGAAGAAGTGTTTGTTGTAAGAACAATGCTTTGATGTTACAAACAAGAATGTTAGGAAAATATACCCCTTCGATGAATCCCGTAGCCTTCTTTAGTCATTCTTAAACATTCACTTTTATATTATAATAGATTTTAAATTGTATTTTTGTTTAATTTTATTATTGTTAATTTTTTTCTGGATTTTCATGTTTTTCACTTTTTCCCAAATCAGTAATTGAAGACATAATTGGATGTAACATAATCTACGTTTCGAGTAAATTGAGCAATGACGGCCTCCGTGGTTGAGTGGTTACGTTCCTCGGCTACGAATCCGGAGGTCGCGGGTTCAAATCCCGGCGTCCAAATGCGGCGAGTGCAAATAAATTTTATTTGATTAATTTGTGTGATTATTAATTAAAAACAATATATAGTTTATTTGCTGTACGTTCCAGAGTAGTAGGTACTTTCAGTATCACCCAGAATCACCATTCAGAATCGGAACATTGCTTGAAATGGCTCTAGCCGTATTTGATGACCAGATCTGAATAGCCATGTACTTTCTTCTCCCCCATCTCCTTCCCCAACCACTTTCCTCTCCCTCATCTCCTTTCCCACCCACTTTCATCTCCTTCCCCACCCCACTACCTTCAGTCTCACAATATACCCCATTTGGGGATACCATAGTCTGACTGGCTCCAGACGGTTGGGAGCAGTTGAGATATGTGCAGTACTCGCATAATTATATATTTTTTAAAATTAAAAACATATATTAATTAGCCAAATAATAAAATGTCAACTATGCCATTCAAAATAATACTATATCTGTGATTTCGATGGTGGGTACTACATATTTATTATATGAAAGACAATCTAAAATTGGAAAAAAGTCTTCACTCACAGACTTTCCTAATTGTCGTAACTTGAGCTGAATTTATTTTGAAATTATATCCGCACAATATTATTTACAGGCACCCGCCTACACAATAAATTGTAATTTAAGAAAAAGTCCCCAACACGCTAAACGCTATTGCCTCAAATAGACATATTATACAAAATTGTTAACAATAGTATCCAATGGCCGGAGTTGCTAAATAATATTCTGATCAATGTACTTGCCCGCTCCACACGTTCTTGTATTATATTCATAGTGGATCAATGTAAAACAAATTGTAAAGAAATTTCTTTTCTTGAATAGACTATGTAATAATATAATATAAAAACCTGGGCATCTTCAACTGCGAGCTGAATAAATATTAAAAAAAAACTCCAAAGAAAAATATTTCTCCGACTGATTTATTATTTGTACGAGTAATTTTTATTGTTATTGTCATATATAATTTTGTAAACTAACTTGTAATTATATATGTACCTAAATAACGCCATTCTGTGGGGACATATTCAATTACCATCTGAATAGGAACTTATTCTTACCTCTCAACAAATATTATATATATTCTTATTGTTATAAATTTTAATTTGATTTTTAATGTATCTTATTTAATTCGATGTCGATTCGAAGTCACAAGGAGGAAATCCATAATTGGTTTTATTTTTGGTGTACTACTCAATACACGTATAAAATGATAAATTATTAATTGTCGGTTTCCCAAAAATGAATAAATCTAAATATATAAAAATCAATGTAAGTTTGTTTGTCCTCGATGTTCTTGAAAATCACTGGACCGGTTTCGTTTGTTTTTATTAGTGCCGGGAAGGTTTAGAAAGTAGTTTGAATGAAATCCAATATGTAAAATTGTTGCTATAACGTTTTAAAAATAGTATGAAAAACATTGAACCCGCCATGTTTTATTTAGGTTAGCCCATAGGTTACTCTGGTTAAGCACAGATTGCATATTCAACAGAAGGTTTTTTTGGGGAGAATATTTTCAAAATGGAAGAAACGAATAGGTACCTACTTAAGGACTTTATGATTTAGAAATATTTTGAAAAAATAAACGTTTGGAATGAAATAAAATATTCAAATGAATGCTTCATTGTTTGGAGATACTTTCGCTGTTAAATCAATTATCGTACCCTAGCTAGGCTGGATACACACCAGCTAGTAAATAAATAAAAATTATCGATATGAGGCGAACTGTTTTATTGCTCTTAACAGACGCATTAAATTAATATCTAAAGCATTTATAATACTTACACATCAATTCCTTTACCGGCATATTCTATTCCAAAGATTACATACATTTAGTTCATCAACTACTTAGTCTAGATACATTATACATACATATAATTTGACGTGTAGCAATAAATTTATTCGATAATACTTAGTTCACTCCAAGTGTGGAAAGCGGCTTATTCAGTTTTTTACGGTTGGATAGTTACGCCAATGCGAATTTAATTTATTTAGGTACTAGATTAACATTATTCTTTCAACGCTGTCAGCAATTATTTCACAGTGGTTCCGTAATTAGATTTGTCGTAGGGGCTGAGCTACCGGCAACCAAAATAAGTTTAGTAGGCGTTAGTGCTGGTACACAAACAAATATGTGTACCTAATTCAAAATATACAAACTCGTTTGCTTGTTCCAATTTATTCAAATAATTCGAGCCATAAATCATTGTCCCGGATCGCGAATTAAAATGTCTAAAAAAATGCTTTATCATAGACATTAATATGGGGATATAATGAGATATAAAAAGTTGTTCGTGCATAATTTTGAAATAGTATAAATCATTATAGTGCCTACCTACTTTATATGATAAGTGCTTAATTTAAAAAAAATACATAATGACTGAATTTTATGTGACATGAAGAGGTTTAATGGACCAATGCCGAATGTGCCCGAAGGCCTCTTTACTAATATTTATTTTGTGTGGTTTTTGACGTATTTGGTAGAAGTGAACTTAATTTTACATGTGTTTTTTTTTATTCAAACATAACTTTTTGAGTTGTGCATAAGTTATTATAAAAATATGAGACGGTCTCCATAGATTAATGGTTTGTACACCATTTGACTCTTAAGGCGAAGCTATCAGTGAAATCACTATGTCTATTATTCTATAGTACGAATCGGTTTATATTATGAAAAAAAAATAGATGCTTTGGAGAAAGTGCTTTTCATTTATTCATTTACATTGACATTTAAAGTGGGAACATTTGTATTTGCAAAACATAGTAATTTATCATCAATGAGGAACACGTAAGTTGAAGATGCATTATGTTTGCCTGGTCGATATTAATTCCTAACTAGACATATTGTCTGTTTTAAGGAATTAAATATGTTTTTGGTATTAAAATATTGAGTTTTATTGTTTTTAATTTATTGTTGAAGCTCTTTTAAGTGGGTTCCGGAATTGTACTAGAAAAAAGTAAAATAATGATAAGAAGAAAGAAAGAAAAAAAAAACAAACGAAATTTATGTACTATGAAAAATATATATAACGGTTAAGTAATATTTTTTAACAGGTTCTCGGGCTCCGTTCTTCCCAAAATAATTAAATCAAACTTCTTAATTAAAAAATATAAGAGTAAAAATAATTTTTTTAAATTCTATAGAAAATTATGAACGCATGTAAGAAACCAGTTTTAAAAAATAATACTTTACAGCTTAAATTATTTGTGAAAGATTTCCTTGATAATGTTTTTTCTTTCTTACAATGTTATTCAAAACAAACATTTTTAGACTTCACTTGCCAAGCGAATTTTATGCCTTTTACCCATATTCGTGGTGACGTAAG
This sequence comes from Halesus radiatus, assembly GCA_022606495.2. Classification (NCBI taxonomy): domain Eukaryota; kingdom Metazoa; phylum Arthropoda; class Insecta; order Trichoptera; family Limnephilidae; genus Halesus; species Halesus radiatus. The sequence goes on from JAHDVE020004061.1 coordinate 195,390, forward strand.
CCACACAGCACGCAGCAAATATTTTTGGATGGTATATTACTATTAAGAGTTGAGGGCTCGATTTCAGCAGCATCATTAGGTATCATTAGCATTATTCTTTGGTAGCGGAAGTAACATTTTAAGACCAATTAGTTAGCTCTACTATTGATATGCAAATATCTTGTGAACGGCCAATGCTTACAGCAAGTTGATGGGTTTATTTATTTGAGAAGTACGAGTATGTTCGCGAGAAACGGGAGGCTGACAGAATTGGGTAGGATGAAGTTGTTAAAGGAAGCGGGGCTGTGGGCCAAACTGGAGTTCTGATACCAACCCTGAGGTATAACAGTAAATCATGGAATTGACAGAGAGAGTATGATAGTAGACTGAATGAAGTAGAAATGATATCCCTTTGACGCATATATGGTAAAACAATCTCTCACCGGATTACGAATGAGGAGATCCAGAGTTTCGTAAAGAATGCGAGGCTGATGTAAGCGTAGTGAGCAAGAACAAGAAAGGGACGCTTAGATAGTTTGGGCATATAGAGTGAATGAACTAAGAAAGGAGTGTAAGGAGAATATATGACGCGAATGTGAATGGAAGAAGAAGCCGGGGGCGTCCGAGGAAGACATGATACGATCAAGCGAATCAAATACTTGAGTCGTGCCATGTCAGAAGTCGGAATAACAGAAGAGAACGTATGAGAGGTCGTATGAAAGTGAATGAAGCAAGAAGTGTATGCTAAGATCGAGTTGTTTGGCGGTCCGTCCTCTCTGCCTACCCCTTCGGGGAATCGGTGTGTTGGTTAGTTAGTTAGATCCAAAAGAGTACGCAATGCCGATGTAACGAACGATGTCAAGAAATGGGCGCTTTGCTGGTTTGGATTTGTAAAGTATGTACAGAGACAAAAGAGCCAGGATATTACACACCCCGCGATTGGAATGCAATAAGACGTCGAGGACGACCAAAATGTGTCATAATTAAGCAGTGGCGTGCATTGCTCTTTAACTAAGGGCAGGATGTAGCTTCCAGGTGCTGATTTTCATCACTACGTCACAATAAATCCAAAACGTTTTTGATTTTCAAATAAATGATTGTATTGATAGCCATCTTAGTTATTTATGGTTGAAAATGACAAATTTGGGTAAAACGATTATAATGTAGAGAATAAATATACGATTTTTTTTTTTTTATACGAATTATTTTTTATTTTTTTATTACTGTAGGGACAGATTTTCAGCTTTTATGGACTGCACGCTACTGCGATCAAGTCAATTAAATTCTCGAGTGGGTCATGTCAAGAGTTGGAAAATTGAAATAGTGAATGTAAATGTGATTTTTTTTTACGTGAATACCGCACAAGAGTCCCAGCTGCTCCCAACCGTATGGAACCAGTGAGATTATGGCATCCCCAATTAGGAAATGTTGTGAAGCTGAAGGTATTGGGGGGGGGAATGAGAAGGGGAAGAAGAAGGTAAGGTAATACCTGGCTGTTCAGATCTGGTCACCAAACACGGCTAAAAGCCATTTCAAGCAACGTATCAGTTCTGAATGGTGGTCTTTCACCAGGGCGATACTAAAAGTATCTTCCACTCTGGAACGTGTGTAAACATGCTATTATTTTTAACTAACTAACTAACTAACCATCACGCTGTTTCCCCGCAGGGGTAGACAGAGAGAACGGACTGCCAAACACCTCGATCTTGGCGTATTGTGAAACAGCACAAATTAATTAAATAAAATTTACTTGCACACGCTGGGATTTGAACCCGCGACCTTCGGATTTATAGTCGAGAGCCTTACCCCTCGACAAATGAATGAATTAAGGATTTCGAATAAATATAGAGTTTTTAGCTATTCAACACACAGCCTACCGCTGAGGAGAAATAGCATGATGGTTTGTTAGTTAGGGATGGGTTATCATGATTTATTAAAAACAATTTCAGAAAAAACTAATAACTCACTGGTTGAGGGGTATCGAGGGACATAATCTTCTCAAATATTTCCAATCGAATAGATAATAATAATAATAATAGTTGGATGATTTGTATAGTGCCGTTTTTGTGAAAAATCACCAGATGTTTTAAAACTCACTAGTATTTTTTAAAGATCCCATTATCATATTTTCTTATCTCAACTACACATTTGTACTGAAAGGAACTTTTTTCACGTCGGAGCTTGTTTTTAGTTTCCACGCTATTTTTTCCATGTGAAATCTATCGGGTTGTAAAAATACCAGTCACAAACTTTTTCTTCTGGAAAATCGGAAGAAGTCACGGAAAGCCTACGTTACTAACACATACGTGGTTCACTACCCACGTACATTTCATACATGTGCTCGTTGTATGTTTTAACCAGAGCGGCTTCATATCCCATCGCTCATCTTGTCAGCGGAATATGATAATATCACTAAAAACCTTCACCGTCATTCTTTCGATCTAAGAAAGAATTTCACTATTCAGCGTTTAACAAGCAGAATAGCTCGGAACACGTGCCTTTTTCTGTGTCATCTATAATCATAATTCTTCTTACAAAAATAAATTGACAAGTGACGTAACTCCAGGGCTTTTTTGTGCCCTGAAAGTGTTTTATAGATGATGGATAAAATTTAGATCAATCGAGGAGGTTACAACAAACCTTACTGTATCTATGTTTATTCCAAAGTTGTTATATAGGCACATTAATCGTTTTGTCTTGCAGCTTTCACAACATCTACATAAGTCTATTTTGACAACTTTACGCGCTCCAATTTTTAAACTCTTTTGTAACTGCAGCGTTAATTAACTCCCAGGGGAACCATAAACCATTTTCTAAATTTATGCACCAACATTGACATGTTTACCACCATTATGAGCTCTAACTCGGGCAGAAGCCAAATTCCTAGGCCCATAAACAATTTTTATTACGGTCCCTTTAACACATCCTTGCGCATGCACTTTATGACGCTCGTTTGAAGATTTTATCAGAACGACGTGACTTATTCGTTTACAAACAAGCCTTATCTCTTCCGCACTTTCCTTTTATGAATCCAATACATACAATTTATACGGTGCAGTATTTGCGTTTTTCCTAGGCTATACCCAGTACTCATTCAGCAAACGTGACCACTAAATCATCTATATTTTTTTCCCTTTATCATTGCTTTATTCAATACAGTAGTTTCATTGTTTACTTCAATTAAATAAAAATATTTTCTTTTTGTTCATGCCACCATTCAATAAATAAATATATACATATTTTGAAAACAATGGTTCCCTCGTCAGAATGCAATATATATATTGAAAAATAGTGCATATAATAATAATAATAATAACAAAGCATTTATATACCGCAGTTTTGTGTTATTATACAAATAAAAAATATATAAATATACAAATTAAAAATAAACACGAAAAAGTGATGAGAGAGGTAAAAAATTGGGTATTAATGTTATAAAAAACCATATAAAATAATCAAAAATTTTATGAAATTATAATTGTTGTATTTATATTGGAAAATAGAAATTAAAACAGCAACCTAGGCAACAAAATAATAATAATTATTATGAATATTGGTAATAATGTGATTTTTTTTGAGATGGGTATTTAAACAAAATATAATGCTATTAATAATATTTAATTGACTAAGTATTATTCTAAATATAAACTAATTGTATTTGTATGTAAAGTTTGTAAATATTTATATATGTCAAATTAATGATTTCGTTGTGCAAATGTCGTTGGCAAATTCAGAAAAAAATATTATTAAAAAATAAACCATAGATTCAGTAAATAAACAGATTGTAATTCGTCTCCCAGAGGGTAATAAACCAACAGGAAAGTAGTTTTTGAAAACATAAAAGTAAGTAGTACCGTCAGCAATACAACAAAATTTCAAGTAATAAATAAAAATAATACTACAAAACAGGAGAACTCCCTCCCGACATCGATGCTATGTATACCATAGGTTTAGTATTCATTGTGCCAGTCTGACGATGCCCGTGATAGGGTGAAACCGGTCCGTTTGAAAATAATTTTAATATGGAATTCCACCATGAATTGACACTTTCAAAATTAGAAAAAACGTATTCCTTAACTTTAGTATTAAAGTGTATAGAAGTGTTTCCCATCTGAAAATTTGTTTTTAATTTTTCTTTCAAAATAATGCCACAAATTGAATTTGTGCTTATTGAGGAAGTCATTATTTTCTCATTTTATTGTGTTTGACTGTTATCAATTGCATTCGCAAGACTACACTTATAAAATGATCACACCTAATGCCGTCAGAAAACCACTTTCGATTTTCTGTGGTTTCCAAGTCTTGTAAATAATTGTAAGTTGTGTTATTTACGTATTCCTAATGATAATGCATTCGGATTTTAACAAACAGAAACCGAAAGCAAATACTAAATTATAACCTGTTCTCAATTATTGCGATCGCCGAACGCCCCTGGCTTATCTCCCTCAGGCCATACATTACATAGTCATGCATATCTTCCTTAATACCAGATACAGTATCGCATAACGCGTCTTTCTAATTGAATGCGAGCGGTACTACAGGTATCAGGTCTTATTGGGTAAGTAATACTCCGCTACTAATTCTATCAGAAGCCTTAGGAACGCTGGTTTTATCCATCGGAATCAAATGCAGTGATATGTTTGATGAAGTGATTTCCAAATCGGTATCATACTTTGTGATTAATGGTTCACCGTCAGCTACTCAGAAATTGTTCTTCCTTGACTTGCTACAAAATGGGTGAGTTTCTTATCTCGACACATTGCCAGACATAGGACGGGTACTTTGGTTTCAACAAAACAGGTAGATGGAGTCAAAGGTCGCTCAGGTATGTTTATTCAACATATTATTGTGTTAGAGACATAAAATGTACCTTTACTATGAGAATACAATACGTAACTCAGTGATAGGTTTATTTAATATTACAAACATATTCCTTTGATTGTCAAGTACAGCGTTTTTACGAAAGACCTCACGTTTTTAGCTGAAGTTTTGTAGCTGTAAGGCATATTTTTGGAGTTTTCATAGTTTTTTTCAGTTTTTTCTAAAGAAATGCGGAATTCTTTTCTAAAATTGTTTTAGGAAATGTGAAATAGTACGGATTTGTAATAAATTGTGTGAACAATGTCAAAAATTTTGTTGTACATTAATTGATTAGTATTTGCTTTAGTGAAATCAATAATCTTTTAATGATACATTGACTTGTATTGTTGCAGTTCAGATGTCAGTATTATAATAACATAAAGTGTTAAGCGCTTTTTAGGTGACCTATGTGTCTATGGGTGGGAATGTTTTTTATGGAAATCTAGTTTTATTCCGAGCTTGACAAAATTTTGTTTACTTAATCTTCAAAACAAGAGAACAAGTTTGGAGTAGGGGTGGAGGTATGGGTAGTGGTAGGTGTAGGGGTAGGGGTAGGTGTAGGTGTAGGGGTTGGGGTAGGGGTAGGGGTTGGTGTAGGGGTAGGGGTATGGTTGGGGTAGGAGTAGGGGTAGGGGCCGGGGTTATGGTAGGGGTAGGGGTAGGGGTGGGGGTAGGAGTAGCGGTAGGGGTAGGGTAGGGGCAGGTGTAGGGGTAGGGGTAGGGGCAGGGATCGATGTAGGTGTAGGTGTAGGGGCAGAGGCAGGAGCACAGGTAGGGGTAGGGGTAGGGGTAACATATCACAACCTCAAAACGTTACTCCAAACCATTCATAACCCTGGGAAACTCCGGGTTCTTCAGTACTTTATAAATGGTGTTTTCAAAAAATGCCCAGTAAAATATTTGTTTTCATAGTCATCTTATTTCTTTAAATTAATACTGAATTAAAAATAATAAAAATAAAAACAGTTTCCGAAAAAGGAATTACGAGTTAAAATACAGATTTAACAGCTCACTAAAACAGGAAAATACTCGTAAATTAGATTTTCGAAACAATGGTGAGGAAATGATTATTCACAAACTTTAAACAAATTCTTCGTGAACTGAAATGCATTCGACATAAACCTAACAACATTCCTTCCTCCTTCGGCTATGTAAGGAGTAAATAAAGCATACTAGGGACGTTTTATTCAACGATGTTAAATTGGAATACAACGTAAACATTTGTATTGAGTATCCACTATCTATCGATGATGAAATAACTGCGAAGGATGATAAAATCGATAAGAAGCAAGGTTTCATAAATTGAAAAAAAATTGATTGGACTTAATGTTACATGTAATTGTTTTACTGTATACGTGTATTCAACGACCTCAGTCCTCGACCGTTTAAGATCCTTGGCTCCGGATTCAGCAAATAAGTTCATTAAATGTATATACGAGTATTATGATTATTAAATGTTTGACGGCCTCCATGGTCGAGGGGTAAGGCTCTCGACTACGAATCCGAAGGTCACGGGTTCAAATCCCGAAGTGCACAAGTAAATTTTATTTAATTAATTTGTGCTGATTCACAATTAATTCATTTAAAAATAACATGAAGTATATTTGCGCACGTTCCAGAGTGGAAGATACTCTCAGTATCGCCCTGGTGAAAGACCACCGTTCAGAATTGAAACGTTGCTTGAAATGGATTTTAGCCGTGTTTGGTGACCAGATCTGAATAGCCAGGTATTTACCCATCTTCTTCTTCCCCTTATCCTTCCCCTCCCCAATACCTTCAGCCTCATAGCATTCCTCAATTGGGGATGCCATAGTCTCACTGGCTCCAGACGGTTGGGAGCAGTTGGGACTCTTGTGGGGTATTCATATAAAAAAAACCTAACCTAACCTTACCTTCCTCTTTCTTCTCCTTCCATTATCCACTTCCTTTAGCCTCACAACAAACCCCAATTGGAAATGCCAAAGCCCCACTGGCTCGGAGCAGAGAACCTAGTCGCGGTATTCACATAAAAGTTTAAAAAATTTACCCAGACGAAAAATTACACTAAAATATTCACTAATCTAACATCAATGGCTCTTTTCTTACCATCGTATGGTCCTTTTTTCGTAAAAGTTTTCATCGTTTCGCTGCAGACGCTGTGTGCTTTATCAAAAATCATTGATGAAACCTCGCGGCCAGCGGGCCTTTTTGTTAAAATAATTCGCGGTATTTTAGGGACAAAAATTGATGAATATTTAAGAAAAGGGGTTTGATTTATTAAAATGTGTTGAAGTACCTCTGGAATATACATAATCTGAATCGTCACTGTCAAACAAAACGGTGAGAAAATTATAGATCCTTCTTGAATCAATAAAAATGTTTTTTTGAAAGTCGTCGGATATATAATATATTTTATTATATTAGGAATAGAAGTGACTTTCAACTCTAATTCAAAATTTGACTAAGCTTTGTTTGGAATAAAAACCAACAGCATTTATTGGTTTGCCCTCCTTTCCGTTTTATAGGAGCAAGCGACCAAATGTTCTTTCAGAAAGCATTAAGAGGAACGGCTGCGCTGCCTGTTTCATAAATAACTTAATTTTGGATTTGAGGCCAAAATATCCATCCAAACTGAATGATATTCTTTTTTATTAAAGGTTTACTAGAGAAGTATTTTATTTATTTTTGTTTTAAATTATGAAAAAAGAAACAGAATTTTAGATGCAACTTAGATAATTATTTACGGATGTATCGTATTTTTGTTTTTAAATTTCATATTTGCTATGTAGATATGATTACGTAAATAAAAAATATAAAAAACAAAACATTAAAAAAAATAACGTTTTTTCGGGTGGATAATTAAAATTTTATACAGCAAATTTGTGTTCCGACGTAAATTGGTCGTTTTTAATTTAATTTAAAGTCCACCATAACGCGTATTTTTAAATATGTTAAAAAATTTTAATTTGTAAATTTTTAAATTTTATATTTTATTATGTTAATGTCAAAGTGGATGGGGTAAAACTTTTTTTTAAATCACCGTTAGCCATCAAATAATTTTTAAAGGTGCCTCTAAACTCGCGAAAAATCAATTCCTTTAATGTCCTCCATCTCATAAAGAAAAACAAAAATAAATAAATTACTTCTAATCTATACTATATATTTACTATACTTTTTGATGAAAAAAAAGATGATTAGGTTTAGCCGAGTATTTATTTAGTACGCGCAGCCGTTCCTCTTAAGTAACAAAAGTTTTATTAACAGATTACATTTTTTTTAAGTAAACCAATTTAAAACAACGAGGTTAATTTTTTAACATTTTTTTATTATAAATTATTTAACATACATTTAATTATGTAATTTAACATTGTTACACTGCTACGTATGAGCATTTTATAATAGTTTCTTATATTTACAGACCTCCACACTGGGTATTCCTGTTCCGAGGCGGAGTTTAGGTCGTTGTGTTGGTGTTACTAATACTTATATTGTCTTTATAATATTAATAATTTCCTGATCTTTTAGTTTTCTGATGTGTTTACTATATATTTTGATGTTGTTTTTGAACTTTTGTGTCTGCGTTGTATTTTTAATATCATTTTTTAGGGAAATATACAATTTCATAGCATGAGTTTGTCGTTTTTCTGATTAAATTATGTATTTATTAGTTATTTTTGATATTATATACTTATTATTTCTGACGTAATATCAATCGTTTGAATTTCCGGGAGGTATATTTGAAATATTTAACTGTATTTTTTTTTTTTTCATAAAACACGATAGGGTATAACAACAAACTTTTATCAGTGCTCAGTCTATTTTATAATATTTTTAATGTATCATATTCTTTTTTTGTTAAATTAAAACCTTTTTCCTTTCTGTATTGTCCACAAAATCATATAAAACGTTAAAATATGTAAAAGCCCCTTCGGGACAAAAAAATATTTTAAATCAGCACAAAAATTTTTTAACATGTATTTTTAAGAATGGTCAAAATCGAAGGATTTTATTGGTTTGAAATTAAAGATGGATGTATTTTCGCTATCATTGATTTAAAAAAAGACTCAATATACAAAAGTTACTCGTTATTAAAGTACACTAGAGATGCTACCGACTGTATAGTTAACCATGAAAATTTGTAAGTAGATATCCTACCAAAAAATTATAAATTTGCCCTACAGCTAAAAAGGTTGTGCGTCACTGATTTAAACTATGCACACCATCTTTTTTTCTCTGTACACAACTCTGTTCACGATTTCAACGAAGACGTACAAAATCATGCACCCTTTTCGAGAACGATTTATTGCTCAATGAATAGCATTGTGAATGTTCGTCGTATAAATGAATTTTAGTAAGATGGTTATCCAAGTATCAACAAGACTCCTAAGCAAGTATTTGGACAGTCGAAGAAAGAAAGATAACACAGGAATTATTTACTAACTAAAGCTCTGTGTGGGATAATAAAGATAGGGAAGAGGAACCTACCTTTGCGTGGAGATGATTTGTGGAGGTAGCTACCACCTAAAAAGCTCTTACCCGCTTTGGCTATTTTAAAGCTAATCCCATGATATATTATTATTGCATGCATAAATCAAACAAATATGTCTATTTTAATACTCTATAAAGGTAGATTAAATAAATATATTCCTGTAGGGTAAGGAAAAAAGGACTCCCACCCGAAGTCGAAATATGTGTTGACACATGACATAATTTTTTAATGTTATGCAAGGTATCCGGGGGTAGAGGACAGTAATTTAGAATTCAAATATGTTTATGGTAGTTCTTTCAAGAACTGGTAAACGATTTTATTCGCCTGTCTGGGGCCTTGGAGTCGACAGGTATCGTGTAAATTGGCTATTACTGTTTTCTTTCAAATCAGTAGATATAGATCACACTTTTGAAAAATAATAATAATAAATTTATTTATATTGCGCAGGTTTGTGTAGGTTCACTTCAAGTGTGCCTAAGCTAAACGAAACGTATTACGCACTCACGGATGGTGCTATTTTAAACATTTTAGAAAAAAACTCTTTTAGCACACAATGCTTTTAATTGTCGAAATGAAGTGTGTGCTGGAGGGTGTGCACACGGAATGTGAAATGGAATAAATTATTACTGTTGATTTTAAGCTCAAGTCCTTTAAGAAGATTATAAAAATAAATTATATAATTGTAAAACTAACAGATGCTAAAGCTCTTCTTAATTTGGTGATAAAAAAGAAAATATTCTGATGTTCATTATACGTAACTACATAGAAATAATATAAATAGTTCGTCTGTAAGTGGCTTCTCCATAGTCTGATAATGCCTTCGAAAGGTGAAACAGCTGTCTTTCTTAATAATAATTACCCGGGAACTTTTTTAGAAATAAATCGTTTTTCAAATTAAATAATAATAAATTAATTAAAAATTACTTTGTAATCACCACTTTATTAATATATACATACATGTTTTGAAAGCGATGTTTTCCTCGTCAGCAATTTACAGAATACTAAAAAATAATAATGTCAAGTGTAGATAAATGATAAATATAGAACACAATAATGTAAGCATAGACAAATTATAAATATAAACAAAAATTGATTAAAGTAGGTAAGTAATTAATCAAAAAATTTATAAAATATTGGATAACAAATTTATATTCCAAATTAAAAAGAAATTATTTTTATTATTAATATTAATATGAAAATAAAATCAAGAGAGTTTAAAAAAAAAGATTATTAATTACATTTATTTGACTTTTATTTATATCAAAATAATTGATTGATTTCCAAAATAATTTAATCGGTTTCTAAAATATTTGATATTTTTTCTGAATTTGTCAATCATATGCATGTTGTTATTTTACAACATATAATAGGAGTAATAAAATATGTATTTTCTAGGAGAAAAGAGAAAAAATTAAAAACAAAGAGAGTTGTTAAGAGCAACGGCTGCGAGGCCTGTTTCATACAAAACTTAATTTTTGATTTGAGACCAAAATACTGACCCAAACCTAATGATCTTTTTTTTTCATCAAAAAGTATAGTAAATATCTTGTAAGGATTAGAAGTTATTTTTGTTTTACATTATGAAATATGGGACATTAAAGGTATTGATTTTTAGCGATTTTAGAGGCACCTTTAACAGTTATTTGGGGGCTAAAGGTGATTTAAAAAAAAGTTTTACACCATTTACTATGAAAATATAATGAATTTAAAAGTTAATATTTTTTCTAAATATTTAAATAAGCGTTATTGTTGATTTTAAACTAAATTAATAACGACCAATTTACGTTGGAACACAAATTTGCCGTACATAATTTAAAATATTGACTCGAAAAAACGTTTTTTTTTAAATGTTTTGTTTTTATATTTTTTTTACGTAATCATATTTACATGACAAATATGATAATTAAATGAACAATAAATTTAAGAGGTAAAAAATATTCTAATTTGCCTCTAAAATTATGAAAAGCTTTTTTTTTTTTCATGGAGTATCTTCATAATATAAAACAAAAATTTATAAAATACTTCTCATACTTACTAGATATTTACTAAACCTTTTATTTAAAAAAAGTATAACGTTCAGTTAGGATGGGTATATTGACCTCAAGTCCAAAATATAATTATGTATGAAACAGGCAGCGCACCCGTTCCTCTAATGGATAATTTCCTATTTAGTGTTCATGATAATTGTTTTAGAATTACGAGATGGAAAATTTCTTGCAACTACGTAACAATATAATTCTCTTGCATAGGTATATGCAAGAGAATTATCTTGCATAACATATGTCATTCAGTGCAACTAAGAGTACCTGGAAGCCAACCGATCGATAATAATCACGTTGATTAAGCCTTAATACGGTGTGGCTAGTTTTCAATTAATTGAATAGTTCGGCTGTTGAAACTGAAATGGTCTATTCGGATCACCCATTAAAATAATCCAGACATGGGAATATAATGCCCACGTGTGCCCGTAGGAAATTGCAATATATACCTTTATCGCCGTATTATGCCTTTGTACAATAATTATTGTGGTTTCTGTAACGGACACATCGGACAAAAATAATTGCCTTTACATCCTGGGAACGGTGAATAAAGGATGTAAATTCTATCTATTTACCTATTTTGGGTGTCATAACACGTTAGTATTTATTATTTCCGTGAGTTAACTAGTTTTACATTTTATGTCTCATTGTTGTCAATTATTATTATCGGCGATATCGAATTGTAGTAAAATCTATTGTGTGTCCACAGAGATGGAAAGAACTGAAAAAAAATACGAATTACCGAAAAATAATGGATATTGAACAATATACATAAATTAACGAGATAGAGACACTTAACGATAAAACTAAGGAAACACGTCTACTTCTTTAAAAATGCTAGATATACTCGTATACTTAATAGGAAACAACTGAGACAAGATTATTACGCTCTTGTACTATCATCTCTCGAATATGGTATTTTCAGTTCGGCAGAGCCGCAAATACTTGCCTGGAGCTTTTAGCAAAGATCCAAAAACTAACCGTAAACGTAATTCTTAAAGTTTCATTATGGACGAGTAGTAATTTTATTTTTAAGAAATTAAATATTCCCAACTTGAAAAAAACGTCCTGCTGCTTCAATTAAAAATATCCATACGTTTGAAGAATGAAAAAACAGTAGAGATCTAAGACAATCATATATAAAATCTTTAAATATTCCAGTTTGTAAAGCCTCTTATGGAATTTTTTTAAATACAATGCTATTAAGCTATTCAATTCCCCGCTTAATAACATCAGAAATACGTATAACAAAAGTTCCTTTAAAAGCAAGATCGTTGATCAGCTCCAATAAACCAGTCGCTTAAAAAATTCTTATATGCCTTTAAATTAGTAAACTTTTGAAAAAAATACATTAGTGGTAATCTATTAATCTATTTATTATCTAAATATCCCAGCTGAACAACCATCCCTGTAAATTGCCATCTCAACACAGGCGTTTCACACCTAGCAGAAATACGTCAGCTGTTAACAAATTATATCTGTAATAAATAAATAAATAAATAAAGACTATAATTTTTTACTGTCGTTGTTATACATAAATATTAAAACTGTATGTTTTTGGTTCTAAAAAAATTATTTACTATATATTTATATTTCACATAAAATATAATTGGAATAATCGTGTGGTAAAATATATTTCGTTTTTTATTGCTTATTTGTATTTTAAAAGAAGATTTTGAATAAATTGACAATTTTCTTAACACATGTAATTATAAAGTAAAATTTTGTGAACATCGCACTCGTACGTATGCAAAATGAAAATGACGAAATTACACAGGCGTGAATTTCACGTACCCACATTACACTGCCAGAATTACGCTTGGACGTAATTACACAACGACGAGCGCCACCTAGCGTACGGGCAGACCAACACCAAGCGTCCCGTCACGCCACCCAGGGGCGTCACCAACAAAGACAAAGAAGATTGGAAGAAAGGATCAGTACCCCCGGCCCCCGTCCTCACCCGCCGCCCAACTTCACATAACTCCTATCATTTGTATTAGCGTCTTGCAATATATCATAAGGAATAAATACAGTTAGCTTATTTTTTTTTCTTCAATTAAACATGTATGAAAACTTAGACCAAGCCGTATTTAATTTTGATAATCTAACTGCATCTCTTTATATGGTCTATAAATAATGTGTAATAATAGAGTGTCAAAAAAAAAAAGTCATAGATTTAATATAGGAATAATGTAAGAATAGGAAGTAAGATTTGTACAGCGCCCTTGAGGTGATTTTTCACAAAAACGGCGCTATAAAAATCATCCGATTATTATTATTATTATTATTATTATTGTGCGCCAAAATGCTTATTTTTGCAAGTGTTCCGCGAAACCTAACTTTTTTGTTCCAATCTGAAATTTATTAAGCACACATTTAAATACTTAAAGTAAATCTATAGAAATTTATTTTTTTACCTTTTTAATTCCAGGTTACATGACAAATTTACACAGGTGTGAATTATATCTACCAATACTATACTGCCAGAATTACACAAGGACGGAATTAAACATTAACGAAATTACACGTGGAGAGAATTGCACATACTTCAATTACACCCATACGTCAGTTAATTTTCTTTAATTCAATGAAAAAATAAACAAAAAAGATTTTTTGTGTAATAATTAAGTGCGTAATTCTCTCCATGTGTAGTGCTGTCCGTGTGTAATTCTGGCAGTGTAATATTGGTACATGAAATTCACGTCTCTATAATTTCACCATAAAGAGTGAAATGGGACGGAATACGTGAATTACGGCGAACTATATAAATATACTTCCGACTGGAATACGCTCGATACGAATCTAATTTAAATGGTTTTATAGATGTAAATATGTAGATCTGAATACGAAAATACAGTCAGGTATTTTTCAGCCCTTGTGTACATCATTCTCATTAGGTATACTATCGGTTGCTTTACAAAAATCCCCAATGTTGGCATTTGCCGCAATACCGCTGGAGCTAGGACTCGCGTGTGCATTACCATATAATGAAGGACAGGAACCAGAGAGAGAAGATAGTAATATATAATCAGATTTTTTGTTTTGGTCCGTTTAAGTTCATTTTTTTGTCATTTAGTTTTCCTTTTCATATTATTGATCGTAGATTTATGAATGACATCAAACTTTCAAGTCCATCTTTTCCTCATAACGGGGAAAAGCTATAAAAATATTACCTTAAAGTACAATCAAAATAAAGAAAAATTCGCAGTTAGTAAATTTATTCCTTTTCATGTCATCACTTTATTTGTATTTACACGAAAATTATATTACCCGGAATGTTGTAAGGCGACAGTAAATTGGGGAGAGGGAAGAAAATGTGAAGAGAAAGGTTAAATAGTATCTTCCGAGTAATACGAGTTATCAATTTCAATGAAGGTGGTCTCTTACTAGGACACGTGTCAAGACCTGTCATAAATCGATTAAATAATAAAAACACTTAGTTCGTTTTAATGCACTCGACGCGAAGGTATACAAATTCATTGCACGTGATTAAATTATGCAAATTAAATAACCATTTCGAGGTTTGAGTTCTAGATGAACGAGAACAGGAAAAGTTTTATAATATCAACTTTATATAAATTGCGTAAAGTAATTTTACATGAAATTGACCCCTAGATTAAACTGGTCATAACTGTTATCAAATTATATGAGATATGTTGACCTCTAACACGATTGCCACATTCTCTTCACAGACCAGGAACGATCCCATATATATTTTTTATTGGTAATAAAACTTACAGAAACAGCTAACATCCGTTGCAGCGGTGAACTCTGAGCGGAACTCGTAAAACCTATTCCAATTCAACAAATTCGGGACATGAGAAAATGTTTATTTTATTAGTTAATCCATTTTCATTTGTGAATTGCTGTTGATAATGATGCAATTAAGATCGATTTTTGTTGTTGATAAAGCAATACGTGATTGAAAAATAATACTAATTTATTGGAAAAACATTGCCAGGGACGCTATTCCCGTTCTTTTAAAGGAAGATTCCTTAACTTTTTCCTTAACTTACTTAACTGCGGTTCCAGATCTCTCGGATGACAGCTGTCAGCTGAATTCGGCGAGCGACATTCAACAAAAATGTCAATATTTACGATGTTTTAACAAGAGAAAAACTCAATATTAAGTATGTTACCAATTACGTTATTATTTACTTTTAACATAATTAGCTGGTAAACATTATATAGATGTTGACATTTTTGACAATTCACGTCAAGTCGGCATAAATTCAAATGTCACTTTTAGAACTACAGACAAAAAAAGGTCATTAATGAGGTAGGTACCTTTTTATAAAACGTGATTCTTATTTAGAAGGCTAACTTATGATATTTAAAAATAAAATTAAAATGTATTATAATATAATGTCTCACCGGAATTCCGAAGTTAATCAAGAAGTCTTTAACCTTAAGGAAAAACGTAAGGAATCTTCCTTAAAAAGAACGGGAATAGCGCCCAGGTTTACGAATAATTTGAAAGGATAAAAAAAATTATTCCTCCCACTTCAATAATTATAGGCGGAAAATATTTCTCGTGCGACTCATGGACGACTGAGTTAGCAGGGGATTGACTGCTAACTTGGCTTCTCCGTAGCGATATTGTATAGGGATTAGAAAGATTTTAATAATTTGTCATTCGTACGATTTAATAACTATTTAGAGGCAGCTTCGTACTTTAAAATTGTTTCACCGTGTTTTTAAAAGCTTCACTATCGTATCATAATATATGCAACGTTACTGTATAAAATAGTTAATACTAATTTTCAATGTAAGTTTTAATTATGTGCAGGTAAAAATGTACCTGTCAGCCCAACGAGTTCCTGTGTCCATTGAATACAATGTGAAGCACTGACGAATTATAAACACAATTTCTGCCTGATAAGATTATTTAATACATACAATGGTATTCTGTGTTCTATCGGATGAGGATATTTTCAAATGAAATATTGTCCCTGATTCATTCCGGTTTTTTTAAAGGTTAAGGTATCGTCCTTATATTTAGACTTAAAGACTTTTTATTTAACTGCGGTTTCGATTCTCTCGGATGACAGGTTCAACGAATGACATTCTTTAAAAATATCGATATTATGTCATTAGTATTGCCATTAAACATCTCTAGTGCGTCATTTGTCGCACAATAATTCTATTGAATTAATCGAATTAACGAAATTACGTTTAAGCACCTATGCCAAAAGCCCGAACTGTCAGTTAAAAGGGATATAAATTTAGTAACCTTAGTAATAATAAACTAGACGTGTTAAGTATATGTGATGTACTGATAATGCAGTGGTAAATATACCACAGACTCCTTTAAAAATGTACTGTCATTGACATGTAATCGGAAGCGCAGTCTTTAACCCTAAGGAAAAGAACAATGCCTTATCCTTAAAAAGAATCGGAGGCAGTCCCCTAAATATCTATGCAAATTAAAAAACCGCACAAATTTCCCAGGTAACATTTTTTTTTAATAATTAAAACAATGATATTTAATTTAATTAATGTTCTTTCAAAAAGTCAACATATTATAGATAGATATATTAGATTTTGGGCTGCCTCGAATATTGTATGTTAAACTGTTTGTATGAGAAGTAAAGTTCTTCAAAAGGTTTGATATTGTACCGAAATTACCGAAGTTATTTAATAATATCAGAACTTACAGTACCTATTTTCTTTTCATTTAAAAGAATGCCCGGAGTTTCTTAGCATTATCCCGGCCCGCGCCAAAAGCTTTTAGATTTTTTGAGTTTATGTATTAAATTTTAGCTAAGCGCTGAACAAACTAGACCTTTTTGATTAGTAGATTGTTGAGAAGAGAATGAGTTTTTTACAGACTGGCTTCAGTAATCACATTTTTAAATAATGGTTTTACTATCAATCATTATAATATGTCACAATAAAAAATTCCATTTATTTTAAAGTCTATTGTTTTAGAGATTATTTTAATAAAATACTCCGTTATTTCATTTATGTAGCACTGTCAATTAAGCATTTTTTTAATGAAAGCGACCATTGTTTTTGTCTCTTATCAACTTATGATAAGTGACTAGGTCAAGATATTATATGAAACTACGAATGCCAAAAGGAAGTGTTACAGACATGCATTTAATATTTAATTGTTCGAGATAAAAGGTCATGTTGATGTGAACACATCTGCAGTCTGCACTACCATAATATGATATCTCTCTGTGTGTGGCGTCGTCAATTGTATTTGGATACACGATGAATAACATTTCTAATTCCATATCGGGGAAGTATAATTGTACGCAGTCATATTAAACGTTTTGATATCATGCCACACAGAATATTATTTTCTGTTATTTATTATTGGACATGGATATATACAGCCTGGCATAATATTTTTGACAAATAATAAATTCTGAACTAAGCATGTCATTTCTATGGTAACCCGAAGGTCTTTGACATTTCCTTGTTGTTTTTCAAAAATTATCATACCCGATCATTGATATTTACTTCAGTTATTTATTAATAGTTACAAATCATTTCAAATGAATAGACCACAGAATGGACAGTGGAACTAGGAAAGTTATTTACTGTGTATTCTGGCGCTGTTTAGCTGAATTTCAAACTACGAAAATCCTGTCTAACTTTGAGGACGTTTTCAAATCCACTACTGAAATGACTGGGAAGGTATAAATGTGCATTCGGATTTGAGGTTATGCTTCACGTTTGAATTTGACAGTTTATTGTAAACAAAAACGTCCAGAAGAAAAACGACTCAAGTCAATTTTTTTTGTTTTGTTTTTAAATGTAATTTAGAATCTGAATTTCTTTTTTTGAGTTGGAATCGAAAAATTGAAGCGGGTAGCATGAAACACTTTCCACTTTCTCTTAGTATTTTTTTTTTTAATAAATATTTTTTATATTACTACAAATTACGTATTTATTTAATATTTTCCTTATTCCATCTTTCTATTCACATTTATGAACACCGTTTGAATATAGTAAAAATATATAGAAAGAGAAATATTTTTGAATAAAATTCTTGAGATATATTTATGTTTTAAGTTTATTATATATGTTTTTTATTTTGTATATATATATTGAAACCTTACCTGTAAACGTTGAGTTTTGAATAACAAGCTCCAGTTAGATAAACTACTTTTTTTAATTGTATTTTTTCTTTTGTAAAATGTAAATAATAAAAAAAATACATCTTCAATAACTGTAAATTCACTTTGTAAATGTAAATTCACAACTGTAAATTCACAACTGGAAATTCATAACTGTAAATTCACTTCAATAACTGTAAATTCAATTAAATTAAATTATACAAAATATTTACTTGGACCATTATGCCCATGAGCCATATTCGTGTTGCCATTTAAAACCCTTTGAACAACCGCACCGCCATCAATTTTTGGCGACCTTTAAATCTCAGACTGTACACTTTGACCAATAAGTAGGTACTGGGGATGGGATTAGTCGAAATATCAATTTGTAAATAATATGTCATTTCAAAAATCGAAAAAAAAATTGAGAAAAAAGCGACAAGCTTAGCTACCTTAAACCGGTATGAATGATGAAATTCGGTTGTTTTAATTTTTATGTCCCTCTCTGTGAACGACAATGATGTGGATAGACTTTATATTTTGTAATGGTAGGTATTTAAAATATAAAATTGAATGGAAAATCCATTTTCCTCGCTTGCACACATCACCCGCTTAGTCATATTACTTTTATGAGATTAAAGATCATGTTTTTGCGACAACATCTTAACTGTTATAATATGATATCTCTTATTACATATGGCGTCGTCAATTCTATGCGGAAATACAATGAAAGACATTTATTTTTCTTTTTAAGGGGAATATAATTGTGCCAAAGAAACTTTTAACGGTGTGAAGTTCCATATACGTCGGTACCACACACGATATTTTCTATTCTTCATAATTGATTATGGATATTATACACCTACGAGCAACGGGTAGATGCTGGAGATGGGCATAAATAAAATACTAAATTATAATTAATAAATTATAGACCGAGCGGTGAAATCGATGAAATTTTATAAGAAAAACGTGCTGCCGTAGAAATTATCAGTAATTATTGCATTAAAAATCCACTCGATAGAATTAATGTTAAAAGTTTTTATTCGTCAAATAACCACTGGTATTTGTCGAAATATGATTTACTTTTTGTTTCGATGTCTTCCCAACCTGACGGACGAAGATATTGAGAGAATTTCGTTTAAATCTCAGATAAAAAATGACAAGTCTATTTTTTTGCAATCGAATACAAGTAATGCGAGTATTTAAATGATTCGATATTAAAAATGCTTTATTTATAAAGATTCCTGGTAGGCACTGTGAATAACCTAAATTTTGCTTTGAAAACAAAGTCTTTGTACGAATTTTTCTTATTTAATAAGTTCAGCATGTTTATTGTCGAGGGTAAGCAGGTAAATAAATACAACTCTCTATACTACTCTCACAATTCTAAAGCATATATTTGCTAAGGAGACTTCTGTTTGCGCTGGGTCTAAAATGTCATTTATAATAAAATTCCACCTGTGGCGACTTGAGACCTAATCTATGATACATTTCCGTACATTTGTATTATGTTCTTTGTACCTTCCTGTACACATACATCCATCCGTTGGTACATTTGTATGTGTCCATTGTACCCATGTGTATACATAAACGAACCGCATAAATTTATTCAGATATTCCTCATGAAAAACTTGCACAGATGCGTGGGAGGATGAGTTAAAATCGATAGCTGACTTTGTTTATTATTAGACGGAGTCGTGGGCCGAGACGTTAATCCCCGGTCAACGTCTTTTTTATTTAAAAAAATAACTTAAACATTGTAATAAATCCAAATTAACATTGTTAATTACTTTACGCGATTTTTTTAAATATTGACATACCAGATATATAAATTCTGGCTTATAAATACATCAATTAATTATCTTTATGTATAATCACGTGGTATGAATTAAATTTACATAATTCATTTACCATTGACCTCCATGGTTGAGGGGTAAGGCTCTCGATTACGAATCCGAAGGTCGCGGGTTAAAATCCCGGCGTGCGCAAGTAAATTTTATTAAATTAATTTGTGCTGTTTCAAAATTAATTAATCTAAAATGATATATACTATATTTGCGTACGTTCCAGAGTGGAAGATACTCTCAGTATCGCCCTGGTGAAAGACCACCATTCAGAATTGAAACGTTGTTTGAAATGGCTTTTAGCCGTATTTGGTGACCAGATCTGAATAGCCAGGTATTTACCCACCTTCCTCTACCCCTTCTCCATCTCCTTTTCCTCCCCAATATCTTCAGCCTCACAACATTCCCCAATTGGGGATGTCATAGTCTCACTGGCTCCAGATGGTTGGGAGCAGTTGGGACTCTTGTGCGGTATTCATGTAAAAAAAAAAAAAAACATTAAATCTTTACTGAAGACGCGAAGTCAGAAACGATAATCAGAACAAGAATTTCCTTTGATACATGGAGACATTAATTTGTCATCTTCAATAATTTCATGCAGATATATTTCTCTGGAAAAATGATAAATATTCCTGCTAGGATGTCAAGTTGTATAATTCGTGGCTTCCTTTTAAAGACAGCCTTTCTGCACGTTTTATATTATTTATTGAATGTACGTGAATGTTGTGCGGTATTTATATAAATTTTTTTTTTTTTTTTTTATATTCGTAAGAAGCATTTAATTTGTGGCTTTCCGTAATTATAATATAAAAGCAAAATTTGTTTTGAGCCACTTCAATTTAAAATAATAATCTCGACCGGCTCCGGAAGTACCCTTCTCTCTTCAGGAATATATTAAAACTAAACTACGATATAAAATCATGATTTATGATATACATACACAAATATTTATCTGTTGGAGTGGGAGCCGACTAAGGGAGAAGGGGTAATTAGGGTGTTTTTTCGGAAGAACAGGGTGATTCATTTTTTTAATTTCTAGCGCTTCTAAAGTAGTGCGTTTATATTTTATTTTATTTATGTGTATAATATTTCTAATTCATTTGCGGTGATTTTACTTTTAACATTTATTATTAAAAGCTACAGTACGTATTAAGCCCGTGGAATTGAAATCTTTCGGGATATACATTGCAAGACTACCGATTCAATTATTTTAATAAATTTATCTGGTTCAGAGTAACGAAAAATTGAATTTAACCGAAAGAAGAGCTAGATTAGTTTTTTCCTTTAAATACACTTTCTGTACTTCCTGAAAAAACTGGCGTTAATAATACGCAGCGTATTATGCTATTAACATACTTGTACATAAACCATTTTATTTTTTCTGCAAACGATGCATAGGAGTGTGAAATTGTGTTATGTACAGGACTTGAAATGTCACATTTATACAGTACGAAATGTCTTGTTGTTGACTAACGAGGAGCACGCAATAAAAATAAATGCGGTTTTAAGGGGCATCAAACAATGAGTTTACAATTTAAATAAACATTTTAAAATCGTAAATTCACTAAACGTTTTTCGTTTAGACTATTTCCGTTTAATATTTATATTTAATAAACCTACTTTTGCAATTAATATTTCTTTCATTGTTAATTATTGTTCCTCATAACGTTGATTTATACTCAACAAGGCTTCTGAATAGTAACACATTCATTTTATGAACATATATTTTTTAAGCAAATAACTAGACTTTCTTAATCTTAAACGACATTTTCAAAGCCACGACTAGGGGACCGAAATATGTTATAATATAGCCTTTACCAAAAATAAGGCGAAGAAAATATGACCTTTAGGTACATTAAAATAACATAACAATCATTTTTATCTTCCCCTTTTAAGAGTTGATTGATGACCCAACCCTTTTGTCGCAATATCTCTGAAAGCGACTTGATACTTTTTAACATTTTCCATTTTTCCCAACAATGAGATGATATATTACTCCTTAGGAAACAGTCGTAAACTATGTCCGTAAACGTTCCTGATTATATTTTCGGAAAAGCAAACGGACGGAGTTATAATAATTTATTATTTGATGGGAAAATACCGAAGAAAGTTCTCCCGTATCGAAACAACGGAAACAATAAAGTATGGACGTTTCTCGTCTTAGGGTTCGCATAAAAGCTAAACGTTAGGCAAACTGAAGTTATTACTAAGTCAAACAGTGAGAGAGTTGCAAGCGACTCTTTGAAACTGCAGGGGGAAGTATGCAGGGAAGAAGAATTTACGAGAACACTTATTGGTCATAAGAAAAAATATTGCATTTTTGATTTAATTTTAGGCTGAAATAATAAATAAATTATCTTACCCAAAGCTACATTTCACCGTTTATCTTATTAATTATGGGCAATGGGGATTTCCAAATTGGGTAATATTGTGAGTCACATAAAGAGTTCAGTTTAAAATCTGTCTTATGGTCCATAATGCATTGAACGGGCTGGCACCGTTATTATTGACTGATCTCTGCGTGAGGAACAATCTTACTCAGAGGGAACCGTCGCTCAAGTCTGATGCGTCTAACAGACTGATTGAACCTTCTCGTACCTTCCATTCGGTCTGAGGTAAGAAAGCAATCGTAAAATTTAAAAAAAAATCTAAAAGCATGTCTTATGCATACCAAAATGTAAAGCGTCCCTGGGGTGATTTTAATCACCGAACGGCATCGCAGAAAAAAGTTGTCCATTCATTATTATTATTATTATTGTGATCGTAATGACAGCGAGGAGGGAGACGTTAGAACGGGAAGGTTAAGAAGTACCTGCCACAAAAATATTTTTTTTAATCATTGAAGATAACATTAAAAATGATATTCGATCTATAAAAACATATTACAATGGGGTTTATCGACTTTATTCAGTTATTCCAAAAAAAGTTCAACCCCAAATTAAAGTTCCAAGCATTGTTTTGATTCAAACGGGCGAAATTAAGAGAATCTTTAAATTTGAATAAAATGATATAAAAATAAAAATAAAATAATCTTTTTTTATTGGGCTTCGTCGAGATTTGAAAAACATCACTTTGGGCCTAGTTGGAACTTTTGATAAACGAACAATTTTAGATAAAAAACCAACTGCCTCGGAATATTAATATGAACTGCAGATTGAATGATCACATTATTATTATTTATCCACAGTTGAAAGTTTCATTAATAAGTATTAAATTTGGTTCACATCTACCGGCACCGTGCACTGCAGACACGTAAAGTAGACGCGGGTACGGCAAAATTTGTTGCTTTCATTATCTATGAACACATTCACGCATAATGTGAATACTCTCTTGTGTGCCGTGCCTGCCACTGTACGTGTCTGTACTGCACGGTGGCGGTAGATATGAATAGACTTGTAC
This sequence comes from Halesus radiatus, assembly GCA_022606495.2. Classification (NCBI taxonomy): domain Eukaryota; kingdom Metazoa; phylum Arthropoda; class Insecta; order Trichoptera; family Limnephilidae; genus Halesus; species Halesus radiatus. The sequence goes on from JAHDVE020004061.1 coordinate 219,052, forward strand.
TCATCATTATTATTTTAAGATTAATCTCTACATAACATCATCATGTAATACTTAATGGGAATAGGTATGGAGTGCCCACGACCACATGAGTTAGAATATCGCCAATGTTTATTGTTTTCAACAAATTAACAGTTGTTGACATTCTCGACACACGGACACTATGTTCCGATACACGTGCGGGCTCAGACATTGTTAGCGTGTGTGCTCTTCACGTTTCAGTTCACACCACGCTGTTTGACCAGCTCGAAGATGCAATGCGTTTGTCCCGATGTAATGTACACCTCAAATTACAAGTGAATCGAACCAAAATTAGAATAGCAACAAGTGAACAGCGCAATGTAAAGTGAATATGTCAACACGTTTCTTATTCGGTAATAGCATAATTCGGCCGAAAATTAAAAATTCTAGTAAACATAAACTAGTTAAAATGAGTACAATAAGTACGCAGATAGGTATTTAACCAACAAACATTAAAATCGGATACCCTTTGTACCGCTCTGGTGGGAGATCACCATTCATCATTGGAGTGTTACATGAATTATTATATGTGTTTCAGCACTAGATTTGAATAGACTGGCTCGTCATTCACTACCACTTCGTCTTTTCCTTACCCTTCACCGCTTCATTAAAATACTTAACATTACCAACTTTTGGAAGGAAAGAAAAAAAAGGAAACTGCAAGAAATAATATTTATTAGAAATTGAAAAGAAAAATAACACAATAGAAATATATTACTCAGTTTCTAAGAAACACTAAATGAAATAATTTAAAAAAAAATGTACTTCCACAGATAACGTAAAATCCGATGACTAAATGGAATATGTTTGAAATCTAACAATGTAAAAATAATATAATTCCCAGCAGGGGTAAGGAGTTCTGACTAACCTTGCCATCTAATTTTTTCTGATATGAACTTACTCAATTCTATAGCAAAACGATTGTAAGTGTACCTACAGATTTAATTTGTTCCAATGAACAAACATTTGTTTCATTCAAAACAAAGAATTTTAACAAAAATTAGATGTTTTTGTTGAATCGTTGATAGCCAACGCGAGTACGCGACCTTTGAAAAAAACTCCTTTTTTGTATGTTTTTTAAGATAAGTTAGTTACTTACAATGTTTGTGTAAGGAACTGTACTAAAATGGTATTAAAGAAGTGAAAATTTTCCCAGTAAATTACGTTTACTCAAAAACAAGTTTTTGGTAGTTAACTTTTGGCAGTAATCCCACGATTGTTTTACAATAAATATTTTTTAATCAAATCTCACGAATTTAAAACTTTTTCCTGAATATATAAAATGCAATCATCGTCGAATCATTTATTCTAACAGTACAGGCGTATAAGTAAGGTGTCGGGGAAAGCGTATTCTATGTATTGAGGGCTGGCGAGTGAATGAATTAAATTAATCACCGGTCAGTGAACAAGTCAATTCAGACAATGGCAGAGAGGCGAGACCATACAAGTAGGGAGGGTCGGCACCCGCAGTACTTGCACGTTGTATGAGATTATGCTGTACCTATGAGTGGTAAAGAATTACCATGCATCGTTTACATTTAGTGCGTGATGGATATTTCATTCATAAGACCACGAACGTAAAGTTTCGTATAGTCTGACTGTTGATAATTCCGTTGAAACCTCTCCCTTTTTCTCAAAAACTTTTTTGTCTTCTTTCTAACGTCTTATTAATATTCAAAGTGAGGTATCGCGAACAAGCTATATAATGTCTACAAGTAAACTTCCGATCCATGTAATGAGTAATGAATTCTGTGAACTAATGGACTAGGTATTCTAACACGTCTTCGAATCAAATAAAAATCTTTATTAGGTATTCATCACTTTTTGATATTTGTCTGTCCCAACCTACTCTTTTTCTATTTTCATTTACTTTATAAGTTCTTTTTTTCTTATCATATCTTTACCGCTAATTTACTTTATCTTTAGACGAAGGATGGACACATATTACTAAGAAAAAGGGATGACTCCCCAGTAATTCGGATAAAAGACTCAACTGATATATGACTCTGTTGAACATGATCTAGGATTTTTTTTATTTAAATTATCTTCAACATCCATGTATTTACACAAATATTAATTTTCCTCATACCAAAAAAATATTCAAATAAACAAGCAAGAAAAAAAAACAGAAACAAATCATATGCAATTTTGATTTCCATTTTCAAATTCTGAGCACAATTTTTAAAAACTTATTTTTTAAATGATTACAGGCATGATCGTTTTAGGTTCTATTTTCTATTACAATATATACTGTTATTTTACAAAATTCCACTATAAGAGCTGGGCTAATTTGTAAAAAGATTAGTGTGTATATTGTCACATAACAGAATCTCTCGATCCGTTTCGTAAGCATATTTGAATTGCAATCTTAATAAAGTTCATCAATAGATCTACTAAATAAAATCTCCCCGACTAGCTCTACTCAGGGTAGATGGATGTATACGAAAAAGTGATACATCCGTCTTTTAATCGTGTTGTCAGTTCGTTGATGGACGATTTTCGAAATTACCGCTTAGTTATCATTAATAAAAACAAATACATATAAATAGGAACAGGAATAGGGAATTCAAAATAAAAACAACTCTCTTTTGCTATATAAAAATACCTGGCAGTCAGGTCTATATTTTTATAGCTGAATTTAAAGGCTTTAGGAAAAGCTTTAACCTTTCTGTGGACGCCTTCAGATTATTAAAGGATAGAATGAATTTGAGTGATTTTAAATGATTTCAGTTTTATCAAAAAGCAAAAGAGAAATAAATAAGTAAGTAAATTGGAACCGAACCCGTTGTTGGCCGCAGAAGCTGGTGACTCTGTCTTTCCAACATCCCTTGCCGTCGCTTTACCCCCTCCCCTTACCAAAATCTTATCATAGACAACTAATATTTATTTATGGTTAATTCCGGGTCTGCGGTTTGTCAACCTTAGTTGTTAGGGACTTGCTTCATAACAATATAAGAGTAAATATATACTTACAAATATGAAAAAAATATTAATTCCATAAAACACACATTTTTTTACTGCCACTAATTAATTACAATATGTATAAATTTATATAATAAAATAATAAAATAAAACTTTTTTGTTTAATACATTTCAGTTTATTGTTTTATGTTATCTCTACATTATGTGTTTTTTTTTTCATTCCTGACTAAAAAAAAAACCTGTTTTTATAACCATGTAGATTAGATTGTTACCATTGTTCATTAGATTTTTGCAATCATTTTTTGAATTTATCTTTTAACCAACCTTTGCTTTATTTAATTCTTACTCGGTATTTGTCACTAATGGATTTGTATATATATATATTAGATGCGCTAATGTTTTTTACACTAAATGTAAAAATGTATAATTGAGAAATATTGAATAAAAACAATTTGGAAAACGGTGCTTACAATAAAAATATAGGTCGCAATGTATCTCTCAGCGGTAGGATGACAAAAGACATCATTACATATTCCATACCTATATTCCCTTTCGAACAAAAGCTTAGGTTCATAATTTACGCTGTCGTAAATTACCGCCGTTAGATTTCGTACATCGAATGAGAATGTTTTATGGATTTAACATTAAAATCAAGCTGAGTACGTGATTTCGGTTGGTTTCTGTTGAATTTTTTTATCTAGTCTTTAGACCAGGTAACTCCGTAGATATCCAACTTGAAAGATTTCTGCCGTAAAGTAGTTAAGGTTCAAATATTGGCATTAGCGACTGTCCGAGTGGGTTAATCTCCAAAGAAGGACTTTATTTCCGTAGGCCGAAACTTTTATTTAATTTTTTAATTTTATTTTCTTATAAAATACGCGCCGATGGGGCTTTTACGTTGATTATATTAATAGTAGGTTCGAAAATGGTGAAAATATAAAAAAAAAGGTTTTTCAAATAAATAACGAAACAGGAAAATGTTTTTTTATATTAATTGTTTTTGTGTTTAATTCGTAGAACTCCATTTAATTTTTCGCTTTTTAAAATTTAAAATAAATTAAATTTAATAATGTTATCATTAAGTATTACAAGTATTTTAATTTTTATCATTGTGAGAGCTGTTTCGGCGTTCAAGGCCATTTTCAAACTGGGGTTAATGCGACGACTTATTAATTTTTATAATTGAAAAAGTTTAATGTTTGTTATCAGCTCAGTCCTGACTCTTGAGAGGCGTACGATGTATGACATAGGCAAGTTCAAGTATCAAGCAATAGTTGAACATTAATGCAAAGGTCCGAATTATTATTACGGTCACAATTTGCTTCGTATGCCCTTTTGACAAAAAAACATATTCGTTGTTTTGGAGCCTCGAGCGCGAGGAAGGTGGTGTGCGGACAAGGGTAACGTAACGGGTATTAGACACATGCGCGCGCTTTTTGGTCTCCGAGATCATGCAAAGACCGTGTTAACGTTTTGTACTGTGAATGTTACGATTGTGTGAGAACCACGCTATATGGGTCCATGATGTTAATGGTTAAAATAATAATGTGAACACCATTAAACTATACAAATAAAATCATTTATAAAATAAAGCTACACATAGTGTCCGGAAACTAGTGGGTACAAGCGGAAAACTGATGAATATGTAGAACACAAAAAACTTATTTTTCGTCCATCTGAGAAAAAATAAATTTGTGTAACTAAAGTGCAAAAAAATTTTTTGTGGCGAGTCTACTATTCAATGTATCGTAAACTCAATTAAGAGCGGATAATAATCCCAAAAAGATCGTTTTTTTTCAATTTTTTTAAAAAATTCCAATCTCGGACGCGATTCCATCGTAAACGAAAGCACTAATCATAAAATGTTAAACAACAAAATCAATTCTAAATTTGGTGTACATTCAACAGTTTTTCGCTTATACCACGAGTTTCCGGACACCATGTATAGGCCGTTTTTTACAATCTTTTAAAATTCTTCATCGACCCTTAAAGTATAAAAATTGTATGTGATAAACATGAGATATTATTCAATTTTATGACACATAAAAATGAATATATTTTTAAAGACCCGAAGATAGGCGGTTCCTATGGTTATTGGTTATTGATGTTCCCTATTTCACTTCGCAAAGATGTAGGATACTATCAAATAATCGGAAATAGGGTTCTTACAGGAAATACGGAAATAGCCTTTTCTATTCGGAGTATTCAATACAGAAGGGGGTCAAACATTATGTGATCGGATTTTTATATGTATTCTTCAACTTTTATAGAGTTACTTAAGTGTTTATTAATCTTCATTTAAATTACGTATCTAATTTCTTAAACTCTCCGAAACGAAAACAAAAATCACGACCGTATTGTAACCACTTCATTAAAAAATAAATAAATTTGTAAGCATTATTAGCAGTGGCGTGCAGTTCATAAATACTGAAAAACTGTGCCTACCCTATGAAAAACGAAACATTCGATCAAAATGTATTTTTTCAAATCTTTTTTGATTATTTTTCCACACAATCATTCTACATTGATATGTTGTTCCTGTATGATAAGTTTATACTTTTTAGCATGATAATAAAATAGCCATTTTTAAATGTTCAATGCACAATTTAGGTGCTGGACGCAATAATTTCTTAAACGCCAACAAGCTGTTTTTGCTCCCATAGCTCTTTTGGTATCTCTAATCCCTTCTTTATCTCCGGTGTAAATATTACTACACGGATGGTACATGCATAAGTTTGAAAACTAGTTACAAGTGATTAATTTCATTTCAAAAAACTTTTAACGTGTTTTGGGAAAAATCTTCTCAATTCATATCCGAACTTAAAAAACCACGAATTTTGGTAATGGATCAATGCACGCCACTTGTTATAAGCTTACGCAGGTAGGTAACCTAAATTAGATAGAATTTAATTAAAATACAAACTTAATTGAAAGTGCTACCCTTAAATAATAGTGTTAAGTAAATAAACAAATAAAAAAACTATTTAGCATTGATCACTTTACAAAATATTTCTGTTTTTACAACTAGTTATCCCTGCTTTGTTTGCCATATTTATTAACACGGTGAATAACCTTAACAAAAATTTCACCATTTCGACGAAAACTTCTCTTCGACACTCTCAACATAATTCAAAAAATTCAATCTTCCCTCCATTCTGACGACCGCTTTGTATGCTTTATTCGAGTCTTGATAGCTTGTCTTCAAAGCTTTGAGAAAATTGTTTGGTCTCTGGACATCTTAATATCTCAGTAAATGAAAGCCAATCTCCCCAGCAGAGCATAGAGCGTTCGATCATCATTCTCAACGATTTTTTACACCAAAGCAGAAAGGATCCGAATCGAATGGGCTGAACATTGGTATTATGTTAGCCAATTTTATGAGTGTCTAAACCTTAAATCAAAGAGTCTCAAAAAACCACGATATTCTAGTTTCCAAACCGTTAGATACAAAACGTAAATTTCCAACCCGATTCGAATGAAATTTGAACATTTCTCCATTCTGTATCACTTTCTGAAAAAAAATACGTAGGTAGATGATTCTTTTATCGTCTGAGTGTTCTTTTAAGTTTGATAGACATTATAAGGTTTTACAGCTGTCATAACAAATGAATATAAATAAATAAGTTTACGACTTGAGTGTGCTATACCTCGAATGGATGTAATTGAATATGATTTCTCTTAAGAAAAAGATCTCCCACACATTTTTAACATTTCGAATTTTAGACGCACATCATAGGTTCATATCATTTGGTTCAAGTTCACGACATTGAGCCTTGGAAACTAATACTTACTTCACAAAATTAATGGGTTTTTGAAAACATGTATTTCAAATGTTTTCTTTACAAAACTTGTCATAAAAATGACTGCATTTGAAAAATCTTTTTTGTTGATACTAACTCATCGAGTATTGTAAAAATGTATTTCGAATTCTTTTTTTTAGATACCTAGTGTTTGCTGTAGGAAGCTACATAATATCTCCTATAATTCTATATAGGTATAAAGTGTACATAGTTAGTAAAAAAAACCAAATTTCAGTTAAAGTTCTAAGAATAAATCTCGTTGAATACCACTGTAACTCCATTTCATTTAAAACTGATAATTTTGGACAGATATTTCTTTATGGGATTTGCATTTGTTGTACTATCATGCTAGATTATAAGATAACTAGGCATTAGGTAAAACAAGAATCAACGCTTAGAAAGAAAAAATCGGTTTGTAAGACCAAGTAAACAGATAAACAAATAAAAAATGGTGCATATTGATCGGATAAAACGCATATTTTATGGGTTTAACAAATAGGTTTAAAAAGTTTATATACAGCAATTAATCATTTCAAGCTGGTACTAACTCCACTGAATGCGCGGTTTATTCAAAGTTATTCGAAGATAAGGCCGAATTATTTGAACGTCCGAACAGTTGGACAATCTTTACAAAATTACAAATTAAATTATATGTTATCGGCCATGGAGAAAATTACAGCTGCAGTAATAAGGTTGCTTCAGGTTAAGTTGGTCTAACATTAGATATAATTTTCAAAAACATAAGGCTACCTGTTGATAAAAAAAAAAAACAAATCACTAGTGAAATTTCGCTTCTTTAAAAAAATATATCAATTGGATTGAATCGTAAGTTCGTAACGTCCTTACTAATCAAATAAAATAAAAAATATAAAAAAATACAAACAAATCGAGAATAATATACTGTTTAGCAATTTATACAATTTACTCCCAGTGTCATGGAAGTTTTTCGATGCTGCGCCTGAAGTCACTCGAAGGTTTGAAAATGATGAAGTCATCGAGCCAATTATCCTTTGATAAAGAAGGAGGTGATTACTTATGGATTCTTGAATAGAAGGATTTTTTCAAATCTGATCAGACAAGTTCAATTGAATTAAAAAAAATGTGGATTAACCTTCAGAACTTTGGGAGAGCCACTTTTGTAATGTAAGTAGTTCGATTGCGTTCTTCCCGTAAATGGCACAAATGAATTTAGTGGTTTTCGATCAAAATCAAAACGTAATTAGCATCTTCCAGTATATTTAATGTTCATGAAAGTTTTGTCATTCTTTTAATTTATTCTTCCCTCCCTTTATTTCTTCTGCCTCACGAATTATCGCAGACATAGGATGCAGTAGAGCAGTGATTCACAACCCTCGGCCCACGGGACAATTTCGTGGGGCCCGCGGGCACTTTCATGCGGTCCACTTGGGTTAATAAAAATCAACATAAATTACGTTCTATTTTAATTCAGCTGTTTTGATTAAGCCGCCCAAAATAACAATAGTTTGTGTACACTCTTTAAAATTTCATAATAATAGTAATCGAAAGCATTTATTGGTTTGACCACGGAGAACGATTTTTTTTCAGCTGTGACAAAAATTTTGTCCTTTGTGTAGTTGCTTTATAAAATAGTCCCCGTTTTACAAAACACCTAAAGTTTTCCTGCCAAATTTTATTTGAAACCCCTGACTTATGAATTAATATACCCCAGAACAGGTTACTCCTATTGCGGTTAGGTAATGTAAATAATACAACTAAATTATGTAGCAAATAAATATAAAGAATACAAATATTTTTTTTAATAAATACGTCGCCTATTTAAAGATTTAGCAATAAGTTATGTTATGTTACATTATTCACTCTCTCAGATCAAACCTTAACCTCCTAAGTCTAAGATGTGTTTACTTTGCACCTTTTCAATCAGTAGTTACATATGGTATCATGGAATGGGAGGTTGTACAGCATCAAAGTTTAGGATACTATTCATATATCAACCATCACACCCATCAGAGCCAATTTTTAATAAATTCCTAACTTTTACACACTCAACAGTTGTACAAGACAATTCTTATGCAGATATGGAAAAAATGATTTAATCAATAAAATACAACAAAAAAATTACACCCGCTATAGTCATCATACCTAAAATGCATATTTTCCCAAACGAAAACAGCCTTCGCTCAACAACAGTTCTCTTATACGTAAATTACACTGAGTAGGTACTGATACTAGGATATCTAAATCTGATAATCCTTTTACCGCCAGTGTTCAAAATTGGTTATTTGCAAAGGGAAGTAATTATTTCAAAGAATATCTTACATCGTAAAAGAGATAACTTATTAATTGATAAACTAAAGTTTTTAAGACAAGATTTTTGTGCATAGCGCAGAGTAACAATTATTTTTATAAACAATAATTATTAGTCCGAAACACTCATCCAAATTGAAAAAACCTTCCGAGCAAAGATAAATGTCGAGCATCTGACCGGATATTAGAAGGGTGTGGGTTCGAGTCCTGCCGGCGACATTTATCTTTGCTCGGAAGGTTTTTTCAATTTGGATGAGTGTTTCAGACTAATAATTATTGTTTATAAAAATAAGAGATAACTTACTTTAATTATTAATATATTAACTCATTAAAAAAATACATATATGCATTGTAATTTTATTCTAATTTCATTTAATTTGACTTATTTTACTAAATCCAAAATTAAGTTTTGAATGAAACATGCCACCCAGCTGTTCCTCTTAATAATGACGCCACAAAGTGAATACCAATCGTTTGAAGAAATTATAATTTAAAAAAAATTATCAAATGCGATATTTTAGATACATACTGAGTTAAATTTTGGTTTATAATAGGTACAGGTTTACCTACTGACTCCAGGAAGTTGGAACGTTTGTACAGTGATAACATGTTAATGTTAAACATTATGTACCAATTAACAGTCACATAATGTATGAATTGTTTTTGTGATTAATTCATAGAACTCCATTTTTAAATGTTATTATCAAGTTCTGCAAGCATTTTAAAATGGCTTTGAATGCCGCAGCAGCTGTCACAATAATAATTTTAAAAAAACCCGTTAAAGTAGAAGTTAAAAATAACATTATTAAACTTGATTTATGTTAAATAATTTTTAAAAATGTAAAAAAAACTCATCTACACTAGCGGCATCACCAATTGCAAAATTAACCATGTCAAGCTGTAGGTACCCCACCCCCTGCGGCCCGTGAATATATTGAAAATTGATAACTTTTCCCACCGCATCGACTAAACTGCTTAAAAAGGTTGTGCATCACTGCAGTAGAGCTTCCGGATCAGGCGCGTCCGACCTATGCTATTTTCATACACCTGTAATATTAATTGATGTGGCATAAATTAATTATCTTTTAGTCTAAGTGCTTCCTATTCTAATAGGTTAATCTAATTATGTAAAACATCTACTCTACATGGATAATCCACCCATGAGTGATCTCATAACCTAATTAGAAATATCAATGGTGTTGTCTCGATAATAGAAACGGCTCATATTACAGCGATGTTTGAACGCAAAATACATTTTTCAAGAAATTCATCTATCTTTGGTAGAACTGAACGGCTCTGGATCCTGGAATCGTGGGTTCAAATCCAGGCGTGGGCAAAAGAAAGGTTTTTCTCGTAATGAATTTAGGAAATAAAGAGATGTTATATGCTGATGATGCGGTGTTGATTGCTAACAGTATTGAAGATCTATAGTTTCTCATATCTATCGTAAACAAAGTATGTACGAAGAATGAGTTAATGATGAATGTAGGCAAGTAAGTCTAAAGTATTTGAAATATGATGATTACCGCTCGTGCGGTGATCTTCTCGCGTATGTGACGCATGTTTGAGGGCGGTGCCTGAATCGTTACGGAGAGACCCAAATAGGTGCACTAGACATTTCCAAGGCCTTTGACCGGGTTTGGCACCTAGAACTTATCAACAAATTCCCTTTTTATGGACTTCCCGTATCCTTGTGTACGTGGGTTGCCGACTTTTTGAGGGAGAGGTCGAAACTATTTTCTTCAGGGCGTCCTGTGTGGAGAAAGGTAAACACAAAAAAAAAAACTTGGAGCAGATGGATGAGTTTGTGTAAATGATGTAAGTGATGAATTAAGCAAGAGCGTTTGCCAAGATCAAGATGTTTGGCGGTTTGACTATAATAATCGACCGGTTTCGGAAGTACCCTTTCTTCGTCAGGACTATATTAAAACTCAGGTGTTGGAGTGGGAGTCGAGCAAGGGGGGGGGTGTAATTAGGGAGTTTTTAGGATGAACAAAGCTGTTTATTCGTAAAATATTTGGAAGAGGACCATACAATAAATTTCCTCGGTTATTCTATATACGAGTACTGGAATTAATATTTAATGATTTTCTTATTTCAGGTGTTTCTAAATTATCTAATTTATTGCCTTTATTATCATGGTGAAGTATTTGAACTCCTGTATCTTTATTTAAAAAAAAGATCGGTTTAAATGAAATAATTGGCAAATTCTGAAAAATTATTCTTATTTAATCATTTTATGTGTTCCGTGATTCTGATATTTACATTACGCGATGTCTTACCTATGCAGAACGAAGGACAGTCACTGCAATATAGTTTGTAAATGCCTGAGTGGATTTATTATTTTAATATTTTACATTTGCTCCTCATTCTATAGCGGAAGTGAGTCTGCGTATCATTACGGAGAGAGGCCAATACAACATTGAAACGTTGCGCATTTAAAAAAAATTGGTTAATATCTATTTATTTACTAACCAAACGTCTAAAAAAAGCTGTTATTCTTTACAACTTTAACTTTTTATTCAGACAAAATACTTAACTAACTAACTAACTATCACGCTGTTTCCCCGCGGGGGTAGGCAGAGAGGACGGACTGCCAAACAACTCGATCTTGGCACACACTTCTTGCTTCATTCACTTTCATACGACGTCTCATACATTCTCTTCTGTTATTCCGACTTCTGACATGGCTCGACTCAAGTATTTGATTCCATGTGCCATGTCTTCCTCGGACGTCCCCGGCTTCTTCTTCCATTCACATTCGCGTCATATATTCTTCTTACACTCCTTTCTTCGTTCGTTCGCTCTACACACACAAACCATCTAAGCTTCCCGTTCTTAATCTTGCTCACTACGCTAACATCAGCCTTGCATTCTTTACGAATCTACAAAATACTTGTAAATATAAAGTCCGTTAGGCTTCATTTTTTACAGTAAAATAAACATTTTTTGTCAAATTTAATTTACAATTAATTCCTTTAGTTTGTTTTTTGACATTGCCGTGTTGTTTTGTTAATCTGTGTCATATTGTCAGATTAGACCAGTGATGCACAATCTATTGGCCTGCGAGCCAATTCATCATTTTTTATGGGTACATAAAGCTAGACATTTTTAGCTTTGCAGCCGGTGGTGTAACCCATTAAAATGTTAACCTTTTAATACATTTAATATACGAAGAATGCGCCGCAGCCGAAATTTTCCTAGCCTAAATCAATAAACGCTGTCGGTTTTCATAATTATGTAATATTAAAGAGCATGGAAAAAGTTGCTTCTCATTTCATTTAGTTGATTTAAAATAGACAGACAAAACCGAAAATGGGAAATATTTTATAGTAGAAAATTTCCGGAACTTCGAACGATTGCTGTTAAATAAAGAAAATATCAAATTCTTTTCCGATTCTTATATGTTTTCAGAAATAACATTTGGAAGTCTACTCTTATAAAATGAAATTCATGAAAAACATCAATCGAGTGCTTAATAAAGAAAGCCCTACAAGTGAAAATTTGTCTACTATCAAAGACAAATAAATAAATGGTGTTATTTATCGATCGAAAAGTCTGATTACAAAACATGTTATAATATTAAATAGTCGAGAAATCTTTAGGATTTTTATAAAACGACATCCTTTAAAATTCATCAAACACAGAACCCACAAAAAGTTGATAAAAAGTTATCTACATTGGAGGTCAAACTAAAAAATCTATTCGTTTAAGGCCATCCACCGGCTAAAATTTTAAGGAAATCACGCGCTCCTTATGCAGGTGGCGACAAGGTTCAAAATCCCGCTGTACATCGGCCACATGGTTCGATTTCGGCAAAAAAAACATCACCAAAATGCGTGTTTTATTCTATTCTGTAAAGCTCAGACATAATTATTAAAATGTTTTACGGTCATATTCTAAGAAACTTAATTTATCACAATAAACAATGCGAAAATATGGGAAAAAGAGTTCATTGGTAGGAGATTTTGCGCTTTAAACATTTTTTTAATGTCTCATACTTTATTTTTTTCTAAGCTTTAAAAAGACATACCAAACAAATTGACGGTTAAATGAAAGGCCAAGGTGTGATCTACTTGCAGTATTTAATTCAATTATCTATGATATTTCTAGGCCAACAAATTCGCAAACCGAAAACACACGATTTTGCATTACTTCCCATTGCATCGCCTTAAGAATAATATTCTACATACTTACAACATTAAAAAAAATTCGATACTTTAATCTGCGCATTCAAAACTATGACAGTCAAATATTTGCTTCTAAAACCTTTACAGAAACCATTAATTATTTTTTATAATATTTTTTTTGATATTTTACTTAGCCAAATGAGCGGAACGAAAAGGCTCACGGGCCGCACAAAATGGGCTCGCGGGCCACGGATTGTGCATTACTCGTACGATAAATTGTATAGGTACGTTTTAAAACATGACTTCCATTGTTAATTAACAGAACAAAATTATTGGGAAGAACCATGTATTGCTTCCTTGAGGTTATTTTACTACATTAAGAATTTAAATTTTTTATCACATGCTTGTAAGAGTTTTGTAATATTAAAAAAAATAATAATATTGGTGCCCTCCTTTATCGAAGGTTGGTTAAAATAAAGGCGAAACTCGATGTGTGAGTTATGAGTCATGTGTCGTTTTTCTCCAACAAAACTTCCATCAACCTTCCCTTGGATTATAAGTTTTATGGGCAGCGACATTAAAAAAAAAACAAAATGTTAAATGTGATTCAATTTAACGCGTACCCCGATCAACAGACACAAAAATATCGCCTGATTCCAAGCAATAAAACAATGTTTGATAGTTCAATTAGATGGTTCGGTTCACAGTTTGTTTCAATAGGAGATCAATTCAGATCAAATCGAGCAAGGCATTAAAGTAATCAAAAGCCTTGTAGTTTTATGATTCAATTATGCATTACGAGATGACTATGGCCAGCGATATCATTTTATTGGCCCACATCACGTATCTATTTTATACCCCGCGGCTATAAAAAAGTGTTCTTTTTCTTTAAGTGGCCATAGAATTACACCAATAAAAACGCGAATTGCTTTGATTTTCTTTTGGGGGAATATTAAATCTCGATATGATTAGAATGCATTAGAAGGGCTTAGATATATTCATCTTAAACGTAACTGATTAATACATTATATAATATTGTGCACATGTACACTGTTAACACACGTATAACAAAATACAGTTACATTGCTTTTACTTAAAGTTTTTGTTTTTTTTATTCATATGCTATATTACATTTTTTCATAGATTTTTTTTGTGTTTTTTATTCAGCCTTTTTGTGAGACACGTTCTTAGGTAATTACTAGAGTCATAGAATAAATACTAGAGTAGTATAACAGTACTTTTTTAAACCCAGTGTACATGAATATATATATTATAAAACAAATATGTACAAATAGAAAAAAATATATGTACATACTTACCTACTCATGAATATAAAAATTGGTAGGTATTTTGTTCGGTAATATTGTAAAACTAGGCGAACATTTTAAACAATTTCTGTAAACCACACGATTTATAAAAGCCCAGCCTTTACTTGCTTTATAAAATCAAAAAATGGTGGGGATGTAGTCATAAAACAATATTAATCTCGATTCAGGCTTAGTTCTAGTAAGGTTAGTAATTGAATTGTAAAACGATAAACTTTTAAGGTGTGAAGAAACAATTATCGTTTTTTTTTAACCTCCCTTTACTGGATATGTAAACCAACCGTCTTTGGTTCAGCGTGAACCTTCATTAGGGTTGTAAAAATACATGCTAAATTAAAAACAGTATTTTACTAAATAATAAAAAAAAAATCAATTGACAGCAACAATGGTTTTTGGCAGAATTAAAATTATTTAATTTTTAATTATTAATTATTTTTATTGAGATTTAAGAACCTCACCGTAATATTTAATCATTGAAGCAGATAATATTAACATAACCTAAATGAAAGATGAAACCGGACAAAAGGACAGAAACTAAAAATATTTCAGTCGCATCTGGGACTCGAACCCAGGTCCTCTGCCTATCCGGGGCAACGCTCAACCGACTTAGCTAATGAGACAAAGTCAATTTGTGTCATCTTCATCGATATCATATCTCAAATTCAAGATTTGTGAATATTATCTTCCATTTTTAATCTCATATTATTGGCAGCTATCTTTATGATGTTTACAAAGTTCTACCCGAACTCAATTGCAAACTTAAATAGTGTCTCGGATTTACATCCGACATTTTATTTATATATGAGACATCTATTGACTTTTTATAAAAGTCTAAAGAATTCAATTTTTAATAGCTGCAAATAATATGAGATTAAAAATGGAAGATAATATTCACAAATCTTGAATTTGAGATATGATATCGATGAAGATGACACAAATTGAACTTGTCTCATTAGCTAAGTCGGTTGAGCGCTACACCGGATAGGCAGATGACCTGGGTTCGAGTCCCAGATGCGACTGAAATATTTTTAGTTTCTGTCCTTTTGTCCGGTTTCATCTTTCATTTAGATTACGTTAATATTATCTTCTTCAATGATTAAAATTATTTAATTAAATTACGGGTTTTTTAAAAACCTACTCAAACTATCACATTTATTATTAAAATCGGTAATTTAAATAGTTGAAAATGCTTTTAAAAATTAGATTATTGTAAAATTAAAAACAATTGCATGTTGAGAAATAGAAAAGAGGGAGAGAACATGAACTTTGGTAGGGTACAAGAAAGATAGAGGGGGTAGGAGTAGGTGTAGGAAAGCAGAACGGGAACAAGAATAAAATTAGACTACCATAAAAATCTGGTCGTCTATGTAGTAAATGGATTTTAATTATTTATTTATTTCTAAGGCATCTAAATTATTTACTCGTGGAGTTATTACCACATCTATGGAGTATATCTATACTAGAAGATTTCTGAAGCGAGTGATCTTTATAAATTAAATGTAAAGCAAATTCTGAAGAACCTACCCTATTTAGGCACCTTATCTCTTTAATGACTCTCGTATTAATATTTCGTGTAGTTTTACATACATAAAATGCTGGACAATCGTTACATCTAAGCTAAGAATGGCCTAAGTTATGTTATATATCTTTCGAATTAATCAACAGTTTACCCAAATTGATATTTGAATAGAAAGCTGTTTTCATTTCTGATAGACATTTTAAAACACTCAAGGATATTATTATTTTATAAAAATCTGCGTCAGGCATAATTTTTGTCACTTTTTAATAACTTTTAATGTTTTTATTTAATTATGTCTACCCGCGGAGTGATTGCTTCCTACGAAAAGTTTTATTTTTCGTAAATGAAAAAAGTTCTGTGTTTAAAACCATTTTATTGAGTTTATACATGTGTCGACCGGTTTCGGTTGATCTTATCAATAGGTCGTAATCATATGAACTGGTTGATAGATTTTAAAACAAATAATTTTTTTTTCATTTAAGTATAATGTCAAGTCACAGAGTGATTGGTTTCTTCGATATTTAAATAGTTTATTTATAAAATATACATTTTAATCGTTTAAAATTGCTATTGGACAGAATTGCATATACAAATATGAAATGTTGATTAAAGGATAACGTAATAAAGAAGTGTCCTATTCCAGCGGCAAAAATGCTTTCCGCTTGAAAGCCACCATTGCAAAAAATGTAGATATCTGAAGCGGGTCTATGAATATTTATTGGTATCCAAATACTATTGGGTTTTTAATTTAGAAGCACCAAAACACGTCCCCACATAACACTATCCCGCTGCATAACTAATTAAAATCACGTTTTTGGTGTACGTTTTTCTTTGTATTTTTTCTTTTTTTTTATATTAACATATAACGACAAACAGGCAACAGGCAAACACAGGCAGCTCTGAGTAAATCATTTCTCCTCAGGCCAATGCCATCTTCGAGGATTCTTTGTGGAGAGTGAATTTTGTGATTAGGTGAAGCTGTAATGAGGTGTTCTCATGCGAAATAATAATTTTAATGTATTTGTTCATTTTACCATGTCTAGTTTTATATGTGTAGTTATCACAACATTTTATTTTTATGATTTGAGCCAAAGTATTAGCTTTTCTATTTAGAAGTGAGTAAATATAATTAAACCAGTTTCAAACCATTCGTATTACAGATTTATAATTTATATTAAATGAAAAACACAATTTGTAAAACACCACTTTTATTGAATTAATAACCGTCGCCAACCAGGTTTCGCTTCACCGAAGCTTCGTCAGGGCTTATTATTAACTAAAGATAATTAGATACAGGCACATATATATACATAAAACAATGAGTGAAAGAGATATAAAATGAAAGAAAGAGACATATATAGAGTGGTGAAAGAGACATATATAGATATATAGAGATCAAAAAAGTATATATCTATATATGTCTATCTATATATATATATAAAAATATATATATCACCACTCTATATATGTCTCTTTCTTTCATTTTATATCTCTTTCACTCATTGTTTTATATATATATATGTGCCTGTATCTAATTATCTTTAGTTAATAATAAGCCCTGACGAAGCTTCGGTGAAGCGAAACCTGGTTGGCGACGGTTATTAATTCAATAAAAGTGGTGTGTTACAAATTGTGTTTTTCATTTAATATATAATGTCACACCCCAAAGTGTTTGCTTCCTTCGAAAAAAAAAGATTTATAATTATTAAGTGACCCAACACGATTTTTAACACTACTATTTTTGGCATTTTACCCATCCGTTTTCATTAATCAAATATGTTTTCTTTAAAATATTTCGACTGATTCTACAAATTCGGTACACGGATGCATTGTTCTCTGACTAAAAATAGGCTGTGTGAATTTTTCAAGTTCGGGTATGAATTTTGCATCGATTATGTGAAAATGGTCAATTTATTATCATCTTTTGCTCATTTTTGTTGCTATCTGAATAATTTAGCGTACATTTTGAGCAGAAATTTCGAAATTTCTATTATAGTTCGTTTTTCTAAGGGTAGTCACAACATTTCAGCCTTTATGGTCTGGACGTCAGTGCCGGTAGGTACTTTAAAAATATCGTAAACTTCTATTTGAAGCGATGGCTGGTTTTGCCTGGACTTTTGCATTTTATCTCAAAAACATTCACAGAAAATACGAAGTACATTTACCCAAATCATATATTATATTCCTACTTGATGGTTCTCATCTAAAATTATTTGAGTATTTATGTCGCTACAAAAAAAGTAAGAACTTGACAGCTGTTCCAACACAGGGTCTATCCTATCTCATTCCTTTATCTTACTGTCAGTTTCATATTTATCTCCTCGGTGCTGAGGTTAGGGACTATTTTGTATGGTTAAATAGAGACACGTATCTGATACAGAAGACAATTCATCAAATAAAAAGTTACTTTGAATTGGAATAACTTTATTTGATTTACGAAAATATTTTTAATAGAGAGCTTATATTTAATAAGTATTTTTTAGTCTTACTTTTATGTTACTTTGAGGCTAGATACTACCTTTGACTTAATACTGCCCAAAAAAATATTTTTTACATAATAAGTTTTATGAGTGAAATATTATATTCTAATGTATTGGAAAGTCCCGAAAACTTCATCGCATTATCTTGAAACGGTGGGCCATTTTGATCGCTGTTTAATCCATGTTTAAGTATTATAAAATTCATTTAAATTAACAATGTTTAGAACAGCTGTAGTTAATATGAAAATTTCCACATTTTTCAGAAGCAAAGCTCCGCTCATCAGGAAAAACAATATTCCTGTATATATGGTATATTGTTATATATCCTGATAAGGGGAGCTTTGATTCTGAAACATATATAAATATTAAATACAGTGGATTTAAACAAAAAAAAATTGTAATTCATTTAATAAATATGACTCCATAAAGTGATTTTACATATTTTGAAAAAAAAATTATAAAAACCTTTTTCAAAAATATGTACATCATTCAAATTCGTGATAACCCCCGTTATACGTAAATCCATTGATATCTGCCTTTGATGAAGAGTTCTGCTGAAACATTGACCTTTGTTTTTTCTTCATATTAATTCCACAGAGCAGGCCCCGAGGGAAATAATTTCCTCAGGCTTTATTTCATATTTTGGGATGTTGTATGAAGAGTTTGCCGTGTGTTAAAAAGCAATGCACGTGTAACTGCTACAACGTTGTAGTTAAACCTTTTACATTATCAAATCAGATTAAATAAAGCACAAATGCTCGAAAATTATATTAAAATATTGCCTTTAAAGGTGAATATCAATGCGATATCTGCAAATGTATTTTTTTCTGTTTGAAGGTGGGTTTAGAAAGGTTTAGAAGGTTGACTATTGGGCTGAAGCTCGGAAAAGGATATGGTTTATGACTCATTTTGTTAAGAGCAGGAGTCACGTTACCAGCTCAACATTTTTGTATGACTCAAAAGTACGACTCAATTGAACGACGGCTCATTTAAGAGCCGAGCTGACTCCCAGTTAATGGGATCATACCCCAGAACATACCACTTCTAGCTCCTACTGCTCCCGGCTACCAGCGTGTAGGTAGGTACAAAATGTCTAAATACCAGACTGTTAGGCGCCGTTCACGTATTGTACAGTGCCTACACGTGTATATGCGGTAATTATTTTTATGCCTACACACGAATGTGGACACTTGAAAACAACTGCTTTAAGATGCGTCATGGCACCAAATATCAATTGCAAGTCCCACGGTTGTGGGCATATTTTAGCCTTGTAGAAATTAGACACCTAAACGTTGATTTTCTATAAACAAATTAGAAAAAAGGACCTTATTTAAAGGTGTTTCATCATAGAAATGCGTAAAAATACTATGATACATGTAGATATATAAACAATCTTTCCAAGTGGTTCCAAGGTTTGTCAAAAAGAGTAACAGTTCAATTGAGCCGTGACATCGTTTACCTGGAGATGTACGCTCACGGCTCATCAAAATGAGCCGGCACAAACGAACGGCTCGTTCATGAACGACTCATCGGTATTGGAATGGTCCTGTCGGTTTTCCTGTCTGTGCTATCAGTATGCCAAAGAAGGAAACTCATTAAAGAAAACTTTGGTTCAGAGTCTTAATTCAATCAATGCTAATATTGTTGAATTTGTCAAAGAACGGAGTCGGAATGGATTTTCTGAAAGGCGAACCTATTCTATTAAGCGATGGTACATTATTCAAACACGTCCGTATTCAAATAGAGTATCTTATAGACTTTATTCCACCATGATGTTATATTGAATATAGTATATTAACTTTAACTATATTATAGCCATCTATCAACTTGCTATTTCTTATTTATATTTGAGCAAAATGTTTGCATTTTCAATTCAAATAATTAATGTTGTAACTAAATCAAGAGTTTTAAACTATTCCGTGACTAGTTTTTAACATTTTAAATTGAATTTCTCGATAATATCTGCTCTAATTTTATCTTCGCAGGTGAAGTCCGAAAAGTAATATTTAAAAAAAAATTAATACCCGCTAGGCTAATTTTTTACTGCGCCATTTTTGTAGAATATCATGTTAACGATACTCTGAATGAAGTTATGAAATTTTTTTTTCACATTAACTCCACACAGGAGGCCCTGAAGAAAATAATTTCCTTCGGGGCCAATGTCATCTATGAGGATGCTGTGTGGAGGCTATTTTGAGGATATGAAGGAGTAAAATAGGAGTAGAGAGGAAACACAGAGGCCGGCAGATCGTTCCACAGACGGGCTGTAGAACTCCAGAAGGAGTCGTAGAAACGACCCGTTCATGTAAAAAAATGTCAACCGTGTTCAAATGGCGCGCATTTGGCGTGTTTCCCGACTATATACCGGTGCTGATAGGAACAACGATGTTAGTCCTTCGGAGCAACTTCCATTGAAATACCAGTAAAACAATGACAACATTTGACGCCTGTGCTCTAAAGATTGCAATTTAAGGATAGGGGAATCCATTGATGTTGGGAGAATCTATTAAACGGACCTCCAGAGTCAAGGGTTTTTTTTCAGGAAATTTGGGTCTCCAGACCAGAGTTAGCTGCCAATACTCATACATATCTGTAAGAATACTCTTTTAGAATTAAAAGACAAATAGTGTGCACGGAAAACATTTTTACTCATTTTTTTCTTCTCATTATATTATGCACTATGTTCTATTTCCCTATTTTTAAAAAAATATTTAGCAACTCTATAACTGATAACCACACCAAAACATATGCATTCTGTGAAAAAAATTAAGTGGATTATTAACACTTCCGCACTTCCTGATGTTAATTTAATAAACACGATATTGTTATTTGTAAATGTTCCAAAACAATAAATAAAGAAACATTGTATTGTGGAATGCAGGTAGAATAGTCTAGTTCTGAAATAAGATTTCGAACCTGATTATTTATATACTAGTATGTATATGGTTTCTTGAGATGATTTTCTGAGAATATTATTTTCGTATAGTTAATTCTACGCTTTCGGGCATGTTACTCCGAAAGTCCAATCTACGAGCTTAGTGTCTGGACTGAGTTTTGGTTACTCAAAAATTCCGATAGCTGATGATGTTGCTAGAAGCTAGAAGCTGAACATTTAGAATGCTCTTTGGATGTAATCGATTCCAATTTAAGTCGTATTGCACAATATTAATAAATTGTATTGAGATACATCCTTGAATGCGTGTTAGTTTCTGTGTGAAAATATAGACAAGCGTTGAATTATTGTACGTTGGATGTATATTGGACTTTCTAAAGATATATTATTCTAGTTTTACTTGCCCAAGACGTCAGCACTTTTTGAAATTTATGGCGTAAATAATATAGCAACTATGACCTAAAATATTCATGATCAGCAGATTCACTTACATGCACAATTTAGAATACCATGTAACAATTTAGAATAAGCTAGGGGTATAAATAATCAAATGTAAAGTAAAAATATCAAAAGAGCAAGAAAATCTAATTATAATCTGACCTAATATAGCCCTTGTATTTTTTCGGCATTCACTATATAGCAATTTCTAGAAATCAAAAAAAAAAAATTAAGTAAACAAGATAATAGCTCCCTGTAAATCACCTTTACTAACCATGTTTCCTATTAACTTTGACTCCTTCCACCGCCCACCCCCCTCACCAAATCACCACTCCCTCTACCCTCACCTAATTTCTGTACTTGTCTAATTTAACTTAGTTTTAAGAACGCTCGTCAATGGCACGGTTGTGTCGAAACCGGTAGCGAATTTATTAATCCAAAAATAGCAAAATTAAAACTTCCAAACAAAATAACCTAATATAATTAGAAAATAACATTTATATTACATGCATGCAAATTAAAAACACAATTTAAAATATTCACGAGTAGCAGACTCACTTAGATGAACATTTTAGATATTGTAATATAACAATTTAGATACTATGGGTGTAAATAAACAAATATCACGTAGGTACAAATAACAACAGAGCAAGAGAAAATGATGTGATATTATATAAATTATTTTTCACTGGATACTAAGGGATTTAAATAAAAAGGGGAGAAAACCGCAACTATATAAGCTATGGAGGATTAAAAGAAAAAATGTCCTGAAATTCTCTTTTAAATCGGATAAGATTTTTTGAATAATTTTGTTTTTAATTCCCGTTTGAACTCTGCTAAATTCTGGATGTTAGCAATATTTGGGGGAAGCTTATTCCATATGACCGGGCAGGATATACAAAAAGCGCGATCATAGTACACGGGTTTATTTGACCAAGAGAGTTCAACTAATCAGTTAGCACCATTCAAATCTGCTGACCTAAAAGAAAGCTGTCTATCACCTGGGTCTTGTCGGACACATAGTTCAAAAATGATATTTCAAATAGCTGACGATGGAATTGACGCAGTGAGCTAAAAAGAGTGACGATTACCTCCAGTACCTATATTGAAAGAGGTAAACGTATACGTTCCCAAAAAGTATACTTGTGGGAGATCTCATGCAGAATTTTATGGTCCAAAAGCGAGAACTTTGGCTTACCAGAACACACCAATCAGCAACAATGCTGCATTGACCGTTCGAGGTCACTTGCAGACGGTTTTGCAACTATCTTTTGACCCATGTCACAAAATAGTTGTAAAACTACCCCATGAATTTTTTTATTTTTCTATCAACCTTTTACTTCTTGTATGTATGATATATATTATCATCGTTAGTATTATTCAAATCATTTATATGCCAATGTTTACTTGTACTATTTGTTATTTCTGATAGTCCATGTATATTTTTTATGATTTCTCATTTACTGTAATGTATTCTAAATCTGTAATCTCTATAGTATATTGATTTACAACTGTTTTATGTAGACCATGGAAAATACGTATATAAATAAATAGGAAAAAAGCTTCATCTATAAATTTTATGACGTTCGAGCTCACTGTTCGAGAGTATAAATGAGTCTAGAAAATAGAATTTTCAGATTTATACCAAGGTAAAATATAGAAGAAACTATGGCATACCTACGAGGAATCTATTTTTGGCATATCGCTGTTGGCATTTATGCAGTGAATACCAAGAAGCATACCTACAATTATGTAGGTATACCATTTAACAAATAACACGCAGAAACAAAAGACGTATAAATAAATTTAAAATGCAAGCTCATAATTAGTACATGCCAGTTTCTCGTTATTTATGACTAAAGAGAGATATTTGTTATCGCTGTAGGAGTCATTAGAGCCAATGGGCGCTTGATAAATGCTCAATACGTCTGCTAAATAGGCAAAAATAATAATAACGGGGTGTCATGTCAGTTCACCAAAGTATCGCCCGGCAGTCGTGGGCTTTGCATTGAATTTCTAAGACAATAATAATATTTCGTGTTGGTCCTAAATCACGAACCGACGTGTATAAATATTACATTGCACACTCATTACCGACGTTTATTCATTGAAGAAATATTGCGTCCGAAAACATCAACACGTTTTCTTTTGATCGAGTAGGTGTAACTTGTAACTCATTTGTTAAATAGGTAGATTCTATCAAAACAACATACAATTTATATTACATCACATAGCATTGAATTAGCAACAGTGATTTATTGACTCAAAAAAACTTGTAACGTCTGTATTGAAGTTCACATTGCATCAGTACACATTGGCCAGGTCACAAGTGAATTATTTCAAACGTCTAGGTATATAGGTACATTAATTACTACTGCAGAGTGTTTAAAATTACTCAATTGTTTGTAAAGCTGTAAAACATACTAATGGTCACGTATTTTGTAAGTGTGTATGTTTGTCGATAAGGCATTAGACGATATTAAAATAAAGCTGGTTAACGGCATCAAATTTTCCTTGGAGATTTTGTAGATGATGGAATGAATACAATTTCCAATTATATCATATTACTTATTTCCTTCTGTAACTAATCAAGTAATAATTATGTTTCGGCGTATAATTTTAGAATCATTTTGATTCACCCCATCATTAGGAAGAAGGTAAATAAATTATTCCCTCTTCCGACCTCGTAATATTATATTATCCATAACGATTATTTAAAATCGTCTCAGTAAACTGTAAAACCACTTTGAAATGAAACCAGACTTACGCGTGTGTGGTAAAAATAATTACCAATTTATAAATAAATCCTACCGGAAATAAGATATTCATGAATATTGATTATTTCTATCATTACGTACATACACAAGATGCATAAGGTATGCAGGAAATATCCAAAATATATACAATATTTACGGATGAAATGCATCCACGCATTCCGAGAGTTCTGATATTAGGCTAGAATAATAAACACTTTAAAAATCAATTCATAATAATACATTCCTACTGGGGCCATAAATATCTTAATGCAGTCGGCACCATATTCGTTTAAAGCGTGCAGAATGAGGTAGCTATTCGTTTTTTTTTGTTTTTGTTTTTGAGAGTTTAAAATTTCATTGGTCTTAGACAAAACTTGTTTAACTGCTACGGTAGTTTGTCAACAGACACATAAATTACGCGGCTTTTTGTGTAAAAAATAAAATATCGTACATAAATCTTAATAAAACGGTGGAAGAATAAAAGAGCAAAAGTTCTTGTAAGAAAACAAAGAAACATAAAAATTATAGGTTCATAGAATCAATACGAGAAATACCCAATAAAAATAAGCATAGCATGGCAATTATAACAAAATTATACATTGCATGTTCTGTCATAAAAATGCTTTGTGAAGCTCTTACATGTTTTTTTTCATGGGAATTCAGCGTACTATCGTAATTATTACGAACTATTTATTATCAGGCAAGGATTTTGTTTGCATTTTGTTTAATTGTATTGAAAAGGACACAGCTAAGAGAGCGCGTACGTAAGTAAATAAATAAATATATATATAATATTAATATGAAAAATAATTTAATAAAAATAATAATATAAATGATTTATTTTATAATTTCTAATATAAATTTGTTATTCAATGTTTTGCAATAATTTTTTTATTAGTATTTTTGATTAACCGCTTTAATTAATTTTGATTTATGTTTATAATTTGTCTATTCTTAAGTGTATTTTAAATTCAAATATACAAAAAAAAAAATATTGTCGAATCAAACTACAATACTAGATATTCCAACCAATCCAATTATATTATTCCACCAACAAAAAAATCAATGGCACAGTCACAGTTTAATTTCCTTTCTCCTAAAATCTTCAATAATTTAACAATTGAAATAAAGGCAATAATTAAATACCACAGTTTTAAGAAGGCGCTTGGGGACTTTTTAATTAGTGATTGCGATAGTGTTAGTGGCCTATTTCTCGTATTCAGATAGAGGTGTATACATTATTTAGGTGTGTGGGTATATATGTGTATGTTCATTTGTACGTTCATGTGTATGTGTGTGTTTATGTATACATACATAAGGATGTGTGTATGTGTGTGTACATATGTGTATGCGTACATATGTGTATATATGCGTACATATATGTGTATATTATATTCGTATGTGTTTGCGTGTGTATGTATGTGTGCACCTATGTGTACATGTGTACATGCTTGCACATATAAAAATAAAAGAATGTATATTTTTGTGATCTAATCCCTACGCATGTCTTTTTATTTTTTTTATCTTCTACTTTCTTTTATAATTTTTCCAATTGTCAGCATGTTAATATACTTAATGTAATAAATACATATGTTTACACTAGACTTCATACAAAGTATTTTGGCGCTCTCGCAGCAGCCGGCAGCTTTTTATAAGCGCTCCAGTTTATCTGGGAAATATTGCTTAGTTCTTAATTTTTCCGGTGTTAAAGTAGCGTAAAATAACCGCAATAATTTATAGGTTACATTTATAAAAATCATATAATTTTAGTGTGGCCGTTTCGGGCTTAAATCAAGTTTATAATAAAAAATCAAATAAAAACCCAAATATTTTAACTTCAAATCTGTCACGTTGTTCTAAACTAACCCAAAAGCATCGGTCGGTCGAAGCGTTCGACACATGTGCTTATTAAAAGACCTTTTTGCTTGTTAAAAGTGTCCCAAAGTGAATGATTTACAATGTTATTCTTTGAACTGTGGTGATTGTAAACAATATCGTATACGAGCTAGACAACTCAAACTTAATGGTGAATGTGCTATTTTGGAGCCTTTAATAAGCTGCAAAGATATCGCTGTATAACCTTGAACCCTGTACCACAACTGCAATCCGCAAAATTAGACTTCGTGGCTACCGAGAAAGGCGCAATAGGAAATAAAAACATTTGACGAGAAGATCTTCTGCTGTCACAGCGACCTGAGTTCTGACCTCCAGTTCACGGAGCAGATCCGGTGCATCATGCGGCCCACGGACGTGCCTGAGAAGGCTGCTCCGCGGCCTGCTGTGGTCCACCCCCCACAAGGATACCACCGGCTGGGGCGAGAAATAGACGACACGCTGATGTGGTCTTTCCAGATCCTGAAGCCGGCCGACGAGCGCCACCTGGCGTATGGGCAAACCAACACCGAGCGTCCCGTCACGCAGCCCAGGGGAGTCACCAACAAAGACAAAGAAGATTGGAAGATAGGATCAGTACCCCCGGCCCCCGTCCTCACCCGCCGCCCAACTTCACATAACTCCTATCATTCGTATTAGCGTCTTGCAATATATCGTAAGGAATAAATACAGATAGCTTCTATTATTTTTTTTTTCAATTAAACATGTATGAAAACTTAGACCAAGCCGTATTTAGTTTTGATAATTTAACTGCATCCTTTATATAAATAATGTGTAATGATAGTGTCCAAAAAAAAAAAAGTCATAGATTTAATATAGGAATAATGTAAGAATAGGAAGTAAGATTTGTAAAGCGCCCTTGAGGTGATTTTTCACAAAAACGGCGCTATAAAAATCATCCGAATATTAATTATTAATTATTAAAGTAACTATACTCCATTGGTCACCATAAAACAGGCAGCTGCCTAGTATGGTGATCTAATGTATCTACTCCATGTAAATGTCTCCATTAAATATCATGTATTTTATAAATAAAAAATAAAAAAATAAGTAAAATTGTTAAATTTTTTTATCATTTGTATATAACTGAAATTATTTTTTTGTATTCATATATTCCCGAGGATGACAGCATTGATGTCGAAACATGTAGAAATATTTATATATTTTAATAAAAGTGGTGTAAACAAAGTATATTTTTTAATATATATATACATTTTTTTTTTGAAAGATAAATATTTCCTGGCTACGAATAACCTGACAATATTTAAAAATCACAGTTAGCTTAAGATGTTTCTTGTGTAGTGATGGAGGGCCAGCAGAGGAGTTAATTAGTTGCATGTTGAATATTGAAGTTACAAGATTCTTTAGCTTCGTATAACCAAGAAAATATGTTTTACTTAAATTTATTTTGGAAACATACAGTTATTTTAATACACATTTTTAAGAATAAGGTTATTACCAGTGAAGTTTTTGATATATGAGAACAAAAACATGAATATTTGTAAATGATTACAAGAAAAAAGAAAAAAAATGGTAGCGAAATTGAAAATCACATAATTAAATAAACCCTATTTTCTTCAAATTGTAATAATTTTGTGGCGTCATTAATAATAAAATAAATAATAAGTATTTTGGTATTTATTTATTAAACAGTGGTGTAAACAGAATACATATTTAATTAATCTGTTTTTAACCGCCCTGCCTTTGGGTTATTTTTCAAAAAGTAGGTAAAAAAACATCGGTTTTTTTTTCTACGTGCTTGGAGTATCACTGATTAGTGGCGTGACTTGTATGGGAGAATACGAAAACAACCGAACGCATCCGTTAGCTTCGGCTTACCTCGGCATACTAAAAGCGATAACGCAGGAACGAACTCGATGTATACGACGTATCACGAACGTTTTGTGGGTTTCGGTTATCGTTATTTTTTAACCTGAATGTACGGGATACGGTTTGTTGCGTTCGGGCGATGATATAGCGGCCGGATCACGTACGTTCGTATGGTTAGGGCGGTTTAAATATATATACGTGTTACCACACAAGACTCCCAACTGCTTCCAACCGTTTGGGGCCAGTGAGACCATGTACTTTACTAGTGGCTGAACCTATTGAGGACGATTGGGGCGGTAGAGATGGGGAAGAAGGAAGGTGGGGAAGTACCTGGCTCTTCAGATCTGGTCACCAAATACGGTTAAATCCATTTCAGGGAATATAGGGCGATACTGACATTATCTACCACTCTGGACCGTGCCGCAAATATACTAGACATTATTTTTAATTAACAAATTGTGAAATAACACAGTTCCATCAAATAAAATTTACTAGTCTACAGTTTAGTCTTTACTTATCTAGTTTCTAAGAAACAAGAAGTAAAACAATTAAATATATATACACAGATAACTTTAAATCTAATAATACAAAAATCAATATAACACATAGCAGGGCTAGGGAGTTATAACTAACATTGCGATTTTTTTTTCTGTCATGGATTAAATAAATTATTAATTTACTAATTATGTGGGTAAACATTGATTTGTTTATAGGTGTAATTACTATTAGACGGTTATGCATGATATAAAACTGTCGTAATGTAATGAGACATTGACACCAATTTTTTCCAACTTCTTTTCTGAGCTGTTAAGGAAAGTCTACATTGGATAAATGGCTTTAGTGTAGGTGGGTTTGTGTTACAAAGTAACCAGCTGTCCTTTCAATGAACGTGCAGTATTTATAAAGCGAGATTCTTCAAAGGAAGCGAAACTTTTTCTCTTGTGAATTCAACGGCGAACCGTTGGTCAATTAATCAATTAACATAATGATTGATCTTAAAAAGCAACCTGTTCAATTAATTCGAATAAGACTGTGATATGCTTGATGTCCGTTTCGTAATCTTCAGCTGCAAACATATTAATGAAAATGGATGAGCAACTGTAGAAAAAATGAAATACAGATCACAACTTACAATAATATTTAGATAATCACTGCGGTTTTCACAATAAGCACTTCGTCTTCATTCAATAAGCCGATAATATTCTTTATTATTGAATTAGAGAGGAACAGTCTGAAGCCAAGTGTCCTGTAATGTGTTATCTCTAATATTGCAAATGAGCTCGTACCTCTGTTTTTAACCTCGCAAGGGTGAACATATATACTTGTGACATCTGTCGGTGACTCTATAAATAATTAGCACTAGTGAACATTAGAGCCATCTATGCAAATATCACAATTAAAAACTGTTATTCCCATTTGAAATATCTATGTTTCTATTCGTAATACTGATCTTTCTCCAGGGCAATACTGAGTGTATCGACAACTCTGGGTAATACAGTTTCCTTGCATCCTTTTTATTGTAAATTTAATAAACATGCGACATGACCATGTAAATATAAGTTTTTAATAATATAACACTCTAAATTTTAAATTGTCCAGAGCCAGTAGAATTATGACAGCCCTGTTTAGGGGAATATTTTGCTGATGATAGTGGGGTAGAGGAAGGAGCCCGAAGGTAAGGGGTAAAAGTGAATTATCTGGCAACTAAACATATCTAAAGAATAAGATGCGGCAATATACTACGGATTTAAGTATTTTTTTAATGCTAAGAGTTTAGCTTTAGCTACGGAAGTCGTCAATTAACGTATCTTCAGATTATCACGTCATTTGATTGAGAATTTTTTGTTAAAAAAAAAACCATATGTTTAAAATACATTATTTATGAATGTTGATAGAGGATCACGGAGTGATATTTATTATGACTATTTATAATCAATTACATTGGCATTAAATAATATTCGCGATGACAGAGTGGTGATATAATGGACTAGACTCCTTACAAATAAAAATATTTTCATAGGATAATAAATTTGAGGCTTTCCGCTTTTAGCAACCAATAGCCGACTAATCATTATACCGCTTGAAATATTCAAGGAATCTGGGGAGCAGAACTGAAGGGAATTACTTATCTCTTCACATTCACCGCACTGAATACGTTAACGGGCAGTTGAAAGTGCAGTATTTCATTTGTGGACACTGCAATCAATTGCATTTATCCGATAAAAGGAATTTTGCAGCTTCTTTTTGCAAGTCTCAAACGAAATAACGTAAACGGTTCGATGATAATACAAGACAGGGCTCGTCTAAAGTTTTAGGAACACAGCCTCCAATTTAAATCTATTATTGTAAGAAGATATTAAATGGATAAAAAAAATTTTTTCATCACGAAACTTTCAATACGCTTGGCTCGTGTCTATGCTGGGTCGAGTTTTAGAAACGCCGCTTCCATAAATCAATTAAAACAAGAATGTACGGAACGAACTTTTTTTGCTGATTTTGCAGTATTTTTTCCTTCATTAAAACTGATTCATAATAAGACAGGACTCGTGTTAAGTAAGAAACAATGGTTTCAATCTAAATCAATAAATTATTAATAAATGAATTAAAAATTACTTTGTATTTGACACATTATTATTTTTTAATATGAATACCGCACCGGAGTCCCAACTGCTCCCAACCCTCTGGAGCCAGTGAGACTATGTCATCCCCAATTGGGGAATGTTGTGAGGCTTAAAGTTTTGAGGAGGGGAAGGAGAAGGGGAAGAGGAAGGTTGGTAAATACCTGGCTATTCAGGTCTGGTCACCTAATACGCCTAAAAGCCATTTCAAGCAACGTTTCAATTTTGAATGGTGGTCTTTTACCAGGGCGATACTGAGAGTATCTTCTACTCTGGAACGTGCGCAAATATACTACATATTATTTTTAAGCGAATTAATTGGGGAACAGCACAAATTAATTAAATAAAATTTACTTGCGCACGCCGGGATTTGAACCCGCGACCTTCGGATTCGCAGTCGAGAGCCTTACCCCTCGACCACGTAGGCCGTCAAATATAATATACGAGTATCCATATTAATATGTTTCGAAAGCGATGCTTTCCTCATTAGGAATATGTAGAATACTAAAAAATAATAATGTCAAGTATAGACAAATGATAAACATAGAACACAATAATGTAAGAATAGACAAATTACAGACATAAACAAAAATATCGATTAAAGTGAGTAAGTAATTAATCAAAAATGTTAACAAAAAATATTATAAAACATTGAAGAACAAATTTATTTGGAAATTAAAAAAGTTTTATTTTTATTTTTTAATATTAATATGAAAATTTATTCGAGAAATAGCTATTTAAAAACAATGTAATGTTTTGTTTTTTTAAATTACTTTTAATTTCTAAAATAAATTTGTTTAAAAAGACATTCGGTGGGTTTTTATGCACATGTTGGATTTTTTTGTTTGTTTATTCGAATGAGATAAAAAAAAACAGAACTTCACACAGGAGGCCGCGTGGAAAGTAATTTCCCTTATATCATATTTGGAGATGCTGTGTAGAGGATCTCTTTGAGATAATGCCATGTATTTTTATAAACACGTAGTTATGTATGACGTGAAATACTCGCGTAATTTAAAACGATGTTAAAAAAAAACTTCACTAAACTGGTTTACAAGTACGTTGTCAAATTGGATGAATAAAAATATCACTGCGAAACGTGTCTGTACGGATACGGATTTCTATATTTGCTGTGGGTAAATTTATTTAAATTTACATGAATTGAATAAAATATCACGCTTTTAACAAGTTTTAAGTGAAATTTTAAGCCTCAGTTTAATTAGTTTATTTTCCTACATAGCTACTCGCATGTGTAAAAAAAAATCTTTTATACGGGTTCCCTTCATCACAGTTACATTTAAAATCAGGCACAATATCTACATCAAACATTTGAATTGAACCACATATATTTTTTTACATAAATTAGCGGACTGAAAACATTTTGCAAACTGCGGATTAACACAAAGCGGCCACGTTTAAAAATAAAAAGGGCGCTTGGAAAATTGAAAGATTAATGAAAGCTCCGAGATTCTATGTAGCAAGGGAATTGCCGGCTGCATTGTGCACGCTCTCCGAATCGCAAATGATAAAACCTCCCATAAAGTATTCAGCCGATGATCCCGATTGCCCATCAGGCATGTTTACTTAGAAGTGGATTCGTGTGACACAATACTCCTTCGTCCTGCCTTATACGTTATACGGATGCGGATGGGCAAATCGATTTGTGATGCATAGAAATCCACTATTTGCCGGCTTTGCATATTTTCAATTTTCTCAGTACTCTCCAACATTCAATATACGATTTAACAAACATAGTTTCATTTCAGTTTTGACGAGCGTTAAGCTACCATCTACGATTGTGTGCAGTAGAATCGTTTTAAAGATATTATTGCTTGTGTAGTGTTGTACCTTATCGTTGGGCTACTGCGGAATAAGGGGGGACTGCGGGCGGGTGTTCCAAATTATCTCGAACCAATACGTACCAATATTGGTGTGCACAAATACACTCAAACGTACGCTCCTAAAAATGATTTTCCTGTACCAACTAGGTTCGAAAATGAATATTTTATAACAAATGAAATGTATGGTTTTTTCACAAATTTTCATAAAATAATACATTTACAGGTGGGCAAAAATCCTCTATCTGATTTATATCTGAAATAACTTTTAAACGAAGTGATGAAAACAAAAACAAAATAATTAAAATTTATGATTAATTAATTCATCATTTACATTAGTTGTGGAAAATAATATCGGTGTATGTATACCATTATAATTCATGCACGCGTCGGCTCTTTTCATTTTAGTTATTCATATTTTTTTGGCATTTTAAATATTGAGTTTTTTTCTGTCATTTTTTGATATTTGTACCTTTTTTGGCATTTTTGCAAAATTTGGTCAGCATAGCACGAATATTGGCAGCTGTTAGAGCATAGTGAACTAAAAGATATATTTAAAGCACATTTTTTTAAATTTATTTTGCAATTTTTAGAGATATTGGACCGAGAAAATACAGACATCCATTTTTTTCTACTTTATTATTATGTATCGGATATATTAAATTGATTTTTTTTCATATATCTTGCTTTTTATAATTTTTCCAATGTTATTTGCCTCATATCCGGTCGATTTTTATTGTTTCCCTTTCTTTTTCATCCGCTATTTAGTGTAGAGGGATATTGATGAGCCTATGTGCCATTGAATGGTAAGCTTATTTATGAGACCGAGGATCAGTTGAGTTTGCATTTATTGTTGTATCTGTCAAAGTTGGTTTTATAAATATTTCGAAAGTATGTGCATTATTACTTCTACCAATTGCAAGATATAAGAAAAATATATTTTACCTTCGATCTCATGTGCAACTGTGAAGCAGATTTTATTATTAACGGTGTTGGCCCGGTTACTGAAGATATCTAACTGTCGGTTGGTGCCTATCCAATATATGAGGATATCGTCTACATATCTGATATAGTACGGTATGTATTTATCTAAGGAAGATTTAAGGATTATGTTTTCAATATAATCCATAAATATCTGTGCTAGAAGTGGACTTAACGATGATCCCATGGGAAGACCATCGTTTTTGAGTTAGGGTAGGCGACAGTTATATACGATATAACAAAATTTAAAAAATTAACAACGTTATTAATTACCTTCAAATGAACGGTATTTTATGCCAACCTGTACTATGTGTTATTAAAAAAATGACCTTTTTTTAATTTGCACTTCGATCTAAAGTGGAAGACTCTCTCAAGAAATAGATTTTGCTTTGTTTAGTGCCAAGTTCTGAATAACTAGATTATTTTTTATTTCCCTCATTCATAACCTTCAGTATAATAACATACCCCAGAGGAGGTTGCCGTAGTTTCACTGGCTCGGGAGAATTAGCCATGTTTTGCGGAAAACTTGGTAGAAATCTTACTATTGATCAATTTCGCCTATAATAATAACATTATGTGTAAAAGGTTTTACAAAGAGTAAGTAAATAGATAATATAAAATCCTTGCGATGTTGAAATTCATATGACTTCTAAGCTTTGCTTGGTTAGGATTATTTGGAAGCTGTGAGAATTATGTACGAACCTGTATATTTTTTCGAGTGGTTAGGAATTTTATCACGGAACTTTTTCAGATAGCTTGTTTTTAGAGAATGAATTTTGTTAGCATCCCGAGTGGGGCAATTCAAGCGGAGAATTTATCGCGTTGAAAAAAATCCGCCCAACCAACGAGAAACTAGAAACATAAATAGTTAATATAATCAAAAACCTGCCAAAACATGTCGAGGTAAGTACCCCGTAACCTTAAAAAGAGTAATCTCTAGCTATTTGAATTCTTAATAAACGTATACAGAACGCAGCGGACTAGGTTAAATTATTTACAGTTCAACAAAACCTCAATCGTTTCAGTAAAGTAACTCGGCTTAACTTGAGAACTGAGAACCCGATAACATGGTAATTAAGACTAATCTTTGCAAAGTTCCAGTAGGGAATGAAATTAACTTAGCTACCTACTTAAATTACCTGTTACATCCATTTACAAGCTGCTTTGATTTATGACTGACAATACACCCCTCAATTAAAGCGTAAATTACTGTATATTGACATTGGAAGCGGATTTGTATTTTCTCAAATTATAAACCATTTAAGCGTGCGAATCATCGAGATTAAATCATTAAAACACTTAATCGGTTTTAGGATCCAACTTGAAGAGGTACGTGTTTGAGGTGATTAACTTTTGTCAACAGCGTTAATAGAAATACATTTGGAAAACACACGCTTCTTAATATTTGAAGAGAATGTTTGAAGGCAGATTGTCTGATGTTTATAGAAAACATCATTCGGTAGACACTTATTTAAACAAACTCTTACTGACGACATTTTTCGACTTTTCGTGGGTGCGTGGAGAATTGGAATGTGGAGAAATTGATAAGTACATCTTTAATTAACTTACTTTTTTGTCGCTTTTAATAATATTTCTTTGTTTCATTTATATAATTTATAACAACGTAATAATAAAGCGGAGGATCTATATGTGGGAAGCAACAAAAACACACGAACCGTTAGCTCGGCGTTATAAAATTTGTACTATTTTCATCAGCTAGATCTGCTAGATGTTATGAAATATTTATTTGAAATAAAAACACGTTTATTATCAAACACAAAAACATAGTGGAAAAAAACGTTAAGTCGGAAATTTGACGGTTTGATTTAATAATGCAGTACTATGAATCCCTTTACACTTTATATACTGGCAGAACACACGAAGTTGTGGTAAATTAAAAAAAAATTGTCTAATCTCTCTAAATAAAAATGAATATTTGTCTGTCTGTCCTCAATTTTCTCGAAAATTACTCGACCGGTTTCGCTGATAGCACAGTTTATTTTTATTAGCTCCGGGAAGATTTAGAGAATAGTTTGAAAGAAATGCAATATGTAAAACAGTTGATATATTGTTTTAAAATTAGTATGAAAAACATTGAACCCGCCATGTTTTATTGAGGTAAGCGCATAGATATATCACTCTGGCTAGCAACAGATTACATATTCAAAAGAAGAAGGTTAGTTTGGGTAGAATATTTTCAAAGTGGAAAACACAAGTAGATACCCACTGAAGAACTTTATTATTTAGATATATTTTGAAAAAAAAAATGTTTGGAGTGAAATAAAATTTTCAAATGAACGTTTCTTTATTTCTTTTTTTTAGAGATAGTAATAGTCGTCACAATGCATTACTTTCGCTGTCAAATCAATTATGCCACCAAAACGACAAACAAGATTTCACAACTTCATACTTTATTAAAAAAAAAATCCTACTAATCATTATTTTTTTTTAAAAGAAACAAAGCAAATATTTTTGTCATAAAAAAAACGTTAAATCGATTATGCGTTATAAAAACATTATTGGATTTGACAAATAAGTTTAAAACTGGTACAATTTTTTGTGTTTTATTAAAATCCATAAAAGCAGGTTTTTAAATCAACTAAAAAAACTACTTTCTTTCATCTATGAATAAATAGGGAAATTCAATGCGTGAATAACGTTTCAATCTAAGCTGCCTGTGTATTTTGTAATAAGATCTTTCCATCACGGTCGGAAGAGCGTCGTTGAATAATGACACGTTCAAAGTATTTAGTGTCCTCCTAATGAGCATCCATTAAACATTAACCAAAGGTTTTTTGTAAAGGGTTCCATTCAGATTCACTTTCTAGTCACAAACAATTAGCTAGAGATGAATGGCTAAAGTATACCTACTTTAAATACTGTACAGATATACATACAGGTATTTAAATACATAATAACCCACGGTGAACACCTGTCCAGAGGTATGTATGTTATTAATGTCTAAGCACTCTCGCGTTATATCAAGTGTTAAGTATTGTTCAGTGATTTATTCGGCACGCAAGGCTATTTTTTCAAAGGGGAAAATTTATGTAATTTTTAGATTTATAACCTATTAATTCATATTAAAAATTTTGTAAAGTGCAATGCTTTTTTAATTTGGTTAAACTCTTCCTTGCCACTGCTGTCAACTGACTTGACATGTTTCTAATTATTTCAATAAGTCTGTAAATATACTGAACATATAGTTCATATTTTAGGTGTTCCTCAGAAATACATTTATGTATTGGATAAAATTATAATATAACATTAATCGAACGCAGCTGAAGAAAAATGTTTTGTTGAAATATTGCCAAAAAAAATAAATTATGTTTACGTATATCTGTGTGCGTTGATAACTTGCCGAGTGGTGCGGTAGTAGCGAGAGGCGTACGAGGTTTTGCTCACCGTGTTAAGATCCGTAGTAGCCGGCGCTCTGCCGGCTGTAATGGACGTATCATGCATTTTATTCGTGGCCAATGAATTTTCGTCGTTTTCAGCATACACAAAATTTTACTTATTATTAATAAAATGAGTTGTATAAGTTATAAATGTGAACTATTCATTTATCCATCTAAAAAATTACGAAATTCTAAATGTGTATCCTGTACACTGAGTGTACATCACCGGAGCTCGAGGGATTTAGCATCGTAAGGAAGAGTTAACGAACTTTTCCTCTCTAGCAATCGAATTCTTTTACATGGTTTATGTTTTTTAAGATTCAATCGAAGATCTGAACTAAAAATGCAATTCTGATACCCTAACGCAAATACATATTTCTATTGTTTTCCATGTTTTATTTTCTAATTTTAATTCTCCTACCTACCTACCTTATACCTAATATATATCTTAATACAGACGGCTCTCCTAGATAATTCAGAAGTGCTAAGATAAGGTATTTAGCAAATTTAAATTGGTTGTTAAAACATGTAAACTGACAATTCTGATAATTCATGCTAGGGTCACAGAGTCGAATATTTATATTTATATTTTGATAGGTACTGACAATTCGTGGTGGAAATTCATTAGAATGATTTATTAAAACGATTTTTAAACTTCTGCCCATTTTTCTTTTAATCTAATTTCCGATTTCATCTAAAAAAAATTAACAATCGTTTAATAAATCATCAAAGAGTTTAGTTTAGCATTTTTGTTAAGCTTAGATCTAAGACGAAATCTAAGATATTGTAAAACTTGAACAATAATTAGCGATGTGTGGAGGTTAACCCAAAAGATCGACCGTAGATATAGCAATATAAGTTATTATTATTATTGGAGACTGGGTGGAAAATCGAGAGAATTCTCGATTTTGACCTAATGGCCCGAGGTTTGAGTTACACCACCGGGAGCTTAATGTCGGTTTACCTATTGTAACTCAAGGGTTAGTTGCACAACGTTACAAATACACAATGTGATTAATCAGTTACAATATTAGTTTCACATACTTAACAATGTTGTTCATTGCATCATGCTATATTATGTAGGAATATGTACGTACCTAAGAAGACTCGGAAGCGTCTTTGTATTTATCTAATCGGCTTATTGTTAAAGAAAATGCGCTCTATTAAAATGTTTTATGGGATTTTTTAAAGCTGAAGAGACTTTATTTTTCGATAAAAGTAGTGGGGATTTGAAAGAATAAATCTTTTCGACTACTGATAATAAGATCCTGTTAACTTTTTGTCTCAAGATGCCGTGTAATTGGCGTGTACATAAAATATGTATAAAACTTTCAAGGCAGCCAAATATTTGATTTATTATACACTGATAAATAATATTACTCTGGATAAATTCCGTGTGGAATACCAACTTACTGTATAAATTGTTTGTAAACTACTTCGAATATCTTCCGTTGACTTTCCTCTCACTCTCATTTATACCCATGTCTGACGGTATTCCCAAGTCAAAACTGTCTCGTTGAAGCCTGTAAAAGAAGGTCCGTTTCATCTAAAAAAAAACAATTATAATTAATTTCTTCTTTGAACACTGAAATCTACACGAATTATCACATCAAACGTAGTCTGCAACGTTCTTTTGGTTAAATGGTGTGTTGAGTAAGTTGTACGTTCGCATAATTTGATATAGTGAATTCGGTGAAAAGGAACGATATTCGCCCGAGAGCGGTGAAGAAGCGGTAGACACTGTAGACGGGCGACACGTACGGGCGGCTCACCCGACATTCCGCCAGACTATTAATATATGGGAAGATGTTTGCTATTTTTCACTTTGGAAGCCACGACTTGGTATTCTCGTTGAATCATCCAAGTCTCGTGCCGCCAAACGCCAAATAATACAATTTTGTCAAAGACACGTCAATGGTTTCCGGTGAACGTTTTGCTGTATTTCTTATAAGGGGCTTTTATGTTATGCATCTTTCCAAACTAGGATAGGTATACAAATGTCAGGTTTTTCAGATCAATAACCTCAGATAAGTAAACTGAAGCAATGGTAAAAACTAGCCTATCTAATTAAATCAGTTATAAATTTTGGTTTTTTTCGACCTAAAAATAACATTGTGGCATTCGACTGAACTTTTTACGGCATTTAAATCATGTCTACCCACGCACTTTAATTTTGAACACGAAAAAAATTTACTAAAAAAACCTGTTGATAATACTCTTACTTTAACATGGTCTCAAAAATACGTTATACAGAGAACTAAGTAAAGGAATTCACGAAAAACGTTTTTAATTTTTTGTTTTTTCATTTAGATTTTTGATTGCATTTTTTTATTTATTTTACTCTAAAGGAATTAGCTTTTAAAAAGGCACCTACATCATTCCTAATTAAACCGTTTTTGAAAAAAATAATTTTTAAACGTTTTCATTCTTACTCAATCATGATTCTGTAAATGATCCTTATATATATATATCTTTTGTATTCATATTTATATTGGCACAGTAGTAATGTTCTGTTAAGCCGGTCATTTGTAAATTACGTCGCTGCAAAACGTTTATTCGATCGGTGCTTTTACATAGTAAAGGCATTTATCTTTTCAGATTCCCGTTAAGATTGGCTTATCATATAATATCTTTTCAACATATTATCATTTAAAAAATACGGACTTTACTTATGTTATGACTATTTATCCATTTTATACATACATGAAGCCTACGAGACTAAATCAGTAATTATGCTGTTTTGTGCGTGCTTTTTTGACCTTCGCAGGTAATTATTTCCGTGTCTCGATAGGCAAACCCATACTAATATGAACTTGATGGACTCTTGAGGGAATTTAATGCACAACGAACTGATGTAGTGCGCATGCTCTTACTCTTCTTGCGTTTTGAATGCTGTTAATAACTCTCTCCGTTATGTGTTTCTTAAACATCATTATGGATAGATTGCAAATATACATCTTAGTTAAAGAATATTTGCAATAAGTTAGCAATACGCAGTTTTTACCGTAAAACTGTAATATTTTTTTAATGAGAGACTGTCATTTAGTTTGTTTGATCGAGTGTAAGCAGATTATTAGTCTTTTTTTATTGTTTTATTGTCTGACTGATATGGCCAGTCCAATATTAAAGAAAACATTAAAAATAAAACAATGCAAAATGTCTAAAATAAACCATAACATCAGTTTTGAAAAAGAAATGCGTATAAGTCTAATGTTTTAATGCGACTACGCCCAGGCAATAGATAAAATAGGCCAGTGTTAACGTCGTAAAAGTTGATTAATTTATCGATATATTAAGCAAAGGTGAGCGTGCTAGGAATATAGAAAAACACACGTCTACGCTTTACAGTATACAGCTTAGTTTAACGTATTGATTCTGATTAGTTGTCAATTTGTCTGGTCATATTTAAATTTACAGGAGGACGAACATGTTAACCAAATGTTTTTATTAAATATTAAAAAAAAAATGTACGGTCTTAATAGCAATTCTAAACATTTCAGTCTAGTAAACATTTAACATCGAAAGTTGCACTCTAATAAACGAATAAATTCAACCTGGTATTGAAACAGTACCTACACGATAATTATTTGTTAGACCTTCTAATATGTATTATTATGTACGTTCACTGCTCAAAATTCTAGAAAAGTATGATTAAAAAAATATATAAATTACAATTTTTATTAGAAAGTCTTATGAGCGGTACTCACTCCGTTTTTAAGCCTATACCAGAGTGAGTTCTATCAATTTGTGCGAGAGAATGTAGGACGTACCGATGGTGCACCTGCCTACTTAGAATTATAGCGCATTATTCATATTATGAAACTACATTCGTTTGTATGTTTACTGCTTAGCTATGTACTATGGCTGCATGGGAAAGTTTTCCAAAGCAAATACTCAATGTATCTATGCCCGATTACGGATGATTTATTTAAATGTGGTTGATTTGTATTACAGTATAATATACAGGTAAAGGGCCAGCTTCTGTGGTACTTTAGGTATCTTCATCATTTCATTAATTTAGTGAAAATATTCTGAACCCAATTTTAAAAAGTAGAATTTCAAATGATTTTCATGGAAGGCTAAAAATTTCAATACAAAAACAAACGAAATTAATACAGTTACAGTTAAAATAAATTGTCAATTTTGAAGTCAATTATGACATTAATCAATCAATTGATACGATCAATTTATCGTTTACAGAGGAAATAATTGAAGCGATCGCCATTTGAGAGTTCTCGTTGACGGGGGCGGGTGAGAATTTTGATTGAAGGTTTATTGACAAAGTATTTTTATCTTCCCCGAGCCCCTAGGAGTGAAATTGTATTTGAAAATCTTCCCTATGCAATTATTATTATATATATATGTAAACACTGAGGTTTTGATCTGTATAAGAACATCAAACATTGCATTGTTGTAGTTTGAGAGTTTATGCAAATGAAGAAATTGCTCCACCGAAGGAAGATCATCCATTTCAGTGAACTCAATATTCATGAAGCTCCAAACTCTACTTAAAGCTCGTGAATCTCTGTCTACCAGGTGCTTTAAAACGGAGCCAAGATACTGAAGGCAGAATTTCACAACTTTTAAACTTGTCATCTTTCGGACAATCTATCTGTAACCGTAAATTAAGCCTCTAAATAATTACCTGGGTAAACAAAACAATGCTATCAGAAATAAAATCCCCCTTTCAACATTTTGTGTTTTTAATTATTTCGCTATAAATGGCCTGAGAAGATAAATAAGTCTTATGCAGGTCATAATTAAAAAAAGTTAGATTTTAAGCCAAAGAAAAATGAAATGTTCTTGCTACTTCCTTCCTCCGTGCTTTATGAAAGAACTTCTAAAGAATATTTATTCAAAGGTAACCTTAACTTCTACGACTACTTGCAATATAAAAAAATTAAAAAAAAAAAAACTATTTAAGAAACTTCTCTGCAGTTACGAAAAAGTCTCCGTAAAATAGAGATATCTAAATGGAACGGTATATTACTTATGATAGAATCCATGTGATTAGCGCCTATTCTCTTTAGAGTGGCCAGTACCCTTGTGGTGTAAAGCATCTGGGTGGATAGGAAGTATTAAAAACGTATGAAATGCCATTGAAAGATGGCTTGAGATGGAGAATAAAAGGGCTTAATGAGTTGAGGTAGCTGGCCGAGTGACTAAAGTTGCACAATGGCTGAGGGTCTCTCTCTTTCTT
This sequence comes from Halesus radiatus, assembly GCA_022606495.2. Lineage (NCBI taxonomy): Eukaryota > Metazoa > Arthropoda > Insecta > Trichoptera > Limnephilidae > Halesus > Halesus radiatus. The sequence continues at coordinate 261,377 of JAHDVE020004061.1, forward strand.
TTAGTATATGGATTAATTGCAGTTGAATATTCATTCTAGAACAATTAAAATACATTCTTTCAGACTTGACCCAAAACGCTTGGTCAATGCACTCACAGAAGGGAAATACTAGGCCTTGAACTGAAACCTGAGTAAATTATGTAGGTATACCCCGGTATTATTATTACACAAGTTTTTGACAGTTTCGGAAGCAGGAGTGCGTAAAAATTCATCTTTGAATATATTGATTCATAAATCAATAGTTATGCGAAGGGGATGGGAGTACATTTTTACGGCAATTCGCAATTTCAAATCTAAAGAAACGATCCCATCAAAATTTCTTACAATATATTCAAGACAACATGTACCCGATAATTTCTTCTCTGTAATTATTATGTCAGCGGGAATATAAAAATGAAATATGATTTAATAAAGTTAGTGCAATTACTTGCAATTTTAAGATTTTTTTTCATATTTAACCTTTCAATATATCGATTAATTTTGAATATATTAGCACAAGGAACAGTCGTAAATTAGATAGGTTCCAAAAAGTATAATTTACTGCTATAAGTTTTATTTCATATTTTGCAATACAATACACTGCCAGAATTAATGTGAAAGTGGTCAGAGAGCGGATGCTGTGTCTATTATTAATAAAAAATTCATGCAGTGATGTTACCGGGATTCTCTGTTATTAAATTCATCGGAAGCCGGCTCAATTAATAACTAATGGGTTTTTTGTTAAATAGGCTGCCCACATTTTCGACTACGTGATTACTGATTACTGAAATAATGTTATACTAAAAACAGAGCCAATAATACTGTGCAATTGTTGGTATAAATCATTTATTCCACAATCTTGAAAGTGTTGAACAATTAAGGTCAATCTGTCTCCAAAAATCAATATGTAAACATACTCAAATATTTATTAATTGATAAACTAAAGTTCTTAAAAACTTAAGACAAGATTTTTGTGCATAGCGCAAAAGGGTAACAATTATTTTTATAAACAATAATTATTAGCCTGAAACACTCATCAAATTGAAAAAAAAAAGCCTTTCCGAGCAAAGATAAATGTCGCCGACAGGACTTATACTTACTTTAGAGCATCTGACCGGCAATCAGAAGGGTGCGGGTTCGAGTCCCGTCGGCGACATTTATCTTTGCTCGGAAAGGTTTTTTTCAATTTGGATGAGTGTTTCAGGCTAATAATTATTGTTTATAAAAATAATTGTTACCCTTTATACTCAAATATGTTTTTATAAGCTATGAATTTATGTATTGACTCGACTATTTACAGACACGTAGGTATTCACTTACATTCCCAAAGAAATGTACAGAAACCACTCTGAACAAAAACGAACATCGTTGAAAAGGAAGATTTTTGATTATATCGTTTTAATGTCGTAACATAATACAATAACCCATTTTCTTATTATGAATTAAAATCAAAGACAAATTAATATTTGGTTAAGACCCTGAACGAAAGTCTACATCTTTATGCTTCATGTGTACGATTTCCCCTGTGTCTATGTTACAAAATCAAATATTATGCATCACGGAGTTGAATAGAGGATTTCACATTTCCCCTGTAGAAATACAAATATTTAGACAACATCTTCATTCTTGCCCTACATTAGATATAATATGATGATAATATTTCGAGAATCTGTATAACGCTGTTTTCGTGAAAAATCACCTCAAGGGCACTGTTGTAATATTATGTAATTCATTTGTTATCTTGCATTCCGTATCCAAGAATATTTTTCTCCAAATTTGACTACAATGCCTTCAAAGTTTTCTTACAATCCACGAAAACTGAATAATGTATGCTGTATATATGTAACCATTCAAGATTTTGAGTTTAAGCATATTTTCCTCCAGTATGATTTATTTGGTTACCGGATAAATCAATACACGTATTACACGTAGCACACTTTTTAAAAGTTATGTAAAGTCATTAAAATTAAAAAATAAAACTAGCATTAAACCTATTCTAACCTACAACTAATCAATAACACAAAGAAATAATTCAATAAATTATTATTTTTTAATTAAAATATGATTTGTTCGGTTCGGTGAGATTAAGTTTTAGGAATAGTTTTTTTGTATTGATTTATTATAGTACCGATTTATTTGTGAATTTTTTAAACTTTTTTAAATATTTATTTTCAATGTATTTAAATGTTTTGGAAATATCATACGTCATTGTACAAACCGAAGAAGTTTAGGGGACGAAATCTCTTTTAATCAAATATTCTTCCAAAAACTGATACGTTATTCATAAAATATTTTGGCGTGGTTTCGTTTGACAAAAGTCAAATATTAGCAATGTCCATAATATAAATGACCAACATATTTCAGCTTCAATACGCTCGAATTTCTCTTTTCCAAGAAGGTCCATGGATCCAATTTTCAAACTGTATAAATAATTTACGTACCTACATTATTGTAATATTGTACCCCTTCTTTAATAAGGCCAAATGACTATATGCCAGCCTTGAATATTTACTGTACTCGGTTCCAAGGCTCTCACATCCTTAGAGAAAGATTTAATTAAAATTATTTATATCCTGAATAATAATTGATCGTTTCTTCAAAAGATACCTAATAACTCTGTGGCGTCATAATTAATAATTTAATAAGAATTACTTTGTTTAAACCACTGTTTTTAATATATAAATAACTACATGTTTCAGAAGTAATGCTCCTTTCATCAGGATAAACAATGTACTAAAAATAATGAATAGTATGATACGAATAATAAGCAAATATTTGCTTATCCTGATGAGGCGAGCTTTGCTTCTGAAACATGCAGATATTAAATATTAAAAACAGTGGTTTAAACAAAGTAATCCTTATTTAGTTAACAAGTGGTTGGTTCATTTGTAGGTAATCCATACAAAGATTGAAGGCACGATTCTGATTCCTACCTTATTCGTCCCGTTAAAGACAATGACGTTTTAGAATTTATGTAATTGTAAATAATGAAAGGAAATTTTGTATAGAAGAGTAACGAAAAAGGAGTGTATTCACCTTGGCAAATCCGGTTAGTCCAACTAATTACGCAGATTATTTATATAACATTTTGCAACTTTGGATATTACCTCAAAATATATATTATTATTATCTTTCATCTATCAGATGCTATGCACATATGCATAAATACAAAAATCTTTCATCAGGTTTTTTTTTCCAAGGTTAACATTTTCGCCATTGATCGTACCTCAATGCCATTGGTGAAAAGATGAACACCTATCGATATCTCCCAATATTATAAGGAAATATGGCTATTGTTGATTGTTAGTAAATTATTAAAAACGCCGTTATGAATTCGTTACGAAACTCTGTAATTTCTATGCAACATTTTTTGTATGGAAACACCTTACAAAGGATCGCTAGCATTGTGCACGATTTGATAAGAATTGCCCTTTGTAGTGAACATTGGAGAAAGACGGGGAAAAAATATCTCTCCTTCAGGGGCGCAGCGGTCGCGGTGGCGGGCAAATCTGGGAGGGTGCATGGGCTACGAAAGGTGCTCTTCCACTGACGTCGGAATGAATAGACTTGCCTTAATGTACCATTTCGACTGATATCCATTTTGTCACCTACTCTCCGCCGTTCACGTTTGTTTCGCGTAATTTTGACTGCGGTAAGCAAATTATGAAACATTCACAAAAGAGTTAAACTAAATACTCTGGTTTTTGGAAACAAGCCAAACCTAATTACTTATACGCTGTTTTACTTAAATTGGCGGCACGCCTAGCTCGCCCCTCTTATTTGGTTTCTATATGTATTATTTTCTCTGTGGGAACTTCTCAAAATATGCAAATTAAGGTGACGAATACATCCTAAATATTTTCTACACATTTTGGTCTGATGCAAAAATTTATATTGATATTAGGTTCCGATATTTTTTAGATACAAATTGTGTGGTGTTAATCTGCAACAGCACTTGAAATATTTTTTTTAAAATCAGAAATCTTTACTTTGGGGCATGCTTTTGATTTGAATGTACCTACTGAAAAAGTAAATGATTTAATTTAATATTCACTACACTTTATGATTGCATTATTATGTTAACGTTGGCCCCACTGCACAGATACATCCTACTTTGTAAATAAATTAATTTGTTTGTGAGTTTTTTTTTATGTTTACGTTGTATGGTTTATAGTCTACTTATTAATTTATTTGATGTTGGGTGTCTGTTTTCTTCTTTTCATAAAGTGAATTGTATATTTGACTGCGAACCGAAAGACAATTTAAGTTTAACGTGAATGCCTCGAGGACGGGGAGTTTATTGCAACGCCACTGCTTAAAATCTTCTCCGTTATTTTGTTTTGAAACCCGATGTTCGTGACTAGATGCTATTTGTTCGTTAACGCTCTTTAGTCTTATAACCGGTGAATTAAGATTAATATTCTTGTATCCAATGAACACTTTTACATTTTGTTTCATCTAGCCTTAATATTTAGGCTAATTGATTTTTTCCGTGAATAAAACTATGTTACAATCAATGATTCAATTAGGTACATTCAAAACTTAAGTCTTAACCCATTATTTCATTACGTTTTTATTTTTATTTTTATGCTACACCTCACAAGAGCGCCCTTGTACGAGCGGTGAACGGCCCGCTCGCATGAAGCCGACATCAATCGTGAACGGATGTTCCGCTGGATCAATGCTGCTAGTTCCTTCTAGCAAGCTCCATTGAAATACCTGTGGAATAGACTCAGCATAAATACATTACGTCTGTTCATTATAGATGACAATTGGTCTGTTAATCAATCAGACGGGCCGTCCTCTTTTGCACAGATTAGAGTCGGTATTTCAAGTATTTGGGAGCTCCAGCCCAGAAGTGGTCCAAATTCAATTATTGGACGTACTTGATATTTTTATAAGTTACCTTAATTTATTTTTTAAATTTTCCTCATACTCTTGTGAAAATATTTATGCAAGGTTAATTAATTTTTACCATTAGCTACCATACTAATTTAGTAATAACACGTGCCTGTCGACAATTCATTGAACTGGATTTAAAATCGACTAAAAGCTCATAGTTAAATTAGAAATAGAGCAGAAAAAGTGAACGATATTAAACTGCGTAAAATAAATAAAAAAAACTGTTACGTTTATTTACGGATATATCTCAATCAACTTATAATGGTAAGGTTTCATCTGATCAATACTGTTGTGAGAAGGCTTTGGAGAGAGCTTCTGTAAAGCTCATTATTTCAGAAAGCTCTTACGTAAGACTAAACTTTGCTTTACTCCAGGAATGTTTTGATGATTATTACATTACATTATTCAAATAAATTGTTAATAAATAATTTACACAGTGATATCGACATAGTTCGGAGCTAGACATGGATTTTTTTCTAGCATTATGTATTTAATTGATCTTTTTTGCCGATAAATTTAGAAACATAAATCTAAAAAGTATGTTGTAATTTAGATGACTTTTTTTTAATATATTTATTTTAGTAATACAAAAAGGCACAAAAGGGTTAAAAAAAATAAAAAAATTCACAACTAATAAATAACTCGTAGAAAGTGTTAAATCGTGTTACTGCTTTAAGTAGGTACGAGAACGTTAAGTGAGCATATTTGTTTGTTCGGGCAACTTTTCAATAAGGTATATCTGTGCAGGTAACCAAAATCACCAGTAAAGTATGTTTGATGATGATCTTTATTTGCTTAAGATACACTACGTAGGCAGTAAGATCGCAGGCTCTCAATTATTTTAATGTGTGAAGCTTTGAAACGTGTGAGAAAAGTGACACCTTCACCGTTTTTATTCATGCTTATAATATTATACAAAATTTGCCACTTAGCTCTCTACATGCAAGAGAAATGAAATCCCCGTGGCGTAAGTGTGCTTAAACCATGTATGACCCAATTTCGGGAGAGGAAATCTCATTGCCCTTTAAAGTAATGTACCCGCCTAATTAGAAAAGATTGTGAAACGGACAGTACTAAAGTTTGAATATGTGGATCAGATGAACGGCGAATATGTGACGCGCAATTAGATAAAAATAAGTCAGAGAGCCCCAGAAAGACATGGCACGAACAAGACAATCAAATACTTAAGTTGGGTTAAGTCAAAGGTCAGAAAAGAGGCGAGTATGTTTAATATAAACCATGAATGTGGAGTAAAGAGTGAATGCCAAGATAGATATATGCTGGATTTGATCCTATATTTCTACTCCCGCCGAGAAAGTGGTGTTAAAGTTAGTTTTTTTCATAGTGGCGTGCAATGGCTTTAGATATATAATGAAAATAATATATACCCATTCTTATTAATTGTTTTCACTTCTTCAAATAATCTTAAATAACTTTGTAAAGTCATATTTATTATTGAATCATTGTAGAAAATAATATTAAGATAACCTAAATAAAACATGAAAACGGAAAAAAAACGACAGAAAATAAAAAGATTTCAGTCGCATCTGGGACTCGAACCCAGAACCTCTGCCTATCCGGGGCAACCGCTTAACCAGCTTAGCTAATGAGACCAGTTCAATTAATGTCATCTTCATCAAAAGTAGGTTTTTAAATATCAATAAAAATAATTTGTACTTAAAAATTGAATCATATTTATAAAATTAATAATAATTGATTTATTTAAAACCACTGTATTTAATATGTAAATATCTGCATGTTTCAGGAGCTAAGCTCCTCTCTTAAGGATGAACAATTTACCGCTTAAAAATAATGACAAGTAAAATATAGATATTTACATATTAAATACAGTGGTTTCAAACAAAGTAATTATTAGTAATTGTTTTCGTAGTTAATTCGTAGAACTCCATTTAATTTTATTATTTATTAATGCTGTTTCTAGGTTCTGCAATTATTTTAGTTTTTATTATTATGACAGCTCTTTCGGCGTACAATGCCATTTTCAAACTGCGGTTATACCACATTGCGATGAATTACTTATATGATTTTATTACTCCCACCCAATTCTAATTAGGACGGTGTTGAAAATAATCCATTATCGATAAAACCGATCTAATTAAATTTAATTTAGATAAAATATATATTTTATAAATATTAGTGATTTTCTTCAGTTTTTTCATGCAAATATTTAGAGAATATCGGCCGTTCGGATTATTTTTTCCTTGATAGCTACCAAACGGAAATGAGAAAAGTGTCAGTTTATGAAAATTCCTGATATTTTTGTGATGTTACACATAATATATATATATACACCTATTCCATATACTATTTATATCTCATCTCACCTTATCTTCTTCCCCTTGTGCTACTCGGGTCGGGAACCCATGGCGTCCCTGTCCTGTGATATGTCAACGGCATCCGTCTATAGTAGCTTCTCCCACCCGTGTCTGGGGCGGCCCGCTGAACGCCTTTCCTCTGGAATATTTTTCGGCGTAATTCAATCTTATCGCATTCTTAATACATGCCAAAGCCACCTCAGTTGCAACTTTTCTATGAAGGGTAGTAGTGGTTCCACGTTTATCTCCTCCCGGATCATCGAGCTCTTCACTAGCTACTATGCATATAAGTTATATAATCAACCCTTACAAGACCCAGCTCAAAACAAAAATTAAAGGTATATAAAGAGGTGGTATCAAATTACTGATACTTATTTGTAAAATATCTTAGGTCCAGTGGCTAAACCAGTCGTCAAAGTTTTACGCTAACGTAATGTGATATCGTCTTTCACAACAATATATATTTTTTAATGATTTTTTAAATAAATTTTTAATTGCCAAACCGACATATAAAGACTGGACTTATAATTTTTACTCGAGTGACAATATTATTAAGTTCTAAATTATAAAGGAATAAAATTTAATCAATATTTCTAATAAGAATTACGATAATTCACCAGGGCGGTATTGTGAGTATCTCTGGAAATACGTATATTTATATATTTTTTAAATTTAGTGAAATTCCATAAAAATATTTATGGTTTTACTTGGATAATTTTAAAAGCTCCGTTTTTGTAAAACATCATAAAATATCATCCTATCAAATAAAAACTGTGGCTAAAATTTAACGATGAGATATTCGTTATTCTTATAAATTACGTTAACAAGCTTAAAAATTCGATCAAGATTGTAGAGCTATCTCTGGAATAACTCATAGGGTTTCAAACCCGCGATCTCAGAGTCCAGAGTCAAAGACATTACCACTCTACCACGGAGGTTCACTGAAAAGAACCATTTTGAAATTTACCCAATAATTAGAATACAACTATCATAAAACTTGTTATTTACATAGTACCGTGTAGCCATCACGCCAACGTTCTCTCGATTCATTCAAGTAGAATCCAAGTAAATTTGGTAACACGGTGAAACGTATCAATTCTGAAGAACCACGGGTGGCTAACATCCCACGTGATAAAATAGGTGAAAAAGAATTTCACCGAGACAAATACAAAAGCGTGCTTCACTGTGTACACATCAAAAAACGTATTTGAATACTCGATACATAGTACAGATCTCAATATTGATGGCTCAGAACTCAAGGTACAGACGTTTAATCTCTCCTTGAATATGGGAATGTACTAAATTCTACTTAGATGATTTACGTATTTTATGGTTGAATTTTAATAATCTAAAAAAATGGAGATACATTATTTGTGTTTCAAGCAATCAATATTTTTTTAGTCCGGTTTATTTTTAAAAATTTGTGTAAAAAGAGTTATTGTTGTATTATAGTATGTCTGCCCCAGTGGCGTGCATTGCTCTATGACCAAAGGTATGCTGTGAGTACAAGTTCTTGTATGAATTTTCTATTGAATATTATTTGTAAATGACTACTTTATAATCATCTTCCGCAATTGTTATGATTAACGGAATAAATGTGCGTACCTACAAGTTCTTTACCAAATTCATGAAAAAACTAACATTTTCATTAGAGAATTGTCGCGTTTTTTAAATTTTCTACAATTTAGTCTATAATAATTAATCATTCTTAAGGTAGGCACAGCTTTTCAACCTTAATGGACAACACGCTACTGGTCTACCCAGAGCTGTATGGAGTCGGCGTGGCACTTCGATGGTGGTTAACCGGGAATTCAATACAGTTACTAATGATATCGCCGATATCAAAGAAAACAGTAAAAGATTACAGTGACAGAAAATAAATAAGAAAACTTATACATCAACACCAAAATATTATGTTGCCGGTCTAGTCAAAACCTGGGTCTTATTTTACAATCTTCAAGAAATCGAATACGCGTTCAACTGAAATTGCATAGGCAGGTACAGGGGAGACTTTAAAAAAAGATTTATGGAGCTTTTAGAAATATTAAGCTCCCATCCCTTTATTTTGATGAAGGGGGACTTAATGCATCTATAGGAGGTGAAAATCGTCGCGATATTTTTCATAGAAGGGGACGTTATGGCATGATTTGAAAATCACTACCATATATCATGCTTTCAGTGAGCTAGCGGTTACCTAGGTAATATAATATCTTCTCGCCTCGTTGATAAGAATAGGGGAGTATTGTGGGGAATAAAGCTATGATAAAAAATTCAATCACCCCTTGGGCGCGCCCTAGGAGCAGATACGCGAAACATGAATTTCACAATTCTACACCCACTTTTCCACCACCTGAAGGATTCTATGATCCGAACACATTTCCCGCAAGTGAACGCATTTTTTATTCAATTTATATATTGTAAATATGCGGCGGGAAATATTTCACGAACAAAATCGTTCTCCTGTGAATATTATTATCGTGAAGAACGGCTCTATTTTTTATCACACTGAGACAGTTAGAAGCTTCGTATAAAGTTATGTGTTTTTCTTTTGACTGCCCACAGAAGGATATTATAAATATATTCTCGCTGGTGAGATTCTCCACACGTTTTCATTGTAATGTTGTTGTGAAAATAGCCAATCATTTTACACCTACGTATAAGGTGAAAAGGGTGTTTAATTCCACATTTTACGTAGATTTTTCTATTTTTTTGCAAGCTAAGTATAGCACTAGCTATATTTTATTGACACTTTTTTATCGTTCGCATAAATCTCTCTACCGACAAAGTTTGTTGAGAGGGGTGACGTCTAACGAGTCACAAAAATATTCTCAGCTAGTGGTTTGCAGGTATATAATTTTTTTTAAAGCCATATATATTCCCGGGTTTCGAATATGCTGACAAAATTAAAAAAAAATCTTACTTCCATCACATTAAGGAGAATGTTGCTTGTTGATGGATGACTCAGCCAGCCGAGGAATTGAACTCCCGACGACCTGGTGGGATCCATAGGCGATGCCAACTCAGTCACTGACCATGGTAATATACCGCGAATATGGTAAACATTACGCTCCCGTTTTTCCGTTTTTGGAGCGTTGAGATTGAAAGGGATGTTGCGGGTTCATATCCTGACGAGGTCAATTATACCCTGTTTTTCATAAAAATAATATTTGTACATCATTGTATAGTGAAATATACTCAATATCGCCCAGGTAAGGGACTATCATTATTAATTTAAATTTTTTTTTTTTTTTTTAATTTTTAAATTTTTTTTATTTTTTATTTAATATGATAATTTCTTTTACAGAGAGTATATAAATAAGACATGATTCATATAGTGTAACAAAAAATATAATATAGCTATTCCTCACCATAAAGAAACAAGGTTCTTGTGTTTGGTGAGTGATTATCGCTTAATTAATCAGATCATAACTTGAAATATTGTTGTACAATAGCAGGAAAATATGAATTTGTCGTGTAAATTTTGTAATTTATCACTAGTAATAGTATTAAAGAAAATAAAAGAAATGAAAAGAAAGTAGAAGAAAAGAAGAGAAGATAATAATAAAAGACAAAAAAATCTAATAATAATAAAAAAAAAAAAATAAAAAAAAATTGTTACAGTAGTTTGAGGTAATTTTTTAATCTATGTTGAAATTCATGGATATTTTCTATAATTTTAAGATCAGATGGCAGATTGTTAAAAAAAGTTATTCCTAGATATAGGTATGTGTTTTGCGTATGCTTAGTATTGAATGGCGGGATTTTAATGTTTTGCTGATACCTTGCGGATATATTAAATTGTAATTTATTTAACGTTTTTTCTTTAAAGATTTGAATAATTGATACCATGATTTAAATATCAATGAATTTTTAGTAGCCACATCTCTTTCGGGTATAATTTCCCTCTCCTACTCTATAATTCTAACAACATCTACCAAATTCGGGATGCCATAGTTCCACTGACTCCAAAAGTTAGGCGGATTGTGTAGTAAAACATTTATAAAAATCATATAATCAGTTGGGAATTTCAACCTTCCATTTCCTCATCCCCTTTTTTACTATTTATACCATAGTTACACCGGTTTTAAGCAATTGAGACTCTTGCACGGTATCACGAAAAACAAGTACATAATATATATCCTCAATCATTTAAGCAGGAACTACAAGGAGGATAAAAGTAAGAGCAAAAAAAAACAATTCAATTCCAAGAAGCATAGTAAACATAAACACCTCGCTGTCAACTTGTAGTTAACAAGTAAGTTATCTGCATAGCCACATTGTGATAAAAGCTCTGTTGTTATCGGCGCTAGTTATCACTTTCTCAGAAGAGTCTGCCAGAGCCAGTGCCACTAGTGCCAGTGTGCTAGTATTATTGTGTCCTCTCCGGAGACACACGGCTGCGGCTGAGGTTTATGTAACCAGCTTGCTTCCCCGTCGAGTTCAAACACCACCACGATTGTAACGTTTATCTCGCACGCTATCCAGTGTTTTTAATGTAAACTTTGTATTCCATTAGACAAGAGTCTCGGAGGTTTACACAGGAGGTCTTCTGTTGCACAAACAAAAGTTCTCCGGGTTTATACCTAGTTATGTGTCGGCATGTACACATATACAGGCTTTCTTGGGTGGAATTACAAGAAATGAGGTAGTAACTTTGTTTTATTTAAATAAATAACGATTAACGTTTTATTTCATTTAACCTATCATAATCGCCTCGGAGACGATCAACATTTACATCATTTAGAGACGCAATTGAAGCGATTGTTGTTTGTGACTTCTCATTGACGGCGAATGATAATAATTTCGGTTGAAGATTTATTGACCGTCTTCGGGGCGCTAAAGGTAGAGCTTGGCAAACAAGAGAATGCGCCTGAGGGCCTATGTGCAGAAACCCACTTTGGTAGGATGCGGAGTTAACTGGAAAAAAATCGCCAAATCACCATTCTAGATTTCGTAAAAGGGCCAGGGTTCACTATGTCTATGTATAAGATCTTTATTGATATTGGTTCGATTTCACTTGATAATGAGAAACTTTTTGGGTTCGATTCTCGCACAGTACAATTATTTTCTTCTTTATAATAGTATATAGGATTATGGGCGCCATCAGGTCTGGGTATCACGTTTGTTTTTTTTTGTTACATTAGATGCACTTTATAAATAGCTTTACAGCGGTATTATGGCACTTTAAAATTATTTAAAAAAATATTGCATAATTTTCCCAACATATTATATACTCTTTTGATTCTCATTAATTCAGAATTGAGTAAATAGGGACCGTAGCAACTAATTTTAAAAGAATTCGAGATGAAAGATTTGATGAAGTAACTTATTACTATGCAATTATTTGTGAAGACTGGGTCTAATTAATATGTCGGAGATCTTAGAAAATAAATATAGTTTTTTTTTTTAATTATTGTTAGGTTATTTAATTTGAATTAAGACCCAGAGCAAATACTCGTAAAGTGGCTGATTTTTTTAATCCACCAAGAAAAATAATGTAGAATTATTTATTTAAAAGCAATAAATGTTTGGTTTTGTAATTCCGACTTGTGACTGTCCAAATACCACATAGTGAGAGAGCGTAACGTAAAGTTAAAGGATAGTAACTTCAAAAAGTGGTAGTTGTGACTGGCAGACTGGTGCAAATTCAAAATCATTAACAAATAATAATAATGCCCCATTCATTTGGCTGAATGCGTTCTAAACGTTGCATCTCCTAACCGTAGTTAACGATGTTTTAAAGTAAAGATGTGCACTGAAGCTGGCATCACTATGCATGACTTCTTGAGATCAGATTTATCCTCCCATAGGATCAGATAACAGTTTATTACAGGAAATACGTCAGTCATTGCAGTCTATTAGCACGAAGCTTGGTGACATTAAGTTGATGTTATGCATTATATGAAATTAGTGGAAACTGGAAAATACCGTCTCCGTTATTTAAATGACATGTCAGCTGGGAAATTATATATTTCCCAGGGAATAACCTAATCTTGGGTACGAAAGTATCTTATTAATAACTACTAATTATATCAGAAGATATTCTGGTATGTTTCCCTAGAAATAATTTGACTTAAACACGGAGGTAGGCATGTAGGCATTTAATTAATAAATGGCAATTCCTAGAGTACATCGCGGAATTTTCCCAAGGTATAACGTTAAAACTAAAACATGATATTACCTTATTAATTAGTAACCATTCTAGAGGAAGACGATGTCTCAGGCCTTTTACATTTCATTTTATTCTTTCTTTTTGTACGTGTAATTTCAGTTCTTTCACTTCAGCTACATTTGTATATTCATATACCTAATTTATTCGTATTTTAAAATTGTATCTACCTACATTTTATACCTATTTTATAATAACATCAACCAACGTTATTATTTTCCTGGATAAAACAGACAATCTCCCCTGCACACTGTACATTTATGTTTTAATGATTAATTTTATATACACGCCTTTTTAGGGGTATAAAAAATAAATAATTAACAATAATAATAATATTTATTTATTTGAAACACACATTATTTAACAACAACATTTTAGAAAGCTCTTACTGCCCAACTAGGAACAAATCCCGTTTTAGGACAGTCGAATTGACAAGTTTAGTTCACATTTAGTGCCATTACTCAAAAATAGTAGGGAATATACCTGGTATTGACATAATATGGTAATATAATATATCTAGAAAAAAGAATAATAATTCAGAATAAAGAGATTATGCATGTGTCTGGCTGGTGCTATGAGGAAAAAATGCATTTAAAATTGAGTGCTAAAAGAAAAAAATATACTATTATTGAGTAATATTGATAAGATTGAGTTACGTATCACAGTCCGAGGAGGATGCAGCAAATAGTTAATAACATATTAAATATATTTTATAAAAGTAACTTTAGTAAATTGTTTATAACCAAATGTTTGTCTCTTTCGCTTTCCTTGTCTGGATTTTTGATCTACTTAAGGCATGCAATGGGAAGTAATGCAATATCATGTGTTTTCGGTTTGAGAATTTGATGGCCTAGAAATATCGTATATGATTTAATTAAATACTGCAAGCAGAACACACCTTGGCCTTTTGTTAACCGGGAATATTTTTTGGTGTGTCTTTTTATAAACCTAGAAAAAATAAAGTATCAGATATTAAAAAAAATGTTTAAAGTGCAAGCTCTCCTATTTACAAACCTCTTTGTTCATTATGATAAATTAAGTTTTGTAGAATATTTTAATAATTATGTCTGAGCTTTACAGAATAGAATAAAACACGCATTTTAGTGATGGTTTTTTTGCGTAAATCGAAACATGCGGCCGATGTTAAGCGTGACTTTCAACCTTGTCGCCACCTGCATAAGGAGCGCGTGATTTCGTTGGAATTTTAGCCGGTGGATCGCTTTAAGATCTTTTCCCGAATAGCACAAATAATGTAACATAAATCAAGTCAAATTATTTAAAAAAAATACAACCCAACCTCGAGAATTATTTAAGTATATTACAGCATATTTCCCAAGAAACTACCTTTACTCGAGCATGACGGTTTCTTGTTAGCCTTATTGCTAAGTACCCATTCTTTAGAGTCTAAGGGTTGGCGAAGGAAAGTTACGATAAAAGACATTTATACAATTCATCATACTTAATGCACCACAATGCCGAAAGACTAAACAAAATTAAATATCATGCGAGCACAAAGAAAACTTTTAATGAACCTCATAGCTCAAAGACCTTTGTACTTTTAGTGTTTACAGCCAGAATGTTCACATTAATTAAAAAATAACAACGGCCCGGAAGAGAATTTCAATTTAGAATATGGACCAAAATATATTCTAAATGTGTATTGTTGCGAGATTTTATTAAATTCAGCAATAAAGTTACGCATCGACCATAGCAACCCCCGTCTTACAACCCCGGGGTTGGAAAAGCTACAGCTGCAGAAATTTCCCCTTCATTATGAATTATGCTACAATGCATGGAAGTACAAATAATAAACTAAGGACATATTTTAAAAGCGGTTATACTATAACGCGTTAGCCTTGTTTTGAGTAGGTAAAGTGATTAAGGAAGATAATATTATCAAGTCTTAATGATACACGAAACAGAAAAAGACGCTCGATCTCATATTTCAATTTAAAAATTATAAGACTTATAATTTCTTCAAATGATTGGCAATCACTTTGTGGAGTCATTATTAATAAATGAATTAAATAATATACTTTCCATTCACTACTTTATTAATACACGGATATCTACATGTTTTGAAAGCGATGCTTTCTCCATCAAGAGTATATAGAATACGAAAAATAATAATGTCAAGTATGGATAAATGGTAAAAAATATATCACAATAATGTAAGAATAGACAAATGAAAAACATAAAGAAAAATTGTAGGTAAGTAATTAATTAAAAAAAATAATAAAAAAAATATTTAAAAAAAATTATTATAAAACATTGAATAACAATTTTTTATTAGAAATTTAAAGAAATATGTATTTTTATTATTAATTTTAATATGAAAATAAATGCAAGAGGTAGCTATTTAAAAAAAAAATTATTATTCACTGTTAACGCTTTTTCAGAGTTCTAAAATTTCAAATTTGATGAAGAAAGCATCGCTTTCGAAATACGTAGAAATCTGTGTAATAAAGTGGTGAATACAAAGTATATTATTTAATTAATTTATTATTAAAATTACTGTCCATTAATTCCCATATTCCATTATTATCAAATGCTTTTTGTCCGTTGTTAATAATTCATAAATTATGAAATGAGATTGGTAAAAATGACGGATAATAATTAGGTCTCAATAACTCAATTGGTAGAGACGCCAGTCCCGGTAAGACTAGGGGATCTGGGTTCAAGTCCCAGTTAGTCGACCGTTGCTTTTTTATTTTCTGTGTCTTTTTCTGTTTCATGTTTCATTGAGATTTGTTAATATTATTTTCTTTAATGATTAACCACTACAATGGGATTTAAAAGCTTCAGTAAGTTATTCAAATAAATTGAAATTTTGAGTTTAAAAAACATCCCCACAACGTTCTTGAACTCGATAAAATAAAAACACCAAACATATTATTTTTACAGTAAAATAAAATGATAATTTAGATTTTGGTAATGCTTAAATTATAATAAAATCTACCGTATAAACTTACAGTAGCCATCTATGTATACGTAAATATTTGGAAAATTTCTTATTGTTGAAAAGAACTTCAATTTTTTCAAATAAAAGCCATAAAGGCAGTTATTAACAAACGCAAAAATTGTGACGTAACTGGTAGTCCTATTTTATTTCAATGCTAATACCTTGTGAATAATTAAACTTCTTAACATTCAGCTATTAAAAGATACCCGTTTAGTAGAATTTTAACAACCTTCATAATGATATCATTTTATCTTGCTACCGTATTAATTACCAGCCTTGTATCTTACCCTCGTTATTGTATTCTTGTTCACATTAATTGCGTAATAATGGGAGTAGTTTCAATAAAGTTCACTTGTCTAGTACTAAATAAACTCTGAACTTTACTAATAAAAAGCAAAGAATGACTGGGCTGGGAAGTAGGTACGTTTATTAACAAATAACTTTAATTACGTTGCCTACTACTAGTCACCCACCAGAAAAGCATTGTGCATAATATTTATAATAAAGGGGGTACGCCTACTAGCGCAAGCTTGTACATATTTGATCAAAAGTCGTGTCTTTTTGCGCATGAAACGCTAAACAGGGTTCATGGGTTAAGCTTATGTTTGCCTGTTGGACTGTCAGCAAAGGCAATGGAATAAATAGAGAGGGTTTGTTGCACTGCTTTGTAGGGAAATTCATTAGTACAACATTTTTGAATAGTACAGTAATTTGATCGGATTTCGCAAAACTATAAATATATGCATAGCTTAGTAACGGGTGTCCGGTGGCAGAATTAGGATTTAAAATTTAAATAAAAAATAAAGTGCAAAGGATATACATTTATTTCAATAATAATTACAAAGAAGAGAAGTGCGGATTTTATTTTTTTAAATTTTTTCGTCTAAATGTAGACCGTCACTTTGGACACACTTGGAATTTGGCCTCAGTATTTCTTGCCACTCGCTGGAGAAGCGACGTCGAGATGCCATTAACTTCGCGAACGATATTTTCTTTAAGGGCATAGATGGTTGCGGGGTCGGTGTCATAAACTTTACTTTTGAGGTACCCCCACAGAAAAAAAGTACCTATTCAGTCAAAAAAGCGGACAGATTTAGTTCGCTTAAATTTTTTGCAAAAATGTTCAATTTCTTCAGATCCTCGATAACTCGATACTAAAATGTCATAATGAATTTAAAATCGCATTATAGGGTAGTGGTCAGTGGCACCTGCTAAATGGTTGTACAAAAAAAATTATACATACTTACCTCTGAAGATGCAAAATAAACCCGGTTTAGGATAGTATTTTAGACATCAAAACCCGCAGAATTATTAATCAAAAAGTTAAAAATCTCATCTTTTTTGGTGTTACTTGGCTAGTAATTAATAAATTAGCAAAGCACTCGCTTGGTAATTTTTTACAAAATATGATTATAGTTTTGTGGACAATCTCATTGTTGTACTGCGGCATTTACAATTCTGTTAAAGCATGGCTGACAGGTACTTACATATCTAAGTACCGTCGGCACTAAGTAGCTACGGCAAACTCCGGCAAGTTGTGTAATGCGGTTTTGAGGTTTACTCCCCGTATCCACGCTCAGTGGAGTACCGAGAATATCTTTACAATTTGCACAAGTTCATTTAGATTTTTTTCATTAAAGAAACAAACAGTACATTGGTTACAAGAGTGTAAGATGTAGAGAAATTTAATTTTATCCAAGGATCGGTAGCTATGGATGATAAGTTTCATTGTATTATTATGTTGTTTAATTATTATAAATAAGTTTGGTAAATTTAATTCACACCCTTTGATTGAAATGAACAACGTGTTATTACTCTGTGTAACGTATACGTTACGTATAAGGTATGTATAACGTATATATCTTTCAGAAGGGGAATTCCCATTTTTGTGATTTCATTTCAACAATTTTTTTTTAATTTAACCTCCATCGACCATCCAATTATTATTATTATTTTTATTAACACTGTTTGTTACAAGGGAGAATGGATCCATTGAACAGTGTGCTACTTCAATTGAAAGGCTCCCGTTTCAAAGAACATTTTTCATAAGAACAGATTTCTAAAGAACTAAAGCCAAATTAATTTTTGATGTCTTACTTGTCTGTGAAATTCAAATAGTCTTTATTAAAATTACTCAATATTTTCTTTACCTTTGAAATACTGATCGAGCAATGTTTTTAAAATATTTAAAACACTACTCGTTTATTAAATGTCCAAAAATGCGTTATACCTGCATGCTTCCTTGCATTGTACATATACATTTTTTTTAAACCATTAAATCCCTTTGCATAATGGACCTACTTAGATAATCAAATTAAACTAATTTACCTTTTTGTTAGTTTATTTATTGTTTGCCCCAAAAGCATATTCTTTTGCAATTTTATCTATTCCACGTGAAGATGTTTCCAACTTTGTTGTAGCACTCATAAATCAAGATACTTTCGTTAAACCTGGTTAGCTTTTAATTTCGAAAAACCGCTTTCGTTAAAGTTAGTTCAAATGATTATTATGTATCTTCATGAGATGAAAAAAAGCCTCGACTTTTTTAAAAATCATCTTCGAAATAACTTTAAAATCAGCGAAATTAACTGTCTACCTTAAGAAGAACGGCTGCGCTGCCTGTTTCATACATAACTTAATTTTGGATTTGAGGCTAAAATACCCTTCCGAACTTAATGATACGTTTTTTTTTAATTAGAGGCTTAGTAAAAATCTAGTAAGTATGAGAAGTATTTTTTTTTTTTTTTTTAAATATGAAATATGAACCATGAAAAAAAAATCAGTTTTCATAATTTTAGAGGCAACTAAAAAAATAATGATAATTTCAACATTAAAAAAAAAAATTAATTCTATATTTTATTATATTTTGAGTAGACGTGGTTAAACTTTTTTTTTAAATCACCGTTAGACCCCAAATAATTACTAAAGGTGACTCTAAAATCGGGACAAACCAATTTTTTTAAATTAATTTAATCCGTACTAAATATTTATTATACTTTTTGACTAAAAAAAGATCAAGGTGAGTATTTTTGCTTCAAATCCAAAATTAAGTTTTGCATGAACCAGGCCGCGTAGCCGTTCCTCTTAAAGCTGATAGTCCGGAAGTCACACTTGCAAAATTGTTGATTAGAAGAGTGTGATGTTTTACCCTTTTATTTACATATTTTTGCCTTAAAATCTTTGTTAAACTTAATATTACGTAGCAAAAATTAACAGTCCCAAAATTTGTTTAATTGATGCGAACTCAACATGGGAATGCAACATTGTTGTATTTCTTTAATAAAGTAAAATAAAGTATTAAACTGGATGTTTTAGATACAAATATTTTAGAAATGGTGGTTTGGAGGTCTCTAGTATTTGGTTATAGGTTATGATGATTACGAGGTTATATATAAATACAAATAAGACATCACAGATTTGGTAGAATACTTAAACCATAACTCGATTATAATATAATGACGCCACGTGACACAAGGCGAGTTTTATCGTCATTGACATTTCTAGACTTTCGATTGTTGCTACTGTTTCTTTCGCTTGTTACTCCCAATATTTTAGGCTATGTTGCTATACGTCAGTATTCCATTTCTGTAGCAGTTCTAATGAACTTTTTTAAGCGAATAATAGCAGAATTTATGCCGCGTAAAGAGGACAGTGGGAAATTTACTACGCACATTTAGCCCGACCAGCGATAACCAGTATTCCAAAATATGTCGCCTTTGTTTAAACTTACCCCAAATTAAACGATATTAATTTTATTTTATTAATTCATTGCTGATATTAAATTTTTTCATTTACGATAATTTATTAATTTATGTACGGTTTCAGGTAACGTTAGATACGAAAGGGTTAGCCGGATCTGATCCAATACAAGCTATTATAACTTACATTAAATGTGCTGGGTACAAAGGATTTGTATAGGCCTTTATGGGAGATATCGGTCGAAGTTCGACATCACGATGTCAAAACGATATACCAAGACGTCACGTTTTAACAAGAATTTTAAGTATACTGCAGATATCCAATAGATAAAGGGTATTTTGGATTCATTAAATAAATGATTATGTAGTATAATATAGTGTTCAAAATTCACTTCGAATACAACAAAGTATATTAAGGAAACACATATCGTTCAAACTGATAAATTTTATCGTTATAGGTATCCAATCATAGCATGTACATAGATACATAAATTATAATATTCCACATTTTACCACTGTTGAAACGAATCGATTTATTATTTGCGGGCATTTTCTAAGCAATAATTGAATCCACCATATGTAGAACAATATATTGCTAAATTCTTCCATTTTTCCTTTAAAAATGTTTTACGCAAACCCGTTTAAAACGTTTTCCAGAGAATATGTTAACGTTTAAAAGAAATACACGAATATTCAGTTTTTCAAGTTTTTATTCCCGTGTAATACGAACTTTCTCGTAACAGTAATATATGCAAATAAAACAATTTCTTCGTCCAGGGCGTGCGGTCAGTCGAAATTTCAAATATTGATACCTCCTAACATTTTATCGCTATCGCAAATCGTAAAACGCGAAAAGAAAATAAACCAAGGTCAGGTTAGAATGATTCACACACTCGCTAAGGTGGTTTCCATAGAACACATTCCACAGTCCGCAGTCATAGGCTTTACTTCCTCCTGTAGACTTTAAATTTTTAACCTCTGTTCGCGGTTTTTACATGCTTTTATTTTTTATCGGGTGTAGACAGGTTATCACATCACCTGCAATCAAAACAAGGTGAACATCGATCAACTGATCAAATAAAAAACCTCAGAGGTAATTTAATCAAATCAATACCGTAAAAAATCTCAAAAAAGCCGTTATGATTAGGGAAAGACTTTATTTAAGAAAACTTTAATCCGTTTGTTTAATTTTGCCAAGAATTATTTTCATTCATTTATTATTCACGCATTACATGAAAAATTAAATTATTTCACTGATATCCAAAAAAATCCTTTTTTTAAATTTATAGGTGTATGAATACCATTTTTTGATTTTTTGTGTAATTTATACGTGTATTTAGATGACGTTTGTTTTATTTTGATGATTCTTTTATGTATACTGTAGATAACAACTTTCTTAAAATATTGAGTAATACAAAATAAATAAAAAAAATGAAAAAGAAACAGAAGAAATAAAAGATTAAGGAATAATAGAAATGATAGTATAGTATATATAGTCTTACATAAAACATACAATTCTATAGATACATTAATTTATACACGCTAATTGGCAATAATTATTAAACAAAATAGCATGGTAGTAGTTAAAGGTTAGGTGTGTTCATTATATCAAAGATTTTTGTTAAAATTTTAATATTTTCTAATTTTATATCAGTTTAACACGTTTTCTAAAGTTCATTATCGCATATTGATATATATTGTAACTCACCGCTAGTAATTAATTTAAAAGAAGGTGTGTTCCTAAAGGTTTATTTTCAAATAACCTTGTGCCTGAATGCAAAAGTTGAAGATATTAAGACATTTTTTAACACTGTAATTCTAATTTTTTAATGAATGGGATGATTTATGAATTTATTTTTCTCTCACTCAAAAGCATCTATGATATTTTTCAAACAATGCAGGTAGGTTCACATATTAGTCTTATGAAATGAGAATTCTTGCGTGATTTATTGTTTATGTAATTAACGGATTCCAATATTTATCACGTATACACCACGCACCATATTCACAATAATACCTGCATAAAAATTTAAAGAATAGCTAATGAGAAGAAAAAGTAGTATTCATTTTGCATATTTAAATTTGTAAAGGTCTACAACAGAGTTTTGTTTGACCAAAGAGAAATGATGCAATAAGTACTACGCAAGGATTTATAGAAATAGTGATAGAACAAATTGTAAAAATACTTGAGTAACATTCGTAATCGGCAATAAGATATTAGATTTTTGTTTTGTATACAAAGAAACATATGCGAGGAGGTACCTATGTAAGTAATTAGAGATTTTAATGGTAATTTAATACCCACCTTGGTCTTCAGAGCATTCATAAAAAATAAAAATAAAAATTGTCTTATTTCGGATAAAGGAGAATATATAATTTATTCTAAGATGTGAAATAAAAGGATATTTATTGAGAAATTATTTTTAAAATAACATTATAATGGCAGGCGTTTTAATTGATATATGCATTATGGTCAACTAGTAGATTGGTACTATCCGGATCCGCCCGATCTTGTTTTTTGTTGAACAATAGTTTGGCATCAGGTCTTAATTTTGACAAAACATATAGTTATAAAGCTATATATGTCACGATGGAAATGAGTTTCGAACTGAAAAAAAGTGTTAGGTTTTAGTTAAAAACATGGATAGTGCAGACAGAAAGGCTATGCAATTTTCATGACACTGGAGGTCATGGTTAAAGAGTTTTCGCTGGTTCAGAACACAGATTTTTTAAGGATCTATTGAACACAGTACGTGCATCTTGAGTGGAGCATATTTTTAGTAAATTAGAATTAATGGTTTTGTTTATAATTTTTATCTAAATTATCAGCTTATTACAAACTTCTCCCTTCGCTCCCCCCCTCTCTTATTCCTTTCACCTCGCAACATTCTCCAACATCGAAGTAATATTTAGGCCTTATTGGTCCGGGTAGTTGGAACTCTGATGAGGTCATCATAAAAACCCTTTTCATTTTATCCTTTAGAATGGGATTGCTTTGTAGGAGTAGGCTCACGTTATCTCTTTTACTATCAGAATTGTGTCTATGAAACTGTATTACTTTTTGCTAATTGGAAAACGGCTATCATTCAATGTACTGGTGTGCACTTTACGTATTGATGGGTTCATTAAAATGGTTAAATAATAAATGTATGTATCTATTAATGGTAGTCTAATGATTATGAGTAACTCGTAAATGATGGTGAATGCAGTTTTTCCTTTTATGGTTGAAATCAAACTTAAGTGCACTCGTCTATAACTATTAAGTCATTAACTATTAAGTCAGCATCTCTTCAAGAGGTTTCTGACCATTTATGGGCGGCAGGTGCTGCGTTATACGAGTAGTAATAAATCATAAAAATATTATACCAAACCTGGTGAAATGCACTTTTCGTAATTAAGCCTTATAAAGAATTTAAACAAAATCATTAGACATAAATGATGTTATCTACGTGGAATTTAAATTTAACGTAGGAAAATTAAGTGCTCAGAAATTTTTTGGCCTTCAGGGTTTGTAATACACTTTCTATCAGATCGAATGCATCAAATTGTTCAATGACAACGTAATCGTTCATTTAAACCAGAAGGTAATCGAAATTACGGACCATAATTGTCTGATTAAAATTTGAACGATGTTTACTCGTGTATGCTTCAATGAATAATGCTCGTAATTTGATATATCTGCATTCAACAAACTTTCAGTGACACTCAAATTTTAAACGCATCCGTTTACGACTATATTGCCTTTTTACTACAAAATAGTTATGAAAAGATCGTAGGTAAACATTATTTCTGTTGGAAATTGTGGGGCTGTAATAAAAAACTGCGTATGTCAATAAATCGTTTTTTTTTTCAGTAGAGCCAAAAAACGGCACCGACTCTAACAAGCGTAAATACTACAAACATTTTTATTTAAATAAATGAAAAAAAAAATTCGAATCATTGCTGTGATTTATTACCAAGGCATTGAATAAATAATATTTTAAATTCAGAAAATAAATAATTTTATTTTGCAAACACGACTAATTCACACAAAACACTTCCTGATTTCAGTTTCCAACCAAGAAAACAACAAAAAAATCATTTCCCTCACTGTTTTCAAATTTGACTGTTGAATACATTTGCCAATAGAAAAATATATTTCTCATTGGAAATAGTAGGCGTTGCCATAATACGAAAACTAGTCACTTTTTGATTGACGGATTTTGTCATTTTATCGTAAAATAAAAATGTCAGTCGATTCTTTAGCCTAGATTTACCCTTACTGAATATATAACTTAATGTCGCTCAATTTGGAAACAGTCAGTTTTGCATTACAGCCCCACAATTATGGATGAACTCCAATTATTTGATCTACGGTTTAGACATACCGAGCATGGCAGGTGAGCGATATAGACGCAATACCACCAGGCAATGAATAGACAACGGAGGGGTAAAGAGGTAAACAAGTCGGTCAACCGGAGATAATATGTTAAATACGGAGCTAGACGTTAAAATGAAATTATTTATTATACGATTTTTTTGTGTTTTTCTCACTCGATAGCAAATTATACAAGAATGAAGAAGATGCGTTTTTCAAATCATAATAGTTTTTATTGTTGTGATTAATTATTTGAAATATGTAGAAATATTTACATATAGGGGTTTTATAATGATCCAAGATTCTAATTAACTAATAATATAGAATTTTAACTGTTAACAAGACTAGTTATCTGAATTATTCGTAGTTTGCAAGCATTGCTAGCAAACATCTTCATAACTTATTTAGAAGAGGTCACGTTTGAATATGCCAGACCTTTTCAAAGTTTTATAATGGACATTGTGTGTCTCTCACCGTAGTAAGGATATCTCGGCATATAAACATTACACATGCGAGGTTGGAAATTTCGTGTATGTGTGTTTTCCTCCTTTTATTCTAGCAGCAGTAAAGGGAGACAAATTATACCCAGGGAGGCGTCCCTTTATAGAAATACGAGAAATGTATGGAATGTGAAAGTACTGGCATGCCGAGACTGCGGCTCTGCAAAAGTGAAATGTGTTTCTGAAGCACTTTTTTTAGTGAAAAAAAATTCGTTTACAAGTCTGTAAGTAATCTAATTCTAATGGTCTCTAACGCTTTAATTAATCTCGTTAAAACGTTTCGTGTGCAATAAAATCGTGTTTTTTATTTATTTTTTATTTTGCGTCTTTCCATATATTCACATTAAAAATTTCATTACTCAAGGAGTACTTAACTTAATTATTTTGAAATACTTTAAAAACAACCACACTTTTTATCACTAACGAGGCCGAAGACAATCAAGCGATTAAGATAAAATTTCGAAACCACAAAGGAACAAAATTTAGTCATTGAAGACAAAATACTACAAAAAATTTTCAAATGAAATTTGAAACAGAAAACCAGAAAATAAATAGGTTATCATCGCATCTGGGACATGAACCCAGGACTTCTCAACCAATCCGGGACCAGTGAAAAATTTTAGCCAATGCTACCTTATTGCTTTCCGTAATTTTAATCGATATAGGGACTTCGATTTAAGAACTGCTTCAATTAATTCCCATATATTTTTGGGAAATATCTATTTATACTGACTGCAAGATTCTACATGAATTTATTTATAATCTAGAAAGTTTCTCGGACATACCCATCTGATTTTTATTTATAATGGACATTTATTGAATTTTTCTACAAGTCTAGAATTAATATTATTTTTTTATTGGAATAACGTAAATAAGATTATAAACCTCATTATAATATTCGTTCAATCGTTGAAGATAATATTAACAAATCTCAAATGAAATTCTCAATGAAACAGAAAAGACAAAGAAAATAAAAAGGTAACGGTCGCATTTGGGCCGCGAACCCAGGACCTCTCCTCGGTCTATCCGGGACTAGGGCTATAATCCACCGAGCTACGGCAACTCCAATCCGCCCGGTTATCCTTATCGTTATAATACCTGAATTTCTAAGAACTCTCAATATCATCTTCAAACAAATTAATTCCCATTAGATATTGTCTCGGATATACCTTTACCTACCCAATTTTTACTTATATGGGACATCTGTTGACTTTTTTCAGCTCAGTGGATTAGAGCGCAAGATCCCGGACCTTTTTTTCTATTCTGTGTCTTTTCGTTTTCATGTTTCATTCTAGAGTTGCTAATATTTCGTTCAAATATGTATAAAAATAAAAATAATAATAAAATATCTTTCCCTTGAAAAACATTTGACGGCCTCCATGGTCGAGGGGTAAGGCTCTCGACTACGAATCCGAAGGTCACGGGTTCAAATCCCGGCATGCGCAAGTAAATTTTAATTAATTAATTTGTGTTGTTTCACAATTAATTAATTTTAAAAATAATATATAGTATATTTGCGCACGTTCCAGAGTGGAAGATACTCAGTATCGCCCTTGGTAGACCACCATTCAGAATTGAAATGTTGCTTGAAATGGCTTTTAGCCGTGTTTGGTGACCAGATCTGAATAGCCAGGTATTTCCCCACCTCCCCCTTCCCCTCCCCTTCTCCTTCCCCTCCCCAATACTTCAGCCTCACAACATTCCCCAATTGGGAATGCCATAGTCTCACTGGCTCCAGACGGTTGGGAACAGTTGGGACTCTTGTGCGGTATTCATGTAAAAAAAAAAAAAAAATTAAATCTTTACTGAAGACGCGAAGTCAGAAACGATAATCAGAACAAGAATTTCCTTTGATGCATGGAGACATTAATTTGTCATCTTCAATAATTTCATGCAGATATATTTCTCTGGAAAAATGATAAATATTCCTGCTAGGATGTCAAGTCGTATAATTCGTGGCTTCCTTTTAAAGACAGCCTTTCTGCACGTTTTATATTATTTATTGAATGTACGTTGGAGCGATATGCAGCAGCCGCATTCGTATAACCTCTCCCTCCACATGTAGGCATATAATGTATGCAGACAACCTCTCTTGTCACCATGTTGCTATGCATAGAATATCTCTCAAGTACACCTACAGGAGGAACATTTCGTAAAAAAAAGAATATATTATAAAATACATAGGTTTTTTAAATTTTGATTTTTTTTCTATTAATCTATACAATCTCAATGTATTACAAGGGTTATGGTATTGTGCCTGTCTCACTAGGAAAACCTGTGTTGAGAGCAGGAAAAGTTTAAAGTTAACATATTTTGATAGAAAGCAGTCACTTTGTGGTTAGACATATTTAATGAAAATAAAGAATTTCATTTAATTTTATTAGGACGGAGCGGTTTCGCTTAACACAAGCATGATGCTTGTGTTAAGCGAAACCGGTCGGTCCTAATAAAAATAATTCAAATTCTCGTGGTTATAAACAAGGTTATTGTTTTATTTTCATTAAAGTTTACAACTTACAGTTTTCAAAGTTTACAAAGTTAAATGTTATGGTAAAAAGTTTAAAGCGTCAATTAAACATTGTATCATTCTTATAGGAATGTTTTTAAAAAAAATCATTGAAAGATATCTATATAAAAATCGAATGTGATGGTAATTTTACTCGCTCAAATTTAGTATCAAAAAGTAATGCATTTCATGTTTATGCATAAAATTTAATGGCACTGCAGATGATTACACATAAAACAGGAACAGATTCACAAAATTCAGCTGCAAATTATTTAACCGTGTTCGTAAAAAGCATTTACCTTGTGGCTTGATAAATTAACAACCACAATCATAACAATTATTTAACCATTTAATCCTACCTAAATTTAGATCGTGATCTCGTGAAAACTTTAACCGCAGAGATTTTAACCACGTATATTTTAAACAATTACAACAGTCGTAAATAAAATGCTCAGTTCCTCTGTATCTACCTAAAAGTTGATAACGATAACTATACCTTCCTATATATCGTAATAATCTCGTAAAACATCATAATATTATAGGCGCAAACCGTTGGGTTTAATTACCTTTAATCGCGGCTTTAATATTCATCGGTCCCTACATACTGATAATTACAAACAGATTTTCAGTTTCCTCATCTGTGAACCGAATACCAGATAGTAAAAAGAATTATATTTCGGCACTACGTAATTAATAATTCCTTTCTACCTTGAACATCTACCTAAAATAAGAAAATACATATGTTTAATTAGGAGTTAATATTTATGCCTCCGGAGTGAAAATTTGAAAATAGCCTAATCGAGTTGATGCGACAATTCGAGATTACCAGGCCTTAAAAACATACATATTTATATTTAATTGGAAAGATAAGAATAAGCTAATAGAATAATAGGTTTTTGCAATCCCACGCGATTTGACTAGAGCTAATCAAATTTTATTAATGTTATTCTTTCGAGCGTCGCGGTATAATATTCACCATAATATAAAACAATAATCCCTTTACGTTTTCATAATACATATCCATTATGAAAACGTATTCGAATTCTATATGTATTTGAGGAACACGTCAGGTCTGAATATTGGCTAAAAGCTCTCACGATTTAAATACCGGTCGCGGCAATTTTTTTTGGTTTTGATTGGATTTGATGATTTATTTCCTTTTAGTTAACAATTAAATTGTAAGAATAATACAAAAAAAAATCAAAGTATTTATATTGTGGAGAAAGTGTATGGTGTGAATGAGGGGTACTTTAAATGTTTTATATTGTTACAGTGTTTCATGAACACCTCACTGGCAGAGCCTGTGCTGAGGTGTTCACGTGTTTTTGTTATAGTGTTGTATGTGTATGTAATATTGTTTTGAAAAATAGAGATAATAATTTTATTTTATGTAAATTGCTACATAATGATATTGTTTCAATATTCCATAAAAAAACAAATGATTTTAAATAGAACATGACTGATATGACATAAATATAGGTTTATACTAAAGTTCAGATCGCCCGAGGAAGACATGGCACGATCAAGTGAAACAAATACTTGAGTCGGGCCATGTCAGAAGTCGGAATAATAGAAGAGAATGTATGAGACGATGTATGAATGTGAACGAAGCAAGAAGTGTATGCCAAGATCGAGGTGTTTGGCGGTCCGTCCTCTCTGCCTACCCCTGCGGGGAAACGGCGTGATGGTTAGTTAGTTAGTTAGTTAGTCAGATGATCACAAATATGATTAAAATATATGTAGGTACTGAAAGTAAAATTAATGTACTCGTACATTTTTCAATAGTTTTTTTATTATTAAATACTCCTCGTCTCAAAGAGAACACCATGTATTGTCTGAGACACCTCTGTGAGATGAAGGCTTGACAAATACAATGAACATCGCTGATAGAACGCTTCAGTGAAAGACTTGCCCGAACAAAGAGATGGAAATTTTCATATAAATCTCTATGAAATTACTATGCGTCAAGGCGTCACGTCCAATTGAATCAATTGTCTTGTGAATCACATTTGATCGAAAATTTAATTTTGCCTAACCAATTTATAAATAATCAGACTTTCAACTTATATAATTTAAAATAATATATACAACGATTTGGTTACGGATAATACGACTTTGTAGGGCGGTTTTAAAGACTTGTAGATAGTCGGATTCCTGTTAAATTGAAAGAATATTGACATTACATGGTACGAAGTCATTTCCACCAAAAATTAAATATTATGTAGTCCACTTTTTTAGTTAAAGATTGAAATTAATCTAAAAACGCTTTAATGTAACATTTTTCCAATTTTCATTAAATATATCATTTAAAAATGTTGATATTCGTAAAGAATGCAAGGCTGATATGAGCGTAGTGATCAAGATTAAGAAAGGGACGCTTAGATGGTTTGGGCATGTAGAGCGAATGAACGAAGAGAAGAGTGTAAGGAGAATATATGACGCGAATGTGAATGGAAGAAGAAGTCAGGGACGCTCGAGGAAGACATGGCACGATCAAGTAAATCAAATACTCGAGTCGGGTCATGTCAGAAGTCGGAATAACAGAAGAGAATGTATGAGGCATTGTATGAATGTGAATGAAGCAAGAAGTGTATGCAAAGATCGAGTTGTTTGGCGGTCCGTCCTCTCTGTCTACCCCTTCGGAGAAACGGGGTGATGGTGAGTTAGTTAGTTAGTTATATCATTTACGTATTGTAATTGAAATTGTGAAGCTGTAATGTAAAATTTAAATAATTCAAAAAATATTTCTAATCAGTGTTGTTATTTATTAACTTAACATTGAATAAATAATATTTTAAATGAATACATTTAATGATTTTATTTTGCAAACACAACTATTTACTTTACATCCTTAAATCTATCCAATTATAGAGAAGATTTTATTAACTCCCCTTCCTGATTTAGTTTTCAGTCAAGAAAACAACAAATTTAAATACATCTGTCAATCTTAGGCAAAACAGTGCGTTTTGCCGAAAAAAGTATTTCTCATTGGAAATAGTATGCACTGAAATAACACAAAAACTAATAATTTTTGCGGAAAAAAGGTACATATTTTTTTTGTAGTACGTTTTGTAAAAATAGATATTTTAAAATGAAAAATTAAATGAATTTTGTCATATTATCTTTCATATTATCATAAAAATAATAATGTCAGTCGATTCCTTACCCTCGTATTACCATCACTTCGTATATAAATCGATTTTGTAAATAGGCAGTTTTAAATTACGAGCCCATAATTGTAACACAATAAGAACCGAGTGCACAACTTTTTTTAAAAACAACAAAAAATAATATTTTTAATTTTCCACCATTCAATGTGAAGCTTTATAAAAATCTTTCATAGATCTTTGAAAATTTAAAAAAATTTTTGAAATTTAATTTAATTAATTCGTGGTGTTTCATAATTAATTCATTAAAAAAATAATATATAGTATGTTTGAGCACGTTCCAGAGTGGAAGATACTTTCAGTATTGCCCTGGTGAAATACCACCATTCAGAATTGAAACGTTGCTTCAAATGGCTTTTAGGCGTGTTTGGTGACCAGATCTGAATAGCCAGGTATTTCTCCACCTTCCTCTTCCTCTTTTCCTTCCCCTCCCCAATAGCCTCACAACATTCCCCAATTGGGGATGCCATAGTCTCACTGTTTCCAGTCACGGTTGGGAGCAGTTGGGACTGTGCCGTATTCATATAAAAAAATTCTTTAAATGTTGTAACAAAATATAATGTTTTTAGTCGAAAAATTACTATTTTGATTAATTAATTATTTTATTTCTAAACACAAAAAAACCGTTGTGATGGAAACGGTAAAATATGATTATTCCGTTAACATGGTCAATCAATCTATCAACAGCTGGTGTCAAAGTGGGAAGCATTTATGAATGCATCATGAGCAAATTATTTTCATTGATAATATTAAACTGAAGAGGTTCCCGTGCAGTACACCTACCATACACAACTGTATATTTGTACATACGTATGTACCAAAAGAGATATGAACGACCCCCATGTCAGAGCAGTAAGCTCTTAGGCTCCGGACCCAAAGGTCGCGGATTCGAAACCAAGTTATTTGATTTCTAAAAATATAAAACAATTTTTTTCGTATGGTACGTATTGCGCCACGTTCCAGTGGTAGGTGCCTAAATCCTTTTGGCATTAACTTTGTTGTAGACTATAAATTCGTAACCGAGTTTAGTGACCAGATTATTTTTTTGTCAGCACCACAGAAGAGTCCCAGATGCTTCCAACAATCTGGAGCCAGTGAGACTATGGCATTCTCATTTGGGTTTTATTGTGAGGTTGATGATAGTGAAGGGAAGGAGATTGGGAAGAGGAAGGTGGGGAAGTACCTGGCTATTCAAATCAGGTCACCAAACACTGCTAAGAGCTATTTCAAGCAACGTTTCGATTTTGAACGGTGGTCTTTCACCAGAGCGATACTGAAAGTATCTACCACTCTGGAACGTACCGTAAATGTAAAACATATTATTTTTAATGATTAAATTGTCAAATTACACGAATTAATCATATAAGATTGACTTGCAAAAACGCCGGGTTTTGAACCCGTTGTCTTCGGATTCGTAGGAAAGGATTGTAACGACTGAACCACGGAGACCGTCAACTACCCAACCTTCCCTTTTATCATCTTCTCCCCCTTCCACTTCCAGCTTCATAACGTACTCCAAATTGGAAACGCCCACTGTCCATACCACATAAAAATATACATAAGAAGACGTATCTGATGCCGTCTGATTCAGATTTTTAGTAACAAAAGCTTACAGTTGGGTAAAATTTAAAAAAAAACTTTTCAAATTTAAAAATACTAATAACCCTTTCCTGTATAAAATGGCGAAAATAAAACAGTTGGGTAAAATTAAAAAAAAAACTTTTCAAATTTAAAAATACTAATAACCCTTTCCTGTATAAAATGGCGAAAATAAAACAGCAACTGTACATCACTGCTTCTTTGATATAAAACTGATTTACTTCTGCGGCTTCAAAAGGACCCCGCCATTATATTCGTTGTATTTTATTTAAATGCGACATCCTTTTTTTGTCGGCTGAATTACATACATTCATAAGAGTCGACAAAAGAGACAATCATATTCATTCGCGTTCTGGGTGTGAGCGCGTGCGGAGGTGGGGATCAACGGGTGTTCGTGATAGTAGAAATGGGCAAGTGGGGAAAGTGACAATTTCCCGAATACGAAACCTGAAGATCGTAATTAGTTTATACCACAGCGTAGCGACAGACTACCGGTTCCTCAGGCAATCCAGCTGACCGGCCATTTCCCATTCGAGACAATTTTAAAAACTCTTTTACTTTTTAGGGGTTAAATCAGGGAAACAGGGAATAAAAGGATTAGAAATATAAATGTCTCGGTGAACGACCACCATTCAGAATTGAAACCTTGCTTAAAATGGCTTTAGTGACTATATTTGAATAATCAGGTACTTCCTCTCTCCGATCTCCTTTCCTTGTCAACTCTCTCAAGCCTCATAACATAAAGATAATGGGTACGTATACATTGTCATAGTAATCGTATTTATAAACTAATCTTAATTGACCGGTCAGTGGCCGAGTTGGCATGGCATCTGGGTTTCACCCAGGCGCTGTGAGTTCGTTTCCTCCATTATGACACAAGCAACGTATTTCGCTTACTGTGATGGTAGCAGGTGGTTTACAAATATTGCCGTTATTTGTCTTTCTGTAAAAAAATTTAATATTAATAGATTATTCCTCTATTTTCACAAGAAGAAAACAAATGCGGAAATCCATATATTAATCAGGTAGATAAATATAAACCTCCCTCTTCCCATCTTCTTTTACATTCCAGTTCCCCATCCTCACAACAATACCCAAATAGGGTTTGCCATAGACCAGCTGCCCCGGGCAATTGGGACTATGCAATATAAATAGATGAAATTCTCTTTGTAGTAATCATTGTAGTAATCATCGACGGCCTCCATGGTCGAGGGGTAAGGCTCTCGACTACGAATCCGAAGGTCGCGGGTTCAAACCCCGGCGTGCGCAAGTAATTTTTATTTAATTAATTTGTGTTGTTTCACAATTAATTCATTTAAAAATAATGTATACCATATTTGCGCACGTTCCAGAGTGGTAGATACTCTCAGTATCGCCCTGGTGAAAGACCACCATTCAGAATTGAAACGTTGCTTGAAATGGCTTTTAGCCGTGTTTGGTGACCAGATCTGAATAGCCAGGTATTCCCCACCTTCCTCTTCCCCTTCTCCTTCCCCTCCCCGATTCCTTCAGCCTCACAACATTCCCCAATTGGGGATTCCATAGTCTTACTGGCTCCAGACGGTTGGGAGCAGTTGGGACTCTTGTGCGGTACTCATATAAAAAAAAAAAATTGTTTTCGAGATTTCAAATGACTTTCAATCAATACACCCTTTTTTAAATCTGACATTAGCGATAACTAATATATGACTATATTACGTCGCATTATATGACGTCACATTATCTATGTAATGTGTTTACCCAACCACTAAACCAAACCATTTACTAAACGGATTCTTCGCCAAACAGACGCGTTGTCATTTTGTACTCCTTGAGATGTCGAGTCGGCAGCCGACCAGGCAGCTGATACGGCACGTTCCACACACCAATGATATAATTCAACTAATGTAGTCCTAAACTAAAACCTTTTACTTAAAGTTGGGAATCAAAATAAATAAATAAATGTTGCCGACATCATAATATAGAAAGGGGCAAGTCGTGTTCCTCTGGACACTTCCCACTTTTCGAATAAAAATAAGTAAATTCTATGAAATATTGAGAATGTAAGCTTATGATTTTTGATTTCCATACCAATGCCCTTAGTATTATTTTTTTTTATTTTTGCCTGAAATTACATTTTTTTGTCCAGAAGAACAACACACGCATATTCCTTTGGATACGGAGTAATGTTCCTCTTGTATCTCTTTCATAATTTCTCCATTTTAGATTTTGTTATCAGAGATACAACTAGACTCACAGCATCCTAGAATAATATGCAATCGAATGTAGAATTTATACATTCTAACGTATTCATTACCAAAAATAAATAAATAGAAAATGAAAATATTTACCCTCCAATGAAACAAAAATAAATCCTAAATCCTCACCTCAACTTTCAAAGATGAAACTGCGGTAAGTCAGTTTTCCCCGTTTTTTTTTAATCCGTATTTGGAAGCGTTCCGAAAATAATTTAAAATGTAATAATGGTTTAAGAGGAACATCACTCTCTAGAGGGGATACGGCAGCCCCTATTTTTAGCTTTCTTGTTCAGACAATATTCGACTTTTGAATTGAATAATGTCTGCATTGCATTTTAATTCGTACATCTTAAAACACTTCCTGGTTACCCATCTTACAAAATTCATACGTATTTTAAATACATCAATAAAATTAGATAATTAAAATTGTTTCGACATTAAGGTGTGCTATGCTAGGTTATAAAATCTTGTTTTATTAACATTTTTACATTAAAATAAATTGTTCAGGAAAATGTTCATAACACAGCGGGTATAAAATATCTCGTCGCCATGAGGCTGCGATTTTAGTGTTAATTTCGTGATCATTTGCAATAAATAAGTATGGAGACCTATAGCGGACCGATCTGGCAACATTTGGTGTCATCTCAATGCCTTTAAAATTACTATTTTCAAGATTGATTCAAAAATTTGTTTTTTTTGCAAATATCGCACAAGGGTTTCAATTGCTCCTAACTGTGAATATATAATTATATTGAATTAGATGTGAAATAACACAGACGAATCTAACAAAAATTATTGACGCACGCCGGGATTCGAAGTTGCGACTTTTAGATAAGTAGTCGAGAATCATAACTGCTCGACCATGGAAGTTGTCTTTAGAGCATTATTTGATGTCTAACATAAAAAAAAAACATTTTATTTCTTAGCGCTTTCCCGTTTTTTACTGCCACGTGTAAAGTAACCATTTGGCAACGTGTTGACGTTCCACGTTCATCGTAGATATTAAATACATCCTCTGCGTGCAACTGCATCTTTAAAGCCTTACCATTTCAAAGGTATGAAGCTTTTATCCGCCGTAGAATGTGGTGACTTTGGTGACATCGAGCGACATCGTCTATATAGGATGTGGTGAATTTGATAACATCTTGCCATAAAACGTCCCCGCCTGCGCTTTCAATCCGTCCGGAAAGTCATGCACGTGAAATGTAAAATATTGTTACGTTTCACCTAACCATTTGCCGTATCTTCGTAGCCCAAAAGAATTGAAAATGTAAAGCGGTATGACGTTGGGTTAGTATTTTTATTTGATTTGTAGTTCTGAAGGAGGATGAGAAAATGTTAGAGTGCGGTTAAGAAGATGCATTTATAACTGCTAGGAATTGTGGTGGGGATCGGTGAAAACGTTTTTTTTAACGGTTTCAATTTATTATAATTTTTCACAATTAATTAATGATCTAACCAAAAAGGTATTCTCTTTAATATTATAACTATAATATGTCAGCTATTTCATGAACGCCTTTGAAACTGGTGCATCGTCGGAAGACACGCCAAATGGGTGCTCAACATTCGTAGGTATACTGAAATTTTGTGCGTGAGAAGTGTTCGTTCTAATCGAGCTTAACAGCTTAACTGTGAATCGACATCGAGATTGATGCTTCCTTCGTATACAACATGATTCCTTCCATGAACCAGGGTTCATTTTTTCCTTTACTTTTTTATGTGAATACCGCAAAAGAGTCCCAACTGCTCCCAACCGTCTGGAGCCAGTGAGACTACGGCATCCCCAAATGGGGAATGTTGTGAGGCTGATGGTAGCGGGGGGAGGGAAGGAGAAGGGGAAGAGGAAGGTGGGAAAATACCTGGCTATTCAGATCTGGTCACCAACGTTTCGATTCTGAATGGTGGTCTTTCACCAGGGCGATAATGAGAGTATCTTCCACTCCGGAACGTGCGCAAATACACCATATATTACATTAAATTAATTAATTGTGAAACAATACAATTAATTAAATAAAATTTACTTGCGCACCCCGGGATTTGAGCCCGCGACCTTCGGAGTCATAGTCGAGAGCCTTACACCTCGAACATGGAGACCGTCAGAACCGAGAAAGAAGGCTGTTTTAGAATTAGATCGATATTGGTTCTAATAAAAATTAGTATACAGATACAATTATTACATGAGAGATATCTATATTGAAAGTAAGTACTTACATTGAGGTACACCTCATGTAGTAATTTGATCTTCAAACATTATAGACAGGTTGAAAATCGCGAGTTTATTGAATTGCTACAAATATTTATCTAAATACATAATAGACCGAATGCTGTAGAAATGAAATTTCTGCGACGAATGTGTGGTAAAACCATGTATGATCGTGTGAAAAATGTTGAGATTCGTAAAGAATGCAATGCTGATGTAAGCGTAGTGAGCAAGATTAAGAAAGGGACGCTTAGATGGTTTGGGCATGTAGAGCGAATGAGCGAAGAAAGGAGTCTAAGGAGAATATACGACCAAGGAAGATATGGCAAGACCAAGTGAATCAAATACTTGAGTCGGGCCATGTCAGAAGTCGGAATAACAGAGGAGACGTTGTATGAAAGTGAATGAAACAAGGAGTGTATGCCAAGATCGAGTTGTTTGGCGGTCCAACCTCTCTGCCTACCCCTGATGGGCGTGATGGTTGGTCAGTTATTTAGTTTTATTACGAGATTTATATAAAATATATATTTTGAGAAAAAAATCCTTTTTCACCTGACATCAATACGATATTTAAAATGCATTTTTTACGTAATATTAAATACTCGCTATGCTATAATATCAAAATCAATGAATTCAATAATTTTTTTTATTTTTTAATATACATAATATATTTAGAGCGGAACACTTTGTTGCAAGTTCAATTTTCCCCTAAAATGTGTCAGCTGTTTTCTATGGACTATTCGTACTGGAGAAAAGGTTTACACTTCAAAGTACCGTCAGGCTATATTGCTTTGGTTGAAGAATAAGGAATTCTGCGAGTCCGCGCAGACCTCCGAATTATAGGGACATTTTCACTAACCTCATTCTAGCCAAACTGAAAGTACAAGAAAAGATATCAAACGAGTTTTGAAAGGACTTTTCCGAGGACCTTTGTTTAATAAAAGTTCCAGGAATATGGCTGCGGACATCTGGTCCTTTAACGCTTTATCTTTTTAACTCCAATATTCTTCTTGTTACTCGGTGGTTATACATTTAAAAAAATACAAGTAAGTTTGACCATCTCTTTTTTTATATTACCCCATTAGAAAAATAGTTAACGGATTGGGTGTATATGGTATAACAATATGCGAAATGACTTAAGAAAACACACACATGACCATAAGGACAATTGGCCCTTAACTTGGTCGTGAATTAACACGATCTTAATTGGCCTTAAACTTGAACTGTAACTTAAGTTCAAAAATATTTAAAGTTTTTAATTTAGTTTCATTTCGAACCTCTGCGCGCTGACATACATGAAACACTGCTCATTAAAACTCCCAATGATTCTTTATAACTATTATTTCTGTATTAACTTAGAATTTTAGTTAGTTAACTTAGAATTTTTTTGTTACGAAAACGCAACGCTGAATTCTTGAGTGCATATTCTCACTAAAACTAATTCCATGTAAACATGTTAAAAGTTAACTTTAATATTGTAACATGCAAGATATTATTAAAACTTACATCATTATGAATGCGTGATTTATTTCCTTATTACAAATATAGTAATAATAAATAAAATTATCGTAATATATTTATATTAAGATAATTTTATTTATTAGCAGGACTTAATTTGACCGGTCTGTGGCTGAGTTGGCATCGCGTTTAGGTCTCACCCAGGCGTCGTGGGATCAATTCCTCCATTTACGACAAAAGCAACATCTTCCTCTTACTTTAATGGTTGTAGGAGATTTTCAAACATTGTCAGGTTATTCGTAACCAGGGAATATTTGTCTTTCTTAAAAATAAAAAAAATAAATGTATTTTATAAGTAATAAAAAAATAATATAAAAAGGAAATCTTTACCATGGGTTATAGCTTTCTTTGTTCTACAACAGTAGGCATGTATAATTATAGCTAACACTTCACAAAAGACAAGTAGTTATGTACGAGATACCTGGAACGAATACTAATGCGAATTGCGTACCTATTAAGTACAGGTATATAAATATGATTATTATTACTCATCGTACAAATTTAATAAAATAAAAATTTACAGAAAAACTTGTAACATTTAAATCTCGTAAATTTAATGTAAATCAGATTTTGCATGAGGCCACTAAATTATCTTTGAAATATGAACCATCTCTCATAAAATGTGAAGGCATTTAAATTTATCAATAATACCACTTTCGCAACTATTCCGAAAGTCAAGCATGTAGTTAATACTAATCTATTGCACTATTATATTTTCAATATGATAGTTAATAAAACATTCATGAGAGCTTATCGCGCGCACCTAACGGCGTCCAGTCTTCTTCAGAATACTATCTTGATTTAAAACCTTTCAAATACATATTATATATGTAATTGTAAGTTATTTTATACACCGAAACACCCGATATTTAAAATTCTAACCACTTTGCATTTCGTAACGTGCTTCTTTGTACATATTTTGTACTACGCGATGAATCAACTGCAGAAGATTTACGTTTTAAAATCAATCACATTATTCTTCCTACCTTTTCCTCCATTGCTTACGAGTGCGTGTACATTCTCACACGTTCTTCGGATAATTAGATTGGTTACGTTAATCTGATAGTGTCACTTTTTTCTTTACACCTTCTTCTTGTCCTACTTCCAGTCACGGAAAAAAAAACTTACTTGAGTACAGTTGTTTTCCAATCTTTCATCGTATATTGTTTACAGGAACGTGAATCTATGTATACGTCCATGTAGGTACGAGTAAGTAATGATACCTGTAGTTAACTATTATTAAAACGCTGGATGTGATTCAAATTAGATAGGCTTAAATGATAGAAAACTTCTCGATCGAGTGGGTACCTACTACTGTGAATCGAATAAATCATAACACATTCCACTGCAGGGCAAAGGTTTACCATAGGATTTACGCTGAGCTTATGGTAAATAGAGGGATAACTTCCAAGTAACGCCTTAAGCGCGTACTTGTCAGACAATTATTTAACACTCTTATACTGTAATACTAGTGTTGAGCGGGACAAAAATTATTGTCATAAATTAACATTCCGACGCGGACATTAATAATAGTTTAATTGGGAAACACAAAATGAAGGAGAAAAATTAACTAACTTAGCTATAATTAAACTGGACGTGCGTAAATTTCTTAACGGTGTCTTTGAGCATTTAGTTTGTGCTTTAGGAGATAGTGAAGTTACAGGTTAACTCGGTGGGAGAAAGGTTAAGACGGGATGTATGTACGTGAACAATTATATGCGCATGCTAAGCGTACTCGTTCATGCCGACATATCATTATGTACGTGGGTTGATAAGGACGGTGATCGTGCAATAAAATTTATAAATATCAAAGAGAAATTAATACTTTCAGTTACAGTTGGCATGGCCATAGTTCTGGTTATCTTTTAATTTTTAAATGATCGTATTTCCACTGCACATTGTGATATTTCTTGTGAGGAATTTTGATTAGGTACTACAATTGTTTTTAATATTGTAAAAAATGTTGTAGTTATTTCCATCACATTAATCTCTTCATGGCTACCTTCGTTTCCCGTCAAATAATTAAAATGATAATGTGTACAGGTTTTTATGAAAAATTAAAAAAAATGAATTATTGATGACAAAAGGCAAAATGTCTTACTTTTAATGCATGGCGTCAAAATATAGTCGAAATGAGCCCATTGAATGTACCCGTAGCTTGGATATAAAATGTAGATAAACATTTGATAAAATGGAATAAAAAAAAATTAATTACTATGGCACCACCAAGCAATTCAGTTTGACTTGGAAATTTGTTTCACACATTCAAAATTTTTCAAATTCGATTATGACTTTAGTTTTAATGAAACAATCCAAATTATATTTACGTGTTTTTAATTTATAATTTTGGTTTGTGAAATTAGATTTCGATATTCTAATAAATGAGTATTTTGATACATACATGTCAGAAATACAAAAAACGCCCTTTCACGTAATTAATTATCTTCCTTGCAAAGTGTTAATAATTACAATAAAAAAAGTTTAAATAAAAAATTGTCTTGGAATAAGATGTGAAATCTTCTCCTTTCGGAAAATACCACTAATTTCTGAATATCGTTTGGTTAAAGTAAAAATTACTCATTTGGGCTTTTAAATAAATTAATTTACTTTTCCTATGAGCCATCTTGGTGACGTCAATTAAAAACTTTTAAACGATCGCCGCGCCTTCGCCAGTCTTGTAATTCTAGAATTCAGG
The DNA here is from genome assembly GCA_022606495.2 of Halesus radiatus. Classification (NCBI taxonomy): domain Eukaryota; kingdom Metazoa; phylum Arthropoda; class Insecta; order Trichoptera; family Limnephilidae; genus Halesus; species Halesus radiatus. The sequence goes on from JAHDVE020004061.1 coordinate 302,202, forward strand.
TAGGTACCCGCTAATTTTTCACATTATCATACTTACATCACTTTAACGACAAAACAAAATCTGTTGTTCTAAATAATACAAGCAGATATAAACCTTTTTCATAACTCACACGACTCCTAACTTCAATAAGCTGTTAGGCGAAAGTGCTTTGACTTTCTTCGGAAAGGAAACGAGAAAGGTTATAGGAATTTAAAACGTATTAGAAGAATATTTTGTTTCTGAATGGTGGACTTTTTTGTCAAATATTATATTGAAATATTGAAGTTTTCGGATTCTAGAACTCAAACAGATTATTGACTCAACCCCTTTGTTGAGAAGACAATACACTATTGAATAATTAATTCTGTTTTATATTATTTTCGAAGATTCAAACAATGTCTTATTGTTCGGTCACATTGAGCTATCATCGTGGGAGGTAAATGAAGATTATTTGCAAAGTAAATTTTTAACGTGTTGAATATCCGATGAACAGGTAGTTGATAGGCATTGTATTTATTAATATAACCACAGAGGGACGTGAAAAGCTTTCAAACATTCCATAATTCAATAAGAGGTTTTAGGTTCCTACCCATATTTCCATGAATTATTTTAGTGTCATAGGAAAGTAACATAATCGATTTATATGTTCATAGAAAAGAACTCAATGGTTATTGCAAAAGTGTAAATTTATTTTAAGCACGACATGACATTCTGTAACCTGTTCTCGTAGATCGTGTTCAGTGATATGCAATAAAGCTTGTCAGGCAATCACGACATTTTTTGTTTTTGATTTTTATTTTAATTTCTTTAATCATTTAAAAAAAAAAATTTATATGAATACCGCACAAGAGTCCCAACTGCTCCCAACCATCTGGAACCAGTGTGACTATGGCATCCCCAATTGGGGAATGTTGTGAGGCTGAAGGTATTGGGGAGGGGAAGGGGAAGAAGAGGAGGAAGGCGGGGAAATACCTGGATATTCAGATCTGGTCACTAAACACGACTAAAAGCCATTTCAAGCAACGTTTCAATTCTGAATGGCGGTCTTTCACCAGGGCGATACTGAGAGTATCTTCCACTCTGGAACGTGCGCAAATATACTACATATTATTTTTTTAATGTCTTTTGGTTTTTAAATAGAATAACAAAAAGTATAAGACATAAACTATAATCTGAAAAATATGTAAGCAACAAAGAGCCCTTAGCGTTTAAAAGAACAAATATAAATTTCAAGAATATCTGTAAATAACAAAACAAAAATAATCGTCCATTGAAGGTATATAAAAATAAGGACTGATGAAAGAAAAAACTTTTTTTTTAAATTAAAATAAAATGAAGTTAATAATATTTCAAATTAAATGGTTCATCATATTTCTATCCATCACACATATATTTTATTACTAAACACATCATTACAATATAGGCAGAAATACATGTTTAATAATTCGTAGCAAGTAATAAATTTACAGAAGAACATCCACAGTGATTATATGAGAGCAGATAAATGAGTTCGTGAGTACATGTTTGCATTGTAAATAGCGATACATTCCATATAGCCGTTATATGCGCACATACATTACCAAAGTTTTGAATTCTATGCAACGGAGTGTTAAAATGTGCGGCCGTTGCAGTATTGTTGCAATAGAATGGTAATGATAATCTTGTATTTCTGGCCGGTACATGAATGTTTATTACTTGAATTAAATCAGGGCTGTCAATTTTATTATGTAAGATTTTAAATAAGAACACTAGATCGAAAATAATTCTTCTATCACTCAATTATTCCCTCTGTTGAAATTGATAGATGTTCGTAGAAGTTGTAGCTTGGAAAAGTGAAAGCGGCATAGCACCATCAGAAATAAATGAACTTCTTTAGTTCATTTCACACAACATCCTCAAAGGTAGCTTAGTCCCTGCGTGATAATGGTTACTCTTAGATAATCGTTATTTTTCATTTGTTAGCCGTTACTATGTATTATTAAATGTTGGACAGATAGGATCCTCGCTTAGCAGAAAAAAATATCAATGCCATGTTAATGGCTATAGTATAATACAACATTTGTAAATACGTACACCAACTCAATTATTTTCTTATAACTGAAAACATGTTAATCAATCTCATTGTCATTTCGCGCATCCTCAATCAAAGTAATAAGGATAACTTTCACTCACCTGGCTATTTAGATCTGATTTCTAAACAATGCTGAAACCATTTAAAAAAGTTTTAATCAAATTCTGAATAGATCACCATTTTCACAGGGGAGAGCATTTTGTACTATGGAAAACTTGGAACGAATTTCGAAAAATATTTTTTAATCTTGTTGAGTTGGGCTCAGAACCAAGGAAGGTTTATAGAGCGCACTTGAGGTGAACCTTAAAAAAACTGCGCTATAGAAATTTACTCATATTATTATTATTATTGTATCACTCTATCACTGAAAAAATAATTAATGAACTGATTTGCCTCATTTGAAATAAAATATACACACGAATGAAATTTATAAAATCGTCAACTTTTAGTCAAAAAATGAGTAGGAATATTATTGCCGGAAAATCTTTAAATATTTTGTAGTAATTTAGCAATCAAAACTCATTGGAAACTTAATTATAAACAAAACAAAAAATACTATTCGTAATAATTATAAAAAATTTGTGCACGCGCGATTCCAGTAGACATGATAAATTACTATACCGAACTAAAACTGCATTGTAGATTGTGTAATGGATAACACCGCGTTCGTTTTTGGCATAATCTTCAATAAATGAACGAATTAAATTGGTTTAATCACATTTTTGTAATTGGCATTATGCGACTTCACGTTGATATTAACATTGCCAATGTTGACAGTGTTCACTAAGATAAATAAAAATACTGAGAGAAAAATGCTCTAAGGCGTTGGTAGCACCGATATTCCGAAGTAATAACACCGTAAATCAGCGATTGTTCAGATTGATTGGCCCGAATGGTCATAATTGAGTTGAGATAAATCCAATCTACGAGTCATGTATGTTTGTTTGTATATTTGTAGGTTTGTTTCATTTTTACGCATTATCTCAGCCCTGGAATGGGTTACAGGATTGGAATAAAGATAGTATGTAGTTCTTTAACAGTAACAATGCGATATACTGCAACTTGACCTCCGAGGGTCACCAAAGGGATCAGATGGTTAAATTTTTATTTAAAAACGATACCTACTCGGAACAAAACGGAACATTCGTCTTCGGTTGCAAAACGTTTAAATTTCGAACTCACTGCTACGAGTTCGAACACCCCGATGCTATTTTGTTTTGTTCTACGCACCAAGTTCCAAATAATATGTTCATAGTGTAATGTTATTTGGAAGCAAAACGTTTCAGGACAACTTTACCTGTAGGGTGGGGATATAAGGGTAGCTGTCGGGGTAACTGTAGGGGACACCAAATTATTATTAAGCTTTCTAATATCTTATAATTATTTTTATTATTACGTCTGCATGTAATAAGTTTTTAAAGTAAAAAATAAATTTAATTATAATTCTTGCGGGTTAGCACGTAAATAAGGTGCCAAACGTCTCATTGGAGGTTGCTAACGCAAGAAATACAAAAAATAATTTATCTGTAAATTCTATACGGGTAGTTAGGAAATTGTCTAAGGTTGCCAATGACGAAAATCTTCAACCTCTTAAATTCTATGAACTACATGCCAAATTTCACACAGGACTTTAAAACTCTTAATCTAAAAATTTGGAAACCTAATACATTTTCCTATTTACCCCTTTAGAAATTACAGATAAATCCTTCGTAGTATTTCTAGCATTAGCAGACTGCAAAGTTTGTATTTTTGAGTACGCCTCTTTAATAATAATTATATTTCCATCTTAAAATTACACCCAGTTTACTAGATTTCACAACCTCAAAACGTTATTCCAAACCAAACCATTCATAATTCCGAGCAAGGCCAGGTACACGTTAGCTAGTTACAAAATATAACTCACCTTCTGTTTGTTTCAGGTTAATCAGTTGTTTGACAACACTGCAAGTAGTACTGTCACAATCACACTTTGGAGGCAGATTCAACGGTAAGTAATAAAAAAAAAACCAATCAATTTTATGTTGACACTTGTGTAATGATCTTTGATGATTTCATTTAAATACAATACCACCCAGGAGAGGTTAATAAAAAAAACTTTACTGGGTTTTTTCATCTCATCACTCACATTACTAATCATTATTGCGGAAGCTACAGTAATAACTAGCAATGCATTCCAGTAAATCATGGCATAAAATTAATTATAATACGTAATTTATTGTACTTCAACAATATGTTGGCATCATAAATCACAGAATCATATTTATGTGTGTACTATGGCAGTGAAAGCTACTGATTATAATAAATTATTGTATCAATATTATTTCTCCAACGTAGTCAACCTTTGTTCCCTACTCAGGAGCTTAACGTAAAAAAATATGTGTTCCAATGACATGCTGCTTCGAAAACGTAATATAAGAGACAAGCAATTAATAAATTATCTGTGTCATAAGTACAAGCTTGATTTTTAATAATCACATGGACTTATTTATTTATTTATTTGTAAGAAACAAACAGCTTTTAATACAAATTTATATACGAAGGAAGTTTAACAAAAGGTAAGCCAACAAAGTTTCTTGTGCTAACAGTGGTTATATACAGATGTTTTATTAGAAAGAAAAAAAAATAAGAAGGAAGGGGGAGAGGAAGAGGAAGATAGTATCGGGTCAGGAGATGCTCTCGATATATTTTATACTCGTGCATCATTTTATGGTTGTACGATATTTTGAAAGGGTATTGTGAATAATGTCGATATTGTGTAATTGTGCGATATATTGCACACAGATACGGGATATTGGAGAATTTATCCTAAGATTGGTCCTGCACGTGGACAAATAAAAAAAAGGGTTGGTCTTGATGGTATATGAATGTTTATAAAGCTAATGAGCTCTGGCGAGTCCAGGCTATTAATCATAATTTTAAATAACAAGATTTGATCAAATAATAAGTGTCGCGTTTGAAGCGTGATGAAGTTATGGAATTTTATTATTATTTGCAAAGTGAAAATTAAATTTATAATTTATATGCTTAAAGAATTAACGTTGCATACTTTCGATTCTTCCCACATGGTCTTGGTATAAAGGTGTCCATATCGGTGTGCAATATTCTAAGTGAGAGACTTATACCAACCCATGGTTTATCTTCTTTTATTATTCGAAAGTTTAACATAGTTCCTATATGAAATGAAAGAAGCATTCATTTATTGAGACATAATATGCTTTTCTGTTTTGCTTTTACCTCAGCTATCCCAGCGCAGTATTATTCATAGTCCTACATTATTTGTAGGTACCCTTTTTATGAAAATAATAGAAAAAATATAAAAATTTCTGATCTAATCATATAATTGACATCTACCGCTTCGAGGCAAAAAAAATGGTGAAAAACCTTTTTGAATATGTATGCAAAGAATGGTCCATTTTGTCTTGCTCCCAGCCTTTCGTTATTTGGTAGTTTTCACCGGTATATTATTTTCAACGCCAATATATTGAAATTGTTTGTTTAACTATGACCAGGAGTGTAATTCTCGTTCTTTTTAAGGAAGATTCCTTATCTTTTTCCTTAGGCTTGACATTACGATTTTTTATTAATTTCAAGTCAATACAGAATACAAGTGTTTATTGTTAATGCGAGCGAATGAAAGGTGGTCTTTCACCAAGGCGATACTGAGAGTATCTTCCCCTCTGTTTAATTATTAAGTGATGTCTATGATTTATCGTTATGTTATAAGTGTGTATAACACAATGCTAGTTGTTTCAACCGATGCACCCGTGATACTTTATCGTTTTTTTTATACCTGTCTATTTATGTATCATCATGTCAGCTGCCTGCTTATCAACATCGTTCAGATATTGTGCAACGTCACATTTTAACCCGTGTTTATATTTTAACATCTACACGTAAGATTAATAATTACCAACTCGGTAATTAATTAATAACGCTGGATCAGAAAGTGATAACTTGTAGCTTAAATAACATCCCAATCAAACGCATACACCTACAGGCCTTACTGGGACCATGTTGTACTGTACATAATGTGGCGTCTAAAATGTGAGAGAAGTTGTTTTTGTCACAATTTTGATTGAGTGGAGTAGTTTCCAAACCATCCGATAGCATTTTTAAAAAACATTTTCAGATCATTCGATAATTACTATGTTCCTAAATTAAGAATTTCCACAACACGGGATCATGAATCACGATGCGATCAGTTATTATGTTGACGTTTGTAATATTAACTTTTGTAGAAAACTCAATTAAATTGGTAACATTTTTTTAATTATAGAAATTGAGGAGGGTGGGCAATACGCAAAGTCTCTAATCTACTTAATAATACTATCTACCCATGATTATCAAACAAATAATCTTTATCTAATTAGATTTTTGATAAGAGCGTATTTTTTTTTTTTTGGAATGACGAACATATATGCTATATGCTCCCAACTGTTCAGTACCAGTGGGACTATGGCATACTCGATTGGGGTATGTTGGGAGGCTGGAGAGATAGGAAGGGAAGGAGATCCGGAAGCGAAAGTTTGGGAACTCCCGGGATGTTCAGATCGATAACAATATCTGATCGAAAGGCTTAACTGACGACGATTTTATATCGATTTCCCGAGCACGGTTGCGCTCACTAGGTATGTGGATAGACAAACCAATATTGACAACTAAATAATTGAGAAATCGCCCTACGATGGCAACACTGGCGGGTATTGTCTATGGATCGGTATTCCTAAACGTCAAACGACAAACGTACGTACGAATAAGTTGACAATGTCGAATGAATGTTTAATGAAACATCATAATAATATTAAATACACTCACTTTAATATGCATTGGCAATCCGCATGAACTTTTGACATTAAAAAGGGAGTTATTTGGTCAATGAAGTCTTTAGACAAAATTCGTGATATTCTGAATAACTTTCTGAATTCCGTTTCTCCAAGCTCGAACGGAATCAATTGATCGTGTATATGACGTCTTTCAATTCTTCAAGTTTCATTAGTTTGCCTCCTTTTATTAATGAGCCTGTAATTTTGCATGACGAACGACATTATTCAATAAGTAATGTATCAATATATCCAGTTAACTGAAGTTTATCTGACACCCAAGAGGCCACCCCAAATCTGGTAGGTTTTGTCCACCGGCTGTCGGGATATTTTTATATCAATTGTTGACCGTGCTCGCACATGCCGCCTAACACCGCCTAATTACCATAGATGACGGATTTAGTCAATATCGTATTTATGTAGGACATAGGTTCCCAAAGTGGTCCATATGGATCCTTGCGGGTCCATATAGATTTGCAGGGGTCCATGAAAAGAGTAAAAAAAACTGAGGTAGATGGGGGTCCGTTGATCGAAGTTCATTTAGATTACACACATAGTAAAGCACCGTAGTAAGTTTCACTCAACAAGCCTACTGCGTATTGCGAATCTCAACAAATTTTCATACCAGCAGCATTGCATCGTGCAGTACGTAAATACCACTTGTTCAGTATTGTACCAAAGTTTTCGACCGACATACTGGAGAAAATGAAAAGAATGGCAAAGGGGTCCACGGGGAAAAAGTTTGGGAACTTATGATATAGGGTTTTATCGATCGACTGTGCTAGGGCCCCTGGTAATTAAACACAGCTATTGTCATTTCAAGCAAATTTTCCTTTCTGAATGGTCGTCTTTTACCTGGGGCGTTACTCCCGGCCTTTTTAAGGAAGATTCCTTACGTTTTTCCTTAGGGTTAAACGGGAATAGCGCCCCAGGGCTATACTAAGAGTATCTACTATCTACCACTCAACCATCATGTACTCATATAATATTCTCCATCTAACTGTTATATCTCATTTTTTATACGTATCGTTTTCATAAATAAGAAAAAATTTCAAAAGTTTAATTTTTTCAAAACCTGTCAATACACCTGAAATCTGGTAGGGCACGCATGACGTCATATGTACATAGTTTTATCGTTTAACAGTTAGGCCGTTCCCACGCGGGTCGATATGAAATCAACAACTCCAAAAATTACAACAAACACAAACCCATTTTTAGTCGGATTATCAGAATTAGAAATATTAACTTTATATTATCTTTCACACATTTTTAACGGTACTCGTAGTTTGTGAAAAATACCCTATTGGGGATTTTAAAGACTATAGTTCCACTGTCTCCGAACAGTGGCTTGGCAGCAATTGGGACTCTTGTACGGTAATCACATATATATATTTTAATCATTTTTACATACGTTTTTAATGTTTTTATTTTATATGTGTATATAATTTATTTTTGTAACCTTATCTGTAAATTTTTAGTTTTGAATAACAAGCTCCCGTTAGACTAACTACAACAAATGAGTTTATCGGGACTTTTTGTATTGTATTTTTTTTCTTTTGTAAAATGTAAATAAAAATAAAGAAATACAAAAAAATGGACATATTTTATGGAAAGCTTATTTTTTTTTATGCGCGATGTAACAAAACTCTTTACAAACTCTTTCTTTGGATACAGCTATAAAGATGTGCATATCAACGGATAGCGCATTACATCCTCTGACACATTTAAGTAGGTGTGTCGAATCGCTTAAATTCGAAAATAGATTTGAATAGTAGGTTTCTTTCCGTTATTATTCATCAAGAGACTTGACTTCATACTTAAGTGTCAACCTGTGTTTTTCGATTAATTTTTAACATTTACCATGGTAAAATTCAAATGTTATTTTCTAAGGTGGTTCGTTTCTGGTATGAATAACTCACTTCTCGATAATTTTGTTAAGAGCGCTCGCTTCGCTCTTTGGCATAAATTTCACAGCATCATTGGCATTCGACTTGTGGCGAACAAAATATTAACATCTCAATTGGGCCCTAGCATACTCAAACACTGGTAATAATTATTATTATTTGTCGGCAGAAGAATGTGTGAACGTGTAGGGCTTGTTGAATGCAGGGACCATAGATATAGAATACTCAAGAATGTACATGTAATTTACGATACAAAAACTGGAGCATGATTATTGATTTGTTTTGAAAGAAAACAACCAGAAATCATCACTCACCAGTTATTTACCTCTAACCACAATAATTCTGAGTTTTTTTTAATGTAGTTGTTATATAAAATACATTATGTTAATTAACTTCAAGTAGGTTCCCTAATTTTTTTAGAGCAAAAAAATTTATGTTCCATTTTTGTATACTTTGAATTTTTCTGTTGATATTAACAAAACAACCCGGAGTCCGGAGCTAAAATCACTTCGTCTTAAGTTAAAGAATTTCGCTTTTTATATATAGTAACATAAAATAGTCAATTAAAACAACCTTTGTGCAATGTCTGAGAACCCCCATTATTTACATGAATTTTATGTCGCCGGATTTCTAAACCAAAACTCTTGAGTCAAAGCTGCTTCGGATGTGTTTATAATTGTTTAGGTGCGTGAAGGGCTTATCTAGTATTTTATACTTCAATGAGTGCAGCCGACGAAATGAAAGAATGTAATGAGATGGTCTTTAAATTAATCAGAATGGGTAATGTCCGCCATAACTAGGATACTTTACAGTGACATCCAATTATCCACGCGCGTGAGGCCAGCTCTTGACAGTTTATTGGACAGAAAAACAACATAGTCAGTTCCGCTGCTAAATGATTCAATACAAATTGGAGAGGAAAAGGGTCTATAAATATCATGCATTTTAAATGCACCTACTGTAAATCAAATAAAAAGTTTAAAATTCGTGAGTGGCGTTTTTACACATTAATTCTTTTTTTTTAAATTTATGGTATTTTATTTATTTACATTGACATTTACATTGGGAACATTTGTATTTGTAAAACAGTAATTTTATATCAAGGTACACGTAAGTTGAAATTGCATTATGTTTGGCTGGTCGATATTAATTCCTAACTAGACATATTGCCTGTTATAAGGAATTAAATAATGATATGGTTTAAACATGGTTTGAATCAATGACATTACAAATAAATGTGTAATATCATTGGTTTGAATGGTAATATTTGTACGCAATTAACCCGTATTTAGTGATGGGAAAGTCAAAATACCAATAAAATAAAGGAATGTTTGGTATTTTTGGTAGGTACTTCATTGATTTTTTTTTTGATTCTTAGAACGACAGATTAAATTTCCTTATACTGATTCGGTCATTGATTGGAGCACGTCGAGTTCATTTAATTACCCGACTGGTCTGATGACAATAATTTAACGAATTTAATTTTTACTTTTAAGTAGCGATAATCTTCCTAATCGCTATCATTTTATAGAAGGAATCAATTATCACCGGATTTTTTTATTATTTACACGGCGGTAGGTCATTTTACAAATTTGTAAATTCGGTATTTTAATTATTGAAAAAAAAAAATTAATGCATATCAAACGAAATACTATCCGAAACAACTCGTTTTTTCGATGGAAATATCAAACGTTTTTTTGTGATTATTCTAGACAGCGTTATGGTATTAAAACAACGTGGACAATTTCGCATTTTTGCTGGTATTCAAAACATGCATCTTACGAAAAGATTTATGTAAAGTCATAATTTCCCCGTACATTAGTATATATTCCGAGTTTGATGGTGCCAAATCCACTTCAATTTTTTTTTTTATATGAATACCGCACAAAAGTCCTAACTGCTCCCAACCGTCTGGAGCCAGTGAGATTATGGCATCCCCAATTGGGGAATGTTGTAAGGCTGAAGGTATTGGGTAGGGGAAGGAGAAGAAGAAGAGGAAGGTGAGGAAATACCTGACTATTCAGATTTGTTCACCAAACACGGCTAAAAACACCATATATTATTTTTAATTAATTAATTGTGAAACAGCACAAATTAATTAAATTAAATTTAATTGCGCACGCCGGGATTTGAACCCGCGACCTTTGGATTCGTAGTCGAGAGCCCCACCCCTCGACCATGAAGGCCGTCAAATTGGTTGAAAACTAATTAAATAATAATTATCTCATTGTTTGTTCCTATTTCCAAATATCACAACATGCCAAAAATAAACGATGTTTCAACTTAAATGCTAATGAAAATGGACAGGAATTTATTGATTTTCCATCAGAAACCAAATTATACAGTTAAATATCTTGCCGTTTTTCATTCGTTTGATCTTGACGCTAATTAAATCGGCGTCAAAAGAACAAAGGTTTCATTAGAGATTTGGCAAAATGCAGGAGAGTGTTGAACCTATAAACTCAAAATTAAATTAAATTGTTTCACGTTTTTTTATAGATACCACAAATAAAAAGATGCTGAAAGCGTGGTTTGTACAAAAAAAATTACATGTTCATGCTAATTTACCAATTTTACAATATAGAATATATACAGCTAGAATAGGCTTTATTTTTAAACACACTCAACCTTCCTTTACTTTTTCAATTAAACAAATTGATGAAATCAAATATTGCTATAATACTTTTTTTCTCTTTTTCAACTACATTATATAAGCTTTGAACGTAATATCTAAAAGTTTTAAACTAATGGAAACACTCCTTAACCCTTACCACTCCTTTATTGGGTGTAAGCCGACATCACTATTTGTACGCTACAACTCAGTTGTCGGCTGGCGGCCGACAAGATAAGACGTGCCTGCGCTTTGTATTTTCGTGCCCAAAAATTGACACGTGACGTTGTTTCTTGTGATTATTCGATAAACAACATTTAAATTCACGTTTTAATAAGATTTTCACTGTTTTCTTGTTCACTGTTAGCTTCCTCAATTGCTTCCAGTATGTTCACGAAGGGACGAGTTTCCGGTTTTGGAACCCTTATAAGATCCAAGGTGACTGGAATGAGGAAAAAAATAAATAGCTCACATTCGAGGCCCGCCTCAGTCCAGCCTCCAGCATCGAAGCATACTGGAGAAAGATATTGACCCCTAACAATTTAAATGCTGCAGCACCTTAAAGGCTTTATTTTCATGTACTTATTTTTTATTTAATTATTTATGCATTATATGTCATGTTTCATTCACCTACTCTCTTATTAATACTTTATTTTTTATATACTTTTGTACATATTTTGTATATTTTGATAACTATTGTATCTATACTTTGTATTGAATGTTTGGGATGGCACTAGATGGAATTAACATTTATTATAACTAACTAACTAACTAACCATCACGCCGTTTCTCCGCAGGGGTAGGCAGAGAGGACGGACCACCAAACAACTCGATCTTGGCATACACTTTTTGCTTCATTCACATTCATACATCGTCTCATACATTCTCTTCTATTATTCCGACTTCTGACATGGCCCGACTCAAGTATTTGATTCACTTGATCGTGCCATGTCTTCCTCGGACGTCTCCGGCTTCTTCTTCCACCCACATTCGCGTAATACATTCTTCTTACACTCCTTTTTTCGTTCATTCGCTCCACATGCCCAAACCATCTAAGCGTCCCTTTCTTAATCTTACTCATTACGCTTACATCAGCCTTGCATTCTTCACGAATTTCAATATTTTTCACACGACCATACATGGTTTTACCACACATTCGTCTCAGAGATCTCATTTCTACGGCATTCAGTTTACTTTCATCATTTATTATTATAGGAATATTAACGACCTTTCTCGCATATCCTTGCGTAAACCAAACATTTAAGCTTTTTTGTTTTTAGAAGTGATCGATAGTACAGTGAGTGAGAGACTCGGCTAGCACTCAGGCTGTTTATGTACAACATTTAGAAAATCACTGCCAGTATGTACGTAAAAACTAAAAGTAATGTTTTGTCAGTTCTTTACCCATCTATTATGTTTACTTTAGGGTATAAATATTTACCCAAAAATATGCAGAAAAATGTTATTATCTCTACTTTTGTCAACGAAAATTGAATCGTGATTTTTGAAAACTTCTTACAGCCAAATCAATTTGTATATTAAATTTTAAAAAATAAATAATGGATAAACACAAAAAAATTGAACCCTTAAAGCTCTTTGATCTTGATAAAATAAAGCATTATTATATTACAAGGACTTCCCCACGCACAATAAGTACCTAGGTAAGTCTTAATAAAATGTATGAATCACAAGTCCACAATTGAATTTGGGAGCCACCTCTGGGCTGGAGCTCCAAAATACCCGATAAACTTGCTTGATTATATGCAAAGGAGGCCGGTCCGTCTGATTGAAAATCCGTTGTTATCAGACCGATTGCCGTCTCTAATGCACAGATGCAATGTAAGGGAGCTGAGTTTGTTCTACAGGTATTTCAATGGAGCCTGCTCGAAGGAACTAGCAACATTGATCCCCTGTGCACTGGTGCACGTACGAAAAACTCGACGGACACGAGTGTAACACCCATTCACAGCCTGTTGATGTCGGTATCATAAGAACGGGTCGTTTCTCCGGCTCATTCTTATGTAAGGCATTTCGCATGTCGAACGAGGTACCGGCATCTGTTATTCCTCCTTCAAGAAATTTGAGTCTCTTCAAGACCCACATTAATAAACCCCTTTTGACAGACCCTAACTTGATCTGCCTCACAACTTTGCCCAACCGGGTGGTGATATAGTTACCCTGTCTATACTCATCCAGACAGGGGTGCTCTTCTGAGGTGTAATATAAAAAAATATATATGTATGAATAGATTCGTATAGTATTCGTATAGTATTCGTATAGTATTCGTATAGTATTCGTATAGTATTCGTATAGTATTCGTATAGTATTCGTATAGTATTCGTATAGTATTCGTATAGTATTCGTATAGTATTCGTATAGTATTCGTATAGTATTCGTATAGTATTCGTATATTCGTAAGTACACAGATGTAAGAAATATAATTTATATTTTATTATATATGTTATTTACTTTTAATTTGCCCCTTTTACTCGATGGCGAGCACATTCCATCATTCCGTGCCAGTTGGCCCTTAAAAATGTGACTGATGTTTATGTGAAAGTGATTGTTCATAAAAGTGGCACCCAGCTGGGAACAGCTTATGACTAGGTATGTTTTGGGTGTGACTAGGGTACACCCACTAATAAATCTAGTAAGCCGTCACCTGCAGAAACGCATAAGAAATATATTACTTATGTTATTATTTACATCACTTTAGTTGATCGATACCTTAAAATCTTTGGAAGGTATCAACTTTTCGTATCGAGTTTTCATTGATTTTAAATAAATCTGTACCTGTTGTTTTAAACTTGGCTATTTTAGAAATGCTTAGTAACTACTTAAAAATTCCACATTTTCACTTAAGAATAGGCAGATGTGTACGTAATTTTATTCTATACAATAATCCATAATACACTGAAACAAGGAGCAACCATAGACATAATTCATTTTTAGTACACAAATTGCTATAGTAAAGATTGTTATGCTAAACCTTTAATAATAATTAATTACTAATTTAAACATTGTTCTGTCTTATATTATACACGTGTTTAATTATTACCGTTTAATATTTCAACAAATATCATAAATATTATCATATCCATATAAGCAGAGAGTTCGGTCACATACAATTCGGTTTTGGCACACACTTTTTGCTTCATTCACATTTATATATCATATCATAGGTACACTCTTTTCTGTTATTCCGATTCTTGACATGGCCTTACTCAAGTCTTTGGTTCACTGGATTTTGCCATTTCTTCCTAGAGCGTCCCCGACTTCTTCTACCATTCTCCTGATATATTCTCCTGATACTTCTTTTTTCATTCATCCACTCTAAATGACCAAACCATCTAAGCGCCCCTGTTTTAATCCTACTCATTAAGCTTACATCGGCCTCATGTTCTTTGCAAATGTCAACATTTTTCTCACGGTCATACGTGGTTTTACCATACATGCGCCTCAAGGATCTCATTTTTACAACATTCAGTCAACTATCAATCTTCCTCTGCCAGTTCCATGCCTCACTACCATACATTAGGGTTGGTATCAGCACTTCTTTGTTGACTTCTAACTTCGCTTCTTTTGACTATTTTTTGTTAGCGCCAACCGCGTTCAGCCGCGTTCAACCGTGACCCGTGTATTGATTAAATCGATCGTGTCAAGTCTTCATTCGGCGACTCAAGTCTCAACTGATGCTTCCATCTACTATGTTTATTGTATTATCAACTCCTTTCTCTTTTATTATTTTAAATGATTAAACTAATGTTTACAAGACAAGATTTTTTTTATGCATAGCACAAATATTAAACAAATTATTATAAGCAATAATTATTATCTGAAAAATCATACAGATTGAATAATCTTCCGAGAAAAAATACATGCTGCCGACGGGACTCGAACCCGCGACCTTTCGTTTACCGGACAAGTGCTCTACCTGAGCTACGGCAGGTTATTCATTACCCGCCAAATTAGTCAACATGTACTAGTTCTCAGACTACAATCATTGCTTATTACATTTTTTCTTACTAGAAACAACCATCTTTATTTTTGTGGGAAGGGCGTTGTAAGTGCTAACTCTCTCACTAGATGGCGTCGAGATTCTATCGAATCTACATTTTATTGTAAGAATATTTTTTACTTGCCAGATATTATTATTTTAAATGATTAAACTAATGTTTACAAGACAAGATTTTTTTATGCATAGCACAAATATTAAACAAATTATTATAAGCAATAATTATTATCTGAAAAATCATACAGATTGAATAATCTTCTTACAATAAAATGTAGATTCGATAGAATCTCGACGCCATCTAGTGAGAGAGTTAGCACTTACAACGCCTTTCCCACAAAAATAAAGATGGTTGTTTCCAGTTAGCACTTACAACGCCTTTCCCACAAAAATAAAGATGGTTGTTTCCAGTGAGAAAAAATGTAATAAGCAATGATTGTAGTCTGAAGAACTAGTACATGTTGAATAATTTGGCGGGTAATGAATAACCTGCCGTAGCTCAGTGGTAGAGCACTTGTCCGGTAAACGAAAGGTCGCGGGTTCGAGTCCCGTCGGCAGCATGTATTTTTTCTCGGAAGATTATTCAATATGTATGATTTTTCAGATAATAATTATTGCTTATAATAATTTCCTTTCTCTTTCTTTTCTCGATCTACCCGTTCTACATGTCAAAACAACCTATGCGTCTCTTTCTTTTTCATCTTTTTCAATATTCTCACATCGGCCTTGCACTACATCGGATCTCCCGTTCGTAAAACGATAGTGCCTACTGCCGTGATTTAACATAGCCCTAGAGATATCGTTTCCACTGAATTCAGTCTACTATCGTCCTGCCTCTGTCAATTGGTTTCTTGGATATAAAAGCTTTACTTCTTTGGTTTACAGTTTACAACATCCTGAAAGATCAGAGTCAAACGATCTAAATGCAAAAATCAACACTCTTTTATTAGTGACGAAAGTTTATTACAGTTTAAACGTTGTTTGAAACCAGACTTGTATACATAATTCATTACACAACGTCGATAAAAAATAATAATAGACTATTCGCTTATCCATTTAACCTTGTTTACAATGATTTCGACGAGAATTGTATAAACGAATTTCTTTAGTTTTTATATATCTGAAAAGATTACCTACCGTAAATAAATGTTTTTTCCCACATTACACCATGATTTAGGTCAGACATCCAAAACGTATAAATTTTGGCCCATGGTAAAATACGATGAATTCTGCACCAAAACGCATTATTCCGTGAATATCGTAAGGGACTTGTACGCCAATTAATTCAGCAATTAGTGGAAGATGATACTAAAAATGTAATTTTCAAATAATCCACGCACAACTTATACTAGTGGTGGGCGAAGCGGCTCGGTTTAGTGATCCTAGTGACTGATAAATCAGCTCTTTGTAGTGTACCGGTTCGGTGATCCGGCTCGTTTGAACGACGGTTCGCGTCCCCCCGCACCATGCCCTCTTCCTCGCTCTCTTGGCCCTCCTATAGTCGTCATTAAGACGCTCTTACACGATACTTTTTTCGTCCAGTTTTCATGTGGATTGTCTTTACAGAGAGCTGATTTAGTGATCCGGCTCACTAAACCGAGCCGCTTCGCCCACCACTAATTCATACTAGAGCTTTAAAAAAAACAACTTACTTTTGATCATTGATAGATGCACGCCACTGCTAAATATTCATGTAAGTATGTCATTTTTTCGTTACTTGTTATTATTTGTCATTACTTCCAAAACTGGTCGATCATTGCATTAAATTATAAAATGGTTTAAAACAAACGTTGGTGTTATTAATATGATTATGGAAAGCCTCCGATCAAGTGAATCAAATACTTGAGTCGGGCCATGTCAGAAGTCGGAATAATAGAAGAGAATGTAGGAGACGATGTATGAATGTGAATGAAGCAAGAAGTGTATGCCAAGATCGAGTTGTTTGGTGGTCCGTCCTCTCTGACAGCTATTTCGGCGTTCAAAGCCAAACTGTGGTTAGGTTAGGCCACATTAAGATGGCTTTGAAATCGAAATGGCTTTGAACGCCGAAACAGCTGTCACAATAATACTAAACTAAATTTCTCACAGACTTTATTAATAACGTTATATTCTCCTACGTATACTTTATATTTGTGCTTTATTGTATCGCCGTTAAGTAAAAGTCTTTGTAAGGCGTATAAATAAATAAATCATTAAATTTATGCATTTAAAAATCAATGTAAGTTTGTTTGTTTACCTTCGATGTTCTCAAAAATTACTCTACCGGTTTCGCTGAAAATAGCACAGTTTGTTTTTATTAGTGCCGGGAAGGTTTAGAAAGTAGTTTGAATGAAATCCAATATGTAAAACTGTTGCTATAACGTTGTATCAGTATGTAAAACATTGAACCCGACATGTTTTAATTAGGTTAGCCCGTAGATATAACACTTTGGTTAGCCACAGATTGCATATTTAAAAGAAGAAGGTTTTTTTGGGTAGAATATTTTCAAAATGGAAAACAAGAGTAGGTACCTACTTATGAACTTTATGATTTAGATATATTTTTAAAAAATAAACGTTTGGAATGAAATAAAATATTCAAATTAATGTTTCTTTATTTGTAGATAGTTACTTTCGCTGTCAAATCAATTATGGTACCCCAATGACAAGCAAGAATTCACAACTTCATAACTATATTAAAAAAAAAAAAATCCCTAGCAAGCCCGGGTACACATCCGATAGTTTTAAATAAAATCTTTATAAATTACGCTGCAGTTAATTTTTTCAAGTTTCAAAATATGATTAGAGGACTTTATTAATATAATAATACTAACATCTTAAAATTTTATCTCGGTAGAATACACGTTAAGTAATGCATTCACAATGTTATTTTATATCGAAGAATGCATTTAAGTGATTTCAGTTTAAGTCACGTACTCTGGCTTTGGACATTTATAAATTAAGTATGATCATTACATAACAATGGTAAGTTTGTCGTTGCATTCTGGAATGGGTTTAATTCGATTATGGTAATTTTATTTCTTTCCAGGGTCGTAGAATTAACATAACATCGCTTTATTAATACTGTGAGCGCGAGTAACAAATATAGCCAATACCATTCGTAGTTGTGACGGTGGCTTAGATCTCCGCGTTTTGACATATGCATCTGAAATGTTTTCTTTATCAAGGTTGCGGGTCGCGATCTCCAGAACTGAGCTCCGCAGAGCAGAGTTAGTTAGCCATCTAGTTTCAATGACTGCCTTCAACTGATTCCTCCATACTAAGAGTTTAATGATTCTCGGGTTGCTGCTGGTACACAATCTGGTTATTATTTATTATTAATCTTGTAGTATTGATTATTGTATTTGTCCAAAGAAGCGAAGCTAGTAGTCCATAATGGATTTGCTGATACCAATCCTGTTGTACGGTAGTGAGGTCTGAAACTGACAGAGGAAGAATGAAAGTCGACTGAATGCTCTAGAAATGAGATCCTTGAGGGGCATGTGTGGTAAAATCACGTATGAAAAATGTTGAGATTCGCAAAGAATGTGAGGCTGATGTAAGTTTAATGAATAAAAATAAGAAAGGGTCGATTTGATCGTTTGGGCAAGTAGAGTGAATGAACGAAGGTGTGCAAGGAGAATATATGACTTGAATGCGAATGGAAGGATAAGTCGGGCACCACTGAAGGCATAAGCATGGTACGATCAATTGAATCAAATACTTGATTCGGGCCATGTCAGAAGTCGCAATAACAGAAGAGAATGTATGAGACGATGTATGAATGTGAATGAAGAAAGAAGCGTATGCCAAGATCGAGTTATTTGGCAGTCCATCCTCTCTGTCTACCCCAGCCGATAACGGCGTGATGGTGAGTTAATTCGTAGTATTGTTATATCTGTGTCCTACGTGCGTCCAGGGATATTGTCATTACTTTCTTCCGAGATCAGATTCACGATGTATCGATTATTGGTCTTCATTTGCATTCCAAGATGACAGAGTTAGATTAAAATCACGGTAGGTAGGTACTGGTAAGTGAGAATACTGCGTGACATTAAGGAGGGAGTTTTATTAGGTAGTTCATCAAGAATTTTATGATTAGTGGAATATTGGTGTTGTAAAAGATATTTACACAATCGATAAAAAAGCAACAAAAAGTTATGACAGCAAATCTGATTTAGTGAGTAATCATTTTTTTCTTTATTGTATTTGAAATTCAATCATTGATACTAAAATATATATATATATAAAATGTGAATGCTTCATGAGATTTTGATTCTTAAAATCATGGTTTGAATCCATATGAATGGTGTCTTGATAAATTATTTGTTCCTTAATTGTTTTCTATTGATCGCTTAAACGTATGAGCGAACTGTATTCAAACATTTCTTTCTTCACTTTGCACTCGAGAGAGTTACACCTAAATGATATAAAGTTTTCGATAGCTAAAAGGAACTATAAATCAATGCAGTGACACTCTAAAAGTTTGAGAAGACGGTGCGGATAGATTTATGTAGTTAATGTACTCCGGGGGACACGCTTTAATCGATTTATAGAATTCTTCTGAGAAATCTCCGACAGTTTGAGAAACTTTAGGGCGGCGATAGACAAGAGGAAGCGTAAAGTTGAGTGATGAAAAGATAAATTCCTGGCTTATTTGATCAACACTTCCCCGAGTTTTAAAAATATGACTAGGCCGTTTTGCCCCATAGCAACTTTCGACACCTTTCTCCTCTCTAGTGAATATCACACTACCCATGAAGGTATGAAGTAATCTAATTTATTTTTTTTATATTGACATTGATTGGTCGTTTTTATTTCGCTATAGGTTATTGAATATTATTATTAATATTATTATTTACATTAATGATTAAAATTAATGAACTTAAAAATAATCAATTCTTTTTTTGACATTCCCAATGATATCACCCTTTAGTGTTGTTTTTGTTGGGTAATTTTGTAAGAGTAAAGTAATATGATTAAAATATGGTTTTACTTAGTATTTTTTGTATTGGATATAATTTTTTTTATCTATTAACAGTTAAACTATCACAGTTTTCGAAAGTTTTTTTAAAAGTTTTTCCATAGGTAGATATTCATTTTATTATTATTTCGCAAAATTTCTCATACAACGACCAACCAAACAAACAACCAAAATCTCAATAGTTGTGTTGTGAAGTACTTTCCCATTTTAATTCATTATGAAAGATTCACGCTAATTCATTTTTGCGGGGCCCGGGTACCGAACCCCCAATAATTATACATTCAGGCTGAAAGTCACATGCATAGACCACAACACTGGGGAGGTTAGCAATTTGTCAGAATTTTAATCGCCAACCCAAATTGATGCAATTTACATTGACAGATCAACACAATTCATTGTTTCGTAAATTCCATTCAGGAGGAAAGAAAGTCCTTGAATACGTATTAATGCTTGGGCTTGTAGTCTTGCAGACCCATTATACATAATGAGGCATTGAATGCAATATATTGGTTGCATCGAGTTCATGCATCTCTTCACTTTCCGTATAGAAGACATTCAACGTTCAAGCACGTAACTATATGCACCATTGAAATTTAAATGCTTCGAGCAAGTTTACATGACCTTCTTTCTACCCAGTGGTATGGATGCATTGAATTCGCTACGAAAGACTTACTCTGGAAATTAAAATCAAATAAAGTTTGGAATATCTATCGTTAAAATTGTTGTAAGTGTTTTTTATGTGTATGATTTTAAAACAATTGTATTTAATACGTTTACAATAAAATAATTATTTCACCTACTTGCAATGATTACGATGCATCCCTTGTAAAGCATCAGCCTTTGGATGATATCATTCAATTTTGGATGATCTAATAATTTTTATTCCGACAAGTCTCTCCCAGCCGCTCCAGGTTGTTCATGATCACTATTATGTAGGTATTGGTCTATTTAAAAGACAGGTACCAGATGGATTGTCTTCCTGCAGCTAAATGAATCTGCCTTCCCTCGCTCGCATGCATAACCAATCCACGTTAGTTACGGTTATAAGGGATTAAAGGGTCAATAGATTTAATGGACGTATCTCAGGTCCAAGATCATCACTGTGACTCAATTTTAAAACCAAAAATACGTTTTTCCATTATAAGAATTATTGTTCATAAAGCTTCATCATATGACTGCTGGTTTGAAAATGTTGTAAATATATATTCTATGTCAAGAAAGTGAATCTACAGATATATGCACATAACCCTTAGTTAGTCAATTTGAGTCATTTTTCTATTCTGTTTTTTCTTACTAAATGTGTTTCATTGCAACGTAAGTAAAACGAAAAACATACGAGTATAAAAAAAAAATAATACAAATTTTTAAATGTTTACACTCAACCCAAGTTATTCTGTAAACATTTATTAAAAAAAAAAATCGCAAACAAACAAATTCTAAAAGATTGGACTGAACTTTTGGGTTGGCGATGAAATCGGAAATGTTAACCTTGGTTTTCATTTAATTCTATTGAATCGGTTTATATTATTAATAGTCTAAAAGTGCGTGGGTGGTAAGCAATCACTGAATTTATGCGTCTATCTGAAATTTCTGATTGTATTCAAATAAAAAATCGCCCGGGGTGATGTCAAAAAATCCTTTGAAGAAAACGTTTATCATAACGGATACTGCGATTTTTCGCTCCAACAGAAGATAAATTTAATTCGGCTGGATTTTATTAAGAGAATGTTTATGGGCGTGAGTTTTTAAAGTACGGGCCGTAAAGTGACCCCCGATATTTCAGTATAAAAGGCAGGCGGCTGCAGCTTACGGAAAGAGGCTCGGACAAGTGGGGTGGCGGGGGTGACATTACTTGGCTTTGACCCCGTTTTCAGTGGCGTGCTGACACATCAAAATATTAATGCAACTTTATTATTAATTTATTTTTTACGAGGTACATATAAACAAGCTTTTTATTTCATATTGATGCCTTAAAAGCGCTCTGTATACAATTCAGTACTTTCGTGTGGATATTTTCGTACACGAATTATCACGGATTCCTTTCAATAAATACTTCAACAACGTTATTCTCTCAACGTTATATACAAATATTTAATTAAACATTTTGGGTTTAACTTTAATATTAATTGTTTAATCTGATTAATTAGTTTAATATAATAACCCACGATCATCGAAAACATATCATATATTCGCTCTTTTTTTTGAAAATACATATCGTCACTCATAGTTTTATTTTTAAAGTTCTGAAAGGTTGTCACGCTACTAACGACACTATTTGGAAGTTTTTATTACAATTAATGTGTTCTATGTTAATTTAAATCATTTTGAAATTAAAGCATACCGATACCCAACACAATTAACGTTTAGGTATTTAAAAACTACAATTATTATATTAATATGCACTTCAGCAAGTTATGAAAAAGTGCGCGCTGATGCATCCAAACATAATTAATTTTTATTTTTATTATCGATGGGGATTAGGCCCACTATGAATTAATAAAAAATCAAATTATCGGCTGGTAAAATCTAATTACTAACCATTCCTATTCATAGCATGTCCTTACCGATATTCTGCCTCTTAACCCTTTCAGATCTGAATTAAAACTGGCGCTGATAAAACATATTTGCTGCTTAAAATTTTGGCACCGTATTTTTCTCAATACTTTATGACTTTTTTGTTTTTGTTTTTAATTAAATGAAGTTTTGCGAATTAAACATAAAAAATAATAAAAATACTTAAAAAATATACTTTGTCTACACCACTATAAATATACACAAACATCAAAAACATAAAAATCATCAATTTTTTGTTTATGTATATTTATAAAGTGGTGTAAACAAAGTATATTTTTTAATGAATTAATTGATAATGATGCCACAAAGTGAATACCAATCGTACGAAGAAATTAAAAAAATAAAAGTTAAGGCTACTGTTATTTGAAAGAACATTAGGTCTCTAAGGGCATGGTTCATCTAAAATGTCATATACTTCATAAAATGCGAAAAATTTATTATTTATGTTAAACAGTAATAATTTACCCGCAAATCTTACAAAAATCAGCTTTCAAATAACAAACATGGCTACAGCCTGAAGGAGTAGTATTTTTTTATAAATGTTGCGCAAAATCGGTTGTTTCAGTATTTGGAAAACGAAAACTTTACTGCCAATTTTTATTCGCTCTAGATAGGGACGCATACATTCTGAATGCATTTTAAAATATACGTACGGCACTAAAGGGTTAAAGATATGCGATTGGTAGAAAATGCGTGGGTTTTTTATGGATTATGAAAAATGTGAATATCGGTTGAGCTGGAGCAATTTTATAAGGATCAGCGCAGGATATTTAAAAAAACTCGTTACGATATAAAAGATTTTTTTTATGTGGATTGGCCCATACTAAAAATTCGAATGTCACATGACGATAAGATATGGATTTTATATTCATAGCACACCCAATAAACATTTTGTATATCTCTTGGAGTCGGAATAACTCATAATAAATAATTACAATCTATCGAGTATCGGGTCACATTACTTTCCGAAAAGTCGTTCTCTGAACGAAAGTCAACTAAAAGTTTATCACGAGATGTTCGTACTCGTACCTACCGGTGTTAACTTCGAAAAAACTTTTAACTTAATTATGAACTGTAGTTAACATTAACCAACACATAACTTGTACGCCCTTGTGCTGAGCACGATCACTTTATTCTCCTCAACCCATGGATCAATTCAGATTTATTGCTTTGCATGTTCACTTTTTTGTTTCGTTCCAGTGTTTTGTGTAGCTTTTGATACAAGTTTAAAACTTCCACGTTTGAATTCAGACCGAAATGCTTTATCTCGTAGACAAATTGAGCTTTTACGATAAAATGTTGCGGCTTTAATTCAATTCAGATGTGTGCCACAAAGGGCTTGTTTTAAATGGGTATTTTATGGTTTAATATTACTTATCATAAGGTGGCAATAAAACTTCGTGGCACTTCTTTTGACTGTCAAAATCTGGAATTTATTTTTCTTAGAGCAGATGTTTTAGTGAATAAAATTGCTTTAGTTTCACAGTTAGTCGTGTATCATATGAGATGAACATTATAAATCAAAACAAATGCATCTTTTGTGCTTTAAGCACATACGTTCATCTTACTCGTAAATAATGTGATACTCTCGTGCTCTTGTATTAAAGGCACTTTATTATGATTGTTATCTTGTTAAAAGTTGCGCGATTGTGTAATGAACTTATTAAAATATGTATTGTCGAAAGTTGCATCAGCATCTGACTCCATTTTAATCTAGCATTCTTCCAATGGGAACAACATTTTTTTTTAAGGAAGTTTAATACCACCGTTGCTTTTCTTGGAGTAAATAGTTAGATGTCTACAAAACTTTATAATGTACGTTTGCATAGTTACTTCTTGCGTATCATCTAGGTATTTATCAATTGAATGTTTGAACCATGTATGATCGAGTGAAAAATGTTGAGATTCGTAAAGAATGCAAGGCTGATGTAAGCGTAGTGAGCAAGATTAAGAAAGGGACGCTTAGATGGTTTGGGCATGTAGAGCGAATGAACGAAGAAAGGAGTGTAAGGAGAATATATGACGCGAATGTGAATGGAAGAAGAGGCCGGGGACGCCTGAGGAAGACATGGCACGATCAAGTGAATCAAATACTTGAGTCGGGCCATGTCAGAAGTCGGAATAACAGAAGAGAATGTATGAGGCGTTGTATGAATGTGAATGAAGCAAGAAGTGTATGCCAAGATCGAGTTGTTTGGCGGTCCGTCCTCTCTGCCTACCCCTGCGGGGAAACGGCGTGATGGTTAGTTAGTTAGAATGTTTTTGTGTTGTACGTAATATAGGTCTCCGTTTTTCGATCATATTTGAAATATTTAATTTTTAAATATTATTGTTTTTGTTTTTAATTCGTAGAACTCCATTTTTTATTTAATTTATAATTCCTGTCACAATAAAAACAAAACTAAAATACTCGATAAAAACAATTAAATTTATTTTATTTTTAATTATGAAACAGATTTAAAAAAAAATAGTGTTTATATTTTATAAGTCTAATAACAGACGTATTGATTTATGGCAAGTTTTTTTCTATGGACATTTAATGTTGTCGATATGAATACAGATTATTTTGGATTTAATTGTTTTCAGTTTTATACAAACAAACGATTTACTGAGGCATAATAGAAATCCGTATATTGATCAGGATGGGAAAAAATGCGAACTAACAATCAAGCAAAGTGGCAGACCGTTTCAAGAGAATTTAGCCAGGGAAGTGCTTCTAGATTTATCTACATGTTCTAAGCCATGTAGAGGTGTGCAGGGTGTTACCATACGCAAAAAGTAAATGTTGAATTGTAAAAATATTTAAATAAGGTAGGAACTCTTACCGATGTCGCAACCTGCAAAAAAATTTCAGCGCCAAAAAAACTCAGCTGATCAAATATGAAAAATTATTGTTTTCAGTTTTATGATCTGCTTTTAATGCCAATTCTGCGCCAATTTAGTCCAACAGTTCCACAAAATATTCAAACCATCACTTGATCCGTTCCAACACTATTCTGCTTTTTTTCCATCACTTTTATACGTCCCTTGCCGGATTTAAATTTGGCAAACCCTGATTACTTGGCATCGATTGGAATTAAGTTAGTGGGGCCGTGACTGATTGATCCCGGGAATTACCGGGGATCCAATCCCGACGGTATTGTCGGTCGGAGACTTTTTCATACCTTTTCTAACGGCCCCGGGATAATTATTTTCACAAGTCAGTCAAACGATAACGATTTTTACACAATCATAACCGCAACCGCCTTGTTATTTTTGAAGCTTATTAATTTTGCGAACTTCTGAATTTATTGAGATGATATTTTTCAAATTCAAATTCATGTTAACGCCAAAAAGACGTCCAGTCAAAAATATATATATGCTCGTACATTTATGCGTATATTTGAAACCAAATAATATTAATTCTCAAGATTGATAGAAATGTCGGAATTCAAAAGGTCTCGTTAGCTCAATTGGTAGAGTTGTAGGTTTCGGATAGACTATATGTTCTGAGGTCGAGTCTCAGTCGCGATCATATATGTTTTATTTTCTGTGCCTTTTTCTGTTTCACATTTTCACAGACAAAGCATTCTTTAAAATATTACACGCCTATATTTTGTACTAAATAAATACATATGTTTATTGAGAGTTATTAACTTTATTATTTTATTTTGGGATTCGTGTGTACATACTACATGCTCATGTTACATTATTATCCTGAATGATAAATAAGAGAACATATCACGAACTCTTTGATTATTATTTTTTACACCGCTTAAAATGCAATTCTCGAATATGTTACACATAAATTCAGACTAAACGAACCTAAGACTTTAAGGATTTACCTGGACTAAAATATAATCTGACAGTTGGCAGACTTTGAAAAACTCCCTGGATCCTTTGTCAAATTGATGGGTCGAAGAAGAAACAATTTTACCCAAGCAAATGTGAATCTAAATGCATAATTTTAATTAAGCCGTGACCATTTGACCACAGTTCACATGCTCGAGTATGGACTGAACGAAAAAAATCACTAACTGTCGGTTTATCATGTTTAATCTGACAAAACTTTAATATTAAATGTGTAAGAATATGTTTAATAAGTTCAGGATTATGTGTACACTATACGCGCTTAGGAACGGCCGCGCTGCCTGTTTTATGAATAACTTAATTTTGGATTTAAGGCCAAAATACCCATCCAAACCGAATGACATATTTTTTTAATTAAAACTTTAGTAAATATTTAGTACGCATGGAAAGTATTTTATTTATTTTTGTTTTAAATTATGAAGTACACGCCATGAAAAAAAAACAGTTTTCGTAATCTTAAAGACAACTTAGAAAATTATTAGGGGGTTTATCGTTTTTTTTTTTTTTAATTTTCATATTTGTTATGTAAATATAATTATGTTAATAAAAATATTAAAAAAAGGTTTTTTCGGGTCGATATTTTAAATCATGTACGACAAATTCGTGTACTGACATAAATTGGTCATTTTCAATTTAATTTCAAGTCTACCATAATGATTATTTCATATTTAATATATATATATATATATATATATATATATATATATATACATATATTTCATTGTATTTCGTTATTTTCAAAGCAGACGAGGTGAGTTTTTTTTTTAAGTCTCCGTTACCTCCCAAATAATTGTTAAAGATGCATCTAAAATCGCGAAAAATCAATACCTTTAATGGCCTATATTTCATAATTTAAAACAAAAATAAATAAAATGCCTCTCAAGCGTACTACATATTTACTAAATGTTTAATTAAAAAAGGTTTAGGTGAGGATTTTGACTTCGAATCAAAAATTAAGTTTTTTATGAAACAGGCCGCACAGCCGTTCCTCTTAAGGAATATTTAATCAATTATGTTTGAAGATTTTTTATGCTCAAATAACATAGTTTATCACGTAAGTGATTTAAAACATGCTGTTATTAGTCGATAGACGAGGGACACGCAGTGCAGCTGATCTGGCCAAGAGTCGCAGATGCAATTGCATTGTACGAAAGCAAAGCATTGTAGAGTAGATGAAGAGTTATTATTACACGAGTAGATGTCGCTTTGTTCCCGTTATGCTGACGGTGTGTATTTGAATAGCCCTGTGCTGCTCTAATATATGAAATAAATATTGACGAACAAGCGATTTTATAAAACAAAGCAAACGAAAAAAGGGTTCAAATCTTTTTGCGAACGATATCGGTAACGTTAAATAAAAACAGAAGAAAATTCATTTAAACGATCTCAAATTACGGTCAATCCGAACACAAAATATGATTGTAATAGGAAGTAAGACGTTACTTTGTTATGTATACAAAAAATGCAAATTGTTTAACGAAAGGGAAGCCTCAGAAGAGTACAGAATATTTTTACTAAAACAATGTTGTATAACTTTTTACGGGGAACGTAGATTTTGTGGCCTTTTTATTTTTCTTTGAACGTGTCGAACTCTTAACCGAGTAGAGCCTTAGGCAAGTACGAAAGATACTTATGAATAATTCATTGTTTCGAACCACGAGAGACTTTGAGGGAGATCGTTTATATTCATATACAGAGCTTATAGTATGTCTCAGTTCCGATATTAAAGAAATCACATTAGGCTTATGTTTGTTCTAAATCTAAATTATATCCACATTATGTGAATTCTTATATGAAAACACAGAAAATAACAAATTTAAATATATTTCATTAGCATATTATTTTGTATTGTTACTTGCGCGAGAAAAGGGTTTGATATTTTAAGACTCGAGCTTAAATGCTTACGCCTTCGAAGGTCGGTAGATTATTGCTACCTTCCCTTTAGGGCCGGAAATGCAAAAGTGAAATTTTGTGTGGCAATCTTCCGAGGTTCCTTATTAATAATTTAAAAAAGCATACATAAGTACAAATATTAATCTCATAGTTTCGCACTGCTTTTCCAGATGCTGGGTTGACTACTTAGTCTTGAGTAATTGTCACTTTATAAGAGACTGACGCGACGGTGGAAAGATACTTGATGTCATGAACATGTATTTCACTAGAACGGTCAACTCTAGAGAGTGATTCTTTAGTGCATTTCACAAAATATATTGGTGTTGCATTGAAAAAATAACCACGGTATAAATCGTTACAGTCCAATTTTTCGTACATCCTTAAAAGTCCATGGTTTGAAGAGAATAATTTTGCCGAGCGTTTGAAAAAGCTGACAGGACTGTGAAAATTCATGATTAGAAACAAAAATTGTTCTACGTCCATTACTTTTCATGACTGAAAACCCATCATTACTGACTATTTTGTGGGTGTGGCGTGTATCAGTATTCGACGTTGTCATATTCACACCCATCAACTTGGTGTTCTAAGATATTGCACACACAATTAAATAAAATTAGTATCTATACCAAAGCATAAACTCCTGAGGAAAGAAGTTGTTTTTTGTTATTTTTAATAAAAGGTCTGCTGATATGTCGATTGTTGACACCAATTTTAACTCACTTTTTGTTTTATCAACTACTGTCTTTTGTCGTTCGTATTTTTATGATAAACGTGTACCTTGCTCATACGAATTCAATCACACATCGGAGAATCGAGTCCTCAGCTGTATCATAATAAATACTCCCTTCTATATTAAAATTGAAGAAGATAAAAAAAAATAACGTGCTTTCTTGAATACCAACATTTTAAGTGGCTATGATTGACGGTCGGTCGGGTATTTTAAAGCTACCCGCCGAAACGAGCTTTCGTTAACATTCAATTTTGTTCACTACAGATGCAAAATTACCTCGCACAAGGGACGAACTCATGTTTAAAATACCGTACTAATTTACAGTTTTTGAAAACAGATTTCATGGAGAAGTAGTTTGTAGGGAGAGTTTTGCTTTTGTATTCAGACGTCTCAAGTATGTGTCTATTTTTGATCTTGATAATACATCTACACTTTTTAAAAATGCGTTTAAATTAAGTTTATTAATTTTCTTTCAAATAAAAAGTTCTTTTAACATTTTGGTCCCAGTGAGTAGCTTACAGAACTGGTTCATTGTCGAATAAATTGTTCAAAACTTAGATATTAAAATTATGCTATGAAAGCTTCACGATTGCCTGCTCAATAAATGTAAAATTTTAATTTATATGTATAAAACAGTATTCAAAATAATATGTTAGACCTGCCCTAACCTCTGTTCTACTTATATTTTAGTTAGTTAAGTACCCGATAAAATGACGTAATTTAATTTAAGTTGAAGAAAAATGACTGATCTAATAAGAGTTGTAAAAAGAATCTGATAAATAAATAAATTCAAATTACGGAGTGTTGATAGTTTTCCACACTGAATTCATAAAATAACCTCTATGATATGGGCATTTTGTTGGATCGTTCTCAAGTCGAGCCCACCGAATTATAATTGAAAAGGCCGGTAGAAATGTCGAGAGAGATTTATGACGCGAGTGACATGAGGATATCTCCCGACCTCGACACCTGTGTTATAATATTATCTCTCTGGACGATTTCCAGATTGTAACCGATTGTTTTATTACCCGCTTTTATGTTTAGTTCAGAGTTTTAGACTCGGATAATGTGTTATTTTATTGCTGCCATAAAAAAATGTTCGAGCTATATTAGAAATGATTTCGTAGTATTTTATAAAAAAAAATTGCTAAAAATATTTTTTGCAATGCGGAGTTCCAAGGGTTTGTGGAAACCTGTTTCCTTATGTCAAAAATATCGCTTACTACTATGTTTACAATATTAATAGCGTTAGCTTCGTGGTATAAAAAATACATTTGTTTGAAATTGATGTTTTTGTAGTTTTTTGTTGTCGTTGGAAACCTGTTTTTGCAAAAAATAGGTTGAAACCGCTGCACAGTTTTTATAAAATTAAAACACATTCAAAAGTGTGTATAAATTTTCACCTTCGCACAAATAAGCAATGATTATTATAGAAGTATCACACTATAATATTTGCAAAAAAAGCTCTGTTTCTTCGTCCCATTTTTTAAAATATTCAAAGTTCAAAAATCTTTATTGTACAAATAAAAGTTAATAAAACGTGTATATATTTTAGGTACATCCTGTTTCTTATAGTAAACCCACAATACATATATGTTTCTACAAATAAAATTAAAAAAAAAAAACAAATTTATATATAAAATTTAGAGAAGGTTAATGCGTTCAATTTATGTGTTCAATATTTATTTATTTACTTATTGTATAATTTACGCCCTACATGGGGTTTTACATATAAAATTAGTTACTAGTAAGACAAAACACATCACAATAGGTTCAAAGATAATATATCGAACATATACAGGAAAACATGGTGTATTTACCATTCTAAGTAATAATTTCAGAGGCGAAAAATCAAAACATACCTTAAATTCACTGGTACTTATACTCTAGACAGATATATTAATAACTATACAGGATGTATACAATAATCGTTTGTTTGTACTTGTATTCAGAGCAGTTGAAAATGTCTACTTTATCTGAGTATGTATTACCTACTGTGTGAAGTCGAGGTACCAGTGAATATTTTACCAGTGCGTATTCGTTTAAAGTGTAGTCACATTTGTTCAGATATCGTTTGTTGGTTATTTGATGTTACGTGGAAGGTTGTTATATACTTTAATTGCTTGTAGTAAAGTCATTTGTGAAATATTGTTTTGTTGGATTGCGGTAAGAGTAGTGTTGAGTGTTTTAGTGGAAACCCATATGGAGAAGGATCGTTAATCCATTATACATACATATATATCAGTGAGAGTCAGACATTTCATAATAATGTTTTTAATCATTCTAAAAAATAATATTAACATAACCTAAATGAAACATGAAAACGGAAAAAACAACAGAAAATAAAAATATTTCAGTCGCATCTGGGACACGCACCCAAGACCTCTGCCTTTCCGGGGAAACCGCTAAACAAACTTAGCTAATGAGACCAGTTCAATTTATGTCATCTTCTCCGTTTTCATGTTTCATTTAGGTTATATTAATATTATTTTCTACAGTGCTTAAATATTAAAATGAGGTTTTTAAATCTCAATAAAAATAATTAATAATTAAAAATTGAATAATGTTTTCAGTTGGTAATAAATCTTTACCATATTATATGACGCGTTATGTTTTCCTTGTGTTGTATCTGCAGATGATTTACATAATTTAATAACGTGTCACATTGCATTGGATTTCACACCCATCA
Organism: Halesus radiatus; assembly: GCA_022606495.2. Classification (NCBI taxonomy): domain Eukaryota; kingdom Metazoa; phylum Arthropoda; class Insecta; order Trichoptera; family Limnephilidae; genus Halesus; species Halesus radiatus. The sequence continues at coordinate 334,297 of JAHDVE020004061.1, forward strand.
ATCAACTACGTTGCATTATAATGTTCTGTTGTTGACTGATGAGTTGGAAGATTCGATTTGTCTATCAGAAGCAAAATATAAGTCATTATTTTTATTACTTACAGTGTTAGTTCATTTCAATAAACATTTTAATGGACTAAATAAATGGCGTAAATAAGTAGGAATAAAGTTGAACCATATCAACGAAAATCTTACATGGATTTGTAAAATCATCAAATAAATATAATTTCATTTTTCTTAAAATTAATGTAAATCAAATTAAATAATGTTATTATTAAGTTCTGCAAGTATTTTTAGTTTTTAATTATTGTGACAGCTGTTTCGGCGTTTAAGCCTATTTTCAAACAGTGGTTAATCTAGATTGTGACGACTTACTTAAATGATTTTATTTACTCCCACTCCTTTTCAATTTGGACTTCACTGGATTTGTACGGTAACTTCATACAAACTTTATGCAAACAGAAATTAACGCGAATTCGACATAATGAAAATTTACCTAAAAAATTTATTGACCGAGTTCGTTATTTGGCCAAATCACCCGTTGAACCTCGGCAGTCTGGTAGTTTGTTTGGTAGACTGGCAGCATCTCATTTCATCTGAAGAAGTACGCACTTAGAAAGCACCTACCTACATTGATAAATTTATGCATTACAAGCTCTCTGTAGCGACCATAGCCCTATGGTACCATAGTGCTCGGAATGCCGCAGGGCTGACAAATGGGGCCCTTTAATCATTACATTAACAAGGAACAACCTTTATTTTTATTTTACTAACGGGAACCCTGTTCTCGTTAACAATGTTTCGCCGTCAAAAGCGAATGAATATTTATGAATTTGGAAGTTTCGTTGATACTGGCAATTAGTACTTAGTCCTCGGTAGTGTGAAGTGAAAAAGGTACGCATGGCTTAACCCGTATGTTAACGAGTGATCCTTAATGATAAGTTAAATTAAAACACCTGTTTAGATAAACTCATGAACGGGTTCAGATCTAATGAACGAAGAAAGATTGTGGGAATGTTTCTAAAATTAAAAATCACGATCATCGCCGAGAATCTTTTAAAGATTTATTTTTTAAGCACGCCCAGATTTTTTGTAGGCGTAATTACAGCAGGCTACTGAGGTACCATATAAAAAATCTCTTTTTAAAGAAACACTATAAGAAACATTTATCTTATTCCTACGGTTGTCGCTTGCATTATTGCCCATTGGTAGGCGCAAAAAAAAAGAAACAATCCTCGTTAATATATCTCTGTGTAGTTGAGATTTGCCTTGTGCAGAAATCTAACCCCTAACTTTACGACCCAAAGTCAAATGCGAGAACCAATACGCCAAGGAACCTATTGACATATAGACTGAGAAACTAGCAAGCGCCACAGGATCTCTCGTGCGTTCCTATTTTCGATAGATCGAACCAAGTTTTTTAAATGTTTTAATATTTATCACTTGGTTCCGAGGCCACTTGACTGATATATAGAGAAATATGCTTCCTTAAACAATTTAAATCATTATTAGATTTTACAAAACTGTACCAAAAACAATTAGTTAACAAATTTAAACGATAACAACCCATGGGTGGTAGCCCTGCACACTCCTAGCTGAGTCACGATGCGTTAGAGATTATTCTCATCTTATATCATGTCAAAACACCCTACAATTGGATTTCACGGAAAGCCCGTGAAAAGGTTATTGAATAAGCTCGAATGATATTCAATTCCATACATTACTCACGAACTTGAATTGAATGCGATTGATTTTATTAGAAGATTAATATTATCCTTCCAACTTAATTATTGCCGATAAGTGGGGCTTAGACTTAACCCGTTATACATTTCGTGGTACCTTCGAGATTTCCTAGTGACAGGCTCAATGATATTAGATGTATTTTTGATGAACAGTAAAGGATCGTTAAACCACAATATGTCATCCTTAAAAGAAAGGCCACTCATTTAGTGAGATAACTGACAGTTAAATTAATTGAAATCACGCGATCCTTGAAAATTATTTACTTATTTAAAATCTAATTATTGATAGATATATAGGTACCTACATTTTGGGGTGGCCAATGTAAAGTCTGAGTATATGCCTTACTGATTGGATTACCCGATGAAGAAAGGTATTAAAAGTTACTCGAACTACTTACTTAAACTAAATAATTTTTTTTTTTTTAACTACAATTTATTATTAAAGTAAATAAATATCTACATTTATCCAAACCAATTATTGCCTCGTCAGGATACGAAGTACACTGAAAAATATTGACATATTATAATGTTATTTTGGTACCTACTTAGGTTTTTCCTTAATTTTGTTTTGAATTTTATTTTCTAATATAAATATAATATTGTAATTTTAAAATAGTTTTATTTATTTTATAAAATTGTGGATACATGAATACCGAACTATTTATATAACTGACATCACGCCGTCAAGGAGAGAGGACGAACCGCCAAACAACTCGATCTTGACATACACATCTTGCTTCATTCACATTCATACATTTTCGTCTGTTATTCGGACTTGTGAAGTGGGTCCGACTCAAGAATTAGATTTACTTGATCGTGCCATGTCTTCTTAAGGCATCCCCGACTTCTTCTTCCATTCGCTTTCGCGTCATATATTCTCCTTACACTCCTTTCTTCGTTCATTCGCTCTACATGACCATTAATCTACATCACCACTTCTTGCTATTTTTTACCTATATTTATAATATGTCTATGTTTAGTTGTCATTATGTTTTCAGTTTATATTGTATCCTAAAAAAACATTGGCTTCAACAAATGTAGGTCCTTATTTATTAAGTAGTGGTTTGAACAAAAAACTGTTTTTATTTAAATTAAAATAATGTGTCAAAGTGAATTTGCAATTATCGAAGAAGCCACTCTATTTTATTTATATTTATGCTTTATCGACCAGTTTCGGTTGAACTTAACTTTTTTCAGAAACGTACACATATAAACTACGTTTGTATATAAACTATGTACGTTCGTTGCATGTAAACTATGTACGTTCGTTTCATATAAAAATGTACGTTCCTGAAGAAGGTTAAGTTCAACCGAAACTAAAAATTACAGTGTCAAGCCACAAAGTGATTGCTTTCTTCGGTGAAATATCAAAGGTTGGCTTATTGAATATATTGAACTTTTCAATCTTTTTTATAAAAGGTCAGAAGGATGCGATACTACGACAACGAAGGATAAGTGGGGAACGGAGCGGCGCTTAGAAGCGAACGTAAAGTAGACAAGGTCTGCAACGGCGGACAGGACCACGGGCCGACTAGCTGTTGATACCAGTGCTCAGAAATAGGTTTCAATTAGGAACCGCCAAAGTTTCCTTTGAATTGTGTTTTTATTACGATTTTTAATTAACTACGTTACTGGGGTCAGTACTATACTATTCACAGATTTTTTTTCCTTGGTATAAGAAATGCATAGAAGAAATATAAACGAATATGCAAAAGAATATATATACCGTTACGTAAAATAAAGAAGGTACCTGCTTAAATCAGAAGTAAAAAAACTAACGAGATCACTAGAGACCTGTTACTTTTTGAACAAAGGAAGTCTAGTCCCATTATTTTATTGTTACGTTGGAAAACGTGTATGAGAAATGCATTAGAAAAATGAAAGAAAATATTCACATGGCCAAAAAGGTTGCAGAAAATAAAATGAAGAACATTATTTATTATTTTTAAATAACGATAATATTATTACACAATACGATAGACACAATGAATTCAAAGAGAAATATAATTATAATATACATAGGCCTAGAATTTATCAAAATCAAATCTGAAATATGACTTTATCTGACCATAATATTTTACAAAATATTAAAAATATGAAAACATTTTTAAAAAGCGCAGAAATATAATTACAATCCTTTCTCGGTACGTTTTTAAAAATAAACTAAACCAAAGTTTTGTTATCCGTATTTAAAAAAAAAACTCGAAGTTGGTGTTTATGAAAAAATCAAACTATATCCTATTCTTTTTTTTTTTTTAAATTTCTTCTCAACATTTTCAGTGTTTTTGAGATAATTCAACATTAGACAATATGCTTCAAAACATAAGTTGGACGGTTGGAAAAAGGTAATGTCTCTGTTTTGGCATAAATATGTTTTAGCTTAGTTTTAGTTGTGAGCCTATGTAAATTTAAAAAATACGAAATGAATATTTTTCTCATTAAAAATATTATGTTTGCCGTATTGCGTTAAAATGGTATCATTATATCGAATTAATAAAAAATCCTCTCTTCCTTACGTCAATCGTAAACCAGTTTATATGTACATATATATTAACGACAAAAACATATATTTTTTAAATTGTTAGATAATAATAGCGTGATTATAGGATTTGCCGTATTAAAATCATTTAATCTGTTTTGAGGCTGTTTATTTATTTTTTTATTTTTTTTTTATATGAATACCGCACAAGAGTCCCAAACTGCTCCCAACCGTCTGGAGCCAGTGAGACTATGGCATTCCCAATTGGGGAATGCTGTGAGGCTGAAGGTATTGGGGAGGGGAAGGAGAAGGGGGAGAGGAAGGTGGGGATAAGGGGAAATACCTGGTTATTCAGATCTGGTCACCAAACACGGCTAAAAGCCATTTCAAGCAACGTTTCAATTCTGAATGGTGGTCTTTCACCAGGGCGATACTGAGAGTATCTTCCACTCTGGAACGTGCGAAAATATACTATATATTATTTTTAAATGAATTAATTGTGAAACAACACAAATTAATTAAATAAAAATTACTTGCGCACGCCGGGATTTGAACCCGCGACCTTCGGATTCGTAGTCGAGAGCCTAACCCCTCGACCATTTGGGCCGTCGTATTACAAGTAATTAGGTGATAATAAAAATTTCAAGTACCTAGGTAACTACCCAAGAGGATCATTCATTTGGCGGCTTATTCTGCCGTAGCTTCCTTTATGGTTTACTACTTTATAAAGCACATGAACACGGCTCTCGTATTATTTTATATGTATTATGCTTAACAGCTCTGTGGGGAAGCTGTGATTTCTCTGTAGGGAAGCTGTGATTTCCTTAGCAAAAAATCTCAAATTTATTTCGACTAAACTTTAATGTAGGTAACTCCCATACTGGTATACTTGGTTTTACAAGTAAATTTATTATTCAGTTTTATGGAGTCGTGGGAAGCATACATATTCATATGTATCTATATAGGGGAAGGTGGGGAACAGAGGACAACTGAACATTCGAGCGATGATGAAACCAGTGCTAAATTTCGTCAAATTGCTAGTTCGCACCGAAACTATGAATATTGAATAACAATAAAGATTAATACATTTTATAGAATTTACGAAAAAGTTAAAAATGATTACATTTCCTTTATTCCCCTGCTATAGCTATCCAGGACCGTGTGTAATCAAACATGGAAAACGAATACTTTTTCGTGGGAGAATATTGGATTTAAGTGTTCATTACTAGGACCGTTCCTAGTATTGCTTTTCAACCGACGCGACGTAGAAAAAACGTACTTGGAATCACAAATTATCCTGCTGCAATTTTCGTAGATAAATTTCTCAAATCCGAACTAATCCAGCTTGGTACTTCCCCTTTTTATGTAATTACGAACAACCTTAAAAATAAATATAGGCATTCAAAATAAAATAATATTTAAAGATAATATAACATCATACCTATATATACAACATGACATCTTAATATTAATACATTATCGACACCTGTACTTGTCATGATTGCGAACTACGAGTACAACAATATAAAACTAAGCAAAACACCCTTTTTACATTATATATCCGGTAAAAATATCTTTCAAACATATCAAAACCATTAAAAAAAAAATGTTTTTGTTTTCGTTTTACGAAATTAAATAATTGTCAATTATTCGCGGAAACTAGGGTGCGCTTGGGCTGCTCGTTGTGACTCACTCTGGACACTGCACTCACCTAACAACAATAAAACAGGTAACGAAGGTAGTTTTAAAATTATAGCCATGGATCTCTTTGCCCCGCAGGTCCTCTGTTCCCCATCCTCCCCTACTTAATCCATAGTTCAGGCGAACTCATTTCTCATTCAAATCTCTGCGATAAATGTTGAATTCGTAGGGCACTATTCCGCTGCTGTGCGAACCGCTTAATTTCCGAGTATAATGAAAACAATTTAAAACCATTGAAATGTTGTTCTACGTAATTCTTTGGAGAGATATTAATAGTTTTTAATTTTTTTTACGTACTTAATAAACAGTGTTATGACGCATACAAGGAGAACAATTACAACGATTAACGTTACCGTAAAAAGTTTAATATAGAATTATGAACAATAGCAAATGTACTGACTTTCCGTATACATGTGGGGGTGTCGATGTTGTACATATCTGTTGTAGATATTGGAGTGACCTGCACAATAAAAGTCTGTTCCGTAATTTCTCTTTATTTGGACGCCCTCACTATTCGTTAGATCCTCTTAACCGCCCCCACAGACAAATTTGTAAGCCTTTATTTTAATTTTAAAACATTTTGAGTTTTTAAGGAGTTCCCAGGAAAGTTTTCTTTTAACATTACTATGTCTGTATCATTTTAACACCATTCTAGAGCTAACGTTTCAGAGCGTCATGCAGTTTTATCAGAGCAGATGATTGACCTAGAGGGAGGCAAGTTGTGTGTTTACTTGTTATCAGAAATATTTAAACTCTACAGGTCAGTCCTAACAATGGATATTGAACGATTGCCCAAAACTTTATATCAGGAAGATAGCACAGAAGATTTAATATTCCAAAAATTCTAATACGGTTTTTTATTATGTTTTAATTTGGAGGGTATATAGCTACGACCGCCGACATATAGTCAAAGTTTTTGACATTCTGCTATTTATTCTAAGTATGTATTGTAAGCAAAGTATGTAAGTTCATTTTACATTCCTCGAGTGGTTAACAAAGAAGTTGCAACTATATTAAAAAAGTTTTTACGCTGTACTTATGACGACGGCTCAATATTTATCTTCTTTTCACCCTCGAGTGATTCGCATTACTTTCTATTATAAAATGCACCAAAGTTCTCATAGAAAGAATTAAGGCGAGCTTTGGGGGAGTTATGAAATAATAGCGTTCGGTGATAGGATCGTTTCCTCCGACGGAGAAAATTGTATCGTAAAAGATAAAGGGACGCCCTGTAATGTGAGTTTGAAGCTAGTGGGGCGTTTATGGGGATTATGGAGGTAGAATGTTTTAGAAAAAAATATTTTACTTCCGAAAGAAGAAGGAGGTCCCAGGTTGCTAGTGCGATCTGAGCTTAGTTAAGGCTTCAAAACGGGTAGTATTTTTTACGTCGAAAAAGCCGATTTAAAAATAAAACTTTAGGACAAATTATATTGTTGTTTTTATTCATATTTTATCATAAAATTTTTGACTAATATAAAAGCTAATATTTTCCGAGTAAATTATTAATTAAGTGATTTTTCATCATATTTTGCTTTCTGTATATGTAATAGTCCTACATCAAAGGTACACAAACAAACCATCTTTCTCTTTAATATTTTACTATTTTTTAGTATACAATTGTAATCTATTACATTTTACAATGAACGTAAACAAATTGGGAAAACAGAGTAAAGATAATATTTGTAGTTAGCATATAAATATTTCAATATTTCCGATTATCATAAAAAATTCAGATTCACAACAAAATATTCCAACACAATGTAAAAAAATGAATTAAAAGTAATGATAGGGCATTTACCGGTGCACTCACCCAAATTCTAAATTATTGATTCGACGATTTACGATGCATATCTTAATATAAGTGTATATTCATAGGTATTTTAAAATTATAAAATAATTTGCAAAATTACTGCCTCAACACAGGCTAGCCTAGTGAGGCGGGTTATGTGATTCCTCAACTATAACTGTTATTATATTATTTTCTATTTTACTTTATAAACCACTGTACACATACATTATTATATTATACATGTCTTTTAGTTATAGTTAAATTTAATTACAATAAAGATTATTAAAGTTCTACTGTGCATATTACGTATACTATTGAGCAGGTTTCAATGGTAAGAAAGCGTTTTTTTTTATTCATTTTTGTAATTTTTTTTTCTTATAATTAGATACATTATTAAAATAAACTTCAAACTGAAGAACATAACCAACTTATTAACTAAACTTATTCCATATTTAACCTATAACTAAGAATTAATAATTATTAATAATATTTTTTTTATATAAAACTAATACACTTTTTCTACTCACCTCAACAATCAAATCATTTAACATATTCGAGCTTTAAAAATGTAGCTTTATATTTTAAAATTTCGCAGTTTGCCGTCAGAATGCGGTGATTTTGTTCTCTGCAGAGCAGTTTCCGTTTCACAGCGGGTTGGAGGTTGGAAGGTTGTGCCCCCACGCTCGATTTGTGAGATCGTAGTTCGCGCTTAAGCCGCTAGATGGCACTGCTATACTCGCAAGCTCGCTTTGTAAGCTCCAGTCCAAAGCTTTAGCTGAAGGATTAAACATAATTTTATCATTGAAAAATTTTTTTGTTGGCAATCAATAAAAAGATATTTGATTATTACAAAAATGTATCCAAATTTTGGAAGATTTTGCGTGCAAACGTTTTATAAGCGTAAAAATACATATGAATGTCTCCAATGTACTGTAATTGTTCGACTTCCATAAAAAACAAATATTGACAAAAGTGGATGAAGTTGGAATTTTATTTTTGTATGATTAAATATTCCATCAAAGAACAATCGGAAAATTCTGGTATTGGATATTGTATGAATTTTTACAATTGCATACTTATATTAGAATTCCATGATAGATTTAAATCATTAAGTTGTCAGATTTCAATCAACAGTTTGCATGAATATTTACTCATTCAGTCCAGGGGAAATAAAGTCGCGTTATAAAACAAATTAACAGAAACTGAACAATTAAATGAAGAATCAACTCAAGGCTTCATTTCATATCTAATTTAGGGGGCCAAATGTTAGTTGGGGGCCTTACTTCAGAGTTCTGATAAATCTGCCCCTGGTTGGCACCCTTGTTGGCATTCTGACCCAGTTTTCAAAAAGCGGCATTGTGATATGGTCCCTAAATATATCTCAAATTTGAATTACGAAACATATTGATTACGGCGTTCTTTCATATCAGCCTATTTTTCGAGAAAAAACCTTCAAACCAGAGTGGTTTTCTTTTCAAAGAAAAAAAAGTTTAGAAAAAAAAACTCACAAAGGTTTTCCGATGGTTAAAAAATATTCCGAATCCTCCCATGCAAAGTGCTCAACATATTTGAAAAACCGAAATCATATAAAAATACAAGTCATGCTAAAGTTTTCACGTATTATTCTTATTCAAGAGGAATCACAACGGTATGAGTTTTTGGTGAAGAATTCTGGTCTGGAAAATGTGCTAGAATTCCCATAGAAGTTATTTCGAGTGGCCGACTCACTTCAAAATTGCGGTGCATCCGATTGGAATAGTTCGCTGACAATGGATTGTGAATAGGGACCAGCGCTTGGACGATATCGAGCATGCGGTGCTCCGGAGCCTATCAAAATGAATTTGCACGAATTTTATGCAAAGTGCAACGTGTTGCGGAGTTCCAAGACGTTGAAAGCAATAATCCCTCATATCGGATTGCAAAGAGATTTCGATATATAAATTGTTTTTGTGTTTAATTCGTAGAACTCTGTTTAATTTTTTTTTAAATTTAATTTAAATTAAATTTCATAATGTTATTATTAAGTTCTGAAAGTATTTTAGTTTTTATTATTACCATAGTTTAAAAATGGTCTTGAACGCCAAAATAGCTGTGTTAATAATAAAATCAAAAATACTTGCAGTACTTAATAATAACATTTTAAAATTAGATTTAAATTAAATTTAAAAAAAAAAGCTTTCGATACATGTTAATTGTCCGATTAGGTTATAATTTTTTTTCTGTTAAACAGCTGCCAGGTGACATTTTCACACGTATTTATCTATAAAAATCTTTTAGGGGAGTGGTGATGAAACTCAAAAAAACTTTCATGAAAATCGAGGAAAAATGACTGCATGCCCAACCAGCGGCGTGCGAGTTGTAACTATGATATTTAAAAGAGAACTTCACCATTTTTGTAAATACTCCAGTACAGGAATAGTAAAACAATATTATCATTTTGAAAATCTGAAAAATCAGAATTTGTTTGTAAATAATGGTAATTGTAAGCAGATAATGTTTTAGAGAATAAAGAAAATATTTGATTTTTTATGATAATTTTCCTAAAATCCTAAATAAATATTTTAATAAATTGTCGATATATTTTTAAGAAGGTATATATTTTGAGTTTGGTATTTCCACATAGGCACTTAGAGGCGGAAATATAGAGAGGATACGTATATACATATTTTGTTTTTATTTTTATATAGAGATACCAAAATTACTAAATTAATGGCAAATGTATCATCAAAAATATTTATCACGAGCTTTGAGAATTATTTGCTTGACTAAATGTAAAGAATTTTATAGAAATAATAATCGTAGAATATTTTTTTGAAAGTAATAATTGCCTCATGCAAACATCATCATCTGCGGTGTGATCGTAATTAGCCACCTTTTGAAATTCGGTTTTGTTATTGTGACCGTTGATTGACCGGCTTAGTCAACCTTATGGAAATGGAATTACCATTGCAGTTGTCAGGAAAATTCAATTATAGCATTGGTAACATATGTATGTGAAGTACGGGTATGATTTTACATTTGGTTTGGGTTTTTTTATGTAGAGTATAGTTTTGATTTGATTAGGATCCATAGTTTGCCGATTCAATGTCCTGCAACGTATAGATTAAAATATATAAAATGGTAGTTATTATCGTAAGAAATTTAAATATGTTTTTCCTTGGCACTTTTGCTGAAGTGCAGGATACTCTCAATATCGCTCTTGTGTTCCAATTCGCCGAAGACTAATAGTTAGAATAGAAAATTTACAAGAAAAATAACTTATTTGCTTCATAAGAATAGTCAGGTAGTTGTAACCTTCGCCTTCAAAGCCAAGTAAACATCGTTATGCATAATTTAGTTATGCACGACACATAACATATTTCATTTTTCTTCCTTTGAGCATTCCTTATAAATAGCAGAAATATTACAAGAATAACTGTTCTCAAAATGTGCTCTGCACGATCAGTAAAAAGAAAGGAAATATAAATAAATAGAAACACGACAACATTTCAGCATTAATTTCTATTGTAAATAATAAATTTGAATTTAATATATATCGTAAAGATACTTATAAAGACATCGTTATACGTAATACTTCTAATCATCCCTTTGTTCAAAAATTACCAGCTTTTCATTCCATGCTTAGTAGATTAGTTAATGTACCTATATAAAAAAATAATTTTAATGAACTATTCAATATAATTGAACAGATTGCAATAAATGACGGTTATGGTACTAAATTAATAGACAATATTTAAAACAAAAGTGATGTTAGTAAACAGTGGAGTAAAATATTGTTTTTAAATAATAGTACTTCAAATTTAATGATTAAAAACATACCAAATACTATCCTAGTAGATTTTTATACGAATAATAAATTTTAAAAAATTACGTTGTAAAAAACAAAGAAAAATATTATATTTAAAATAAATCCAGAGTTTATAAATTAATTTGTAACGTTTGCAACTATTTTTACATTGGAAAGAATTCTAGAAATTTCAGTATTATAGTTAAGGAACACCTAAGATGTTTAAATAATAACAACTATTCTGGATTTGAAAACGATATTTTAGAAACCAAGCATTCATTTGATATAAATAAAGGTTTAAAATTTTTGCATACAAATGAAACCGGTTTAAAATTAGATAAATTTGAAATTTTAGAAATCACGAAAATGGGTGAATTAAATTTAATAAATAATCTAATATTTTTTTAAAATAGCTATTTTTTAAATTTATTTTCATATTAATATTACTAATAAAAATAATTTATAATCTAAACTTGTTATTCAATGTTTAATAAATTTTTTTATTAGCTTTTTTGATTAATTGCTCTTCTTTAACCCATTTTTGTTTATGTTTATAATTTGCATTTTCTTAAGTTATCGTGTTTTTATTTTTATCATTTGTCTATACTTGAAAGTATTTTTTAATTTTCGTATATTCCCGATGATGAAAGCCTCGCTTTCGAAACATGTAGATATCAATGTGTATTTATAAAGTCGTGAATACTAAGTATATTTTAAAATTCGTTAATAGAAAATGCTTTTATCTGAAATATTAAATATCCAGATTATGTATTTCGCCGAAAATAGTTACATACTCTTAAATACGTTAATATCGCTTGAATGCACTGTTACGTAACGTCAGTAAGTTCCCTAAAACTAGCCACTCGTAAAAGCGACGTCAGCACCACACACAGCCGCAAACAACACCTCGCACGTACACGGGTCCCCTCTCCTCTTTCACTCGCACATTCACCGCTCGGAACCGGCCTTGGAAACACGCACCCTGACCCGCGCTGGAGATGGCCTTCCCGGCCGCCCCCAACTACGTCTCGAAGAGGAGCACGCGAGCAACTATCGTGGGCGGCTGATAATTGCTTCCACGGAGACCCCAATTGCCACTACAACCTAAACTGTGAGCTGTCTTTACATTTCCCCCTGTTTGTGGTGTAACTTATTCGAGTCACTGTTTACATGCCCGTTTTAGAGAATATCAGAGAGAATTCACCTGTAACATTCATTTGAGGTTAGGTTAGCCCACTGTTCATCATAGATACACTCACCATGTTTGTACCTTCCTCTGAATTAAACACTGAGCCTGAAAGCATTCGGTACTTTCATTTGACAAAGCATTCAAGTCCAGTTCCCAATTATAAGACTGCCTGTCGGCCTACGAACCTGCAGAAGAGCTTCTTGGCCTGCCGAGACTGAGCTAGTCGAAGGTCCAGAGCCGAGCTCCCTGGAGGGACACCCCTCTCCGGGTAAGTCTGTACAAAAGACCTGTCTCCTGTAACTGTTCTGGCCCACCCTTCCTCCTCTCCTTCTCCCGCATTCCTACATCCAGTCAAATCCTATACATTACAGCACTTACACTTATACTTTTAAAATTTAAGAATCGTCGACCAGAAGATGCTGCAAAAGGTTTAGATTCAAAATAATCTCAATCAAAAATAATCGTAAATCAACACTCAAAATGGAGTCAAACTTAACTTTCTAAATATGTAATACAAGCAATACTAGTAATGATTTATCTTTAAATTATTTTCGGTGAGTTAAAATATCTAACGTTGTCTGTGAAAAAAATCTAGCAATGCATTCTTTTTAATTCCACGAAATACCAGTACATACTAAAATGTCTAAAATAGGTGCAGTTTGAAAACAAATGAAGAACTTTTTGAACGTTTTTCCAAAGATCCAGTATGTATTTCGTATAAAACTTAAAAGCACTACTTAAGAACTTTCTTTAAACCTACTCGTACAGAATTTACATTTGAATCATTTGTAGTATTGATTGCATTAGGAGACTACAAAATGTATATTTTGTGTAGGCCTTTAGTAAGAGTACTCGTGAAAGTCTGTTTTATTTCACTTATTTGGGATTTGAGAGTCCAAACAGTTCATTAAGCTCTTGCGTCTTATTTCCTAAAAAAAATGCTTTATTGTCAGGTAGACGAAGGGCGTCGCAGACACAATTAAGAAACATTTTAACATTCTACACTCTTAATTTTTTTGTTTCGTGTAAAACATACAATGGCGTGTGGCATTTAAAATTCTAATTCTAAATGCCACACGCCATTGTATTGATATCTTCGCAATCTGCGTTTATCAAAACAAAAATTCTTTGATTATTTTAATACGTGCAATCACCGAAATGGATGGGTATTATGAAGGCCACAAATTTGGGCATAAACATCGGGCAGAATGTTTGCACAATGTGTGATGGTTCCGTGACTGCGCCCATCCGGAGTCTGTACACTGTACAGAGTAGTACAGACTACAGAGTATTGTGTAGACTGTAGGATGTAGTGTGTAATGTATACAGATCCCGGCCGTGCCAGTGTTTGTGGATTTTGGCCTAACTAAACATGTTGTTTGGGCAGGCGTAATAATTCTCCTGGCCAAATCCCGGCACAATACTCTCGCACATAAACGATTTCATTCAGCCTCCGAAATTGATTTGCAATTGTATCTAAATCTCAATTCGGAGTGCAGTTAAATGTGCCGTAAATTTAAATAATGGGAATTCGTTTGTCTCTCCAGGGCCGTTAGTGCATTTATTTGCGGTTAAGAGTCTATTAAGAGAGTTTTTTCAGTACTCCCTTATCTTATCCAGCAAGTAGAAAAAGACTGGATTTCAATATCCATGCAAGAGAAAGGTGGGTGTGTGATAAGTAGGTACTTTCATAGATGCCTGCATTGTTTTAAACCACAACATATGTATATTTTTAAATTGTAATTATTAATTTAAAAAAATGACAATTGGTTCATAAATAGATAATGAACCTAATTGTTAACTTAACAATTAATTGTTGTTTTAAATTGGTCAACTTTTTATAGTGCCGTTTAATGATCAAATCACCTCAAGGGTGCTTTACAGTTTGCTAAAGTCGGTAGATTTTTCAAAATCTTTTATTTTATTTTATTTTTTTGAGATTTCAATGTTGTTAGCGATTGGAACGTTATTTCAAGAATGTGGAGTTTTGTTTTGAAGTTATTATTAATTAATCTCTCCGGTAATATTTCTTGTATCTGAATGGTACGGTTTTATTTAAAATATCTTATTTATATATTTGTTAAGTTACGTGGTATAGGAATAGAGAAATTAGTTTTCGGACATTAAATTCTTACATTACATTATCACTTTATATTACGTAATTTAAAAAAAATAAATTTATTCATCATTCAATATCATGTATTATAAGGGTTATGGTAATGTGCCTGTCTCACTAGGAGATCCTGGGTTGAGAGCAGTCAAAATTGCAGTTTATAATTTACAGTTAACAATGTTTAGAGTTTAGAGTTTAGAGTTTAGAGTTTAGAGTTTAGAGTTTAGAGTTTAGAGCTTAGAGTTTACGGTTTCCGGTTTATGGTTTGAGGTTTACGTTTTACTCTTAACAGTTTACGGGTTATGTTTACAGTTTTCAGTTTTCAGTTTTTAAGTTTAAAATGTACAGTTTTCAGTTTACAGTTTACAGTTTAATGTTTTTTAAAAACGTTTGAGACACCAATTAAACACTATACCGTGAGGGGTGTTTTAAAAAAATTATTAAATTTGATCTGTCTTGGCTAGTGATCCAAATCGTGGTATCCAGTTTAAATTTATCATAATTTCTGTTCACTCTAATGCCCAGTATATTGTTTAGGTTTATTGAAAAGTATCTAAAATTTCTTTGGCCAAATGTTGTTTTAGCTTGAGGGATATAAGCAAGAGATTATGGCCTTTATATTTAGTATCGCGAGCAGTTTGGACACTGTCAAATAGAGTCCCGTGTTTAAAGAGATATACTAGTATATTTTTGGCGTAAATTTGCCTAATATCCAAAACACAGTTTCTCCTAAGGATTTCGTCCTAACTGCTTGTGATAGTGATGGTTTTAGAATAATCTTTATAATTAGTTTCTAGCTTTAAGGATGTGATCAACGGTGGCAGTAGTAGCTCCACCCCAGGCTAAATATAATACCAAATTCGATTAAAGTTTGACACAGTGCACAATAAATTATTTCGAGTTGAGAAAATTGCGGGTTTGTTTAAATAAGTATATAGATTTATTTGCAGGTTTATTTGCTGTGACGATATGTTGTTTCCACTTTAAAATACTATAAAAAACAATTGCAAAGTATTTGATTTTAGTCACCCGTTCTAACGGAAATCGCATGTACTATCATTAGGTAAAGGGCAACCACATACGTCAGTTAAATTTTATTTAAAAAAAAAATTACAATGATTTAAAAAAATTTCATTTTACATGCGCACGTATCGAATTGTTTTTCCTACTTATTCGAAGAAAAATCATGGTTTATAAATACATAATACCTAAGTTGCTTAAATTGACAGATTACTTTATAATCTTTCATTCGTTCCATGGACTTATCCATATCCTTACAAATTAAAATTTTCTCTTCAAGTATTCATATTTCATTTTGTTTTCAACATTGTAATATCTACGCCATTTCTAATTACAATCTCTAATAATATTTTATGCGAAATTAAAAATATATTTGTTTCTCACATATAATAACAAAATTCTAAAGGAAATCGTAAATAATCACAAATCTAAATATAAATAACATATATCATTTCCATTTTAATAGTTTCCACATTATTAATCCTCCAGTCCCCACGTTACATAAGCTCACATGCTTCCGACACAAGTCGATAATCAAGACACGTGTTTTGTGTGGAGGAACATGAAATTCCAAGTACACTAACATCGGATTAAAATGCCATTATTCATTCTCAATCACCATTTCCTTCCCACGTTGGAAGGTTCGTTTTGTATTTTTAATAATTTAATAAAATTTATTTTCTGGTACAAAGAAAATATTTAACAAAAATTATTGGCCATCATACCTAAAAGACAAAGAACGAACATAGTAATTATATTTGTAGGTATAAAATTTTGACGTCTGGTGGTTTGGAAAAATAGGTACTTTTTAAATAAGGCCAGCTGTAAGTTGTTTTAAATGAAGGTTGTCAATACACCTATAAGTTTTTCAGTACATTTTGTAGCGCAAATAATTAAAGCTTTTTCAGGATTTAGATGAAACAACAAATACATATTATTATTTCTGAAAGTCATGAGCAAATAATACGATGAAATTTGCGCTGATAAACAAATGAAAAGCACGATTAATTTTTGTTGTTTGGCTAACGTTAAAACTTCAGGAATTTTGATAGGTATTATTGTTTTGTTTGAACGAAAGTTTATAATATCGCAGAACTTGCGTGGGAGCTCATCACTCATGCATTTTGATATATGAGTTAAAATGTAATCATACAACAATCAAAATAAACATGTTTTTGTCGGTTAATTTCGAGGTCTGCAGCTTAGGAAACCACTAGATAATTATTTATTATGGAACAAGTAAAAAATGTAACTACCTGCTTTATGTTTCAATACGCTTATTTAAAACATAAAATTAATCATTATTTTTATAAACAATAATTATTAATCTAAAACACTCATCCAAATTGAAAAAACCTTCCGAGCAAAGATAAATGTCGCCGGCAGGACTCGAACCCGCACCCTTCTAATGTCCGGTTAGATGCTCTACCGTTGAGCTACGTCGGCTTATCGCAAACCCGCCAAGTTAATCAATATATACTAGTGTTCCATTCAATAGTTACTGTTTTTATTATATTTTCACCTGTAAACAACCAACTTTATTAATATGAGAGAGGCTTGTGACGGCTAAATCCCTCAAATAGATGGCGTCGAGACAAATTATGCGAATTATCAAATAATTATTATTAATTATTATTCATTACAAATTATCCCTTTGCGCTATGCACAAAAATCTTGTCTTAAGTTTTTAAGAACTTTAGTTTATCAATTAATAAAATTAATCGATCATTCAATGATACTTTAGACAGCTCAGTTGCATACATTTTTAAAAATATAATAATTTCATGCCTAATAATTTTAAAATAAAACCTAAATTCATTTTTCGCCATCGAATGTGAAGTATTCTAAATGAGCAATTGAATTAAATCGTGTGTTTTTAATCAAATTCAATCTTGGATGCAGGAAAAAAATCGTTTTCCGCTGACCGTGCAACAAAACCTCTTTTCACATTTTTTACTCCGATTTTCTGGAGACGTAGCTAGTAAAATCACAGCATATCTTCGAGAAGTGAATTAGAAATGAAAAAAAATTGCGTGTGAGTGAACCGAAAATAATACTTCTTTATTTATTTAATATCAACGGTACAAATATACCATAAACAATTATCACATGTCACAGTTAATAACAAGCATAAGAATATAGCACAAATAATATCAAAATGTAACTATTAAATGTGGAATTAGGTCGTACAATGACATCAGAGAGTATATAAAGAATAAAATCATTGAAGAAAATAATATTAACATAACCTAAATGAAAGATGAAACCGGACGAAAGGAATGCATACTTTATATTTTTACTTTTTATACTTTACATTTTTAGGAGTTTTTATGCCTTATACTTTTTAATGCTTTATCCTATTTACACTTATTTATACTTTAATCAATTTATTTTAGGTACCGTATTCATATTTATACTTTTTACTTTTGAATTTTATATTTGTTAAACTTGTATTTTCTGTTTCTTTGTTATTGTTGTATTTACACCTTTCTTACCTTTATGTTAATGGGACACGTTGTGCCGTATACAGAAATAAAGGCAAAGACAATATTTAAGTTTGTAGAAACCCAGTAATTTAAGCGTAAGGTAGGTACGGTGGTCGTGGATATTTATTTAATAGTATTCGATTTGATTTAAATTTGGTTTTAATTAATGCAGGCTTCTTTTTTTCATTTAAATAGCGTGTAGGGAGAGAAGTCATAGATAGAATTAGGCCCATGATTCGTTTGATTGGCTGTCCAGCGATTAATTGAATTGCGGTCCCAAAGCTATACAAACAGTTAACGCCGGCTTGTCGACCTTACAAGGTCTTCATTTTGTTGTCTAACCAAATTGGATTCGTCCTGTGCAAATATACTAATTTGTAGTCATTGTCCGAGTCTAGGTATAGCTTGATAAAATAGTTAACAAGTTTACACCACCCTTCGCGTGAAAATTGGTTTAACTCAAATTAAAAATCTTAACAAAAATGAAATAATTCATAATATGTACGATTACAGAAATTACGGTTTTACTTCATTTGGAATAATAACTCATATAATATTGAAAAACTTAAATTCAGTTTGTTTTTATTTTTTGTCCATCCATATATTAATACTCTAATTCCAACAGTGGGGTTATTTTCAAAAAGTTCGCTTTTGACTCGCGTTCTCCACATCTCGCTTTCCTGTTATCTATTACCTTGTAAACTGCTTTAAGTGATGCTGGAGTTCATTTGTTTTTCAAAAAGCATTTGCATTTGCCGATTTGATCGACTTTTTCATACGTTTTGTACTTTAGTAAGGTAGACAATATTGTAAAAAAAAAACACTTTCACCACCATTCTGGATTATTTATTGTCTAAGTTTTCACTAAAAATTGTAAAATATCGAATTAAAAAAAATTGGGACTGCTCCGGATTTCGTATTTTCTGTTTAAACAGTTTTAAAACACTAACATTTATTATTTCTATTTTTGAAACTGATAATACATGGTGAAATTCCATTATAATGATATAGTAACACACATATAAAACTTATTTCCACTTTTATTTTATTTCACCGTGACCGGTTTCAGCTTGTTAAAGCCATCTTCAGACTGGTAAAAGTGAATCTTAAACTACGGTTTATATACACAACATGTGGGGGAGGAGGGGTGGGGAGATAATGCAAGGGATTTATTCTATTTCATGGGTTTTCTTTAGATTTGTCTTTAAGTCGTCTTTGACCGTCGACTTTCTAATTATGTTGGTTATTCCCAGTAAGCTTATTACCTTTGGTTTGTAGTTTACTTTAATATTGTTTGGGGAATACCTTACAAGTAATGTGAATTATAAACAACCTAATGTCGTTGTTGTACTTTCAATTTAAGTTTAATTAAGAATTAAGTAACATTTATATTGGGGCGTAAAGCGTAGTCAATATGAACTACACAAAACGACTGAAAATGTCTCATATCAGCATTATTTTACTATAGTTATTTTTTAATCAATAGATTAGCTACTGTTTTTGTCTCCAATTTTGAATTTAAAGTGTTGAATATATAATGTTAACTTTCCATGACATTAACCGCGTTCTCATTTCATATATTCTATGCGATAGTATAAATAAGTATAATTCAATTTTAGTTCTATTGTATATTAAAAACCGGCAAAAGAAGCGTGTGAACGGCAGTTGCTATTATTGACGACATAAAAATGAAGATTAATATTTTAATAATAATTCCCTACTTTTTTTTTGTTGCCAAGTTCAATTTGTACAACTCTAATTGAATTACAACTGTATTATTACATTTAATTTAATTATTAAAAATAACGTAAACAATGGTGTTCTACGAATTATACATAAATAAATTGTTAAGAATATTCGTACATTTTTCTGCGTCTCTTGGCTCCGCGAGTACAAATTAATTGAAATAGATTAAGTGTGATATCAAAGAAAGATTTGTTCTACTTCGATGAAATAGATCACAGAATAGAGAGGGTGGGAACTCGGCTTTACTTTTATGCCATTTTTAAAAATAGAATTATTGTGTGCAATTTAATTGTGATTACGTAGGTACGTGAACTTTTCATAATTGGAACTAAAGTGGGTACCTATGTGTAAAGAGAAATATATACTTTTTTTAAATCCACACAAGCGATAAAGTACTCACACAAAATGTATTATAATAGGGATTAATAAAAATCTATATTTGAAATGTGCGATATTTATTTTTTAGGAATGCATTTTAATGTTATTATTTATCGGTTTTCGATAAATAAAATGATTTTTTTCTAATTATTTATTGGTTTTTAATAAACCGAATGAATTTTATTTGATATCATTAATTTGTTTTCAATTAATCAAATTATTTTTATTTATTTTTATCAAAACAATACGGTTTCAGACGACGATCTAACACTAAATGTGCAGCTTTCGATTTCATATCAAATCTGCAGAAACATATTGACCATGGAGATTTTACAGCGGCAATATTTATTGATCTAAAGAAGGCGTTTGACACGGTGGACCATAACGTATTGATCGAAAAACTGAAACATTTGGGTATTGTTGGTACTCCTCTGGAACTTTTCAGATCTTACCTATCAAATCGCTTTTCGGCAGTAGAACTGGGTGGAGAAATGAGTGAATTGGGTGAAATAACATGTGGAGTGCCACAGGGATCAATTCTTGGACCGTTGCTATTTCTAATATATGTTAATGACATAACAAAGTGGGGCATTAAAGGAACTCTTCAACTTTATGCGGACGATACTGTAATTTTTATAACAAAAAAAACCTAGCGGAACTCGAAATGGAAATGAATGCCGATGTTTCCCATCTCACAACCTGGTTGAGAATAAATAAACTGACCCTTAACGTAAAAAAAACGCATTATTTACTATTCGGCAACAAGAAAAATTCCAGCCTCGATATCAAAATTGGTGACAACTGCCTCGAAAAGAAAACGACAACAAAATATTTGGGCCTTATAGTAGATTCTCAACTCTCGTGGGATCTCCACATAAATCATGTAAAGGAGAAAATTACCCCCATAACTGGTGTGCTATATAGACTTCAAGGATTACTACCCATTCCGTTACTAACTGCAGTATATTACGCCATGGTACATTCACACATTTCCTATCTCTGCTGTATCTGGGGCTTTGCCTCGAAGAAATTGATTGCTGATCTGCAGGTGGTTCAAAACCGAGCCCTCAGAAATGTTTTTGGACTTCCATGGGACACTCATGTCAGGGACATCTACTCAGTTTCCGGTATTCTTCCAATCACGATCCTTCCTAAGTATGAAATCACCAGCACCATCCTACAAATTACTCAACAATCAACTCACACTAACGTCAAGCCACTTTACAATCAAGACATCCACAACCACAATACTCGAAATAACAATAAAATCCGCATTCCTCAAACACACACTACAAAATATGGAATAAAATCTTTAAACTACATTGCCTACACACTTTATAATTCGCTTCCAGATATGTACAAAACCATCCAGAAAAATAAAAAATCCCAAAATGATGGTATAAAGGAATACTTTTTAAGGATTTTTAAAAATGAAAATCAGTAAATCCATATTTGTATATTTTGTTGTTCCCTTATATGTTTTCTCTTGTGTGTTGTTCTATTTAACTTGGCCTTATAAAATTATTTCTGTCTGTATGTGAAACTTCTATTTTTGATATTTTGCTGTCAATGTAAAATTGTATGTACTATCTCCTACTTATGTATTGTAAATTCCTCCCGTCCTAAAATGAGTTTTGAAACTCATCGGGATTGCTTTAGCAAGAAATAAATATATATATATATATATATATATATATATATAAACACCTCAACGGTGGTTAGGTTAACATAATTGAGGGTTTAGTGAGGTTTGGTTCGGTTTAGTTTGGTTTGGTTAGGTTAGGTTAGGTTTGGAGAGGTAAGGTTTGTATGGGTTAGGTTTGGCTTGGTTTGGCTAGGTTAGGTTCGGTTGGCCTCAGTTCATTCAGGTTGATTGAAATGTGCGGGTACTTAAATTAATAGTAATGTGTATAATGAGAATATTAAATCGTTGGTGTCACATTGTGATTTAAATTAGGGAATAGTAATGAAAAAATAAAATGTTTTTGTTACATTTAAAATTAGTTATTAGTTTTAATTCAAGCAAAATGATATACGAGTAACAGACATCACTTATTAATAAACTGCACACAATAATTAGAGGGAGAATACATTCCGCTGTAGCCGTCTCAGAGCCAGAGAATGTCTTTTGAATGTATGTACATAATTCAAATTCAGGCTACTTAAGGATTCAATTTAAATTAAGCCGACGATCGTGTTAGAAATCTGCATCATAAACGATGAACAGGTATTAAAATTAATTACTGTGTTAGATCGCTGTAGCAAAATAACTCAGAGAATATAAGAGGCAGAATTTCAGTGTTTAATAGATATTTACACTTAATAAGGAGCAAAAACTTTCGAACCGAAAGCTCTTGAGTAATGAATTGTGCACAGCTTTCATTACTAAGGCTAGCCGGTGATTGCAACTACTTCTAGCTAACGATATTTACCATGAGCTAAGGAGCTTTTCAATGTCTCTTTGATAGTCACCAAATTAGTAATGAGGCAACGTTTGTTTCTATTTTATTTTACTATCGAACTAGTTCTCAAGCGTGTATCATTGCATCTTTTGTTAAGTGATATTAAATTTATTGTTAAAAAAATGTAAATGATATGGAAAAAAAGAGTTGTAAAATTCTGTGGTAAATATATTGCCGAATTAAATAATATTGCTAACAAGTTTTCTCCCGTTCGTCGTTGCAGTTTTAATAAGCCTGTTAAAAAGTTGAAGTTAATTTGAGAAACATTAATGTTTGTATGGGCATTTCGCATTTTGCCTCATGATTTCGAGAGAGCCAGCGGTAGATACGAGCATAAACAATTTAAGGTTTTGTTTGATGCGATGGCAGAAGTCTATGAATTATGAAAGCTTTGCAAACGGCCTCCCCAGAGGTCCTGAGGGAAATTGCCGGCGGTTTGACTTCCTGGAATGAGCGGAAACGAAAATTGTGTGTATTTTTCTTCCGCAGCGAAGATGCTGCAAAATCTGGCGGGATGCTACATTTATGATATTATGCTTCATCTCCATCTCAGAGGATCTTCGCAAAGGCAGGGGTAATTTGGTTTACCTTTTGCTTCTTTCTTAAGACACGGAGACGATAAAATTTAAAAAGAAAATACATCGTATTTGTAGGTGTCAACTTTTTTTTATATATTTTTTTTTTGTTTTTACCTTCTTTCGTAAATAAGAGAATATAAACATATATTCGTAGCAATTTATACTTTAGTATGGTGAACTCGGCTTATTAAACTCATTGTTATATTTTGTTAAGTCACATCCAACAGTGATGTGACTGATAAACACTCTTTTGTTTTGTTCATATCGGCTTATTATTTGTAGCGAGAACGGGACAACAAGTGCGTACGATCTAAAATATAATTCCTACATTGGAAAAGTTTTTTTTTTATTTATTCGAAAAGTTTTCCAATGTGTGATTTTCATTATGTACCACAATAAACTCTTTTAATTTAACTAGATTTTTTTTAACCTTTCCCATACGGTGCTGAAAATTTCTGGGAACTCCGTTACTCTATACTTAGTGTAAATGGTACCCATTTATAGTTTTGTCATTTTTAAGTCAGATAAAAAAAATTAATAGCTCATGATTATTACCGACGTAAATCATTGAAATGATGTGCACATACTACGTAAAGTAAAATATTGTATATAAGTGCTGAAGACGAGGAAAAAACATCGGTCAGGCATAAAACGTATGATACGTCTAATACTGCGAGCAAACCGCCGAGTACTACTAATGACCGCGCATCATGGCACGGCGATCGAAATCCCACACCCCCCCTATTCACTAACACACCACTCGTCAAGTTAGCACGGCAAGCAGACATACGTATGTATTGATTAATTTATTCCTGATTTTCCTAAGGGCAATTTTTGGCCATTGCGTTTGATAAATGTTTTATGGTTTTATTTGTTTTTTTTTAAGGTCATGTAAAGCCAATCAATACGGCTAGTCAACCGGTATTTCATTATTTACACGTGTTTTTTATATATTATAATTTTCGCCATAATATCCACAAAGTTTCTATCATTACTCTTTCGTGCACTTCGATCCTCCCATTCAATCACCATTCAAGTTAAATACACATTATCGACTCCTTTCTCTCAGATAGTAACATTTCAACATTCAACATTTATTTAAACCTTATTCATAGAGTTACATAAATTTATATTATTTAGCATTATGTTTAATATGAAATCTTATGTATATTGTATTCCTATGTTCTCTGTCCGTACTTATTTATATATTTCGGAACTAGCAATAAATTATTTTTGTGTCAATGCATAGAAATATATATATTTTTTAAATTGAATGTAAATCAAATTTAATAATGTTGACAACAACGCTTGACAACAACGGGCCTAAACCCCTACATATAGAAAGGAAGGAAAACACATGATTTTGCATTACTTCCCATTGCATCGCCTTAACAGGTAAAACGTTTGCACTCTGGAATAACAATAGGGTATCATGTCTCTCTGTAAATACTAGGGACGAATAATTGATTGACAATAGCAATTTTAACCATTTGAATTTGTTTAAAATATTTTTTTTGTTATTTTATCATATTGTTAATTTATGTCTTACCAGAGATTCTGCTAGTGACATATACATTATTCCCGGAGTTCCAATTAGTATGAAAAAATTTAAGGTATAAATTTTGCCAGATTTTTTTTTTAATGCTTGTAACATACGAGTATTTAATTCAATGCATAAATGTATTGGTGAGAAATACCTAAAATATGAAATCTGTATTTTGTACATTTAGAGAGTTATTGAAATGATTAGAGACGAGCTAACTCAGTTGACCTAATCGGTAAGGATAGGTTAAGGAAATCGAATAACAAGTTTGAAACCTGATGTATGCAAGATATTCATCTTGTGACTACTGCGTTCAGGTCAACAGGGGGTCAATTTTGAATACCTATTGTAATTATTCTGTTTTTGAACCGCCTTTGACTTCTCTCGAAAAGAATGCACATTCCTTATTCGCATTAAATTTTATTAAAATGGTTTATATCAGGGATGCACAACTTCTTTAACTGGAGGGCCATTTTTTCCATTGTCAATATGTTCTGAGGTGGTAGGGGGTAGGGTACATATAGAATACTTGATATGGTTAGCTTTGTAGTCGGTGGCGTCGCTAATGTAGATTTTTAATTTACTTTTATGTGAATAGCGAACACATTCCAACTGTCCAGTACGCATATGCATATTATAATCCTAAAATATCTCGTTTTGTAATAACTTAATGCCAAATCTTTAGATATCATTTAAAAATTTAAAAAAAATGTAATTTATTAGTCAGGGGTTTCTAATAAAATTTTATGGATTAACTGTTTTGTATTTTAAAAAATCGTAACCATTTACTATAGAAGATTTCAATCTCCAAGGTCAAACAAATAAATACTGTCGATTTTTATTAATCCGAAATTTCAATGAACAATGTAAAAATGCTTGTAATTTTGGGATTTTAAATATTGAAGATAGATAAGTTTGTCACGGTATTCTTATATATTTTTTACAAAACAGAACGGAAACAGTTATTTATTTTGAGTAAAACACCCGGAAACCCGAACGATTGCTATTTGCTAAGAATTATCAAAACTCACTTCCGTTACTTTTACGTATTTTGTGAATATTTTTCAGAAAATGTTTTTGGTCGTTTACTCGTGTAATACGAAACCCATTAAAAATATCAGTTAAAGGGTGCATAAAGAAAGCGCCAATTTTTCTAGGCCTACGGTCAAACTAATGAATTAATGCTGTTAATTTTTATTTATATTTTCTTGCCAAATGGTCTACACGAAAAGGTGTCGCGGGACGCAGGTTGTGCATCACTGGTTTATTATATAAACTACATAAAAACATTAAAAGTAATCACCCATTCCACGAGCTTGGTATGTGGTTGACATCGAATCTTTTGTAATAAATTGTATGCCCACAATAGAGATTCGTTCTTAATGGTTAAAGTTCTGAAGGTGCCCGTTACCTAAAAATATTATATAACATAATTTAATGGGATATTTTAAGTGAGAATGAACTTATAAACTGGAAAAAATAGTTAAATTAGATATAATCAGGTGATAAGTACAATGTACAAGTTATGTTGTAAAGCGCCTTTGAGGTGATTTTCTCACGAAAACGGCGCTATAAAAATAATCCATTTATTATTATTATTATTATTACTGTTATTATTGAAAAATGTGGAGGCCAATTCTGGTTCCTTTTACGGAAAATTCCTTATCATTTTCCTTATGCTAAAAGACATTTTGCTTAACTGCGATTCCGATTACATGTCAATGACAATACATTTATAAAGGAGTTTGTGGTTGAATTATCATGGTATTTTTAAAAATTATAGATGCATCACACATACTTAACACTTTTAGTTTACTATAATTTTTACCTTGTAAATCATTTTATCGGACGTTTCGGGCTTTTAGAATAGATAATTTACAAACATTGCAATTTCGGTAAATCCGTTTTAAATTTAACAGCATTATTATGCAACAAATAACTCACTATTAATGTTTATAGTAAATACTTACGATGATGTCGTGTTTTTATTTCGTTAAACTTTGCAAACATCGGTATTAAAAATATATATATATATAGTTCGCTAAATGACAGCTGTCATTCGAGAAACGCAGTTAAGCCAGAAGTCTGGAAAAGATAAGAAGTTTTCATTAAACAGAACCAGAATAGGCCTCCTGATCTCCTTGTACGTATAAGTGCGACATTTTCGAAAATTGAAAGTTTTGTGTTGTGAAAAAAAATCTAAAAATAATCATTGAAAACTCTAAAAATGAAATAAGAAACCGAAAAGACACAGTAAAGAAAAAGATAACGATAACCTTTGTTATTTTTTGCGTAAATAGTTATTAATGGTGATGATATTCGGAATCCATAATATTTTTTTCATTCCATATAAAAAATATTCCCAGAAAAGTTACATCCCGAAATTTGGATTTTTCATCGGCAACAACTAGCTTACAATAGTTGTAGTATTTGTATGTACATACGTTAGAGGCGTTAATTCCTTATCTCCTATAACAATAATTAATGTAGATGACTGGTAATATTGAGGTCCACATAACGTGCTTTCTAATTAATCGTTTGGCAAGCGCTCAAGAAGACAGAATACTGCGAAGGGTAAAACTTGCTACGATATCGTATTAGAATTTATTTGTTAAAGCTTATTAATATTAAGATTGTTTATTTAACAGGTTGTGTATAAAAAAAGTAAATATTTAATTTTTTAATTTACTTCATTTATTTAATTTAGTTGAAATAAAAAAAATAAAAAAAAATGTGTTCTACGAATTAAACACAATGGAAGTTAATAATTAGTCAATAAAGTCAATAAAAATGATAAGTTACGCACTATTGTTTTTGTATAAGGATGTGTCATCGCAGTGACAGGTAAATTTTTTTTGTAACCATGTTATGTGTTTGAAATAAATCAACCTTTGAGTTTTTCCTATTTCACACGAAAAGTTGAAAAACTACTTCTCATTTTCAGATTATACATTAACGGTTGTGAATCTTTTTCTTACGTCGCTCACAGACAAAAGAATGCTTAAAATACCCGCAAAAAATAATTTGATTCAAGCCATAGGGTAAAAACGCATGGAACCTCACAGGAGATCATATTAAGCCAAATTTTATTTGTAGACAACAATAGTATAATAAAAATAGTTTTATGTATTTTTCATGACGAACGTATTGTTTCACGATTCAATTGATTTGATCACGTTATGGCAAAGAATACGCATTCGCATACAATATAATCGTCTAAAAAATGCATGCACCTTCAACAATCAGCCGCTTATTAAAGTTTGTATGGAGCGACGCGGTCATCTAACCTAAGCCATTTTCTCATGTCCAAAACTTTTGTTCTTTCAGTAGTATCGCCTAAATAACAAGTTATGGTCAATTTTTGAGCACGTAAAGTACTAACTTTGAAGAATCGTCGGATTCGTTTTTATTTTTCGTACTGCTTTTACTAGAACTCTGTAATATCGACGATTAACTATCATCAGGGCTATTGCATCCCTGCAGCAGAGCAACAGCCTGGTATAACTCAACTCAGTATTCTCAGAAAACTTTCGCTGGAACTTTCGTTGGTCAATCTTATTTATTTATTATGATCTCAACTAGACCAATTTAAAAAAAAAAGATTATATATTTAAAAAAAATACAGAATAAGAGAAATAGTACTATGTACATAAAAAGTGAGTTTCATAGTATAGAAAAAAGTTTTGTCATATGCACATAATTGGAAAACATAACAAGGTAGAACAAGGGTCATAGGGATAGTTTTACGGCTATTTTGTGACATGTGGTAGTCAATAAGTCGGTAGTCTGTGAGTGACGTTAAAAATGTCAACGGTCAATGTAGCACCGTTAAACAGTTGAACCGCTCTGTTGTTTGGCGCGTTCTGATAAGCAGAAGATTTCGCTTTCGAAGCATAAAAGAGTACATGAGATGTTTTGCGAGTATAGTTACAACTTTTAAAAAACGGATTACTTTTATAAAAAAAAATTTTTTCCAAAATATTTTTCGGCGGGCTTCTAAGGTGTCAAAACACACCTCATAACGTGACCAAGATATTGGATGTTCCTTCGTTTTATATCTTCGTTTTTATATCTGGTGCAATTTCGCGGTTTATGGACATGGATAACTTATTTATTATGTTTATTCACCATATGTTTTAAAAATGCATACTTTTCCAAAAAAAATTTGTGCAAAATTTTTTCTACAAAAAATCAAGGGTAGATTCTCCGGCTGGTATTTATACTACAAGCCATATCTGCGCCTTTAAATAAATAGATTATATGAAACATGCACTCATCGAGCGTTAAAAACACATCATTTTTTTAAATTTTTTATATGAATACCGCACAAGAGTCCCAAACTGCTCCCAACCGTCTGGAGCCAGTGAGACTATGGCATTCCCAATTGGGGAATGTTGTGAGGCTGAAGGTATTGGGGAGGGAAGGAGAAGGGGGAGAGGAAGGTGGGGAAAAGGGGAAATACCTGGCTATTCAGATCTGGTCACCAAACACGGCTAAAAGCCATTTCAAGCAACGTTTCAATTCTGAATGGTGGTCTTTCACCAGGGCGATACTAAGAGTATCTTCCACTCTGGAACGTGTGCAAATATACGATATATTATTTTTAAATGAGTTAATTGTGAAACAACACAAATGAATTAAATAAAAATTACTTGCGCACGCCGGGATTTGAACCCGCGACCTTCGGATTCGTAGTCGAGAGCCTCACCCCTCGACCATGGAGGCCGTTTATCGTTTACACAATGTTAAAATTTATCGAACCGATTATAATCTAATGTATTGATACCCAATACCATATTATTTTCATCGGTGTTACCTAAAATATACCGACAATAATTTTACTAATTGGATTAACAAATTGTATCATTACATCATTCCAATGATGCCCTGCCTAATGAATGCCAAACAAAATGTTATCAAGAATCGTTTATTAAAATATTTCACAAATCACGTTATTCAGTTGATTTCAAGCTTGGTTAACCTATTGCCGAATTTTATAAATTATCTGTGGTTTAATAATTTAAACAGAATTTTACGTATTTAATCATTATACAAGTATACCTGCATTTTTAATTCGTAACTTTCTTTTGGTTGGATGAAATTGCCACCTGGCAATAAGGTCAGCTTTATTTCCATTACCAAGCCCGAAAATTTCCTTCATATCTCAAGATGACACGCCAGCGTTACCGTAATATTTCATCTATTTGCACATTTATCGCTGTGAAAATTATCTGATTCCAACTGTATACATAAACAAATAAACGTATTTAAAGCAGGTAGTATGCTAGCTTAAGGAAATATAAAAAAAAACTACAATGAAACTATATAACGGCGATTCCCATCTTGGGTTTGGTAAAGTTAACTGTACTGTAATATAATACGAACATTAACTGTAAACAAATAAATTCATTCGCCAATTAGTATTACGATAATGGCCAAACCTAGCTTTACCCTGGAATGGACATCACTATTGAGGAGGTCACTAGGGTACTTGTGGTATGTGAAGTCATCTTGTAGCTTAATCAAGTGACGAATGGGATCATTATTGCTTCAATGGATACGGTAAATTTCTCATCGACATGAATGGTGTTGATATGATTACCACAAGCCCAGATAAGACGTTCTGGATGTAATATCACGGCTTATTATTTAACTGGCATGACCCCCATTTTCACTTATGTTAATTGATAGGAGAAGATTGTTAATTATGTTTCTTTGTAAATGGAATGATTGAAAAATTACAGTGCACTTTTCACTAGTGGTGATAGACATAGGGCGGGTTGTTTCGGAGAATTTCAACGTTTCATCAAAATTACGACATATTCTTTCACAGAACTTGAATATTAAATACGTATTGCAAAGGCCGAGAAACGAACCCCGATCAATTGCTTGGAAGGCAAATATGCTGACCATTACACCACCAATACTAAGAACGGTGGCATAAATTCATTTTTATACTTACTGATAATAAGAAATAATATTTTTTAAAAGTGTTAGGTATTTATAGTACCCACACCATACGAATACTATAGTCGCATACTTACTAAACGCATTCTCAAAATTTTGTATCGGGATTACAAATTTTCAAGAAACGTCGTATAACCAGACATGAAAGTCAATCGACCGTTGTATCATTAATATTTAATAGATAGATTTTTTTATATGAATACCGCACAAGAGATCCAACTGCTCCCAACTGTCTGGAGCCAGTGAGACTATGGCATCCCCAATCGGGGAATGTTTTGAGGCTGAAGGTATTGGGGAGGGGAAGGAGAAGGGAAGAGGGAGTTGGGAATTAAACTTTAAAATTAAAATTACTTTTAGTTCAATATTTTTAAATGTTTCATTCTTTCTTTCACAAGGGCGTGTCATACTTGGTTTTACCGGTATAATATGAACGCCCGAAGTTTAAAACGTGTCTCCACTATGAAAGATCTTGGTATCGTGTTTGATAGTAGGCTGACATTTCATACTCATATTGAAGTCGCCTGTAGTAACTTCATTAAAAATGCTGGGTTTCGTCCTACGTACTTCAAGGAATTTTAAAGACACTCGGGTTCTCATAATTTTATATAACTCGCTAGTAAGGAGTAGGCTTGAGAGTGGGTCGGTGGTTTGGAGCCCACATCAGGTAAAGTATTCCCTCATGTTGGAAAGAGTTCAGAAGAAATTTTTAAGATTTCTTTATTTGAGGGAATATGGCTACTACCCGTGGCTCTATCCTACCGACTTTCTCCTAGGTATGCTCGGAATGAACCATCTGCGGGTCAGAAGGGATGTACACATTGTGACACATTTCTTCAGACTGATTCGCGGATGGTTCGAAAATTCGGCTGTCATGGAGAACGTTCATTTCTATGTTCCCGATGGTTATCTCCGTCACCGACAGCATAGACTGTTTTATCTCCCGGCCTGCAGGACCAACTTGCCAATGGTCATGCTGGTGGGGAGGGCAATCTTGCTGTTAAATAGAATCACTTCGGATATCGACATATTTAGCATCAATGAAGTTGAATTTAAATGTAAAGCTTTGTTGCTACTTGTATAATACCAGTATGCCTTGTATACAATTTACTGAGATTATGTATGTCTAACTTATTTTTTGTTTTAATTTTTATTATTTTTTATAAGTAATTATTTTGGATGTTGTACATCCTGTATCATCTTTAAAAATGCCTTAAAATGTAAATTTTGTAAAATTTTTAAAAAGAATAAACAGTTGAATTGAATTGAAAAATACCTGGCTATTCAGATCTGGTCACCAAACACGGCTAAAAGCCATTTCAAGCAACGTTTCAATTCTGAATGGTGGTCTTTCACCAGGGCGATACTGAGAGTATCTTCCACTCTTGAACGTTCGCAAATATACTATATATTATTTTTAAATTAATTAATTGTGAAACAGCACAAATGAATTAAATAAAATTTACTTGCGCACGCCGGTATTTGAACCCGCGACCTTCGGATTCGTAGTCGAGAGCCCCACCCCTCGACCAGGGAGTATAGATAGATTGCTTATTTACATTTACATTCTATTACATTTTGATATTGTGTACATTATATTTTTTACATTGCATAGATTCACAAATAATGTTATATTAATGAAATTAATTGATAAAGTTGTTCCCTACTTCCTACGCTAGCTTGGGCCGTGTTTTAGAAAGTAGTCCATTTCGTTTCCTGGTAAAATCCAATATAATAATCTATTTTGTGAACATAATAACGCACGTGTAGTGCACTTTAAATTATTCAATATAAGAATTTAAAAAAAAAACAATTTAAAGATACCTGTACTAAAAAAAAAAAACATTAATTTATAAAGTAAAATACTGTACTGTCCAATATAAAAACAACAGAGAAAAAGTTAAACAACTTAGGAATAAATCATTTGAAATAAATTTACGAATAGACTAAACCGAATCTTCGCGATGATAAGGATGATACTTCCAGCTGCCGAGATCACTCATTAAAAGGTGTTTTTTTTTTTAAATCCGGTATTGAATAAATTTTTTGTACAGTTTCTTTTTAGTTGGGGGTGTAGCCCATTATAGGGACTAACAATAGCATGCGATATTTCGCATGCAGTACGAGTGGAAGGTACTTGCAGAAATAAATGAGTATGTATTATTAATATCGTGTTTTGTTTTACGACGTTTCTTGTAAATCTATTATCCCATGCGAAATTTTGAGATTACCTTTAGTAACTGTTCGACTATAATGTCAGATTATAAGGGATTATTTAACAAAAAAATATTCAAATATATTTTCGTTTGAATTATGTAAGAACCCACAATCTCTGGATACAAATTAACTTGTAATGTTTGTTACCTGGAAATATATTTGATATCCTATATTTTTTATTGTTATATACGTACGTATAATATTCATACGTGGGTAAAATATATGTAGGTATTATTCCATTTAAAAATCTTTTAGAATTAAAAGTAAAATTCGTCCTTATCAATTGTTACATGAGTTTTCTTGGGCTTTAGAAAATACTAATACTCGTAGGCTGGTTTTTACTGAATGAGTAATTCAAGAAAGTCAAATGATTTTTTATTGAATGTTTACATGTGGGTAGAAAGTATCGTTTTATTAGTGAATTACATTTTTTTCCGAGTTTAATTTGATTCCATATATGATACAGTATTATACCTCACAGTTGTTGATGGTCATATGAAAGCAATGATTAAATTCAATTACCCTTTGAAGAAACTCATTTGCTTTCATATTATTGTTCTTGTGAGATTGAGTTGATCCAACGTGGGATGATGAAGTGTTAAGGTACACCATACACGGCAAACATTGTACACCAGCCATGAATCAGCCGGGGACAAACATGTGTGGGTCGTTTAACCTGGGAAATAAAGGCCCCCACAAATCCAAGTTCCTTGTAATAAATATGTTTATCTGATGCCCTTTTAACCCTTTTTGCATTAGGCAGTATGTTCACGTACGTGCAATAAATTGTCTGGAGTGCATATTATCAACATTCAACCGCCAACGTATCAGTTCAATACTTTATTCGGCTTTTATTGGGCTTTGATTTTATGTTGTGAAGTAAAACACGACGATGTTGATACTTTGATGAAAATTAACAATATGTTTTCATTTTTACATTGCTAAATATAGTCGTTTTACCTTTAAGATTTATATTCCATCCAAAAATATTTGCTACGAGCTGTGTGTTTTATGTCACCAAGAATATAGGCAAGATGCATAAAATTCGCTTGGCAAGCGGAGTCGCGATATGTTTGTTGTAAACCCAAAAAGTGGGCTGTTATTTATTTTGTGACGAAATTTGTAAGAAAGAAAAAAAAAATTATCAAGAGAAAATCATTCAGAAATAATCTCAGCCATAAAACAATATTAAAAAAAACTTGTTTCTCACATGCGTTCATATTATTCTATTAAAAAAATTGTAGCTTGTATATTTATTTTAATTCTTATCAAGGTAATATCTAGGAAAAGGTTCAATTTATCTAAATGTTTTTCATAATGTAAATTGATTCGTACTATAGAATAATGGAAATAGTGATTTCACTGATAGCTTAGCCTTAATAATCATATCCCTATGATATTAGGATACCGCCGGGAGACACGCGGAATAATATTTTGAAAGGCTTACAAAAACAATATATTTATCTACGAAAATTAATATGAAACAATATTCATATTTCGTTAATCTTTCTTATTCAATATTTCTGGAATCACAACAAAGGAAGGGTCTTCCGAAACCCATTGTCAATATTGTAGTTGAAAACACAATATTTTTGTTTAGTTTCATCCACTAATGACAAGCCACGGGGTACCGGCTTTTGACGATACTGTAAATATCTTTATATTACGATTTATATTTAGGTATATTAAAACATTATTTTCTAAGCTGTTGACAAATTTACTGGCCGATGAAAGCACTAAAATAATAATATTTTGACCACATAGAATATTTATAAAGAAGAGTGTCCCGGTAGGTGTTTGTTTGATTGTTTGTTTTGTATAAAAAATCTATAGGTTTATTCCGAGCTTGGTGAAATTTTCCACAATTGACTCAATCACGGTCTCCATGGTCGAGAGGTAAGGCTCTCGACTACGAATCTGAAGGTCGCGGGTTCAAATCCCGGCGTGCGCAAGTAATTTTTTTTTAATTAATTTGTGTTGTTTCACAATTCATTAATAAAAAAAAATATATATATAGTATATTTGCGCACGTTCCAGAGTGGAAGATACTCTCAGTATCGCCCTGGTGAAAGACCACCATTCAGAATTGAAACGTTGCTTGGAATGGATTTTACCCGTGTTTGGTGACCAGATCTGAATAGCCACGTATTCTCCACCTTCCTCTTCCCCTTCTCCTTCCCCTCCCCAATACCTTCAGCCTCACAACATTCCCCTATTGGGAATGCCATAGTCTCACTGACTCCAGACGGTTGGGAGCAGTTGGGACTCTTGTGAGGTATTCATATATGAAAAAAAAATTACCTTCAAATAGGAAGGTCACTGTCTATATGAGATTTCTAAAAACCATACTTATCCCCTTTCCCACCCCTTGACGCTGAATTTTGGTACATCTCATTGAAATTTTGCACAACTGACGTTAAAAAAAAGAGAAAAAACTACTGGGAAGGGGGGTAACACATCAAAACTTCAAAAATTTTCTCCGAATCATTCTTAACTCCGAGTAATGCCGGGTACTGAATATAAAAGATATTCTTTGCTCAAATAAATAAATCATCATAAACGTACATTAAAATCGATTAATAATATTTGATAGCATCATCCAATTACCTGATATTATTTTTCACGTATTACATCGAACCAGTTCGTTCGTGGTTGTGATTTATGACTTGAATGGACACATGTGCATCTCCCGTCATTGCTGCTTTGAGTGAGGTCGGGGGAATATATTATATTATTATTTTTCAGCACACTTCATTGTTAGGGGTTTAACCTTTATTTTTCGACTGGTACGACTTTATCTGCAGTGTTGTTAGTTTTCCTTTATGACCTACTTCGCGCGGCGACGGAAGTTATAAAGTGGTGAGCGAAGATAAGACTAACGTAACTTGCTTAAATAATGTACCGACACGCTTCAGGGCAAAAATCCTAACATCTTAACCGGAAAGCCGGTAATCTGTGTGCTGAAGCAGTGGAAACACTCTCAAACGAGGAGCTCTGGCGTCATGAAATTACAACAGCTTTTCTGTAATATGTACAATTTGTAGGTTAGTATGATTATATTAAAAAAAAAAATAGTATTCATTAGATACTGTAGTAGATACGATTTTTTATTTTATGTATTTAATTTCAATACAATAGTTCTCATAATAAAAATAAATCATAAGGTAAAAATATAATTCACACTGTATTCCTTAGTCACTTTACATTTTTACAAAGAGGGGAAGATGAATGGGGCATTAAAGAATTTTCTTATTTAATTTTTTTTTTAAATTTGGAATGGGCTTTATGGATATAACATTTTTTTCCAGTACGGTAAGCAATGTATATGTTATACAGAAGTACAGGGATGTAAAAATAATTTAAAAAAAGAAAAGGAAATATTAAAAAATTCATATATAATATATCAATGGCACAGGAAAATTATAAAATAATTAGAAGCAAAGAAAAATGTTGTATTTCCTGATAATAATTTATTATTGTTGGAATTTAAAATTTTTGCATATAGAGCGAATGAATGATGAAAGGAGTGTAAGAAGAATTTATGACCCGAATGTGAATGGTAGAAGAAGCCGGGGACAGCCGAGGAAGACATGGCGCAATCAAGTGAATCATATACTTGAGTCGGGCCATGTCAGAAGTCGGAATAATAGAAGAGAATATATGAGACGATGTATGAATGTGAATGAAACAAGAAGTGTATGACAATATCGAGTTGTTTAGTGGTCCGTCCTTTCTGCCTACACCTGCGGCGAAACGGCGTAATGGTTAGTTAGTTATTTAGTTAGTTAGTTAGTTAGTTAATTAGTGAGTTATTTAGTTAGTTAGTTAGTTAGTTCGTTAGTTAGTTAGTTAGTTAGTTAGTTAGTTAGTTAGTTAGTTAGTTAGTTAGTTAGTTAGTAAGTTAGTTAGTTAGTAAGTTAGTTAGTTAGTTAGTTAGTTAGTTAGTTAGTTGGTTATTTAGTTAGTTAGTTAGTTAGTTAGTTAGTTAGTTAGTTAGTTGGTTAGTTAGTTAGTTAGTTAGTTGGTTAGTTAGTTAGTTAAAATAAGTTTGGGTGGCTAATTTAAAAAAATCATTAAATTTGATCTCCATTATTGTTATTCAAGATAAAAAAACCATAGTTATTAAAAGTAATGCGGTAGGTATATTTACGAACAAATAATCATAATTTCCGTATTGACAAATCAATTTTCAATACGGAAATTATGAGTTCCTTTATGGCCTACAAAATAATGGTAAAAGAAAAGTGTTTTGATAGATAAATTGAAATTTAAAATTTCCACGGCAGACAGAGAAATTACATTGTGAACCGAATTCTTTGATCTCTAAATACCAGTCACCAAAAGGTGCACATTTTTTTATGTAAGTAATACCACAAGAGTCTCAATTGCTCCCAACTGTCCGGTTCCCAGTGTGATTATGGCATCACCAATACTTTGTGTGGTCGAGGAGGGTGGGGAAGCGAAGGAGACCAAACACGGAAATTCCCAATATTTTACCGTATGAAAAGTTTTTCTACCTGGTTTCGCCGTGAACTCCAGAATACTCTTTTGTGAAATGTGCATTTCCGTGACCGGCAATTCAACACATATAAAAGAATTACCTTCTTTCTAAGTAGAGTGAACATTGGAGAAAAAAATAGCGATTTTTAGAAAAAAGAATTTTTTGTCAACACAGCCACGTTATTTCCACGCTTGGAAAAAATTGGAATATCCGTTACGCGAATTGGCGTTGTAATTATGAAAAATGTTCATCGATAAGTCATCGCCTCAACGCGCCAATCAGAGCCCAGCACATGTTACTTTAGGAATAACGACATGTGTAGTTAAGCCGCTGATACTTTTCAGGCACCCCCCCTCCCCCGACTGGAAAAAAAACATCAAAGTGCTGTATTTCCGGAAAATTCGTTCTGATATGTGGGGCGGTTCGAAGAGATATAGGGAGTTTTTAGCCACTGAATACACAGTCCCTAGAAGTGTGAGCTACGTCGATTCGCATCAGACCATTGTATAAGTGACAAAAAAGTGTTTGAGTAAGTTATGTATCCAATTTTAATAATAATAATAATAAGATTAA
The DNA here is from genome assembly GCA_022606495.2 of Halesus radiatus. Classification (NCBI taxonomy): domain Eukaryota; kingdom Metazoa; phylum Arthropoda; class Insecta; order Trichoptera; family Limnephilidae; genus Halesus; species Halesus radiatus. The sequence continues at coordinate 372,565 of JAHDVE020004061.1, forward strand.
ATTTCTATAGCGCAGTTTTGTGAAGGTTCACCTCAAGTGCGCTTTATACTAACTAACCTAACCTAATATAATTGTAAAATAACTGATATACTACAAATTATAATATATGTTATTATAATATATATACAGGCAAATTAAAACTGTGACATAAAATATGCATCAGCAGGTATTATAGTATAACAATTTAGAAACTAAGGGTGTAAAATATAAATAACAACAGAGCAAGATAAATTTATTTAATGCGCACAATAGTAACGCATTTATAAGGAGAAAAAGTAATTGCGCTTTCCATGGAGTTTCGGAAAAATATACATAATAATTATTTTAAAAAAAATTCTTAGGAGGTGAAAGTGGAATTCTAGTCTTTCGGAGACGGATAGATCTAATAATGGCATTATTTTAACATCTGTTAGTGACTTTTCTGCGCATGATTTACTCAAGGATGCAGACTACGAGTATAATACCGATATGTCTACCGAATGAAGGTAGAAAAGAACAGTAGTATTTTACACGGAACCGCAATTCATATGCGTGTGACAGATCATTAAAACTTTTTCTTAAATAAATTCACCCTCAAAATATTATTTATCAAACTACATAAAAAAAAAAACAACCGCTTTGAACTTGTTGTATGTTTTTTTTTGTTTCTGAAAAATATACGCGATCAATCGAAAAATGCTCAAGAAAACAAACCTATTCAAATATCGGATGAAGATCTCTTGAAACATGCAATTGGTTCAAGAGAGAATCCATCATTTTTGTTCCTGTCATAATGTTACACGTTCACCAATCCCCAAAAAATATCAGAAAATAAGGCTACAACTTTGTGTTAGCCTTTGTAGAAATGTCATTCGCCAAAAATAATTGTATTATACACTTCGAAAACAATACACATTAAACAAAAGAATCAGCATTTTTTAATATCTAACTTATTCTTTAAGATGGATGATGCCCTCAGCAGATTATCTTCCACTTCCAGAGTGGAAGATACTCTCAGTATCGCCCTGGTGAAAGACCACCATTCAGAATTGAAACGTTATTTGAAATGGCTTTTAGCCGTGTTTGGTGACCAGATATGAATAGCCAGGTATTTCCCCACCTTCCTCTTTCCCTTCTCCTTTTCCTCCTCAATACCTTCAGCCTCACAACATTCCCCGATTGGGAATGCCATAGTCTCACTGGCTCCAGACGGTTGGGAGCAGTTGGGAATCTTGTGCGGTATTCATATAAAAAAGCAGATGAAACCAGTCCAGTCTGAAATAAATAACTTGAACAAAGATATAAAATTTTCTCATCATAATAGTACGAACTCAAATGAATAATATAATATTTTATGAAAGTAAATAAAACCGCGACATTTAAAAGGAACCGTCATTTTAAGCTCCAGGGAAAAGCTAATCTACTGAAACCATACCTAAACCATAAATCATGGCTCTATGAATTTATAACACGCACTGTTTTATCGACCACAGTAAAGTACCTAGTAAAAGAAAATGAGTCCTAGCTAAAAGAAGCGGCGTAATGCTTCATTCGTTTACAGAGAGATGGTGCTGTCGTCGCATATTTCGTTAATATTTAATTGGTTTTATTCCGTTCTTGATGGCTTCATCGTATTATGTGTGGTTTAACTTGTTTTTTTTTTTTTTTTTTTTTTAATTGTTTTTCATGCTTCTGTATACCTATCTTCCTTAGTTGAAAGTTCTTTTTCTTTTTTATTTGTGTTTAGTATATAGTTTTTTTTTAAATTTTATTATCGAGCCTTCTTTTTATAAGCACAAGCGATGGCTAACATTACGAAAGAAAATATATTGCACAAATCTGTTGTTCGTGAAGAATATATAACAAATAATACCTAATACAAAAAGGATAACAATTAGCAAAGAAAATGAGATGAAATCATAAATATATACATAAATCTCGGTTTACCTATTGAAACTATAAATTATAATCACTTAATGAATGAAAATAAAAGTTAATGGTTTTATAGACAGCCCTGATATTGTCAGCTTAATTACATTTAATATTCCAAGTAGAACTGAAATTTTGTTTAACTGCAACAATAATTTCAGGACTGAGTCATTCAAATATTCATTGGTTCCTCGACTTCACACAGTAGGTAATACATATTCAGATATAGTAGACATTTTCAACTGCTCTGAATACAAACACAAACAAACGATTATTGCATACATCCTCTATAATTATTAATATATGTGTCTAGAGTATAAGTAACAGTGAATCTGAGGTATGTTTTGATTTTTCGCCTCTGAACTTATTATTTAGAGTACCTACACTATGTTATTCCTGTATTTGTTCGATATATTATCTTTGAACCTACTGTGATGTGTTTTGCACCTGTTTATTATTAACTAACTTTATATGTAAAACCCCATATAGGGCGTATATTACACAATAAATAAATAAATACCGAAATAACTTAAATGACAAAAAATCCATTACTATTATTTTGGCAATTATTTTAGATGAACATGTTTAAAATTAAAATTATAATAAAATTTTCTATTTTGCTAAGCTTCGTACGTATATGCATTGTGAATACAAGATTAATTGATCTACATGAGAACGATTTTGGTTTACTGCCTAACTTTGATAAGGACTAAATAACCTCTGACAACCACACTCGCAAGGAAATTCGGGAAATTATCCGATCATAAAACCGGTTTCGTCATTTTCAATGCTCTCATTCGTAGCAGGGGCTGTCAACTGCAACTGTAGGAATAAATTCATTTTTGAAGTTGTAGTTTAAATCGTTCGATTTGTAAATCGTTAAATCAGACTAATGATAATAGTATTATGTTCGTGATTTTTCAGCCTAATTTTATATTACCAAATGCCTTATTGAATTAACATCCATTAATTATCATTTCCAATAAAAAATGTTACTTTTGTTACATTTAACTTTTTCTAGGAAACAAATTCAGAGTTTGAAGATTTTCCTATTTCAAACAATTTATTACAGAAAGAACCCACTTTCTGCTTATTTTTGAAAAGTGTAATGGTGTCGTACATTTAATTGTTGATAGGACCTATAATCTATGTTATCGACCATGCGTTTACATGAAATCTGCAAGCCATTCAATTGATATATCTACAAAAATATGGGTTTAACATAACAAAAAAAAAATAATATTAGAGAAGCAAAAAAGAAACAGAAAATAAGCAATATTTATTTTAATGTATTAACCCTTACCACTCCTTTGTCGGGTGCCATCACAATTTGTACGCTACAACTCAGTTGTCGGCTGTCGGCCGACAATATAAGACGTGCCCGTGCGGTATATTTTCGCGTACAAAACTTGAAACGTGACGTTTCTTATGATTATTCGATAAAAAACATTTAAATTCACGTTTTAATAAGATTTTCACTGTTTTCCTTTTTTGTTTTACTATAAAATAACCCTTTTGTAACTGCCTTTAATAAATTAATATTTTGAGATTATTTAAATTTGAGTTGGCTGACAATAAATATTAAAAAAAAATAATGGAGTGGTAAGAGTTAAAGAAAAACTTACGTTTTTGGGAAAATAACTTTCAAATTCTAAGTTCTATTTAAAAAAAAAGATTTTTTTAAATGATTGTAGAAATCTTATTTCATTTCATTTGATAGTGCAATCCATACTGTTATTTTAAAAGAACCTACTGTAAAAACTCACTTAATTTGTGAAAAGAATATAAATATAAATGTATGTGTATGAGTAAATATATATATGCAAATATAAAAACATATTCACTCCAACAAAAAAAATCTGCCACTAGCTAATACCAAGTATATCCACACATGGCCTTGTCTATGCTGGACGTTATGGTATACTCGTATAAATATTCAATATACATAAATAAATACTCGTACATGTATTTAAAAAAAAAACCCCTTTGTTAACTAAGTACATTCATTTAGTTATTTATTTTCTTTCTCTCTACCTTGTATTTTTTTCATAACTGATTAAAAAAAAGGTTTTTATAACCTTTGTATGTTTATATTTTAAATATATAGAAAAAAAATATTTTCTAATTTTTCTCAAGAATTACCGATTTTAGAAATGTGTCTTTTTATGTCATTTGACGCTTGACTTAATTATGAAAAATTTTACTCTGTAGGGTTACACGCTCACTTTATTAAATATATTTATTAATTGATTAAGTTTAAAAATTTATTCGAAAAATTGCCTAATAAATACAAGGGTTAGAACATTCCAAGTGCTTGAAAAGTAATGTACCTACCGATGGTTCTACCTCTGCCTTAAAACATTTTGACGACATATGACAGGGCAAATGAGAAATCTTACTTAAAGTTGCCACGGGGAATGTTTTAGCACGGTCATTATAAATCCTAATTTGTTCTGACCGCCATAAAGCAATTATTACTGTCGTCAAAGGGCGAAGGTTAGCGAGCCCTGTCTCTTTCTTCATACATCACATAATTGACATTCCCCTAGTAGCACAGCTAGTAGCGCGCGTAGCTACCTACCGAGACTCAGGATGGGCGCACTCGTCTATTAGCCTGAGCGCTATTCAGTAGTAAGTATATAGTTAAAACAGATATTTGGGTTGCATGAGATATGCCGCCCCGGGAACGAATCTAGGCAGGAATTTCCCGAGTGAAATGTGAGAGGCTTAGTCGTCTGTCAAAGATTATGTTCCGTTTCTCATAAATCGCGGCGGGCTTAAAGCCTAGCAGTTTCTTGCGACTTTGGCCTCAAAGTTTTAGCAATTTGTCAAGCCAATCTTTCCGGGCCCGAGAGATAGAATCATTGTCATTTTTATCACAAAGCTAATTTATACACTTTTGTTGTACTTTTTTTCACCAGCGCGAAGTTTTTATTGAAGTTTGAGGATGGCTCCTTCTTCTATTTGAAATAAATTCATTTTACAGAAGTTTAAGTTATGACAGAAAAAAGTCCAAGTCGAATGAAATACCTTATAAAGTGGTCTTTCAATTGTCTTGTTATTATTTATTTTAAGTTAAAAAAGGTTATTCTTCAGATTCTAAATATGAATATAAAATTCGTCTTTTTGTGAAGCCAAAACATATTATTACTACGAAGTAGGGCATTTTTTGGCTTCTATCTCGTATAATATATAGGTTCTTGAAAGGCCACATCACGTTCGTGAAACTGTATTAAGACCAGACGGTTTTCTCTATTCACGATTCTACGTTTTTAAAGCGAAGTTAAGTGCTTCAATGACTAATACCCTCCAGCGTCCCTGCGCAGCAAACAAATTAAATTATGCTCATACGAGGAATTTATTTTTCACATAGACTAGGAATGCTGGAATGTTGAACTCTACTCTCAGGGGGGTTGGAGGTTATAGTAACATACCTATATATATGTATGTATGATTTAAGGTTCTGACTGTCAAAATTATGCTGTTTGACCTCTGTATCACCGAACTGTTTGGTGTTTCTCCTATTCGAGGCAATCATTTGGACATCCTTAGCAACATCTTTTTGGATGATGTACAAGATTGACCAGAAAGCGCATTACGGCTCTATATCCCAAAAGTTTAGTACGTTATTATTGACTGAACTTATGCTTAAGAAAAACACTCCCGAATCCCGAAATAACCGGGCGCCCATTTATCAAATTTTCATGTAAAAATATTTGTACTATTTTTGTACCCCTGCCTGCATCCCGATATATACACAAAACTGTACTATTATAGTATAATAATACTGAGGTTATTTTTAAAATTTGTTTCAGATCTCCAAGAGCACGACTTGCTCCACGCCATCGCCGTACCATTCAGCGATCCCAAATTCCAGTACTTCGACGAAGGACTCGACGGATTCCCCGCATACGGCCTAAAGCCGGGCTCCAAAATCAAGTCTCCATACAGACTCTTCATTCCCGAGAAGCTCTACCCAGAATTCGCCATCACCACAACTGTCCGCCCATCCAACAAGGAAGGAGGATTCCTATTCAGCGTGCTGAACCCACTCGAAGAGGTGGTCCAGCTAGGAGTGCAGATCACACCGGCAGGACAACAGTTGATGAATATTTCACTGCTCTACACAGATGTCAACTCATTCATCAGATCTCAAAAGATCGCCAGCTTCGGAGTACCGAGCTTCGTGAAGAAGTGGACGAGGATAGCGCTGAAGGTGACTACGGAGAATGTGACGCTGTACTTCAACTGTAACGAGTTCGATACGCAGGTCGTAAAGAGGGAACCCTTGGAACTGGTATTCGATTCGGCTTCAACACTCTTCGTAGGACAAGCTGGTCCCATCATCCAAGGAGCCTTTCATGTAAGTTTTATTACCTTACATATAAATTTAAATTCCAAAAGAAAAAAAAAACTTTAACGATAATTTGAGAATCTATAAGGATGTTTTTTTCAACAGTGCTCATAAAACATCATTAATTATTAATTAATCAACAACTTCCAATTAAATTTTCATTAAAAAATTCAGAGTTTAATTAATTATTGTAATTAACATTTATTCCAATTCTTCGAAAAATAATTTCGAGTGAATCAAAATTGAAAAATACAATATCCAGTTTTTTTTTTACAAGTTAAATAAATGATTATAAGCAGAAACATCTTAAAGAAAATTTAAATAAAACCAAGATACTCATCAGGTATATATTTATATATCTAAAGAATTTTAACGATGATTGACATTATTTTATCCATGCATTTACATGTTTTTCCCACCATTCTTCATTTTGGTGAGACATTACGCTGCCTGACCCGAGGGGTAAGTCCTTTTTAAATTTGTTATTAACCGACATATATTTCAAGAATTGAAAACGAATTAAGGTTATGTGTAATCATCACAGTAAAAGATCTTATATACAATTAATTATGTTCGTAATAGGAAACACATTTTATTTGTGTAGGTATGTTTTAGAACTGTATGTGGAGGAGTTTACTAACTTTGCATTATATATTAAAAAAAAAAAAATTGTTTTTTGCATTAGTGACAACTAAGGGATTGTGTAAATAACTCTTTCAGTCTCTGCAATAAAACAAGGGTCAAATTGGAAGCATTGTGATTCAAAAATTATAAACGAATATCGATAAAAAAGCACAGCAATTTGGAATAGGCCAACCGTCTGAAAATAAGTGACAAATGGGCACTCCAGTTGACCAATCGCTGGACAGCCCGATCCGTGTGCTCATTGTATTCTATGTGGGAAAATGATGTTTAAAAAATGCTACAATATTTTCCATCAATTAAATGTAACTACTGTGTATCAGATTCCGGTTACGTCAGCAAGTATATTTATCAGATTTAATCAGAGCATAAGTGTACGAATTTGCATTCTAACTTTTGGTGGTAAAATTACTCCTTAATACATGAGCTCGATAAACGATTTCGTTACGTTAATTAGTATAATCCAATTTTTCACAAATTGAAATGTGGACGCCTTTATCTTTCAGCATTAAAAATATGTATGTATTAACTACGGAAACCTCATATCCGTCTGATACGAGTTTATATAGTTAAAAAAAGTATCAAAAATAGTTTGTGGTCAAACAATGAAATATAATATGAAAATATGAACATTTAATCGTCAGATTTTTTAAAAATGATGTCAGGGTTGCAAAACCGAATTATCAATTTATTTGCGATTCATAACATTGATCTTCGATTAAATCTTAGAATTCTTAATATTTTTAACGAAAGCACTCAATAATTGTACTTTAACTGTTATGTTAGGAATAAAACTAATTTTATACTGTAAACATTTATTATGTAAGTATATAAAGTAGATTTGGCATATTTGAGTTGCCATCGCGTCTGAATCTCACTCAGGCGTCGTGAGTTCAATTCCTCGGCTGGCTAAGTCGTCCATCACGACACAAGCAACATATTCCGCTTAATGTGATGGTGATAAGAGATTTTAAAATATTGTCAGGTTATTCGTAACCAGGGAATATTTGCCTTTCTTTAAAAAAAATAGACGTAGAGAGAATTTAAAAATTTAAAAATTCATACTTGTTAAAAACACTAATTTTATGTTTCTCGCTAAAACTATGTGGCGATTTGATTTATGCATAACCGCTTTAATATTTTGTCTTTTAATCATTTTTAAAAGAAATACACACCTTCCTTGGTTGCGAATAATCTAACAATATTTTAAATTCTATTTCTACCATCATTAATTATAAGCGAGAGACGGTGCTTATTCAATGATGGAGGACATAGGAACCAGAAGTATTTGTTAATTCAGCTACCGCCTGATCACCGCTTCAATAGACGAATAAGTATATTTCGTGTCGGAGGCCCAAGCGGCGCATTGGAATCATTTAAATGCATTCATTTATCGCGAAATGTTTCAGCAAAGCTTTATTGAATTTATTGTTTGTATAGGGGTTTTCGATATCGAAAACACATAAATCGTAACCAGAAAATGATGAAATAAATAAATATTCCACATGGTTTTGCGGTATCGAAAAAACATTATATGAATGATTTCGTGAATATGCGCGGTGGTGTCTGATTGAATATCGTTGACATGGCATAAATTATTTTCAAATCCGATTAATTTTTGTTTCATTATCCATGTGTGTATTTCAAAAATTATAATTTTGAAGCGATGCCGTATTAATTTGTTTTCGCAAATATATGTTTTGAACAATCATGGTGGATTGTACGCCAAAATTAATTTTACTGGTTTTGATAAGAAATTAATAAAACATAGGTGTGATTGTACAGGCACTCCATAGACGTATAAATTATTGTTTGGCCATGAATATTCACGCACATGTTCCAGCCTTGTGTTTCAAGAAGATTATATAACTCCTACATTTGAATAAATGTACTGAAGTGAATTTCAATTGGTTCCTTAGAAGGCTCATCATTCAATTATGCCGCATAAGAGATACGAAATTATTAATTTCCCGGAAAATGTGTACGCCGTACACAGAGGCGTGCATTCCATATAGGCCCATAAGTACTGCTCACCATTCATTACTTACATAAAAAAATGTAAATAATATTAAAATTATTTCAAAAAACAATTCCCGTTTTCAAAAATACGCGCCAAGTTACAACTATGAATAGTAGCGCCGCGCGCGTCCCACGGGCCGCCCCACTGAACGTGTCAAAAGCAGGAACTAAGTATGCAAAATTACGCATACGTCATATTCAAATATTGCCTGTATTCTGCACAAAAATGTAACATCTATGCGTAATGCGCATTCAAGGGAAGACTCGTTTGTGTTAGTGTCGTTGTAGATAAGTACCAACTGTCGGTACCTCTATTAATTAGAAGAATTTTACTAATGAAATAATTATAATATTAATTACGTTTGCTTACTTATTTACTTATTATTATTATATTGACTCAGTAATTGGCTTGTAATATGCATAAATGAAGTGATTATTTTAATACTTGATGTAGCGGGTAATTCAAACCAATACTGGCTAAAGCCAGCATCTTAGCCATTTTCAGTGAGAATTTACCTCGCCTGTTGTAATTTTATTGTTAATATCTTTCTCTGTTTTTCCTACCGCCTACCTTGATTAAAAAAATATGCACGTCACTGGCTGTTGTATATTGTACAGGTACACTTGTTATGACAGATTTATAACAAAACCTAAGAATATCCTTTTCTTTTAACAATAGAATGTACATGTACGTAACGAAAGACGGTCTTGAATAAGCAATCTATATACTTAGCAGGGAGCAGGGAATTGTACCCCAAAAAACAAAACGCTTGTGCACGCCAAGCAACACGTACGAACCGATTCTAGTAATCCGAATATTACAATGCTGTATGTTACAGAGAAGCGCCTGTTTCTTGAGCTGAATAACTTTAGTGTAATTACAATAGTGTTAATTACATCCACTACAAATGACACCGTTACGTGCAGTAACAAGTAACATCCCCGCTATAAACAAGAATTAGCTCTTGACGGCTGCCTTCTCTTATGACTGTTACGTCCAACATTTTGAACTGACCGTTTTTGTGATTTATAATCCGAGGAGGATCGACGCAATTAAAGTTTGGAAGACGGTAATCCGTTGGCTTTTATACGACATATTGTACGGCTTAAGCCTAAAAATCGGCGCTTTTGTTGGACAAAAAATGTCGGCCGTTTATTCCGCTTCAATACTCCACTGAAACGTCTGATATTTAATGAAAATATAATGAACCCTCAGCTGTTGTTGGGCTTCTTCATTTTCTGTTTCTATTCTCCATTACTCTTCATTCTTATATCTCAAAATAAAATAAATCTTATCATCATCATATTTCGTAGAATGAATACATGGGTAGAAACTTTTATAATTAACTTAAAAGTGAGGCCGCAAAAGTTTTCGCTGGATTTTTAAAATTAAAATAAAAAAAAAACCGAACGACTGCTGTATTGAGAACACCTTCCCACGTACTACAATGTAATTGTATTTACTTTAATACGTATCTACTATAATGCATTTTTCCCTTTCTCAATGCATTATCATACATGGACTACTTTCTTGGAAAAGTGCAATTAACATTTGTATAGACCCACCAGTAAAAGACAATAATTAAATTATCATACAAACTACACCCTAATATCCCATGAAAATATACCACGCAGAGACAAAGGGATTTTAAGTTGTACTACGCGATTAAACTTTATAATCATGTGCCTACATCGTTGAAATATTCCATAGAGAATGCGCTAACATATATAATCCAACATTATATTCGGACTGTAAAAAAAAAAAATGCACAGAATTCTTTCATTGCTTAATAATCAAATATTAAATAATAACATAAATATAAAACATTAGTATTATTTTTATTGTTCTCTCTTAATTATTATATTCTTTAACAAAATAATATTATAACACTATATCAAAAACACATGAACACCTCAGTACAGGTTCTCCTAATGAGGTGTTCACGTAACACTATAATATATAAATAATTTACAGTAGAACACATTCTTACTTGACACTACATTATACACAATCTGTATAATATATTGAAATAATAATAATTTATTGTGATTAAACAAATTAAAATACTTAGATATTTTGTAGTACTGGGGTACATTTGTACGATGTGTTTGTTGTTCAGGGGTATATTTTGTCTGGGACCCTTGCATTCCGTTCTTCTAATATATCCACTGTACAATCGTTCGTCCGTGCGCAGTTTATTCACTCGAAAGGTAGGGGCTACAACAACCCTATACTTTTGTACGTTTTTAAATTTGCTACGTGCTTCACCTAAATCTAGCAGATCCAACCTAGTCCAAGGCAAATAATAGAAGTAACACGGATTGTATGTTAAGCGAAATCGTATTGAATCTTTTCAGTGTCTGACTGAAAAAAACCCGAATGGAAATAGAGCAGTCTTAGTCCTGAAATTAAATATCGATCGGGGGCACAGATCCAGAGCGAGGTTCTGAAATATTATCTTATTTACGAATAGGTGATAAAAAGCTTCCTTCGACGTGATTTAATTAGGTAAAAGTTCGTGAATAATAAAGGGGGTAAATCAATTATTTTCATTCCCGTAATAAAGCTGGATGTCCTAATAAATAATATTTTCAAATTTAAATACACATTTTACACTTCATCTTCCGAAATTGATAAATTATTCACTTACTTGAATATCTTCCAGATCCAATTAAAATCACGCTTTATGTTCCGATTCTCAATAAGGAAACAAGAATTGTTATTGATTGAAATGCGAATAATATTATTACTTATACGTATGAATGCTATATACAAATGTTTTCGTAGAAATCAACCATTTTGTGATTTGACATATTATCAAATGAAACAAACACTTTCTGTTAAACCACCAATTTATGTATTACTCCGACGAAGCTTAAGCCAAACGAAACCGGTTGGTAAATGCATTAAAATAAGTTTGTGGTTTAAAAAACAGTGTGTATTTTTTTTTATATGAATACCGCACAAGAGTCCCAAACTGCTCCCAACCGTCTGGAGCCAGTGAGACTATGGCATTCCCAATTGGGGAATGTTGTGAGGCTGAAGTTATTGGGGAGGGGAAGGAGAAGGGGGAGAGGAAGGTGGGAAAAAGGGGAAATACCTGGCTAATCAGATCTGGTCACTAAACACGGCTAAAAAGCCATTTCAAGCAACGTTTCAATTCTGAATTGTGGTCTTTCACCAGGGCGATACTGAGAGTATCTTCCACTCGGGAACGTGCGCAAATATGCTATATATTATTTTTAAATGAATTAATTGTGAAACAACACAAATTAAGCAATCTTAATCACTGAAGAAGATAATATTAACCCAAATGAAACCGAAAAAAAAAAATCAGTTGCACCTGGGACTCGAACCCAGGACCTCTGTCTTTCCGGGACAACCGCTTTACCAACTTAGCTAATGAGAACAGTTCAATTTACGTCATCTTCATCGATATCATATCTCAAATTCAAGACTTTGTCAATATTATCCTCCATTTTTAATCCCATATGAACCTTCATGAACCCAATTGCAAACTAGATAGTGTCTCGGATAAATATCCGATTTCTTTATTTATATGAGAGATCATAGGTTTCATTTGGTTATATTAATATTATCTTCTTCAATGATTAAATATTACAATGAGGTTTTGAAACTTCAATAAAGTAATTAAAAACAAAAAAATTGTAATTTATTTAATATCTACATACAAAAGTTTACAAGACTTTCACAATGAGTGGGAACATCGAAAACATTTAAAATTAATAAATATCTAAAATGTTCGTGAGATCATTACGTTTCTTTATAACATGTGTGCGTGTAGAGTACGTTCGCATGTCGCTATTAAATGTAAGACAAATGTTCAAATAAATCCAATTACCTTCCGAGAAAAAATACATGCTGCCGACGGGACCCGCGACCCTTCGTTTACCGGACAAGTGCTCTACCACTGAGCTACGGCAGGTTATTCATTACCCGCCAAATTAGTCAACATGTACTAGTTCTTCAGACTATAATCATTGCTTATTACATTTTTTTTTTCTCACTGGAAACAACCATCTTTATTTATGTGGGAAAGGCTTTGTAAGTGCTAACTCTCTCACTAGGTGGCGTCGAGATTCTATCCCTGTTCTGATTCTGTCCCGTCGGCAGCATGTATTTTTTCTCGGAAGATTATTCAATTTGTATGATTTTTCAGGTAATAATTATTGCTTATAATAATTTGTTTAATATTTGTGCTATGCATAAAAATCTTGTCTTGTAAACATTAGTTTAATCATTTAAAATAATAAATCCAATTACATTAATTTGGATGGAGAGGTATACTAACGTTCTCATTTCTAAAGAGTTCACAATAAATGTACTTTCATAAAGTGAATACATATATTGTAATGCGAAATACATTACATATTCAATTTACCCGAGCAGAAGTGTAAGTCTTCGTATGTATTTAGACTATGCACATAAAATACCATAAAATATCGTTCGCGTATAAGTTGTAAAATCCCTATTTACTACGTTTTACTTTGTTATTCTGTATTTTTATATCTCAAAGTGAGGCATAAATTCGTTTGTTAGCGCCGAATAAACCCAAAGATGTGTCGTTTAGAGATACCTCATAAAAACAAGGGATATTTACTATAGAATTGAACGTATGGAATATATTATTATTATTGCGTACACTTTTGGCAGTTTACATTTTATTTTCTTTGTAATAAATGCAAAAATCCTTTATAGGTTTGTATGCGATGTGATAAAATCGAAAGAATTCTCTATGCAAAGTACCAGGAGTACAGGAAGCCAGCGAGGTAGCCGGTATTCCTTTGAGAAAAGAAGATATTCGTAACTTTTTACGAGGTCGTTTCATTGGTAAGGCCATTGTCTTGCATTGCCCCTTATCTCGTCTTGAATGATGGTCCGGACCTTAAGGCGTGATCTACATCCTTCAAGTTGAAGTTTACCTTTGGCGGCCTGAATTAAAAGGGTTTTACGTATATATTTTATTTATTAAAAAAAATCTCAAATAGCTGTTTTACTTTCTTCTTCAATAAATGCGAAATATCTTTATGGTGTTATTTTTAATAAAATTAATAATTATTATTTTGTCTAAACCACTATTTAACATGTAAATATCAACATGTTTCGGAAGCAAAGTTACCCTCATCACGATGCTAAGTATACTGAGAAATTATGACAAGAATAGACAATATACATGGAAAAAATAACAATAAATGATGAAAGTATGTAGGTAAGCAATCAGTTAATACCAAAATTACAAAAAAATAAATAAATAATAAATTTATATACGAATTTAATATCACTTATTTTGTATTATGAACAAAATCGCGAAAATAAGAAGGCACACATTTTTTTTATTATTTTTTACAATAATATTTTTCTACATATAGTTAAAATGTGAAAATAAAAAGGGAGCTATTTAAAAAAAAATTGATTCTTAATAATATTTAATTGACTTACTAAATAATAATATTTATGATGTTATTCAGAATATTTAATTAACTTTTATTACTATTTTACGATCTCTCAACTTTTACAAAACACATAATTTTATATTTTTTTCAAACGATTTGTTTTCACTTTGTGGCGTCATTATTAATAAACGAATTAAATAATATATATTGTATTCACCACTTTATTTTTATAAAGATATCTACATGTTTCAAAAGCGATGCTTCCTTCATCAGTATTATACTAGTTTTCGAAACATGTAGATATCTTTATAAAAATAAAGTGGTGAATAGAAAGTATATATTATTTAATTCATTTACATTCATTTCATTTAGCTTTATTGTATAATCCTCCGTAATCAGAGTACAAAAAAAAACGATTTTTTAAATATGAAAGTATATTTGCATCTTATTCGAGACATGAAAATGCTATTAGTATCGCCCTTGTGAGAGACCACTACATAAATCCGTTCCAAGAGATGAGTGTGACTACCTAGATCTAATTAGCCGCCACTGTTCACTACCCTTGCCCACTTCTTTTAGTCTTAAAAACATTCCCCAGTGGGACTATGCCACCCTCGTTGGCATAGTCCCACTGGCCCCGAGAAATTAATACCCATATGCGGTATAACATTAGAAGAAATGTGTTAAATTAATCTTTAACATATTTAATCGAATGTTAAATTATTGACGTAGCTTAGCAAAGCCCGAGAGAAAAAAATATTCGCCTTATATTTATTATGTACATAGCCATAAGAAAGCTTTTTTATATTAAAAAAACACATTAAAATTAGCACATCTGATCCCAAAACAAATATATTAAAAAAAATGCATAAATATATTTATAAACATCGAAACCTTTTTACTAAGTTCCACGAGTAGTTGGTAACCGGTAGTTCTAAGCCAGGATCTAAGAAAGTCGGGCATTTGTTAAGATTATAGGGAAATATTATATTCGGAGGCTGGGCAGGGAAATTCTACTATGAAAAATGGAATAATTTATGGCACCCATCAGGGACTTAAAGAGAAAAGAGTTTATAAGCGTGATGGGTTAGTAGGGTTATTATTTCGTGCGATGTTTCGGTTCATCTTCTTTGGTGTGATTTATCTAAGAAATAAAGTGAAAATTTAACTAAGGTGGAAAGGAAAATGAAAACTCACACTCCAACAGAAAAGGTTCTGTTATATAAAAAAATCGTTGAAAGGAACTTACAAAATCACGGCTTCATATTTCAATATTGTAATTTCCGAGAAACTGTCGTAATTTGACTTAGAAATGTGACATAGTTTGCATTAATTTGAATTAAACATTTTATCATAAATTTTTACGGTAAATTACTTAACTTTTTTTTTACCTTTTAACGGTTTTTTTCTTTTTTTTTCTTTTCGTTAAGTTATTTCGATTCTCCGGCTTTTGGCTTTGTTAAACCATGTGCGTGGGTCGGTCTGCGAAGGTGGAGATATTTCCTTCCTCGAATACGTTTTGAACGGATATTGTATTTGTACACTCCTCCAGCCTTTCATATTTCATCCGCTCAAGTGTCCATATTTACGTCGATTCGGTACAATAATAAAAATGTCAACATCCCTTTTAGAGCCCATCTGCTGAAAGAACGGCAAAGACTTAAGAGTATTTATCGACTTCTTGAAGCCGCCGAAGACGCAGAACCCAAGATTTTACCCTCAAACGAACCATTAAGGAACGTTTCGTCCGGAACAGTATTTCGGTGGAAAGTAAATATAATTTAGGGAATAAATGCCAGGAGCTTAATCCTTCGGAAATGTTTCGGTTTATTTATTTTGGCAGAACGAATTTGTCCACCTGTGACATCTATAATTTTATTTTCACATAATTGTGCGAAGGTAAAACGTTTAAAGCGTAATTAAGCTGATGGATGGTTTCCATTTCTGTAATTACTTTTTCTCTTTTTAGGGGTTAGCTACAAAATAATAACTTAATATTTTATTGTAAATACCAGGTTGGATGGGAAAGACAGAGGTACATATGGCACAACCAATAAAAAAACACAAAAAAAACACATAAAAACATCAAAGAATCACAAGGTACTAAAATAGTTGGGGGAGCTTGACCGGTCGGTGGCTGAGTTGGCATCGCGTTTGGGTCTCACCCAGGCGTCGTGAGTTCAATTCCTCGGCTGGCTAAGTCCTCCATTTACGACACAAGCAACATCTTCCGCTTTCTGTGATGGTAGTAGGAGATTTTCAAATGTTGTCAGGTTATTTGTAACCAGGGAATATTTGTTTTTATTTAAAAAAAAAAAAAAGCTTGTCAAATGAATTGAACTATTGGAAGCGTCCTTATATGAGACAAAGTGAAATCTTAACTGCTCCGCGAGGAAACTTTAATCATACGTTTCCAAAGAGGAATTTAGTAATTATTGTTTTTCGAAGAAATGCGTATGATAGCTTGTTTGACCCAGACGAAACGGCACTCCGCCCGGCGCAATAAGGCGAAACGTTAACTTATCTAACCTTAAATCTCAGAATGACATAAGGAAGTGAAAAATCAATATCAAGCCCCGAAAGCTCATATTGATTAATTTTGAATTTTTTTTGTTCCTTTTTATTTAGAGAAAAAGAGATATACGTTTTTTTTTTAAATATATACCGATAATGGCAGGGGAGGGTATCATATAAGATACTTGGGACAAAAACATACACGAAATGGTTATTTATGTTTTCTTTATCAGTTAAAAATTAAAACTTAAAATTTCAACTTTACTTGTGGGCAGATTATATATTAACACAATAATTTTATCAATTAATATAATTTTATCAATTAATATAATTTTATCAATTAATATAATTTTATCAATTAATATAATTTTATCAATTAATATAATTTTATCAATTAATATAATTTTATCAATTAATATAATTTTATCAATTAATATAATTTTATCAATTAATATAATTTTATCAATTAATATAATTTTATCAATTAAAATAATTTTATCAATTAATATAATTTTAATTAAGTACTTTTGTATACATTTAAATAATTTTTTTAACCATTCCCATCTTTCGTAAAACATAGGCATTATGTACAAAAAAAACGACAGTTTGAGCGGTTTTCATTATTTTTAATTATTGTCTCTTTGGCGCGAAACATGAGCTCTATGTAGCAAAATTTAGGGTGCTGCGTGTTTATTGCGGGAGGTCCATTTGGGTCATTGCCTTGGTTATTACTTTAATTTTGAGCTCTCGATCCTGTTAATTAAAGAGTAATCAAATTCCCACTTGAAGCTATGGAGCAATCCGAGACTTCTTTGCGAGGTAAAAGGTTATAGGCTGCCATGATACAGTAATAGCAAAATCAATGAAGTGATAAATTACCTTCATTCCATTTTTGTGGATAGTGGATATACCATCTCTAGCAAATCAACCCGCCAACGCATACATTGTTGTAATGGTAAGAGTTAACACAGGCTGAATCAGCTACCGTGATGTGTGGTTTGTCTGACTATGACCATCTATGATATTAAGGAGTTTGATAGCTGATGACGAAGACGTTAAATTACTTGATTTGCATTACATCCATTTTTAGATGTCAATTTTACTATCGCCTGTATATCTTTATTGTAATTAAATTTAACTACAACTTAAAGGCATGTATAAGATAATAATGTAAGTGTGCAGTGGTTTATAAAGTAAAAAAGAGAATAATATAATATCAGTTATAGTTGAAGTTTCACATAACCCGCCTCACTAGGTTATCCTGTGTTGAGGCAGTAATTTTGCTAAATATTTTATAGTTTTAAAATACCTATGAATAAATACTTATATTAAGATATGCTTCGTAAATCGTTAAATAAATAATCTCGAATTTGGGTGAATTTGAGTGAATTATACAGTCACAGGACCATGGCCAATTCGTTTCAGTTGAGAATGTTTTATGATTTGCAGTTTTTGACAATCTAATATTTATTATGGTATCAGTTGCAAGAATGCTTATTTCGTGGAGGATTTTTAACAGTAACTTTGACGTTTAATAGATCTCAATGAACAGCTTAGAACCAGCAATGTAAAAAGTCAGCCAACTATAGCATATCACGTCCTCTAACATTCAACTCTGAAAGTTAACCCAAAGATCCAAGGTGTCACATAAGATACTTCAAAGAAAAATATGATAAACATCATGAAAATATCATATCACAATGAAGTAAATACTCTGAACAACCATCAAATATCATAACATATATGTAATTTGAATTTAATAATGATTTATTATTTCTTCAAACGATTGGTAACTGTGTGGCGTCATTATCAATTAAATAATTAAAAATATACTTTGTTTACACCACTTTTATTAAAATAAATAAATATCACCAAATGTTTCGATAGAAATGCAATAATCCTCAGGAATATATGAATACTAAAAAAATAATTTCAAGAATAGACTATATATTTCTATACTGTAATTTTAATTTATTATTTCTTCAAACGATTGGTAACTTTGTGGCGTCATTATTAATTAAATAATTAAAAATATTCTTTGTTTACACCACTTTTATAAAAATAAATAAATATCTCCAAATGTTTCGATAGCAATGCTATAATCTTCATATAATCCTCAGGAATATATGAATACTAAAAAATAATTTCAACTATAGACTATATATTTCTAAACTTGAAATTATTAATTAGAATTGCTATTGAAACATAGAGAGATATTTATTTATTTTTATAAAAGTGGTGTAAACAAAGTATATTTTTTAATTATTTCATTGGTATTCACTTTGTGGCGTCATTATTAATAAATGAATTTGAAAATACACTTAGTATTCACCACGTTACAAATATACATCGATATCTAAGTATATTTTTAAATTCATTTATAAACAACCATTTACCTGCATTTTAAAAATGAGACATGTTGAGAGTAAAAAATCGCCTTGTTCATTCGTTGGCAGCTCAGATTCAAAGTGTAGCGATAAGAGTTTTCTTAGACATATTCAATATAATAAAGGTTGAGAAAACCTGTAAATTATATCTGCTACAAAACATTACTACTGTCTAATCTTAAACTACTGCTACTTTCTATCCGGTAAACGATTAATGACGTTCTTATACTTTTTAAATTACTTAAATACTTCACAAACTGACCTCAACTATTAAGTGCTGTAAATATCCGTATCCCTGTGTACTCTACCATCTTTTCCACTGTGACAACCACAGCACGAACTATTCATATTACTCACCACTAGTGTCTTCACCGAACTGCCAATACCCATTCGGACCCTTTCGACATATTTCAAACCCCCCATATTTAAAATTCACTTATAAATAAAATAGTCCAGTTTTTAATGGTGTTCGCTGTATCTAACAAAAAAAATATCTTTATATATACTAGTATATTGCTTTGGTTTGAAGGGTAACTTTTCATTTACATACGAATTCAAACGATTTGCAATATTTTTGCTTGGACAAGGTCATAGGATGGATTGATCTCTGGATATTCCTTTCAATTTATTCATCTTCCATTAAAGGTTTAAGGTGATTTTTGACATGGTAGTATTTTTAATACTTCAAGGGCTTTTTTCAACGTTTAGACATAGTTGTCACGATGTCCATCATTTTGAGTGATGATGAACTTTAATACAAAACCCGAACACAAAAAAAAACAAATACGCTTTTTTATAATTTCGTCAACCTAAGCCAATAGTTCATAATCAAATAAAATATAACAGAAAGCGATAAATAATTCATTTAGTACCTACGTAAAGCGATTATTTAATTTAAGAAACAATGTCAAACCACGAAGTGATTGCTCTCCACGAAAATTTTTTATTATAATTATTTTAAGTGCCTACCTTCTGGTTTGCTATTCATCCTTTTGGTTTTATAATACATTTGATGAATTGCCAGAAAACGTTTGGGCGGATAGATGGTTTTTATATTTTCGTTAGTTTTATATTTTTCTTTTAGGCTTACAGTTGTATACTACTGAATTTAGTTTAACTGACTGAATTTAAACATGAAACAGAATGGGATTGTTAGAATTCGTAGTCCCATTATCGCTTATACTATAAAACACATAGACATTCCTATTCACTTTTTAATCGATCTGTGTCCTCTAGCAATCCAATTTTTTTATATATTTACTTTTACCTGGATTTTAAAACTTCCAAAACATTATATGTATAGCCAAACCTCTAAAATATTTTTTTAATTTAATTCCATATTTTGTCTTTATTCCAATTTTTATTATTATTTTAATTGATATACATATTTCTTATTTGTTTATTAAAATCATCTGTTAACCTTTTAAAAAAAGTTGCTGTATTTAATCATATTATAATTTATTTTATGTACCTCCCACGTCTGTCTCTAATACAGGGATTTTTCTCAGTGAGCATAGAATAATTCGTTTTAATGATGTTTTATCATGATACATATTAAAAAAAAAAAAGCTTGATTTTCTAAGAAACGCCTTGGAAGTCTGCTAGATTTGTCTCGTGTTAAGTACTATAGGATGCCTATTTTATGTATCTATGGTTGTACGGTGTATTTGATCATTTTGAGTATTTCATTGCAGGCACTACCATCTGGTGAAGTTTCATCAAATTATCCCTAGTACACAAAATACTAGTTCAACAAAAATTTACAACAACAGAATTTGTCTTTTTTGAGATCACCTTCATGGAGATCGTCAGTTCTCCGAAGATTATTTAATTACTGAACAGGGTAGAATAAAATTTAATCATTGTAGAAAATAATATTAACATAACCCAAATGAAATATGAAAATGAAAAAAAAATGACAGAAAATAAAAAAAGATTTCTGTCGCATCTGAGACTCGAACCCAGGTCCTCTGTCTATCCGGGGCAACTGCTTAACCAACTTAGCTAATGAGACCAGTTCAATTTATGATATCTTCATCTATATCATATTTCAAATTCAAGATTTGTTAATATTATTCTCAATTTTTTTCCCATATTGTTGGCAGCTATCTTCATAATGATTACAAAGTTCCCAAGGAACACAATTGCAAACTAGACTGAAATTTTTACCGTTTTCATATTTCATTCGGGTTATTTTAATATTATTTTCTAGAATGATTAAATATTAAAATGAGGTTTTTTAAATCTCAATAAAAATAATTAATAATTAAAAATAGAACAAAATTGTTATGATTAGAAAAAATTCTACAAATTCAATTATTTAATACAGCTAAGGTAACTGCTATTCAAGTAATAACCTCCATCAATTGACGGTTTTCGTTGCGGAAGTTCTGGACTTCATGGGATCGAAACTTGACATGTGCTATTTAACGTCAAAGCATGGAAATGGGAGATAAAATATTTTCTTAGTATGAGATGAAATTTCAGAATCGATACAACAACGTACCGTGAAATGGGTTTATTGTAAAAAGCCAGATAAGCCGAAATGTAAAATGTCAGGTACTCTCCAATTTTCCTCTTTCAATCCCCCTTCTTCTACCGCAATCTATTTATTCTCACAATACTCTTTATTTTTAAACTATAATATATATTAATACATATTTGTATTTTCAATATTATTTGTAAATGTCCATGTAAAAGCCTGTAATCGTCGTAAATAAATAAATAAATAAATGGAGATGACTTAATTCCCATATATCAGAGAATCTCAAAAATCTTCACTGGCTCACTGGAAACTGGAAAGAATTCAGTTTAAGCTCAGCTGGATGGTATTTAAATCAATTAACGGAATAGCTCCGGCTTACTCATCGGAATTGCGCATTCTTGAAAATTCCAATCCGCGAGAGTTAACTTTTAGATCAGAGACGTCATCAGATATCGGGAGGTTGGTAGAACCAAAGTGCATACCAGATACTAAGTTCGGTGAGCGTGCTTTCGAAATGTCAGGCCCTAAAGCCTGACACTTCGAAATGAGAATGAGGTGGGAGTGAATAAAATCATATAAATAAGTCGTCACAATGTGGATTAACCGCACTTTGAAAATGGTCTTGAATGTCAAAATAGCTGTCAAAATAATAAAAACTAGAAATACTTGCAGAACTTAACAATAACATTATTAAAATCGATTTACATTAAATATTAAAAAAATAACCCTATTGTATTAAAAAGAAACATTAACTGCGCTTCCATTAAAGAACTTTCCCAAAATACAATATACATCGGCGAAGAAATAAGTCAATATCACAAAGAACAGCTATGGAAAACCAAACAATATTCTAAATAAAAAAAGTGCTTTTGTCTGGTATAAAGACGGCAGTATAATGACAAGGTGCATCACAAATGAAAAAAAATATTTATATTCGACAATATAGAATTTTAAAAAAAAAGTTGCATATGTGCATCACAAATTTCGATAAAATGGATGATAAAAACAATTTGCAGTATGCACAAGTTACAGTATGGATGATAAAACAATAATTATAAAAATAACACTAAAATTCAAAACAAACTCTGAAAAATAATTATAAAGTACTGCAGATGAATGTGCGCAGCGTTAACAAAAGTTTGATGAATTAAACATCTTAATAAATAGTTTATACACACTGAATGTTGGGTAAACAAAAAATACTCACATCTATGTATTAAAAAATGATATCCCCTTCTCAATTGAATCAAATAAAATAAAAAATGATCTTGTAGTTGTCTATGAACTATGAACCCAACCTAACCTAACATAAAAAATATATATGCTAAGAATGTTTTAATCAAACATTTCAAAAGTTAAAAAAAAAACAGAAGAAACTTTATTTTCACCACAAAAGAGCGAACCAAAATGACATAACGAATATTCCTAACTTTAAAATTGCTTTTGGACAAAATAATTATAAATATCTCTCCACTAAGCTATATAATTCATTTTCATCGGCCGTAAAAAAAACAGAAATTATAAATGATTTCAGAAATCAAATCAAAACCTGGCACAAAGAAATCAAAGATGAATTGTCCAGCATCTTGAAAAGAACTTCAAAGGAGCTTAAATACAATCAGTTTTTAAATAAAACCTACTCTGCCACAGCACAGGAACCCACCGTGAGGAGAACTAAAAAAAACACTACAAATTGTCTTATTACCTTTGTAAAAAAATATTAACTAAATTTAAAAAAATGTATTTAAACTAAATATAAAAAAATTGAAAATGTGTATTTTAATAAAATTGATATCTATATATTAATAAAGTGGTGATTACAAAGTAATTTTTAATTCATGTATTTATAAACAATAATTATTGATAATTTCAGTTAAATCTGAGTAGATTTATTTTACCTACCAAAGGTAATTAAAAAAAATCTGTTCGCTAGTCCTAAATTCGAAAAAAACGTTAAAAAAAATACCTACACTTCTTCTGCCACTAGACTTCTAATAAATGTTATCAATAACAAATAATAAGACTAATATAGTAACTGCAATGTCATGATTGTGTCTTATGCGTGTAGAATTATATTTTCCCAACCTTTATATTTATAATATAACGTGTTAAACAGGAGTGACCTACTCGGTAAGTATGTTTCTTTATCTGTTTGTAGATGAGTATTCGTATTTGTTTTACCTACGTAGGTAAACTTTTTTAGTACGGACAAAAACAAGGAAACTGCAAATCCAACGATGAACAAATATTATTAAATTTTAATTATGATCCCTGCACACGTTCAGGTGTAGAATGATACCTCTGGGTATACTGCGCGGGGCAGATATCTCAGTTCAGTCCTCGTGCTTTCCGTTCCCAGGTATCCGGGTCTCAAATGTGAACAAGCGGTTCAAAGGTGTCGCTCCGTCGTAGGTCGGGTGTAATCGTGGCACTGCAGTTCATCTAGTGACTTAAAACGTTATATCGTCAAGCAGCGAATGGTGGCAAATATAAAATGAATATTTCTAAAGTTTTAAAAACTGCCATAAATATTGTATGTCAAAGTACAACTTTTCGGAAAGTAATGTACGTTTACATTATAGTTTGCACATTACGAATTTACATTGTAAAAACCCATAATGGTAGTACCCACTAAAAAAAAAAATTAACTTGTCACAAATAATACCTTCAAATTTTTTACCAAATATTATTCTTTTTTTTTAATGACTTATTGAAGCTTATAAACCTCATTGTAATATATTTTTGATAATTTAAGAAAATATTAATTACTGTTAAAATTAAACATGAAACCGAAAAGACGCAGAAAAGAAAAAAGGTAGCAGATGCGACACGAACCCTGGACCTCATGGTCTATTCGAATCCTTGCTCCCAGCTGCTTTCGGGATATTTTTCTTTTCTTTTTCTTGTCGGTTTCATTGTTTATTTTGAGAGTTGTTAATATTATATTAAATGATCAAAAATATATAATATATTGGTTTCTTTACATATTGGTACAGTAATTTTTAAGAAAAATCTACGAATTGTGGTCGAGTAGCGCATGGTTTGAGACTGGGAGTTTTTATAGATATTTTATATAGCTATTTGTGTATGTATTACATTTGTGATTACATAACGCTAAATCTCCTACCCACTCCCATTTCCTTAACTGTATAACTATCGGGGAAATCGGCACTTACACAATCAAAACAAATTAAAAAAGCATATGGGATTCTACTTCTACATAAATATTTTCAGCATATCGACATATTATCATACGAGTAATTAATATGGCTTTGCGCATTGGCCGAGATTTATTAAGCACTCTCAATATCGTATTAATACTTTGACCCGAGTTAGAATAAATCTACTATTCCTCCCTTTATCCGGTCTCCTCGCAGATTTATAAAGTGACCTTTGGGCTATAATAAATTCTTAGGTTCATTCCCCGGACCCGCTCATTTGGCCGAACGTGACAGGGCTTATTTACGGCCCTCAAGCCAAAAAGTAAATTTCCACCTAAAGTATTCATCTTCAAGAACAGATATATTTCGGACGTATTTAAGACATGCTTTTGGTTTTCGGTGAATTTGATGGAAAGTAACTTCGTGTTAAAACCCGAATCTTCACTCAATATTAATGGTTCATTAATTTTTGATAATACGGCAGAATATGATTGATATGTACCACTAGCTGGAGAGGTTCACGACTACACATGGGTTTTAATAGGTATCTATACTTGTTTTGTTTTTGTAGCTTTATTTAGATGTAAGCAAATTTTCATACATCTAGTAATAAAAAACATATAAGATACATAATAAATTAAATAGAGTCATACAATTATAACGGAAAGAATACAGTTAATAAAAAAGAAATACAGTTAATACAAATAGAAATACAAGTCATAAATTTTTCTTTATGTATATAGGACATGTTTTACGGAAAGTGCGAAGACTTGAGGCTTCCTTTATGGAATTTGGTAGGTTATTATAAAGTTTTTGCCCTTTATAAAACACGCTGTTCTGTGTACACGTAAGTTTTGTTTTGGTAAGCCTGAAGTCTCGGCAACTCCTCGTAGGATAATTGTGAATATTTTCATGATACATAATATTAGTTTGCAGATATTTAGGGAGCATGTTATTTTTAAGCTTGTACATCATTGTTAATGTATTATATATTATATGTTGTTTAGTTGTCATCATATTTAAGTTTTGGAACATAGTTTTAACTCTAGTAAAGATATTACATTTCAGAATCATCCTCATTCCCCTATTTTGTATAACCTGTAGTTTATTATTTTGGGCCTCGTTACATAAGAATAGAACAGTAGAACAATAATTTAAATGAGGAGTTACAATAGAATTGTATACAATGTGCGTTGTATTGAGATCCAAGTTATTCCTAATTCTTTTTAGGAAGCCACCTTTTTTAGCAATTTTAAATAACAAAATAATTAAATCTAGACACTAGATTTCAATTATATTCGGGTAGAACTTTGGAATCATCATAAGGATAGCATTCAATAATATGGGATTTGATGTAGGATAATATTAAGTTTTGAAATTGAGGTATGATATCTGTGAAGATGGCTTAAATTAAACTGGTCTCATTAGCTCAGTCGGTAGAGCGGTTGTCCCGGCAAGACAGAGATCTTGAGTTCGATTCCCAGATGCCTTTAATTTTCTGTGTTTTTTTTCGGTTTAAAGTTTCATTTAAGATTTGTTCATTGATTAAATAATAGAATCAAACAATTTGGCAAACATGCATGTCTATCTTATGACAGTAATATTAAATATTAAATCATCGAAGAAGATAATATTAACACATCCCAAATGAAACACGAATCCGAAAAACAACAGAAAATAAAAAGATTTCAGTCGCATCTGGGACTCGAACCCAGGACCTCTGCCTATCCGGAGCAACCGCTTAACCAACTTATCTATTGAGACCAGTTCAATTTACGCCATCTACACCGATATCATACTTCAAGTTCAACACTTGTTAATACTATCCTCCATTTTTAAAATCCTATATTATTGGCTGCTATCCTTATGATGATTGCAAAGTTACTGAAATCTTTTTATTTTCTGTTGTTTTTTCGGTTTCGTGGTTCATTTGGGATGTGTTAATATTATCTTCTTCAATGATTAAATATTAAAATGAGGTTTACACACTTCAATAAGTTATAAAAAAATTGAATATTTCTTTTTTATTTTCTTGTAAAATAAGTCAATAGATATCTCATATAAATAAAAATCGGGTAGGTATATCCGAAACTCTATTCTGATTGCAATTGTGTTCGGGAAGAACTTTGAAATCATCATAAGGATAGCAGCAAATTTCATGATGCCGCCACACACTGTTCGAGAGGTTTTGCTCCTTTAGATAATCTGTTTCATGGTTAAGATTTGGTAATTTTGGACTGCATACTGGTTGATAATGCCTTCTTTATCAGGTGTCATTCGAAATTATGCGTAAAAAAATTATGTGTGTTAAAAGTCCAAAATTTGAAATTTATTTTACTTACCAAAATATACACTACGCTCTAAGAAAATTAATTCTTTCTGTTAAAATTTTTCCCATTTTCGTATCTTCGCATGACTGAAGAAATATACAAAATATTTAATAACATGATAAATTACGTAAGGCTAGAAGATCAATGTATAACAGAGGCAATATTTTTATGCCCTATTTAGTTGAATATTTAACCAAAATTCCTTGCCCAACCACTTTGTTTTAATATTATGATTGACTAAAGCATTTCACCTGAAAAATGGCTCAATTACAATTTAAAATTCTTCCCTTGAAAGGTTTTCGAGAAAAAAGCGTGACTTGCGCAAGCCATTGAAAAGCGGAAATCCTCATTAATTTTCTATTAAAAACGTGATCTTCAATAAAACGCAACTCGTTTATGAGTTCCTTCTATCTTCTCCGCGAATGAGAAAATAAAAATCCCTTTGGTGAAGACTGTGCTTGGTTTACCGAAATTAAAGTCAGCAATTTCTTGCAATCTAATTTTCTTAATGTTCTCATCCACCGTGGACCAAACATCGCTGGCTTAGGTATTATGTTCGAAAGCCGAGGAGATTTAAAAAATTGAATTGATAATTTTTATATATCGACGATTTTGTTAAACCGCCCATCTAGTTTGAGCAGACTAAGTGTATTTTTAAAAGCTGATTTGAAGGTAGGAAAAATTAACCTTTTTTTATACCGTCTTACCCAGACTCAGGGTTTGTTACAAATAAATGATCAAATAACTGAAATAATATCTTTTAATATTATTTTAGTTATTTGAATTGAATGAATTAAATTAGAGGTGAATGTTTAATAATGTAAACAAATGTATTATATATGATCTGGTGGGTCGAACGAATCTAAAGTTATCACGAAGTACCTAACTTGTGAAAAGTTAACAATTAAAACGTTCAATAAGTTATAAATTCAAAACGTCGAGTCGGTCGTAACCAATGAATAAATAATTGAAATAACATCAGGCGCTTGATCAATTTATTGAATTACAAATTATTTTATTATACAGGACACGAGGAAGATTTATTCATTATTTGAATTGCTTTCTACTTATACAAATTTCCAGGAGGGTTTCATAAAATATTTAACTTAATTACATCTCTTTTAAAAATATTGGACAGAATATTGTTTTTTTTTTAAATTTTAATTTACACCAAATTATACGTTTTATCCAGCTAATTATATAATAATTGTATTCCTAAGTAGTTCGGTACATAACTTTAGATACACACTTTAGATACACTTTAGATACACACATTAGATACACTTTAGATACACACATTAGTCAGAAAATGACCTTGGCTGGTATTATTTTTTTTCTATAAATTATACTCTATCACTGGTTTAAGTCACTAGCTACAGGTCTAAGTTGTAAGTCGCTATCTATATAAGTCTTAGATGTAAATCACTAATTATAAGTCTGAATTAAGTATTTTCTAGTTATAAATCTTAGTTGTAAGCCATTAGTAATTAATCTAATATGTAAATTATTATATGTAAGTCTAAGTGATAAGGTATAGGTTAGATAAATTATTGTGAGGTGATTTTCTCACGGAAACGGAGCTATAAAAATAATACATTTATTATTATTATTATTATTATTTTACGGGTGATCTACAGACCAGCAAAAAGTTAGCTTCCTGTCAGCATGGCAGCAGAGCATTTTGGTCGCTAGCGGGCTTCAGAGGACGCAATTTTTGCAAATCCAGTCCGTCATCTCTAACAAGACCCGATGGTTCACCAGCGAACACCACCACCAAAAAGGTCAACCTTTCATGAGAAATTTTCTCTGAAAACTGTGCCCTCGATGATCAAGGCCATCCCACCATCGATTTCTCATTGCGGTTTTTATATGAAAAACCTGAAGATCCGGCGTTAGAATGCACTCTATGTTTTACAGAGGCTCGATGTTAATAAAGATAGTGGTCCTGACGGAATGCCTGCCCTGGTTTTTGCAAAGGTGTGCTGCAGAACTAGCTCCAATTTTAACAAAGTTCTTTAAAATGTCCCTGAAGTGTGGCTCTGTGCCCTCTGGTTGGAAAAAATCGGTCATTCATCATTACCTAATAAAGGTGATCGCTCCTACCAGCCGATTACCTCCCCATAGCGATCACATCGGTTTTGTCCAATTGATGGAATGTGTGATCAACGAAAAACTGCTCACATACCTCGAGAAGAACAAAAATATTAACGACCGTCAATACGGATTCCGGCGGAACCGCTCGTGTGTTAATCTTCTCGCGTACATGACGCATATTTGAGGGCGGTGCCTGGAACGTCACGGTGAGATTCAAATGGTTGCACTGGACATTTCCAAGGCTTTTGACCGGGTTTGTTACCGAGAACTTGTCAATAAACTGCCTTCTTATTGACTTTCCACATCTTTGTGTACGTGGATTACCGACTTTTTGAGAGAGAGGTTAATTCAGATAGTTGCTGACGGTTTCAACTCTTCCTCGCATTCAATAAATGCTGGAGTCCTACAAGGATCGGTTCTGTCGCCGACTTTGTTTTTGTTCCACATCAATGACATATGCACCAATTCATTAATGATAGTACAGTCTATGATAGCATTTTGTTTGACAAGTACCAAAGGGAACACAAACTCCAACGGCTTGGGGGGCTTTGAAACAGAGAATGGACGGTTACCTCGAAAGGGTTTCCTCTTAGGGTAAGAATAACTTCGTACAATTTAATGTTTCAAATACCCAGTTGTGTCAAATTACGTCTAAAAGGGATCGAAATGACAATATAGTCTCCTTTAATGGAAGCAATCTTTCAAATAAGTCCTCCATTGATATGCTTGGTGTAACCCTAGGTGACCAGCATGGGAGTTCTAATAGATACTTTAGCACACAATTGCTGACCCTGTACAAATCATAAGTGCACCCCATTTAAGAATTTGGCAGCCACCTCTGGTCAGGAGCCCAAAAATATCTGAAAAAAACCCTTGAGTCTGTGCAGAAACGGACCATCCGTTTGATAGATCTTAAGAAACGGATTGAGCACAGGCGTCAGGTGGGAATGCAGTCTCTTTTCTACCGGTATTTCAATGAAAGATGCTCCGATGAACTGGTATCATTGATCTCTTCTACACCGTTGCACAGTCGAGCCCAACATTATACTTAATAGTATACGGTTGACTTTGTCACGTGAGAACGGGTCGCTTTTATAGGTCGTTCTTGTGTTCAACAGCCTGGCTGTGAAAAGATTTGCAGCTTCTCTGTTTCCTCCCTCCTATAATATGGGTCTCTTCAAGACCCACGTTCACTCCTTCACTTCCTATAGTCCTTCCTAAGCTACTTAATGAGTAGATTATTATACTTGTTTATAAGCGTTACTGTACTTTTATTTATTGTTGATTTTGACTTTGTGTTTTACTTTTCGTGGTGATATTTTTAATTTGTATTATTTTGATTTATTTTTCCCTTTTTATTTTTTATTGTAGGTGTGCTAAAATTCCAATATGTATTAAATTGGATTGCAAAAACCGCGCGTGTAGCTCAGAAATAGGTTTTTTTTATTATTATTATAATGACGAATAAAAATCTAAGACTAATCATTAATAAAATAAATTTTAAAAATAAAATATATCTACTAAACGTGCGTTTAAGGCTGGATTGCTGGGCAGTAAAAAAATATTAAAATCGATTTGTTAAATGAATATATAGAAGATCCCGAATTTGGGTATTGTAATTTTATCGATTCTTAACTTTGGTAGTCCTATGCTGTGTAGCTATGGCAGGACACAGTATTACATCACCATTTCACTTCTCATTATTTTTTTTCCTGAGAAAACACGAAGAGACGGAATGGTGAATCGTACCTCTCAATCGTGCCTCAAAAATTGGATCAATGGTGGTGATTCAATGTATTATTGAAGTACTTCGCTTGCAATTTGCATTTGCGCCACCGCAAGTTGTGAAGTGGACCTCGGGGTCCAGGGTCCGGGACCTGGAGCTCAGGACGGATCTCCGCCGGGCGGAGAAAGGCCATGGCTAAGAATACCGCCCGGCCGGTTGAGACATTAAATATCTACCCTCAAAGATGGGGTAAGCGGAATAAGAAAGGGTAACTTGCCGTCGTGACTGCTTCATGAATAATTCAGGCACATATTTCCAATTGGAATTTCAGCGGGCGGCCCTCAAATTTATATTGTCCCAGCATAAATAAGATGGATTAATATGTGTGTTTAATGGAGCCACTCATTTATGCAAATGGTTCGAAGTTGTTATTATTTTTCGTTGAAAGGCTTATTTTTGACTTTCATTGTATTATTTGTCGCGGAATTCATAAAATTCCGGAAAAAATATGCCAAATATTAATGTTTTCGTAGCTTCACCCAATGTTTTTGATCAAGGGCTTTCATTTGATATGAATAGATAATATAAAATGACCAAAAGCGTGTATTAATTCTGTACATTTTCAATTGATACACTATAATATATATTTATAGTATTCACCGTGTACTAACCGAGTGTATATTGTAACACATTTAGTTTTCTTTTTCTTTTTATGTGAATACCGCACAAGAGTTCCAACTGCTTCCAACCGTCTGGAGCCAGTGAGATATGGCATTCCCAATTGGAGAATGTTGTGTGGCTGATGGTAGTGGGGATGGGGAGGAGAAGGGGAAGAGGGAGGTGGGGTAAATACCTGGCTATTCGGATCTGATAACCAAACACGGCTAAAACCCATTTCAAGCAACGTTTCAATTCTGAATGGTAGTCTTTCACCAGGTCGATACTGAGAGTATCTTCCACTCTGGAACGTGTGCAAATATACCATATATTATTTTTAATTAATCAATTGTGAAACAACACAAATTAATTAAATTAAATTTACTTGCGAACGCCAGGATTTGAAGCCGCGACCTTTAGATTCGTAGTCGAGAGCCTTACCCCTCGACCACGGAGGCCGTCAGTTAAATAAGTATAAGTAATCGCTTGTTTTTGAAAATCAAAAAAAAATGAATTTGTTCTTCCGGTAGTTGCTGATAATTTGTTTTTTTTTTATGAAAAAAAGCCTCAATCAACAAAAAAATATTTTCCTCTTTCTTTAATTGTTACAATCCGCAAAGTCCACAAATGAATAATCGTTCGGAACGGTTGAAATGAAATTAACTGAAATAATTAACTAAAATTAAAAACAAAATTTTAAGCAGACCTTTTTCGCTCCGTTTGCATATTTCCTTCAAGAATTGAATTAAATTTTCTTTCTCAACGGCGCAGCGCTTCGAGCAAGATGGTGGTTTTAATAAATGTAGAAATTGAAACTATTGGTTAATTTTCAGCTTGAATGAAAAACTTCGGAAGAACTCCTTTGCCTAGTCTCAGTCGGTAAACATTTCTTGGACGACAAATTTTCTATTGGTATTCTTACTGGGGCGTCGCAATTTCAAGGAACTTCGCAGTTGAATTATACCAACAAATAAATAATAACGCGTACTTACAAACCTCTCAAAATTTAGATTAAATTGTTAAATAAGTAATGTAAATTACAGTATTTTATTACGTTATTTGCGGGTATTACCAATTTTTTAATCATTACTACTCAAAGCTTTTAATTTTTACGGTCATGGAGGTAAACTAACCACTCAGGTGTTGACTGCCATATGTTGGCTTATTGTGAATTATTTATTTCGTAAACACAAATATGTCCTTTCGCGAATCACTCTCATAGATTATAATTGAATGATTGAAAGCAGCTCGGCCAGGCGAAGCGATCTCCACACGGTTCAAAATATAATCATTTTGACCAACTTTCATTGAAGGGTTGGGGGGCTCTACGTTAAAAATACGCAAGGATAAAATAATCAACATTGTTTAGAGAACTGGAAGTTATTTTTTCCAATTATGGGCTGCGCGCAGGGCCCTGAGTTGTTGTGCCCCAGGGCCTATTTAATTTGCATCTGTATGTTGTGTTGACAGAATTTTAAAGGTGGAGGGGGAAGACGTGGGCGATGAGAAGGAAAAACGAAAGCGAAAAGCTGTAAGTGTGGAGCAATTTAAACCAGGTGTTTAAATATAGCTATAGCAACTTAAGTAATTCAATCGCCTTAACGTTTGAATGGGGTTATACTGAAAATATCTTCCACAATTCAATTTAATTGCTGTGTGAAAAATGTTCTTTCAGCGAGGTTCTCTCGAAGCACACATCAATAAAACAAATTGTAGTATTCGTAAAAAGGTTTTCAATGCAGTATGATGTCTACATACATATAGTATCGTGTAGAAACATAGCGACACAGATATGATCGCAGCTCTGCGAATTATTAATTCAGTCATACAGTAGTTAAATGAATGAAGATAATGCCAGAGCTTTACTTAAATTTGTAAGATTTTTAGTTATGCAATAAAAATAAACCAACGCTAGATACCCGCATTTTACGAGTAGGCATCTAACTACGAGCATAACTCGCTCGAGTTCGCAAGAACACTCTCTTTGTCCCCCCAGTACGGCGCGGTACACGAAGACAAAAGTATATATGAAGTGCTCCATTTGTTGAAACGTGTTCGTGATAACCCCGAGAGAATAGCGATGGTGCGGCTTATAAATTAGTCGGTTGGAACACATACAATCATTATTATATTACTATAATACCTGCATTAAAGGGGACAATTAGTTATATCAGTGCATGCACGTTACACGTATGAATTATGATGAGGTTTTACGTAGACGCGTTTGTTTTAAATTATTTGTTTTCTGGCTTCACTCGGTTCGAAGGTTACGCTCAGTTACGTAATGGAGGAAAAAACATTTTCCCTTACTCCGCATTAAACTTGGAAATAAATTTCCTGGTATTTTAATATGAAGATGTTTTAATTTTATTATTTTGTTCTTTGTTTGAAATTATAAAAGAAAGTCATTTAAAAATATTCACCTTTTGAAGGATATTTGTTTTAAATTGCATCGAATGTTTTAGATTGGCACATTAACAAAAGTAGATGTTTTTTTTCAATGGCGTCTTAATCAAGTTTAAAAAAACATTTGTTTTCTACAAAACTTCTTCATCCAATCATAAGATATTTATTTTATTAGATTTTTAGGTATTAGCCTACGTTGTATGCAGTTGAAATTCCACGTTAATTTACTTTTTTTTTTAGCTTTGTTCTGGTTATGCAACTAAACAATCAGAAGATTTTTGTACAAATTATTAATTAGTGTAATATGAAAGTCAATATTTTGTTCATATTGCGAGAGGCGACAATAAAATGTTAGGAAACTGATTGATTTAACATGTTGTAGAAAAATACGCCCCCTTAGCTTCTACAATTACATAACTTGTACAAGTGTAGTTTCTTTGAATTATTCCGGGTGATGACTGTCCTAATACGTTTAGTTAAATATGAGGTTAAAATTACATATTTAATATTATATTACAGGTACCAAACAATGCAAATATAAACAACATTTTTTACCCATGGATAATGGGATGAAAGCGGTCGGTTTGAAAATAAATCTGAGGAAAACGTAGTTACATCTATTGCTGTTTTAAAACAGAATTATATATCTCATCGGGTCTATACAAGGGCTAGTCCTTTAACCATCGTCCCAGTACTTCAGAGTCATCACACGATAGAAAATAACAAGACTCCTGTCGATATACCTAGTTAGTTTTGTAAGAATTTTGATGTTGTTTTTTTAAAACTGATTTTCCCAATGCAAAATTATTATCCCAGATTACCTTCGTATTTGTGTGTTCATAGTAAGAGTAATTTAATTCTGTTTAGTCATCGACAAGGAATCTCTAGGGGAACAGCTTGTGTTTGTCCCTTAATTTTAGATCATCTCTAATTACCAACTGTTATTCCATATTGCGCCAGAATACAGCGAACGGGGTAATTTGGTAACCAGTAGGAATAACAATATGAATATTTCATACATTTTCAGCACTTACTTCATTAATTAAATTATTAATCCCCCAAACACATATTTCAATTCTTCAATACAAAATAAATTAAGATTATTGATTAATTTTGGTAGGTGTTTTGTGTAGCGTAAATAAATGATCTTAAATGAAAAAAAAAAACTTTTGAAGGGAAAAAACGGTTATTTTTTTCACTGATATTTTACTTCACTCATTGCCTACGTAAATAAACATACTAAGAATAGAATTTAAAAAACAAGAAAAGAAAAAGGAATTCTTTGAACTGAACGAACTTGCTAATCTTTTCCCATGACTCCACAAAAGACTTTCATGATAAGATTTTCAATAATAGTGCTTTTATTGTATAATTTTTTTTAGTTTTATTGCATCCCTCTTTAATGTGTACTTCTGTTTTGTGGTAGCGAAGTAGAGCAATATAACACCAATCGAATTATGTTTATAATTCTAGAACATATAATGTAACTATGCGATAATCAGTTGAGGAGCAGCTTACGAAACCAGTCTGATCCCCATAGAAACTCATAGTAAAAGTTATGCTGAAAAAAAAAACAAAACTACCCAACTGATCGCCTTTGCGAAGAATTCAAAGTTCATACATTTGAGGACTTATTTGTGAAAAATTCAATTATACGAATTATAAAAGAAAAAGATAAATATTCATTAATAACGGAAAATCGTACTAGACTTATTCTATTTATACTCACGAAAGAAAGTGTTTTTTTGATAATTTTCCGGACGAAATCAGAAGCATTACCCTCAAAATACAAATGTTGAACTCTGTCAATAAATATTTTTTGTTACTCTTAACAAAAAACTATTACCACTTAAGATAGTCATGTAAAATACCATTATTCCCCATAACAAAAAACTATTACCACTTAGGTTAGTCATGTAAAATACCATTATTCCCCATAACAAAAAACTATTACCACTTAAGATAGTCATGTAAAATACCATTATTCCCCATAACAAAAAACTATTACCACTTAAGATAGTCATGTAAAATACCATTATTCCCCATAACAAAAAACTATTACCACTTAAGATAGTCATGTAAAATACCATTATTCCCCATAACAAAAAAACTTCTACTCGTAAATATTACTACATGTTTCTTTTTAATTATTATCTTTGTTATGATACAATATACTTAACTAACTAACTAACTAACCATTACGCCGTTTCCCCGCAGGGGTAGGAAGAGAGGACGGACCGCCAAACACCTCGATCTCGGCATACACTTCTTGCTTCATTCCCATTCATACACCGTCTCATACATTCTCTAATTTTTTTTTTTTTTTTTTTACTTATACTGAATACAAATATCTCTAGATACCACATTTACTTATACATTTTTTTTCCATAATTAAACTGCAATATACCTGCACATAATATTATATTAATAATTAATGATTATACATGTACAATAAATATAATTTAACTATTATCTAATTACTGTATTCATGTACACTCCTCTTCCATCAACAAGAAAATGCTTTTAACTTTTTTGGAAGAGTAGTATTGAAATATGTTAACTATATTGTTCAATGCATGTATCAAAATATTTAATTAATAAAATAAAAATAAAATGTTTTTGTTTAATGGAGCGTCCGAAAATAATCAACGTTTTAGCAAAAAGCGTCTAGACTTTTTAAAACTAATAAATTATTGAGTAAACTAAAGTGTTGCTAAAATGACAGAGGTTTAGGACGTTTTATTTTTTTGAGGCAAAATATATCCTTTTTAATATGTGCCAAAGTAAGCTTCAATACCTGTGTAGTGAAGATTTAATTAGATAAAGAAAGGCGAGAGTGCTTTAATTTGAATCCTCGAAAACTAATGAATTATTATGAACCCACGCTAAGCTATGCTTCTACACATGCTACAAAACATTCGTGTGGCTAATGAAAATTTGAATGTATCAAAGGTAAATCTCACAGAGTTCAAATAGTAATGAGAACACAATTCAACAAAAACAAATTTCTTCAAAAGATGCGTAATCTCTCGGTGGCGTCATTATTTATAAAATTAATGCGAATTATTTTGTTTACACCGCTGTTTCTTATAAAGATATCAACATGTTTCGAAAGCGAAGCTTTCCTCTTCAGGATACAAAGTATTAAAAAATAATGACAAGCATTGACAAATGATAAACACAGAAACTAATAATGTAAGAATAGACAAATTACACAGATAAACAAAAATTAACAGTAACTGATGAGAGTAGGTAAGTAATTAATTAAAAATGTATAAAATATTAAATAATAAATTTACGTTAGAAATACTTAATTTAATTTTTTTTTTTCTTATTAATATTAAAAAAAACATTAAGGTCAAAATAATAAGGCAAACAAATTAGTGCTAAACGCTACTTTGTACATTTTGTAATACATACTTTATTTATCTGTAAACTCTACGGACAGTTAGAAAATATTTAACATGTCCTATGAATAAAACCCTTGAACTGTATTCTTTTAAATTATATGATGTACGTACTAAAATGTATAAAAGAGGTGCAGTTTGGAATCCAGTGAAAGCCCTTTTGAACGTTCTACCTAAAGTTCCTGTATGTAATTTCATGTAAAAGCTTTCAGCTTTTTCACTGGAAACCTTAGCCGTTTTCCTAACTACCCGTATATAATTTCCATATGATTTATTTGTAGTATTGTTTGCATTAGCAGAAAAGAGTGTGTATCTCCAAAATATACTGGTTCACCAACGGTACAACGTTAACATAGTTCGCCCCAATCGTAGGAACCAACCTTCCATACTGTGTCGTATTTTTACAATTTGCTTCTTTGTATGGTGAAAACAATACCCGGATCGTATTACTTGTCCTTTTTTCCACATGACACAAACCAAACCCGGTTCTGTGTTGTCCTTTTTGCTTGCTCACTATAGTCCGCCAACTGCAGGTTCCGGAAAATCGCATCTCCTCTCCTTTTGTTTTGGGGTGGTTGCTTTCATTTGAATTAGCAATAAAAGGTTTTTTAAATCTTTTTTGCTGCTAAATAAAGGTATGCTGGGATTTTAACTATAGTTTCTGATTTCTGAATGCATTTATGTCTGCAGTTTATTAAAATAATTCCCATTTCACATCTAAGCAAAATATCAGATATTAAAGAAACTAAAAACATGTTAAAAAAAAAATTAATAACTTATTGAATCTTATAAACCTCATTATAATATATTTTTCAACTCCAAAATCGTAACGTGAAACCGAAAAGACACAGCAAAGAAAAAGATAATGGTAGCAGTTTGGATTCAAACCCAGGACCCCATGAACTATCCGGCACTTGCACTCTATGCCAACTGAGGTATGGCTATCCCATTCCATTCCGTCATTTTTATCGGTATCATACTTCGACTTCTAAGAACTGTCAATATCATCCTCAATTAATTTCCTTTTTTTCACTGCTACCTTTTTATAACTAGATTGAATGCCAGAATTTATTTGAAATCGTTAGTAAGTGTCTCGGGTATACCTATCCGATTTTTAGTTATTCGACTTTTTGTACAAGTAAGGGATTAATTTTTTTTGTAATAACTTATTGAAACTTATGTAGCTCACCGTAGTATATTTTTAATCATTGCAGATAATATTAACAACAGAACAATTAATTGAAGAACTTTTCGATTTAGTTGTTAATTTTATCTTCAATGATTAAAAATATATAACATTTCTCTTTGTGTTGGAATCTAGCATTATGAAATATAGACAGCCTTTTTATATTTTCTAGATCAAAGCCGAAATTCGTTAGAGAGTTAGAGAGCTTTGCAGTGTTTATTGAACTGTCGAAAAGTAAGAAAAAATCACTTGTTTTTGTTTAATGTTAGTCCACATTGTTCTATAACCTTTTTTTAAAGAACAGTGTTGAAACTCCTTCGACGTCGTATTGAAAAGATTTTATTCAATCTACATGTCTAATAAAACGAAAGATTTTGACTTCATTTAGGCGCTATATAAGACATGCATTACATGTATTATAGAAATATAAAAAGTAGCTACTATAATGACATCAGGGGTATCAACTTATAAAAATTGTCTGCCATTCTTGGCTATGTTCATTTGGTTTGATTTTTTATTTTTTGTTTTTTATTTATTACTATTATGCGCAATTTCATAATGTCATTTTTAAAAAAATGTAGTATGGATATCATGCATGCAATATAGTAAAATATAAAAGCCTAAATGGGGTTCGAAAAAATAAATAAAATTATTATCAGAATATAACGATGGTATCATATTTAGATGGTATACGAGTACCGCGCCTAGAAAAAATGTCTGTTTTGTTTGGCGACATTTTTTTTCAGATTTGCGGCGAATTCATTCATAATTATTTCGATTCTATTCAAGCTTTTAAAGCCGGTGTGAAAAATTAATTTTCAATATTTTAATGATGCGCTCTTTGAAAAACGGGGAAATTTTTTAATAAACTGGATTTGGAAAATCCATTCGTTTAACTGTATAACTTATGCGCTGAATCCAATAAAGGCTATATCCGAATAATACACCCTTGAACCAAACCCGGTAATTTAAATTGGTAGATTTGCGGAAAACGTTGTTCGTATACGTGATTTAAATACTAAGGCTTTACCTATATTCAAATATTCTTCTGTTTTGATTTAAAGCCCATCCAATGAAAATGATATTTTATTTATCTCGAATATTCGGATGGCGTTTGATAATTACTTGCGAGGATTCCTAAACATATTTTATATTCAATTCAATTTATTATTTCCACTAGATTGACTTTGGGAAAACATATAAATGCAGCTGATTGTCTAATAAAGAAACAGAAAATTTAAAAAATATATATATTTAGCAAAAAAAAAAAATTGTTTTTGAAGACACACGAGAAAAAAGGTTGTTAACAAGAGCGGGATGTGAATTAAGAGCCTTTCGCTATTTGGTAAATCTCCAGACTCGCCGTGTTTCTTCAATACACATCGTGGTTTTGACAAAATTAACAAAGTTTAATGATTTATTAATAAGAGGAAACTAAAAAAAAATCTTCTTTTCTTGCATTCTCGCTTATGGAAGCTTTATTTACCACGGCAATTTTCATCCGGCAATCTTGAAAAAACTTTTGAATATCACTCATACCAGCCATGTAGGTTTTTAAGAATTAAAGCCCACTGGCTCTTTGAATACGAACAATATATTATTTAACAACGGAGTTAGTAATTAGGAAAACCTAATAAGAGGGTACCTAATCCACTTAGGGAAAGAAAAGTATATTTTGAAATGCGTTAGAAAACAAAGACTAAGGAAATTACTATTCGAAGATAAAGAAGTTCAATAATAAAATAAACAATAAAAAACACATAAATTTGTTGTAGACCACTTTTATATTATTAAAACTTTACCGGTTTCAGAAGCACCCTTCCTTCATCAGGAGAATATTAAAAGTTTTAAATTTATTTAATATTCTCCTGATGAAGGAAGGGTGCTTCCGAAACCGGTAGAGTTTTAATAATATAAAAGTGGTCTACAACAAATTTATGTGTTTTTTATTGTTT
The DNA here is from genome assembly GCA_022606495.2 of Halesus radiatus. NCBI lineage: Eukaryota > Metazoa > Arthropoda > Insecta > Trichoptera > Limnephilidae > Halesus > Halesus radiatus. The sequence continues at coordinate 413,211 of JAHDVE020004061.1, forward strand.
ATTTTATTATTTTTACAAATAAATAAAATAAACATTTACTGTTAAAGACAGAAACAAGCAGAATAATATAATATTCCAAACAATAGGGGGATGAAGTCGAAAAGAAGCGTTGAAGCGACATTTTAATGTTCCCAGTCAGACAGTGCAGCGGAACGGTATTCGTCACATCTGACAAGTTTAGTCGGAACACAAAACGAAGGAACTCTCGACTCGACGCCTCTCCTTGTCTCCACAAACAACAAAAAACAGGTGAATCACCAAGTAGCGGAAATTTTGAAATACGCTACCAGTTTAAGGGTGGGAAAACGTTTCCAGTACGATGTAACAAGATCATAACATTAAGAGGGTTTACAAAATGCATCATGGATCTACTACCCATTGTATATTTGTGTTTTATAGTATAACTAGTACCAGTTTCAACACTATCAAAAAAAAAATCATACCTTCTGTTGAGAAATTGACAACCGTGCAACGAACCTTATGGAGTCACGTCATAATTGGTGACTATTAAATACACGAAGCTTTTTCAGAGCTTTAGGACTCACTATTAAAACATTCTAATATGCGAATATGTAAAAAAACTACAATAAAAACCACATAAATTTGTTGTAGACCACTTTTATTTTATTAAAACTCTACCGGTTTCGGAAGCACCCTTCCTTCATCAAGAGAATATTAAAACTAACTTATGATATAGAATATAAATTAAGCCACTCAGGTATTTACCAACTATGTTGTAATGATTGTCCATCGTTCTACATAGGTAAAACAACTAGAAATATAAATATTAGAGTCACAGAACATTTAAGATGCTTTAATAATAATAACTTCTCAGAATTTGCCAATCATCTAATTTCCAAAGATCACACTTTTAACAAGGACAAAGGGGTTACAATTCTTCACCGTAACAATAAAAGCAAAAAAATTGGATAACTTAGAAGCATTCGAAATTAGAAAATCCCTGAATAATAATGCTAGTATTTTAAATAACCAAATTAACTTATCTTTTAGTCCCAGTCTTAATATTTTTCCAATAAATCGCTCTGTTCTTCCCGGAATTCCTACAATTACCCCTACCCATATGCTTACCCCCCACTCCAACACCTAAAATTTATATGTCTTGTCAATATTCTATATCATAAGTTAGTTTAATATTCTCCTGATGAAGGAAGGGTGCTTCCGAATCCGGTAGAGTTTTAATAAAATAAAAGTGGTCTACAACAAATTTATGTGCCACAAAGTTAATGCTTTTTACAAATATGTAAAATATAGAAAAAAACTGACTAATTTTTACAAGAGACCTGAGATTTGGAGATTTTTTATGATTTTCATACAGATTTTCTGTTTTATAATTAAGTAGCAAAAGTACGGGCAATAATTGGTACGTTTCAACCTACATACCTATATCGTATGTTAGCGAGGGTATCTTATTGCAGCTCGCTGACAACGAAGACACCCGGCTCTTTGTAGTGCAACTAAACACAGTATTGTATGTCAGGTTGATTTTTGAATCTGGAATACTCACTATACGAGGGGACGAAAATCTTCTAGGAACGGAAACTTACATCGTGGCTACCATTTTAATGTTAAGTGTTTCAGTGAAAGGTTCTCCGAAGAACTAATAATACGGTGCATGTTTGACATTTTCCATATAACTGATAATTTTTATCACAAATTCTTATATTCATCAGCTTGTCGCCGAATTATGTTTTCTTTCTCCAACAAGTTCGAGGTTCATTCTTTCCCCTTTACAAAGTACTATCCTTTTCCTTCTCTACAAATACAGATTCAGCCTGTACCACGTAGTCATTCCAAAATACGATGGAAGAAGGTTCATAACGATGGAAACTTTGAATGCAAAACTCGAATTGCGCCACACATTTTGGGATTAAACAATTCCTATAATATTTGATTATCTATAACTTAACAAGCCGATATTTCTCTTGAATCCACTCGTAAATCGGAATTAACCATCTGCAACTGGTGCCACCCCGGCAAAGTAGCTCATACAGCCAGCGCGGGTGCAGGGGGCGCGCAGTTGCGCCCCTGTAGACCAGATTCATTCTGTAATTAAACTTTTGTGACCAGTGGCCGATAATGCCTTTGCCTCCCATTTCCGCTCGCAACCATTCCGCATTGTTCCAGCTTCGGCTGCATTATCTTTATTGTACTGGACTGCGGCGGGTTTTAGTTTCATGCGAAAATAAATACTTCCCCTTGCTCATTGAGAGCATGTTCGATAACGATTGTGTGATTAAGATGGGGCCGACTTGCCAACGACAGTTTAATGAAACGTAAAATGGTTCCGACGAGGAAATGAACATTGCTTTTGAAAATGAAAATGAGGAGAGCACCGGTGGTTCCAGTTTCCAAATGTTTTGTCGTGGACTAATCTTAAAATAATAAACAATCATTATCTAAGTCAGAGGTTCCCAATCGTTTTGGGCCCTCTTTTTTGGTAAATTTTTCATCAACGCCACCCCCTCTATATATAAATAACAATGGATTGCCTACCCGTATAAAACAGAATCCATTCAAAATATCAATCAAAGCGCGTACAAAGAAAACGGTGCAGGTGAGCATTTTACTACACCCAAGGAGAAACCAAAAAATGTTCTTGATTCTGTCTTTTGGAAAGACACATTCCAAAGAAAATTTTTGTTACGAAAATTATTGGAATTTTATGAAACAGAAACCCTTAAATTTCATGTAACACAGATCTCAATGGAAAAACCGCCGAATTGTATACATACAGTTTTTATAATAAAGTGAGAGCACTGAGTATGCCTATCGCCCAAAATCATATAAAACCGCCCATCAAATGTCTTGTAACTTTCGTCGTCCCACAGGCGACTTAAACCGCGCATTGGCGGGCGGGGCGGTATTGCCCACGTTGGTAATCATTGACCTAGACTAGATTATATTATTGTTGACTTTTAAATAAGATTGTTTCGTTATTATTGGAGTTTAAACAGTTATAATATACTCGTATAGATTAAGCTGTTATGTCTTGTAAATGCAACCGCTGCAAGTGGAACCAATGTACAACATCTGTTCATTAAGTTTTTTGAAGATTTCCCATTTCAGCGAGATTAAATTTTCCATATTAGGTGCAGCTGTTTTACTAAAATTAAACTGTTGTTTTGGTTGCTTATTAAAAGTGTAGTTTCTCGTCACTTATATATGTATTTTTTTTAATCTAATAGTTTTCTTTGACCGTAAGTGGTTTAATAATACGAATATCTTCCAAAAACAATATACTTTGTGTTCAGAGCCCGGGCAAACCATTTAGGGACAACACACATTTCTTCTTTTTTTGTTTTTTTTTTCAGAATAAGCAAACACATTGTGGATTGACATGATGTATTAAATAACAAGTCACTTTGTTTTTAATCCACTTTTATTTTATTTTTATTTGTCGACTAGTTTCGATTGTACCGAATCGTCTTCAGGACATGGACATGTTCTATGTCCCGAAGACAATTCGGTACAATCAAATCAAACTAATCGATAAATAAAAAATAAATAAAAGTGGATTAAAAACAAAGTGACTTGTTATTTAATAGACATTTCTTCATTAAAAATTCAAATTATGTTTCGATACGAAAGTTTTATAATATTGCAAATAGGAAGATTTTTGATTTTTTAATTATTTATTGTCAATATTAGGTTTCCGATTATTTCTTTCATTCCCATAAAAAAGTGGATGCGAATTCTCCAGAAATGTTTTCATAACTCCGTCTACCAACTCGATAGTATATTTAATAGGCATCTTTATAAATGTAAACATTGAAATAACTAGCGGAATCGTGTTCATTGAACATCAGATCACGTTTGTTCTACCCTTCTCACATTCTGATCATCTGAATGACCCTGTAATTTATTTACAATTAAGTTGGACTGTACGTGTTATACACTTAATCCTAGTTTTAATTTAAACTTTTGCCTGCCAGTGACCGTATGGACCTGCACGTACATATTACCGGTGGACTTATGCCGAACAACGTGCTGGTACATCACCCCGTGGAGGTTTCAAGTTTCGCGCCTGCGTTGCAACACTTCGGCTTAGCAAAAGCAGCGTGATAAAGTCTTTATAACGCGTGATTTCTGTTACCACGAAGCCTGGATACTAGACTTTGGGATACGTTAACATTTAACACTGTCACAAAAGACACTTTGTAATGGGTTTTGTTTTGTTGTTTGCTAAATGTCAATCCGACTTTTCAGCTTCCTCAAAGGAGGCCAGTTAAAATGAGGCCCGAACCCTTCCATTGTAAAAAAATTTAACAAAGCAAACAAGAATTGTTAGCATTACACAAACAACACGTGTACGAGTATAGTATATGGAAAGACGGAATTATATAAACAAATGGATTAATTTATTCCAAATTGCAAAGAATTTATTCCTTTCAACCTCGTGTAATGGTTACTTGTATGGTAGCAACTTTACTATATAAACACCTTTTATTCAATTTGAAAGCAATTATTTGTTTTATGTCCATTTGTTTGACCACCGAAAAAAGCACAATAATTTATGTAACCGAGAAAAATTCATCAGTTAGCTGTTCTGTATTAAAAGCTAAGGGTGTTCATTGACTTTTATTTATCCGACAATAGAATGATTTATTATAAAAAATCAGCGGTATCACAAAGCCCTTATAATTTATGGTTTAGCGCGTACGACTTTGAAAGGACAAATCAGACGTGAGTCTTACTCTACCAAGCCAGAATTATGTACTCCACCAGGGTTCCAATATACAGTTCTTTCAAACTTTTCCACGTGATAAATATCCGGTAAAGAAAAACCGTCGGAAAACATTATAGATTCAAAGGGAATAATAAATAAGCCAAAATCTTGTTACTTTGCCTCAACTTGTGGACATGCTTTCGTTATCAACGAGGCAAAACATTTATTTTGCTATGCTCAGGTAAGGTTTGGGCTTAATGCTTGGCAAGGTAAAGTATTGATTTAATGAACAAATTTTGTAGCCGGCGGAGGACTGACTACCAGAAAAAATTGAAGAATAATGTTTCAGATAACCATACCAATGACAAATACATAGTGAAAACAATTTTCGTAATATTTTCAATAAAACCATGGAGTTTTCGTAAAATATGCGATAATAAAGGTGAAACATATGGAATGGCTGGATTAAGTAGTTGAATCGCGGAACCATATTCTTCTACTATTATTAACAACAACAAAAAAATCTAGTAAATTGATTTATGTGACTTTATTTATTTCGCTTTTTCATTGTTTGAATATAAGACTGACGCTTAAGAGAAAGTTGATAAGTTAAGGAGAAATTTAATTCGGATGTAACGCTTTTCAGTAAATGGCTTTGAAAAGAGCCTGAATGATGTGTTTTGCAGTGAGACAAAGTTTAAGAGGATGTAAAAACTAACTTTGTTACTTCAAAAGAAGTATTTCCCTCTTAAATTTAAAACAGGATCTTGGATTCTCAATTCCTCTAATTTCAACGAGATCCTTAGCAGCTTGGTTTCTTTGTTGCACAGATTAAATTTTAAGAATTGTTCAACGCGAGCATTGTTTTAATCAAACAAAAGTTCTATCGTAATTGTTTTTACGCTTGCATATACTTATTCATTACAATTCTAAGAGAATAACTAACACACCCATAGTGAACAAATGAAGAATCAATTTTTCTAACTCATAAATAATCAAATAAATTTAAATAAAAGTCCAATTCTTAAATTATTCCCAATAAAAAAGTACACACACTTCCCGGTGAGCAGGTACCTGCTGATCTCCCACTCTTGGCCCTCCACTCGCCTGTTTTTTTATCAATCTATAACACATGTGTATCTTAGTTCATAGTTTAGTTGCATACTGCCCCGGAGAAGCTACGGTGGTAGCGAAACCCGGTCGGCAAAAGTATAAAATAAAAGTGATGTAAACAAAGTTATTGTTTTTTTTTTTTAAATAATATATTTTGGATTCACCACTTTATTAATATACTCTTAAATATATCTACGTATTTAGAAACCGATGCTTTCTTCATAATAATAAATGAATTATTTTTATAGCTCCGTTTTAGTGAGAAAATCACTTCAAAGGCTCATCAGGAGTAATACTATATAGTATGAAGAAAGCATCGCTTTCGAAACATGTAGATATCATTATATTAAGAAAGTAGTGAATACAAAGTATATTATTTAATTTATTTATTAATAATGACGCCACAAAGTGAAAACCAATCGTTTGAAAAAAAATTATAGTTCTGTTTTCGATTCATCTTCATTACCAAAAATTAGATAATTTTGAATATGGTACTGTGAAACTGTTTTATCCCTTTAAGATCTAATCTAGTGTGTCTATTGACAAATATAACTCTCAAATAATCTCATCACATATCAAATTTCATTCATAACAGTCATAGATGGAATACAAAATTAGCTACATAAGAACTTTGGCTTACCGTCATGAACCGAATATGAACCGACTGAAAACATGCTTTTAGTTTACATCGAATTCATCAAAACATAATTTACAGTAATGTTTCAACTTAATGAACTAATTATATTAATACATCTTTAAGTACTCCTGAATACAGTGCATATAAAAATAATGTTTTTTTCTTTTACCATAAGATACAAAATAATGTTTATTTCATTTCGTGTCACTAAAACTTCTCGGCTTCATCAATAGAATTGCCTGTGAATGTAAAAACCCTAAAAACTCTTTACTGCTCACTAGTTCGCCTTCATCTTGAATATGCCAGTGTTATTTGGTCTCCTCTCTATACTGTTCATATTCATCATATTGAATTCGTACAACATCGCTTGCATGGAGATTTGGGCGAAAGAGAGGTAATTACTTGTAAGATTAAGGCCGATACTTTTCTTCATTAGAAAAGCATAGGAAAGACTACGATCTCATTTATATTTTCAAAATTATTAGTTGTATTATTGACTTACCTTCTTTGCTGCAACTCAACCAGTTCAACATTCCTTACCGTAAACTTCGAAACAATCAATTGCTTTAAGTCAAACGATACCCTGCTAATTATGGATATCATTCTCCACTCTCCAGATTGTCGTGACATATAAACTTAAGCCAGGGCCTGGAAATTTTTAGTGCCAGTCTAAATGATTTTTGTAAGTTGTTACGGAAATAAAATTAGAAAAAAATCATCACTTAATGTAATAATAATAATAATAAATGGATTATTTTTACAGCGCCGTTTTCGTGAGAAAATCACCTCAAAGGCGCTTTACAACATAATTTATCAAACCTATACCTTAATAATAATACTTGGATTACTTGAATAGCGCCGTTTTTGTGAAAAATCACCTCGTTGAAGCTTTTACTTGAATATTCTCCCAATGCACATTTTTTTCGTATTTTTGACATTGCTTCATTCATATATTTTAATATATTTTTTTTAATCTGATACCATACAAAAGCGCCCCTATCTGTATAGAGTGCACAAAGGGAAACAGTATTGTGTTGTGAAGCTGGTTAAGGAGGGGGCTCTAGGAAGAGATTTATTAATGCAGTCCTTGAAGAGGTCTAGATTAAATGTAGGAGGGAAGGCAGATGCCGTCGTTCCACATACAAGCCGATTTACACAAAAATGATGCGAAACGACCCGTTCACATGATGCCAGTATACACTGTGAACGAATGTTCCGCTCGTATATATATGTACTGTTCTTTTCCTGTAACTCATGTGCTACATGTTTTGTATAATTAAAGAATAGTCCGTTAATATGAAAATAAATAAATAAATTACCCGTGTTTGTTGGTTATAAATTAGAGAAACATGTCACCTAAATGAGATAAATAAATATTTTTCTTATTCAATATATTTTATTTAAATACTCAATGTGTGTCCTAATCATCTAATATATATATATATATATATTACTAGCAGTCTTTGGGTGAATTACAATAATATTAATAATGTTTTATTATCTTCTTTTTTTTTATATAACAAAATAACAAATAATAATATCCTCGCTGAAATTGAATTATATTAAATTGAGGTGATTGATGAAAAAAATAATTTATAAGGTGAGGTGTTTTAAGTGCAGTTGAGCGGTTTCGGTGTTAGTCTGTATTTGGTGTTAATTTATTTTCTATTTCAGATCTCCCTGTGTAACGTATCCAACTTTTAAAATGTGAAAGGGAGTGGAATAATATCGAGAACAAAATCAGAATATAGCATGATTTAGTTTTATTCTTTAGAGATCGATGCAACACATTCAATACGATTCGTGAAGAATTCCTATATATTAAGCACGTATATTCGGGTCGAACCCCCTATTGTTTTTCCCCGCCTCCATCCGCGCGACTCAATCTGGGAAGTTGGAAAATCTCGTAATTGAACTTGCCGACAGATGGCTTTTCTGCGGATTTTCTCTTTGTGGGTCCACAGCCGTCGGAGGATTACAGCCAGCTCAAGTGTGTCCTGCCGATATGAACTAATAACCATTCGCCAACTGAACTCTGGAATTAACGGTCGACCTGGAAAACGTGATGAGGGAAAAAGAACAACTAATAATACACTGCTACGTCTCCCCGAAACTTGTGCGGAGCGGTCTCCTTACAGAACTAATAAGTAACTCTTACTACTCGTAATTACCTGGGAAATAAGAAGTTCCAATCTTTTATAAATGTATGTTGTATCGAATTAATTATTTACAAATGTACAAAAAATGATTTTCCTGAAACACAGTTACCTTTTTTGAATTTAAGTACAGTCTGACATTTAAAAGAAAACAAACATTGAGGGCACCTGAATGGTTTAATAAGTTTTAAATGGCAACACGAAGATGGCTCATAAGAAAATCATAGTTAGTTTAAAGAAACACAATGGTCTAAGTACATATATTTTACTTCAACAAAACGGTGTTGAGAAATTAGTGTTACTTTCCAAAGGACTACAATATATTTTACGATATTTTTTTGATAAACTTTCTTTGTTATTTAACGCTTTGCTAGGAAGATAATTGCATGAAAAGGCGATATTTTTGTGTCGGATTATGTGTTAGATATTCAAATCAAATACAAGGTCAAAAATATAAATATTTTTTAAAAAGTACAAAAATGACTTACGACGTTTTGGTTTGTTACTAAAATGAAGTATCAAACCCGAATATTTGAAAACATTCGAATGTAAATAACATACTTCATGGAAAAATGAGAAGCATGGTGTTGAAATAATAATGACATTTTGCAGTTCCGAAATAATTAAATAAATTGCGAAGCAATGTGATTACACCTAATCCATTTTAATTATACATAATACAGGGTCATTAAAAATGATGGAATTAATTTTGTACCGCTATATTTCCTGAATTAAACGTTATATGTGAATGATCCATATGGCAATAGAAAGAGAAGGTCCAAACGTTTCGTACCCCACCGCTAGATCACTCATAGTTGCGCAAACAACCGCTAGAGTGTTCGCGCAGCCAATCGCCTATTTCGCGAAAGTTGTGAATAAAATGGCTACTATGCAGCACAGGGTTTTCTGTGTTTATGAATTCTGTAAAACTAAGTCGGGAACTGTAGTGCAGCGCACATTTCGTCTCCATTTGAACATCGAACATCCAACTGGAAAGGGCATTTGTCATTGGTATCACCAGTTTGTGCAAACTGGAAGTCTTTTTAAAGAAAAAGCCCGGACCGACCGCGTGTATCAGAGAGAGCGTGCGAAATTGAGTCAATCATTTTGAATAATCCTGTATATCGACGGATCCAGAGCGGCAATAAAATTAATATTAAATTAACTAAGGTGTACCATCGTAGGCAGGTTGTCGGCGCTTGCGAGATCACGTACACGGTCGCCATTGTTATCGAGCACAGTTATTAGTATTGTTAAACATTGTCGGCGGGGTGAAACATGGAACTTGGTGACTACCTGTAAGGTGCTTCGAATGATATAATATATGATCATTTCTCCGGTTATTTGCTGCCGTACATTGAATTGTTAACTTCTGCGTGTCGCTTTCACGTGTCAAAGCTGAGCTCACTTTTGGGAAAAATCATTTACACTTCGTGGATAATTACTTTTCTAGTAGAATTTCTATGCACATACTCACATACACGTATTCGTATTATTGCTGACATCGGAAAGGGAATTTTCACAATATTTTTATTGCCAAATGTAATGTAATGATGCATAATAACGGGATTTTATTTTATTTATATACTAGCTGATGTGTACCCGGCCTTCCACGGGATTTTTTTTTCGAATAAAGTTATGAAGTTCTGAATTCTTGCTTGTCATTAAGGTGCCATAATCGATTTGACAGGGAAAGTAACTATCTTCAAGTACAGAAACATTAATTTGAATATTTTATTTCATTCTAAACGTTTATTTTTTCAAAATATATCTAAATCATAAAGTTCTTAATTAGGTACCTACTAGTGTTTTCCACTTTAAAAATATTCTACCCAGAAAACCTTCTTCTTTTGAAAATGCAATCTGTGGCTCACCAGAGTGTTATATCTATGGGCTAACCAAAATAAAACATGGCGGGTCCAATGCTTTTCATACTAATTTTAAAGCATTATAGCAACAGTTTTACATGTTAAATTTGATTCAAACTACTTTGTAAAACTTCCCGGCACTAATAAAAACAAGCTGTGCTATTTTCCGCCAAGCCGGTCCAGTGATTTTTGAGAAAATCGAGGACAAACAAACTTACAAACTTACATTGATTCTTATATATATTACATTTTCGGTTATATACACAATATTTGTGAAAATACAATAAAAACCTTCATACAACAAGAAATTTTTGGTTTTAATTTAAATTATGTAAAATAATTCAATAAAAGGATTTAAGGCATCATTCAATTTACTAATGTTTTGACATTCTCCGTGGTTGAGTGGTTACGATCCTTGGCAACGAATCCGGAGGTCGCGGGTTCAAATTACGGCGTGCGCAAGTAAATTTGATTTGATTAAATTGCGTTATTTCACAATTTATCCATTAAAAATAATATGTAGTATATTTTCGGCACGTTCTAGAGTAATAGATACTGTTAGTATCGCCCTGGTGAAAGACCACCATTCAGAATCGAACAGTTGCTTGAAGTGGCATTAGCCGTATTTAGTAACGGGATATGAATAGCTAGGTGCTTCCCCACCTTCCACTTACACCTTCCTTTAATCTTACAACATACCTCAATTGAGGATGCCATAGTCTCACCGGCTTCAGACAGTTCGGGGCAGCTGGGACTCTTGTGAGGTACTCACATAAAAAAAATTCTTACGACAAATGATCTTTTCAATAAGAAAAGCGCCTAGAGCTTCTCCTTTTTGCGTCGTTGAAGATTATTAAAACAAAATTCCCAAAAATGTTGGTTTACGATTTTTTTTTCAAATTTGCAGTCCATATGTACGTACAGATGGTTAAAATTTACCTTTTTGCTTACTAATTCCACACTTATAACCAGAATTACACTGGCGTAAGTAGATCCAATAAATAGAACCAATCAGAAACGAACGTTTTCTATTTATCGAGAGAGTCTCTAGTCTCCAGTCTCTTGTCCCGGAATTGCCAATGGAAAACTTGTGCAATAAAGCCCCACGAGCCCACCCGGGATTCATGTTATGAATCCAATACTGTTTGTCACGTCGTGTTAATATACGAAAATGTATATTTGATTTTGAAGGGTTTGATGTTATCAACATGGAAGCGCTTCAGTAATAGGCGATATCGCCACTTACATGGATACTTTATTTGATCGCTTAATCGAGTGAGAGAAATTGCTGAGATTCTTATAAAAAAACGATTATTTTATTAGAAAACAGCGCAAATTATCAGCATAGATAAAAAATAACATCATTTTTGTTAGCAATAGATGCAAAATAACTTATTTCCAGAGGGAAATACTGAGAGTATCTACCACTCTAGGACGTGCCGCAATTATACTACTATTGTGAACTCCTGCAACTAATCAACTTCAAAGTACCTCTTCGACAAACTCGGCAAAATATATTATTCTGCAACAATAATTCTGGGACTAATTATCGAATACATGCATCTATTTCTCGCCTACATACAATTCAAAACAAATTCGCCCCTGCTATAGATATATTCAATGTACCCATGTTTAAAAAATACCTGAATGATATTTTTATGTTGCAACGATTATAAGAACATCGCATAGGAGCTATTGTATGATTTATTTATTTAGTTTTCATTATCTTTTTACTTATTTACAATCAATCATGCACTATATTATGTATTATGCAATTTCGTATATTTTTACGTCATCCGAAATATAAAAACAAGTAATTTTTTTTTCACAATGCCATGCGTTTATTCAATATTATATTATGCATTTGTATATTATGTATAATGTATATCAGGTTATTACTATTATTATTTTATTAATAGTATTATGTGCAACTTAAAAACCTATCCCTTTATAACTTCTTTGCGTCATGCACTTATACATAAGTATACATATATATGTATATCATAAATATGTTACACTTATATTCTTACTATGTATCATGTTCTTTTTTGTTAACTTAAAAACTTTATTTTTTTATTTTTTGTATACAAAATCATGTAAAACGTTAAAATACGTAAAAGCCCATTGGGTGGTTAATAATAATTAAATAAAAATAAACAAAATAGTTTGTATTTAATTGCTTGTGAATTAACTGACATAATACATTTATTTATCCACGCCGGAGTTGAACCTATGTCCTACGGATTTGTAATCAAGAGTTTTAATCGGTTCAGTACTTTTGAGTCTGGCTATGGCCAGGGAACTTACTCATCGTTACTTTTTTTTGTTGTCGAAAAGAAATTACGATAGCGATGGAATTTTTATTTTATTTTCATGTTAATGAAATAAATCTTCTGTAATAATTTTAAATTCGCCGATTCGTATTCCATCAAAACGACATGTTCGTTTTCGTTCGTGAATATGGCATTGTTAACGTTATACCTTTATGACACCATTATTACCAATCAGCAGCGTTTTCTGCATCATAATAACGGTGTAGCCAGTTCGAACCCTTTAGGAATTTACGGTTTTAGATCATGTTTAAAAGCAATAATTATGAAAGAAAATAAAATTAAACAATTTTTGTACTACGATATGAATTACATTCTTCCATAGATTTTTAAAGGTATTCATAATTTGTGAAAATAAGGCATTTTGTTTTCACGAGAGAAAAAAATAGCAACTATTCAACTAGTTAAATACAAAGTGTTCTTATTTTAATAAAAAAAAAAATAGAGTATAATATTTGGCAAAATTCATATAACGGATGAATCTCAGAGAATTGTTTTACCGCCTTCCACGAAAATCCATCATGGTTTCTGACCTTTCACCTTCGTTAGTTTAGGCATTCCAGTAAATCCAGTCGATGAACGGTGAACTTCTTTGATAAGTCTGCGGGGCCAATAATCCGGTGTTAATTCAGGATCATTAATCTGACTTACGCATTAAGCATCGACACACGCTAAGATTCCGTAAACAAGATTCCGGCATCAAAACCAAAGATTTCAATCTTTACTTAATAGACATTTACATAAAGCGAAGGCTGCTTATTGGGTTCTAACTTGAGATAGGTTGTACGTGCCAACGCGTCTCTGATATAATGGTCAATAGCTAGGACCCTAGTAATCCGTGTTCTTGCGCCGACTATAAAGTTAACTCGGAGAAAACTTCCTTCCTATTGCTTCCTACATCGGCTAAATGCCCGTGGAGATCACTTTAAACATTTTCAAACTGTAATCGACAAAATTTCTAGCTGAGATATTAACAATTTCTTATGTTAGGTCATTTATTTCACTAGAAATCATGTTCCCCTTTGTAGGATAATAAACATTTGGAATATCACCATAATTAGTAAATCCATTTTATAGTTAAAATTGATTTGAATGTCATCTTTCAGATTTTTTTTTACATTTTATTAAGCAATCCTCCTATAACCATGGTCATTATAAATAACAAAATAAACTATTCAAGTAAATCTCGTAAATACATTTAGTTAAAAGAAAAACAAAATAGTAAATCTCTCAACCTCTTTACGTCTCAAGAACACTGTAATGTATTATTCGCCAAAAGACGATGAATACGTTAAGGTATGAAAGATAATGTATTGCAACACATTAGCATTAGGAACTTTTACGATTTCACAATGAAAAAAGCAGAAGAAAGGAAACTCGTCAAAAGATGCTAGTTTGGAAAATAACACGAACATTTTTTGTGATTAAAAGAAAATAATTAAATCTCTACCTAACATTCATTCACACCACAGTGGACTGACTACAATAGCAGAGTTCTATAATTTTTTTACAAACAATTGATGTAGAGATCACGGATCACATTTCCTATCAATTTTATCTTTCCACAAAGCTCTGGAAAAGGAAAAAAATTCTTTGTACCAGAGGAAAAAGGACGAATGTGATGTTTATGTTAGTTACAGGATGGACAATGATAATATAAACCAGCTATAATTTGATCTCCACGTGAAGAAGAAACAAGAAGCAAAAGAGGAAATAATAAAAGATAGATCTATTATAGCTTTTTTGCGCAATACGATATTTTCTTAAAAAATATTTTATTGCGAAGGGTGCGGTTGGGGTATCCATTTTTTTCCTAAAAGGATAGAGAAATATTCCTAGGTTATGAATAATCCATCAAATATTTAAATTCCTCCTGCTATTTGTGGAAATCCTACGCATTTGTCCACTCAGCTAACAACTGGTTGATTGCATTTTAGTAGACTGAAGTTACTCCTGTTAAAGTGTGAGAGGTGAGCACATGCTGTATGTTACATATATTGCTTATTATAAATATAATTTTTCATGAAGATGTTCTTAGTTAAAATTTATTTTCTTTCAGAAACCAATAGCTTTAACTAACAATTTATTGCAAAAATAAATTATGATAAAACCAAAAGTTTTTATTGTTTTTACCACCATACAAAACTTACCCCTGTTATATTTAAAAATGTTGTTGCGTTGTTAATTTATTAAATTAATTGTCAATAATTAAGAGCACATTAGTTTAATATTTGTTTTCATTAAATCACAACATGATAAGTACTGAAATTCAATCGTGAAATTTTTAGACCAGTGTTTTTTTGGTAGCTTTTTATTTAAAAAAAAATCTTTTCGTATTCACGGCAAGTGGCCGCATTTTGTTATACTATTCTTAAAAGGAAGTTTTAATAAAGATTAATAAAGGTCAATTTATTAACCAGCGATTTCTTAACGACATTCTGATAATAATAATAAAAAAAAATTCTGTGTAAAGTTCAGCTGGCCGGCGTAGTGAACGATAGGAGGCTATCTCGGTGACACTCGTCAAACTTGCGAGACCACGTACCTAAACATTCCTTCGTTAGCGCTGGGAACAAACTTCAATATTGTCCGTTCTTTTTTTATAACAAAATAACAAATAATGATATCCTCACTATGCTGAGGATTTCATTTACGAAATATGAAATTACATTATATTAAATTGATGTGCTTGAAGAAAAAAAAAACAAAATTGTAAGGTGAGGTGGTTTAAGTGCAGTTAAGTGGTTTCGGTGTCAGTGCGTACGAGTATTTGGTGTTAATATATTTTCTATTTCAGATCACCCTATATAACGTATCCAGTGTTTTATTAGATTTTTAAATTTATTATGGTTGTTGTGATTTTTAAAGGATAGTGGGATTTTGTCGTAGAGTTCAGCGTCATAGCATAATAAGTTTTTTTTTACAAATATTGTATTTGTGGTTCCTTGCTGTATGTGATTTATTGTCAAAAGAGCCCAAGCGACGGGTGCGCAATATCGGATGCAAGCCATCGTCGACCCCACTGCAGTGTGACTCGTACAATAACGTCTATCAAATTCGAATGATTTGAATTACGACAAATCGATGAAATTGTAGAATAATAATGTGAAGACAATTTTGTACGGCCGTTGTTCTTGACGTTTGATTTTGATATGCGTTGCATAGCCGTATTACAGAACATTTAGCAACACACTACATCCAATTTATTCCTATGTCCACGGGCACACAGTTAGGGGCCTGTTGGTCTACTTCTGTTTATAACAGTTTTCTTCCCGATAAGTTATGCGAGAGGTTGGACTTGAACGTTCAATCACTTTAAGACGTTATCTAATGCGAGTATCTAAGACTTACTTAACGCTCTCTCTGCCTAGAGATGTAGGTGAATGGGCCCCGATTTATTCATTTGATTTAATCAAAGAAGATACACAACTGGAAACGTTAAAAGGAAAGCAAAGTAATTAAGGGTAGAGTGAATACCAGAGATGTATATAATCAGCAAAAAGATTTTTTATAGCTTGCACCAAATAGTAAACTAAACTGATAAAGATATCGACTTAGAATAAGTGTCTGAAATTTATTTGTTGGATTGATGAATGTAGTTGTTTGGGTTATTATTCAAAAAGTAGGTAAAAAAAAACATAGTTTTTTTTCATTAGATTTCGCAATAACAATACGTGTGACTAGTGACGCAACTTGTATGGGAGAGACGAAAATACCCCAAAACATTCGTTAACGTTGCCTAACCTCGAAATACTAAACGAGATAACGCAGGAACAAATTTGACGTATACGAATGTTTTGTGGGTTTTGGGTATAGCTTTTTTGTATCTGAACGTATGTAAAAAGGCTTATTGCATTATAATAATATAGCGGCCGTATCACGTACGTTCGTATGGATAGGGCGGATACTAAAAATGTGTAAGCGGAGAAGAGGATAGCAGTTGACATGGAGTTTTATTAAAAAAACCTATTTTTATTTTTATTTTATCTACTTTTATTATTAATGCTTTTTTTACAATTGTATTCTATGCAAGTTGAATGAGAAAATAATTTAGGTGTAATGCACAAAAAAAAAATAACACTAGGTGGTTAGGACGTCGAATGTCAGATAAAGCTTTAATCTGTAATAATTGGATGAAAGGCAATGTCGCAGATGGCTAAGTTAAGTGAAACAAAAAATATGGTTTGATCATCTCAAGTAAAGAAATATCAAAACGTATAATTATTATATTGATTACCAAAACATAAACAACTTATATTTATTTTTAAATCATCAAAACAGGTAACTGTAATGCTTTTCATAATTAGAGAGATTATCAAAACCGAGTTATTAATACCCCACGGGATGCTCGTATAAATATGAACTATTTTAAATATTTTCCGACCATTTGTAGAACTCAGTGCCAAAATTTTGTCTGAGAATGCATTTCCGGATCCATTCCAAAGTGCATTAGAAAAGTATAAGAAATCCACATGGGAGGAGTTCTCCGCTTATTTCCACACTCCCATCCCATTACTACATTTCTTAAGTTGCTTTGTTTCCGAGGAAGTATCACAATAAATTTCTCAGATGGATTTTATCGGTTAAAAATGTTAATACATAAACGATTATAAGAACATTAGTTTCCGGAAAGTGCACCATTTTGTAGTTTTAGGGAAATCGATAAATGATTATCATTGACGTACCTACACCACTCTTACCGTATTTACTAGTATACGAAAATTTACTTACCAAATTTACGAACAATTAACAAGTCTTGAACTTGAAGTATGATATCGGTGTAGATGGCGTAAATTGAACTGGTCTCATTAGTTAAGTTGGTTAAGCGGTTGCCCCGGATAGTCAGAGGTCCTGGGTTCGAGTCCCAGATGCGACTGAAATCTTTTTATTTTCTATTGTTTTTTCGGATTCGTGTTTCATTTGAGATGTGTTAATATTATCTTCTTCAATGATTACATACAATGAGGTTTACAAATTTCAATAAGTTATAAAAAAAAATGAATATTTCTTTCCAGACTTGTAAAATAAGTCAATAGATATCTCATATAAATAAAAATCGGGTAGGTATATCCGAGACTCTATTCCGATTACATTTGTGTTCGGGAAGGACTTTGCAATCATCATAAGGATAGCAGCCAATAATATTGAATTTAAAATGGAGGATAATATTAACAAGTCTTGAACTTGAAGTATGATATAAATTGAACTGGTCTCATTAGCTAAGTTGGTTAAGCGGTTGCCCCAGATAGACAGAGGTCTTGGGTTCGAGTCCCAGATGCGACTGAAATCTTTTAATTTTCTGTTGTTTTTTCAGATTCGTGTTTCATTTGAGATGTGTTAATATTATCTTCTTCAATGATTAAACTTAAATTAGTATCAAGATACCATTAATCAGAGGCGAAAAAATAGCATGGTTATTAATACTATCACGCAATACACACGAGTATTACACGCAAGTCAAATACCAAACTATTTAACTGTCACTCTTTTCAAAGCATCTGAGAAATCTTCTGGTTCAAGCGTTCTCAAATAATTCAGTTCTAACGCTGCTGGGTGGCAGTTAAAGCCATAAACGGAATGACCCCGTCTTACAAATCCGGACCTTGCATTCCCGAAACTACCAATTTACGGGATTCATCACATAGATCAAGGAACGTTTTCAGCTATCGGAATGCGAAAGGAATCAAAATGCAGAAACTATTTTCGGAGGTCGGGCTTGCAGAGTAGTCACTGATGTCACCCTGATTTCAAGTTCAAACAGTTACATTACGATGGTTATATTACCCTTTGGAGGTTACTGAAAACATTCACGCGCTTATCTTATGAACAGTATATTCACGGAGAGATTTTTTTCTACAAAGTGGCAGGCATTGATTAACCGATTTCGCACAAAACCTTCAGTGAAATGAGCCCCATTTTTCATTATTTATTTCAAGCAAAAAAATAAATCAATCCACCAATCAAAAATGCTGAAACTTTTGTTCCAATTTCCCATACTTTTGTCTTGATGACGTTGGCGCGGAAATGATCATAAAAGGGATGGGAATTATGACTAAATCCGTCCAAATTCTATCGAAAGCATTTTCTTGTGAACCGATGCTGCCATCTATTGGAAAAGTTCTTACATAAAGGTATGTATTTGGGGCGAAGCTTCTCTGATTGAACCGAGAAGATAGCCGTTTAAACTTTGTTTATGAACGCTCTTGGAGATTTTTACTATCGGAGTTCCCGCAATATAGAGTCACCTACTCGAATCAGTTCGCAGACTGAAGTGATCTAATATTCGGTTAAAATTAGATTTCTTGATGATGGAAATAATTATATTACTATTAATTGATAAACTAAAGTTCTTAAAAACTTAAGACAAGATTTTTGTGCATAGCGCAAAGGGTAACAATTATTTTTATAAACAATAATTATTAGCCTGAAACACTCATCCAAATTGAACATCTGACCGGACATCAGAAGGGTGCAGGTTCGAGTCCTGTCGGCGACATTTATCTTTGCTCGGAAAGGTTTTTTTCAATTTGGATGAGTGTTTCAGGCTAATAATTATTGTTTATAAAAATAATTATATTACTTATTAACTCACTTTCAACATAACAATGTAGAGAATTTTTTTTAAAACATCTCGTTATAATCTAATCTTCTTTGAAAATAAATCTAAAATTCAACAAACTATTCGTCTCTAGTCGGGTTTATAACGGATTCCTCAAAAACGTGTTTATTTTTTTAAAAGCATATTGATTTTCGAAAATGAAAGTATAAGGGTGTTAGTAAAATATATATATTTGCGGTATGTGAATATTGAAATTATCAATATGTAAACACAGCAGATTACCGTTTGTCGGTATGAGGCACTCTAATTATTACAAACTTTGATTAACGTCTCAGTTATCCATGGTATTTGCTTTTCCTAGATTGAAATTAATCAGCCTAGCTATTGTGCAAGTAAGCACTCAATTAGCGGTGAATTATTTAGGCATCTGCTGAGATTCCTCACATCTTGAAATTCACTCAGTTTAAGGGAAACTATCAACTGTTGTAGACTTTGGTGAGTGGTGATTAATATTTCTACATCACTGGTAATGATTTTTAGCAAACAAACGGATATAAGTAATTACAGAACAAGACTGGTACATCGGTCCCTGGTGCGGAGGTTAACAACAAAAAAATTACCGCTGACAAGAGCAAAACAACAAAGGAGTTGAGAACGGAAGCATGAGAATTAGCCGTTTTATCCTTACTTATATTCTTATTATCCAAGTACAATTTCCTTAAGTACTGTAATCTGAAAGCTATTTAGTTAAAACCGTAAAATATATTCATATTCTATTGTTATTATTTGTTTAATTCATACAAGGAATTGGAAGTAATATTTGTACAGCGCCCCTGAGGTGATTTCTCACAAAAGCGGCGCTATAGAAATGGTCCAATTATTATTATTATTATTAAGGCGAAGCTAGAATTATTTCTTAAGATACTGTGATATCGGTTATGTAAAGAACCAATATTTTAATTAAATGCATATTTACTTAATCAATTTTTTTTAAATATATACTTTATTTACACCACTTTGTAAATATATAAATAGTTCATTTTTTTTCCTTGTCGTATCCATGTTATTTAATGCCCTTAGTATCTAATGAAAACCGTATACTAAAAAATAATTTTTTGCTCTTTTGTTATATGTTCTATTCACACTTTTTAGATTTTTCATTATTATTATAAATAATATGAAATACTTTGTCTGCACCACCGTTTAATATATAAATATCAACTTGTTTTAGAAGCAAATCTTCTCTCATTAGTATCCTCAGTACACTGAAAAATAATAACAAGAATAGGCAAATAATAAACATAGAAAAATAATAATAAAAGAATAGACCATTTACACATAACTATGAAAGTAGGTAAGTAATAAATAAAAAATAATTGAAAACTATATATTTTTTTAAAAATATTAAATAAAAAAATTATATCAGCAGTTTGATTTCTAATATACATTGATTACATTTTTTTGTTATTTAATTCATTTTTAATTTCTTCAAATGATTGATAACTTTGTGGCATCATTATTAATTATATAATTGAAAATATACTTTGTATATACCACTTTACTTAAAATATATAAATATTTCTACATGTTTCGATAGCAATGCTATCATCTTGTAGAAATATTTATATATTTTAAGTAAAATGGTATATACAAAGTATATTTTCAATTATATAATTCATTTTCAATTAATTTCTTACCTACTTTCATCACTTATTGTGATTTTTTGTTTATGTTTATGATTTGTCTATTCTTTTTAGTATACTATGTACCCTGATGAGGGAAGCTTCGCTTCCAAAACATGATAATATTTAAATATTAAACAGTGGTGTAAACAAAGTATTTCGTATAAATTATGTTATCATTATTATTATTAACGAGTCGTTTTTCTGACGTGTTCTTCTGTAAAACTTTAACTTTCTCTGGCTTTCCACAGTACATACAGAGTGCCACTTGTGAGATGTCACCTAAAAAAATAATAATTTCATCAAATTTCCTCATGCGTGGTTCAACCATTATTCATATGAATGAATCCCTATAAATTGTACAGAATGTGCTAGAAAAAATTAAAATATATTTATTCACCGACGGAAACATAAAGTAGGTGGAATATTCGCCTTGTTGTAATTCATAAGGAAAATAAATACTTGAAAGCTAGCATTTAAATAATATTCATGTTTATAATACATATTTTATTTGTTAGGAATAAATAATAATAATAATATTTATTTATTTATTTATTTAATTTCATCAAATTTAAATATGAAAACAAAACATTAGACACTCATCTCCCTAGGACAGGCCTGTGTTGAGATGAGCGGCTTTACAATTTAATAATGATCAGTAAATACTAATAAGTAAATAATAATACATGAATAAAGAGTGGTAAATATTAATAAGTAAATGATAGTAAATATTAATACGTAAATAATAGTAAATATTAATAAGTAAATATTAGTAGTAGATATACAATAAAAATTAAAATTTAGATTATAATTGTTAAATAATAATAATAGGTAAATAATAATAATAAGTAAATATTAATAAGCATATAATAATACACATTAAATATTAAGTAAATATTAATAGGTATATAATAATAAGTACATAATAATGATAAAAATAGGTAAATAATATTTAAATAAAAATAAAAATAGGTAAATAATAATAAGTAGATAAAAAATAAAATTATAAAAAATAAAATTATGTAAATAGTATTAAGTAAATAATAAAATGTAGGTAAAAAATATAATTATAAGTAAATAGTAATAAGTAGTAATCAGAAAGTAATAAGAAGTAAATAGTAGTAAGTAAGTAATAATAAGTAGATAATAATGATAATATCGAGCGTATATAATATTTATGTATGTGTATTCAAACCATGTATGACCTAGTGAGAGATATTGATATTATCAAAGACAGGGCTGGTGTAAGCGTGATTAGTAAGATCAAGAAAGGGACGCCTTGATGGTTTGTGTATGTAGTGCGAATGAACCAAGAAAGGAGTGTAAGGAGAATATATTACGAGAACGTGAATTGTAGAAGACATCGGTGATGCCCGATGAAGACATGGCCCGATCAGATGATCCAAATAATTGAGTCGGGCCATGTTAAGGGTTAGAATAACAGAAGATTATGCGTGAGACGGTATATGAATGTAATTTAAGTAAAAAGTATATGCCAAGACTGAGTTGATTAGTAATCCGTCCTCTCTGCCTACCACTGTATGGAAACGGCATGGAGGTTAGTTGATTAATTATTTAAAATATTAGGAATACCCTATTGAAGCTAATAATAATAATATTAACATAGAATTTATACAGCGCTGTTTTGTGTTATATAACTTTTTTTTATTTATTTATTAAATTAAAAGAAATAGACAATTTTTTCACATTCTTAACTTAACTACATACAAATTCTAGTATTATTTAACTACATAAATACATATTATTTTTATCATTTTTATACCTAAAATTATATACCATATTACTTATATCTCTTACGCGTTGTTTCTATCTTATATATTATTATTACATAAAAAAATATTATTTTACTCACTTGTTTTGAGATTCACGTGCACTTTAGTATAATAACCTTAAAAATAACGATTTACTAACTTCCTTCAGTGGTATTACGGCAGTGCTACTTTCATATTCTCTTCACATACATATTCCATTCAAAAACATATTCTATTTACATATTCTGAACATATTACACACATTCTTATTATTCTAACATTACTCCCACAGTGCTCCTTAGGTATATGTACATCTAGTAAAATTACAAAATATTATACAGGATACACAAAGCAATGCAGAGATAACACATTTACACATAACAGAGCAAAAATTAACAACAATAAAGGAGTAAGGTTATGTTCAGCAATAAGAACATTCTGAGTTTACATAAAAAAAGTAAAACGAGAAGGAAACCGAAACCAAACAACTACTGAAGGCTTGAGAAAATGCCTTTTTAACATACATTGAAGAGAAATTAAAATTTATTAACATCAGGATTTTTTAAATAATTTTGTTTTTAAAGCCTTTTTTAGACTCTGGACATCAGTAAGAGCTGAGGGAAATTTATTCCAATTGAGCTGGCACGAAAAGAAGAAAGTAGGCGGCTCGTTTCGTCCTTGAAATAATGTAATTTTTATTTAATATTTATTTATTTATTTATTTACATATATGGCACAACATGTGCTATTAACATAAAGGTAAGAAAAGTGTAAATAAATCAATAGCATAGAAACAGAAAATACAAGTGTAACCAATAGACCGTAGACCGGTCAGTGGCTGAGTTGTCATCGCGTTTTGTTCTCACCCAGGCGTAGTAATTCCTCGGCTGGCTAAGTCCTCCATTACGACACAAGCAACATCTTCAGCTTACTGTGATGGTACTAGGAGATTTTCAAATATTGTCAGGTTATTCGTAACCAGGGAATATTTGTCTTTCTTTAAAAAAAAAAATATATATATATATATAAAATACAAAAAATTTAAAAGTATAAAAATGAATAAAGTACCGATAAAAATGTGTAAAGTATGAAAAAATATATAATAAAAATATACAGTACGATAACTAAGCCTGGACTCGTCAGAGCTCATTAACTTTATAAACATTCACATACCATCAAGACCAAACCGACAAACCGATTTTTTTTATTTGCCCGCATGTAGGACCAATCTTAGGATGAATTCTCCAATTCCCCGTATTTGTGCGCAATATAACGCACAATTTCACAAGACGACATTCTTCATAATACCCTTTCAAAATATCGAACTGCATTAATAAGTACGACCACAAATTGATGCACGCATATAAAATGTATCGAGAGTATCTCCTGTCCCGATCTTATTATCCTCTTCCTCTTCTTCCTTCTTATTTTATTTTATTTTTTTGTAATAAAACATATTTACTCAACCACTTTTAGCTTAAGAAACTTTGTTGGAATTTGTAAAACTTCCTTTTATATAAATCTGTATTAAAAGCTGTTTGTTTCTTAAAAATAAATAAATAAATAACTAGTAAAAATATAAAGTATACAGGTATCGCATTGTAATATTTAATCATTGAAGATGATAATACTACAACTCTTAAAGGCCACATGAAACAGATAAAAAAAAAAAAAAAATGGCAGTCGCAACTAGAATATGACCGTACGTAATTAGTTCTCAAAAACTCAATTAGTAGACACGTTTTTCCCTTCAGGTTCTGGCTTCAAGTCCCAGTTTTGATTTTCTGTTTATTTGTCTGCTTCATATTTTCATTACGAGTTGTTGACATTTTCTTTTTCGATAATTAAATAATATTTCTTATTTACCTTCCGTGTTTCAACAGGGTTGCTGAATAAAAAAATAGATTTCAAAAAAATATGTTTGATATTTTTTCATGTTTGAAAAAATACTTTAGGGTACTATTAACAGTTAGTCGAAAAAAATGACAAAAAAACATGTCTGCTATTTATATTTAATTTAAAAATCTCCAGCAGTATTTTTGTCCGAATTATCAGATCTATGGTAAGTAAAAGGCGAATACATTTTTTTTTAAATAATAGAGTTAGATATTTTTTAACAGAGTTTTCCCATATCACGGATAAAAAATGGCAGATAAAAGACGTAGATACTCTCAGCATAGCCCTGGTGACAGAAATCAATGCATCGGCTACACTTTGTAATGTTTTCATATTAATACTAGTGCAGATCCGTGAAAAATCACGGGATATTAAAATTGTAGAATTTATGAAGCTGAAAGTAAAAAAAAAGATCATTACACCACAAACTATAGTAAAAACGATGGAATAAATCCATTACTGAAAATAAGAAACACGTATTTTACAATTAGAATGTTACGTATATATATCATATCATATACCACATCATATCCGAAATCATATTGTTTAATTGTATGTCCTTGTCTCTGGTTTTATGTCATTGTTTTATTTCCACTCAAGTTTCGTATCTTTTTGTATCACTCGTATAATGTAAATTTCGTTTGTCCCAAAATGAGTTTCATAACTAATGGGAGAGCTATGTAGCAAGATTAAAAATAATAGTAATAATACTAATCGGAACGTTACTTTAAATAACTTTAGCCTCATTTGGGATCAAATATGAACAGCCAGACCCTTCCCAACCTTTCTCTTTAATAATAATAATAAGAGTTAATTTCTATAGCGCAGTTTTGTGAAGGTTCACCTCAAGTGCGCTTCTCCTTCCCCACATACTCCCT
The DNA here is from genome assembly GCA_022606495.2 of Halesus radiatus. NCBI lineage: Eukaryota > Metazoa > Arthropoda > Insecta > Trichoptera > Limnephilidae > Halesus > Halesus radiatus. Next base: position 438,789 of record JAHDVE020004061.1, read on the forward strand.
CCAGTCTCACGAAATACGGTAATTGGATGTGTCATCGTCCTACACATCCCGTTCAGTTAGTAGTAGGCAGTGGCGTGCATAGCTCTATGACGAATGATGGACAATGTGCAGTTTTTACTTGTTGATTGCTGTGGCAAACAGAACAAACACACGTAAAAGTTCCTTACCAAATTCATAGAAAAATATATTTTGATCATAAATTTGCCGTATTTTTCTATTAAACGTTTAATTTCTTTATTTTACTGGTTTATTTTAGGATAGGCACAGTTTTTCAGCCTTATGGACTGTACGCCATTATTAGTAGGTTCTATTTTGCGACATTCACATAAAAACACATTAATTAATGACAACATCCACATTTTGTAAAAATGGACTTTTTCAATTTCACAGTCTAAATATATTTCTTTTATTATTGTAAATGATAATTTTTTTAAATAAATAAATCATGTATGAGCAAAAAATATCTGTAGTTTCGTATATTCAGTGGATGCGAAAAAGGGGTTACATTTTCTTTGTCACTTTAAACTTAAACCATATAAAATCTCTTTCTTCCGTGGCTGTTTTGAGACTGAATCTAGAATGGGGTGCCTGTTTGCGAAATACGCTTTATTTTTTTCACAAATCTTTTCCGAGGCAATCTCAAGTTTGCAAATGTTCACACGCTCTGCATGTACCTATCACCGAAGATCCATCGATACGGCTTGTGGAAGTATAGCGCGGGATAAAACCACTGTGATAACAGCACCCCCCCCACACTCGGGAACTAGCTAGCCAGTAGCCAGTAGCCAGTCGACTTTACTGCCGAGGATCCCATCGTTTTTCTTTCAAATTCTCTGCATAAGCGGACTCGGGGCAATGCGTGTTTTGGCGGTTACAAAGTGGAGGCTGATAGGAGAAACGGAAAACCAGAAAATCAACTTTATTGGAATGTTGTTTCGTGAATTTGGATATTGTTTGTTATGTTTGATTAAATTCACAATATCGTTTTAATATTTTATTATGTAGTTATTAACTGTCAAATAAGGAAAAAAATCGAATCACATGCTAAAGTAAAGCTAATTTCTAATGCAAAAATCAACAAATATAATTACCTATGACTGAGGTGAAATCCTAGCTTGGAAGAAAATACTAATGTTCTTTCTCTTGTAATAAAAAAAATGCTTATTAGTAGAACATATATTTCAGATAGTATAAGATTACATTGGCGGAAATAAGTTTTCTCTCCAGTGTTTGTCTAGTGCGTTTAGGTTGACAATTGCTTATGAATTGATTAACCCTCTAATACCAATAATAGTATATGACATAAGTTAGTAATTGCAGTAATATTAAAAATTTATCGGGTGGCAGCATAAAGCATTAGAAAGCTTTTCGTAGAATTGTGTAAAATAACATTAATAAAAAGTTATAATATTTAACCATCCAAACAAGCGTTCAGGTGGCGATTGCACAGTAGGGCAACTCTGAAAAGAATATGCAATGAAACGGTAAGAAGTTTAGACATTTTGTATGTGTGTCATGTTTCAACCCGTCGAGATGAAGCCATGCAACTATCCCCGGCCTATCCCGCTGGGGCTGAGAGTGCTCCGGCATCTATTCCGAGGAACGTGGAAATATCGAGAACAGATCTCAGAAACGGCCGTAAAGGATTTGCGAAGAAAACGGTCAAGATGACAATAAGAATGCGGGGTTACACGTTGTTAGAAAGCGGTTAGTTTTATAAACTTATGTGGGCAGAAGAAATAGTAGAAATGCTGGAAGAAGTAGAAATCGGTACCTCACTCGGCAATCCGACTCAAGCGATGGGCTCCCTTTATCTGTTGGCTTTGTTTTTCGGAAGCTTTTGTACGTCTTATAAAATAATAAAACCGGCTTATTTTATGTATTTGCTTTACTTACGTAGAACCAGAACTTGACTACGTCTTAAGTTACAGAATACATAAATATCTCTGTGAGATTTCAAGACAGAAAAATATTCAATACATTTTTCGATGAACACTTATAGCCCCTAAATAATACGAGTTCCCACGGCAAATGCATTTAAAATTTTATGACTGATTCACTGAACAATATTATCGGATTATTGAATACTGACACTTATCATCCGCCTCCGAGTTTGAAAAACACTTTTAATAATTGTGTAAGTCATGTGATGAAAACAATTTGGCTTCTTGCCTTTTAAATTGGTATTTTGTAGTTCGTCATTTTTAATGTAATTTTTGCGATTACGAAAGTATTATTACTTACTAAGAAACTACTGGGTAAGGCACCAAACCAAAACTTAACTTAAGGCAGAAAATGAAAAGAGTAGAAGGGTTTGATACTGTTCCACAGATAAAATGCCTTAACTATATCATTTGCATTTAGGGGGTAGGATCGTTGAAAATTGAATGTGATGCGCATGGGAAACGAGAAGATAATCTGCAATAACTGAAAATGGGTTACGTGAGGACAAGTTTTACAGAAGTCCGTTACTTTAAAAAATATATACGGTTGAATAAAAACCTTACTTGGATCCTTTTTTACCTGAGAAGATCACGTCCGAGCGACAAATGACCTGTGGATGAAAAACGTTCGGAACACTCGAGGGGAATAAAATAAAGAAAAGAAGGATTGGCAGGAGGAAATGCGTTTTTTGCGCTATTTTGCTTATCTGAAAAAATGAAATATATCCTGAGAAACAGGATAAGGCGTTCAGACTACTGACCTTTCCTTCAAATGTCAAAACGTGCTTAACGACAATGTTTTTACTGCTTTTCTAGTTAAATCAAAATTATTAGAAATGTATTTAATAATCAAAAGCGAATATTATCATTTCCTCTCTAAATAAAAATTTCTTGATACGTTTTGTTTTTAATTTATTTAATGACTAGCTGATGTGTACCCGGTCTTGCTTGGGTTTATATAAAGTTATGATGTTGTGAATTCTTGCTTATCATTAGGGTGCCATAATTGATTTGACAGCGAAAGTAACTACCTCTAAACAATAAACTATTTGAAAATTTTATTTCATTCCAAACGTTTATTTTTCAAAACATATTTAAATAATAGATTTCTTATGTAGGTACCTACTTGTGTTTTACATTTTGAAAATACTCTACCCAAAAAAACCTTCTTCTTTTGAATATGCAATCTGTGGCTAACCAGATTGTTATATCTATGGGCTAACCTAAATAAAACATGGCTGGTTCAATGTTTTTCATACTAATTTTAAAACGTTACAGCAACAGTTTTACATATTGGATTTCATTCAAACTAAACCTTCCTGGCACTAATAAGAACAAACTGTGCTCTTTTCAGCGAAACCGGTCCTGTGATTTTCGACAAAATCGATTAAAATAAACAAACAAACTTACATTGATTTTTTATAATATAAATTAAAGAGTGACAGGTTACGATTAATGCCTTCCTAGCATATGTCTTTTAGTAAAGGGAATAATAAAATGAAATATAAAAGTACAAAAAATAACGTTATCAACCATTTAAAAGTACCATAAAGCAAAATCATGGGTAAATACTGAAGCGACCAAGTCGATCGGTGATTTCTGGCGTCATGTAGCTTTGATGAGGTGACCAAATAAATCAACACACGTATGAGTCGGGACACTCTTTAAAAGTGATGTGAAGTCATTGACGTACGAAGAAAAAACGAGACCGAAAACCTAACATAACCTAATTAATATATATATATGTTTATGTACATTTTTATTTAGGTAAGGTTTGATTAGGTTTATGACTTTACATCATATGTGCCTTGATTTATCATAGAACCTTTTGATGAATATAAGTCACGTAAAAAAATGAGACGCCAATGTAGTGTGCAGAATATTTTTTATCAAATGTGCGTCAAGTGGAAAAATCGTTGAACAATTTGAGCATTTAACTCTCGGGCGCAGTCGAGTAAGAAGCTATGTACTCGTATAAATACATATATTTAGAACTAAGTATGCAGAATTTTGATGAAGTAATGAGATCGGTGATCCGTCATATCTGCCTACACGCGCGGAAACCTGACTTACTAAAAATTAGTCCAATTAATAATATTTCCTGTTAAATTGACTTGTGATCACTACGCAGCACAAATAATATTTATTTTGTCCCCAAGACCGTTTTATGTAGCTTATTTTGGCGGAGAAATGTATTTACGTGGAGTTATTATTTCACGTTCTACGAGAAAGAAGCCAGCGATCTCTCTCAACCTTCCCCACCTTGAAAGTTTCATTCAAATATTGTTGAAAACACAAGAGATAGTTGTTATTTTGTTCTCGTAGGTATTTCCCTCCTCCGTTTTAAACGCATTAGCACAAGAATGGGAAAATTAAATTCTAAGATGAATCTACGTCCCACGAACGTGGCAGCCTCAAATGAAAGAAATAAATTATTCTCGACATTCTTAAATAAATATTCAAAGCATTATCTTTTCATGGGCACGTTTTGCACGAATATCTTCAGAAATTTGGGAAAAGTTCTTCATAGTTGAAGAAGTTTTTGGTTTGTATTTATGCAGGGTGTATCAAGACGTACCCGACAAACTTTTAACAGTGATTCCTGAGTTTATTTGGAGTAAAAAATGTAAATCGGTTTCTGGTGTCCTTTTTTTTAACCTAAAAACAAGAAAAAAAACTGGTAGGCATTGGACAGTTAGGCTCGGGCCGGGTTTTGGGCGGTTACTGGGCTCCTTTTTTTAAAATTGGAAATTTTTCTAGTGCAGAAAAATTTTCGCCAGAATCCAAAATGCCGTCTAAATTTTTTACTCCAAATAACCTCATGAATTAATGGTTAAGGTTAAATTTTAAAATATTATTAAATTTCTCGATCACAGATTGCGTTAATTCAATATTTTATATAGAAAAAAACACTATTTAACACGTAATCTTTTAAATATTCAGATGAGTTTGTTTGCGGCAGGTGTATAAACGGAATAAAAAATGGAATAAATTGTTATTTTATATTAAAAGCACAATTTCATCAAGAAACTTTTATTATTTATTCCATCTCATTTTCCGTGTGTACATACGCCAACAAACAATTCATCTCAATATTTAAAAGTATTACGTGCTAAAAAGCGTATTTTTTACAAAAATATTGAAATTAGCGACATTTGTGATTGCGATTTGTTTAAATAATCTAAGTTTAACCTAGTTTAAGTTTGTCGGATACGTTCCGTTACACCCTGTACAATAGGGAGTCATAGACGACATAAGTAGGTATATGATAATCTATCAAGTGTATTGTATCAGATATAAGAGGGCTGCGGTTTGGTCCCTAAACTTGCCTTCGGCTTGTGGTTAGTCAGAATATCTTTAGGTCTTTTGAAGGACATTATTTAAGTTTTGTATAAATTATGGTAACTATTGAGACTTAAGTAAAATGATGAATGGTTAATGAACTAAATGGAAGTTACAAAGTGACCAAAGACCATTTGCCACCTCTTTGTAATCTGTTATAGAATTTAAAATGTTATGGAATTAAAACATTTCGTAAATAATTGAATATCTAAAGAAATATAACGTTTTTACGTTTAAGTCAATCCACCGGCTAAAATTCCAACGAAATCACACACTCCTTATGCAGGTGGTGACAAGGTTGAGATTCCCGAATAACATTTTATTTTTATTTATTTATTTCACAAATTATTAAATAATAAAAACTAGAAAGCTTTGACTGCCGAACTGGGAAAAAAACCGTTTTAGGGCAGTCAAATTGACAAGTTCAGCTCATGTTAAGTGCCATTATACAAAATAGAATGAAAAAAAAAATACTTTTGCCACAGTATGGAAATACGACACATTTAGAAAAAGGTGTAATTATCAAGCACAAAGCGAAATAAAGAATAGTACAGAAAAAAAACATATTAAATATATTTCGTTAAGCAAGCACAAGAAGCAACTTCAGTAGACTGCTGACCACATGCTTGCCCCCTTTCCTTTCGCTGGTTAGGGCCTTCAATCCAGCCAAGATCCCCTCCCAAAGAGCACAAATAACGCAACACAAATTCAGTAAAGCAAATCGAACCATGAGATGGTAGTAGTAACAAGGCCAAAGCGCCACTAATGTATATGTTTGTAATTATAAAAATAAAAATAATATTTAATAATTAACTGTCAGTCAGCATATGTTCGCTTTTAACTATCCCTAAACCAAGAAGCAAATCATAGACCAATTTCCGAAAAACAATTACACTTTTCGATCTCCATGTATCGGGGATGATGTTGAACATTTTTGGACCTAAGTATGAAAATTACCTTTGAGCAAGGGATGTCATGGTAGTAGGTGGAACTATTGGATTACTTCTAAAATGACGGGTGTCGTGATAGTGGTGACGTTGTTTTTGTGTGTGTAGTATAATTTGTCTCATGTATAATTGTATTACATCGAGAACACGCATCTCTTTAAATAATACGTGACTGAGGTACCTAAAAGTTTTTTTAAGAATGACTCTTAGTAGTGATTTCTGTGATTTCGCTAGTGGATCCAATATTGTTTTGGGACATCCGCCCCATCCCAAAGATGCATATTCTAGTAAAGAATTGCACATGGCATGGTATACTAGTTTCAGATCTTTCACATGGAGAATATTTTTAATAGACATGAATAGGTGAGTAAGTTTCTGATTTTTGTGGAAGTTGAGTTGATTTGTTCGTCTCATCTCAGAAATTTATCTATGATGATTCCCAGATACTTTATACCACCTACACATTCCAAGTTAATACAAGTACAGATAGTTGGATCATTGCAATGGTATAAAATAATGTTTAGTATTTCCTTTGATTGTCCCGCTTGAGTTGCAATAAAACGTATAAATTTAGTTTTATCAGTGTTTAGTGTAAGGAGATTATTGTCTAGGCATTGTTTGACCTTATTTATATCGATTTCAGCTTTGCCATAAACATATTTCCAGTTTTTGACTTCAAATAATAAGACTGTATTATCGGCAACGGTGATGATATGATCGGCAAGATTACAAAGATCATTGATATAAATTTGAAATAAAATAGGCCCTAAAGTACTTTCTTGTGGTACACCAAATTTAATCTTTGCTGGATCGCTTAGAGTATCAATAATATTCGCTCTTTGACTCCTGTTTTCTAAATAACTACCTAACCATTTAAGTAGCTGTCCCTGCACACCTATGAGCTGTAGTTTTTTTTTAAGAATTTTATGCGAGATGGTGTCAAACGCTTTGGCGAGATCCAGGAAGAGCGCGATGCATTTCCTATTTTCCTATTATTGGAGATGATTTTTGTCAGTTTACCAATGGCATTTTCGGTTCCTAAACCTGGTCGGAAACCGTATTGTCTACTAGAAATGATTTTATTATTTTCAATGTATAGGCTGAGACGGATCTTAACAATTTTTTTCCATAATTTTGGAGACAGAGTTTAGCAGAGATATCGTCGGTAATTTTGTACCTGAGATTTGTCACCATTTCTATGAAGCAAAATAACATTGGAATGTTTTAAATGATTGGGGAATATTCGTGACTTGAAACTTAGATTAGAGACATGCGAAATGGATGTTGCTATGGAGGATTTTATTACTTTTAATAGATTAGTTGAAAGTTTGTCTGGTCCACAAGCATTCGATATATTAAGGTAGTCAATTATTTTCATAACTTCGTTTGTCGTTGTTTGAATATTACCTATCTTATAATCATAATTAGTAATAGTTAAATTGGCGAGATCGGTTTCAGTTTTACCAGATTTGCCAAGAATTTTTTTTGCAAATGTGGCTCCCATTAAAGTAAAATAATTATTAGCGAAATTCCCCACATTTTCGGGGTCGGAAGAAATTTGCATTATTAATCTCCATTGGCCGTATCTATTGGCCGTTTCGATCTACGCAAAAAAACCATCACCAAAATGCGTATTTTATTTTATTCTGTAAAGCTCAGACATAGTTATTACAATATTTTATGGTGATATTCTAAAAAACTTAATTTACCACAACGAACAATACGACAATATCGGAAAGAGGGTTCGTAAGTAGGAGAGTTGGCGCTTTAAACATTTTTTTAATGTTCGATACTTTTTTTTTCAAGGTTTATAAATAGACACACCAAAAAAATGCCCAGTTAAACGAAAGGGCAAGGTGTGTTCTATTTGCAGTATTTAATTAAATCATCTATGATATTTCTAGCCCATGAAACTCTCAAACCGAAAACACATGATTTTGCATTACTTCCCATTGCATCGCCTTAAACACAATTATTTTATTAAACACATTTATATTTAATGTTACATCACAAAATAACTTTTTACATTAATTTTAAATGTTGTTTATGTTGAATTTGCGTTAAATTACCAATTTTAATAGTGTTTATTCACAAAAATTACGGTTAAATTATTTTATAAATCTACAATTTTAAGTAACTGCCCACAAATAAATTGTCATAAGCTGGTAATCTTGAATTGAATAAATAATTATTTTTCATTCCATTAGAGTGAGGATACTCCTTTGAAGCATAGGTATTACGATTCAGTCTATTAAATGCATTTCTTTCTTGTTTTAAGGTAAGGTAGTAATAAATAAAGTGCGGTTACAAACGATAGTAAAATAATATGTATTTCTTATGAAATTTACAGGCTTTAGTATTGCATAAATTATTTATATTATTGAACTATATTGACCATTCGTATATAACTAGTATAAACCATGAACCTATCGCACCGATGTCCTCTGCTAGTTTTAATTGGTTTTCGTGTCGAGTATTTAAAAATAAATTTCACCACGATTTATCAATACCATGAATTTTAGTCCTTGAATAAAATTGCTCTTAAAACAATTATTAAGGTCTTGTTAAGTACTTGTAACGAACTTGGTGGCATTTAATTAAGAAATAAAATACCGAATTGTTAACCCCGTCGGCTCTTGGGATAAAGAAGTCGAGCTTTAGAATGTCAACGAGTAAATCTCTTTCTCGCAAGTAATGTTTTATTTCATCAAAAATAGACCTTTTCATATTTTCTTCAAAGGGGTTTCAATTGAAATGTTTTGTATTACGAGCTAAGTAATAATCATAATTAAATTAAAGTGAAATTGTAGAAAATAGGCAGAATTAATATAAAATGATATTTCGAATATTGATTTCAAACGATTTATGTGTTATCCTTTCTTAATAATGTGTAATACGTAGGAAACGGATGAATTTATACACGCTTTTATCCCCTGACTGAGTAGTTCGTTTCCAATGAATTTTCATCTACTCGAAGATTCACAAGAACGAATTAATCGTTTGTCTTGAAAAGGATTTTCTTCGTGAAAAAGTGCGTATTTAAAATAACAAATAATTTAAACATCTTCACGTTAGATGAGAGATAACGGTACCTATATATCTGACGGCCTCCATGGTCGAGAGGTAAGGCTCTCGACTAAGAATCCAAAGGACGCGGGTTCAAATCCCGGCATGCGCAAGTAAATTTTATTTAATTAATTTGTGCTGTTTCACAATTAATTTATTTAAAAATAATATTTAGTATATTTGCGCACGTTCCAGAGTGGAAGATACTCTCAGTATCGCCCTGGTGAAAGGCCACCATTCAGAATTGAAACGTTGCTTGAAATGGCTATTAGCCGTGTTTGGTGACCAGATCTGAATAGCCAGGTATTTACCCACCTTCCTCTTCCCCTTATTCTTCTCCTCCTCAATACCTTCACCCTCACAACATTTCCTAATTGGGGATGCCATAGTCTCACTGGCTCCAGACGGTTGGGAGCAGTTGGGACTCTTGTGCGGTATTCATATATATATACCACTTGCAACCCCTTTTGACATTGGTCGTGCTATAGAAATTTGTTTATGTATATGTTTTTAATATTTCATCAACATTGTTAGTTACTTTATAATATGGCAAAATGAAATCTGAATCCAAATATGTTGAATCTTGCTATACGTTTTGTCTTGAGTGGCTGCCAAAAATATCTAGGTGATATAATATATATATATATATATAATATTATGTACATTAATACATTTTTCCCACGAATAGATGGGGCCTGCGTATATTATTTTCGTAAATTTATACAATCCTGTTAATTTATGAACTTTCTGGGTTAGTTATTAGAAATACAGCACACCTAGGAATTTTCTTGTTAGAAGCAGTAAGAAATGCTGTAATCTTAACATTAAGTATATTGTGCAGAATTTTTTCAAAATTATAATGTTTAAGTCAATTGAGCGTGCGACGTTATTTATAATTCTTTGTATGTGTTTTCAGTAATATGTAGTCACTTTTTAATTCAGTAAGAGCCGTGAAAGGAGTGAACGAATATGGGACCCCCGAAGAGTTTAAGTGTGTTTTCTTTGTTAGTGGCCGCTTTCATATCTCATCTGGGGCAAGAATTTGTCGGGACTCAAAAGAAACCGACACTTGCTTGTCGTCAGGGGATAAAGCCTTTATGACTTGACTCAGTGAAAGTGTTTTAAGTCTTCGGCCTCGCACACAGCCAGGGGTTGGTTATTGCATGAAGACACTCTTAATAAAAGAAAGGAACACGTGCCTACTTAGCGAAGTCTTTATTGCCCGCTGAAAAAAATATGCCTTTCTTCTACTCTGTACTGCTGAATTTTAAACTGAGGAAAACTAAGCGGTCGTCCATTAAAATAAACTGAATATAATTTTATAACCACTTCGGGCAGAGCTTTTTCTTGCCTCTATTTAAAAATGAAGACGGTTTGAATTTTATCTGGTTTATTGCTTTTTCAATTTTTTTAAAATAAATACCTCATGACATGTCTTCAAAAAAAATTATCTACTATTAAGCGAGTGCGCACTCTCATGTTGATATATTGCTGAATTAAGAAGATTAACAATTTTTGAAAATATTACAAAATATCATTACAATATATAACATAAAATGCTCATTCTTCCCAATAATGATTTATTGTTAAAAAATTAAATGAATAAAATAATACTCAAATGCCCGAATGAAAAAATATAATGGATCCCGGCAATTTAAAGTAACATCTCCCGATTTGAACTGGGAAGCATCATAGAGCTGAATTTTCCATTACACTTCTCCCGGGAGATCTCGAATAATTTCATCACCATTACTCGCCACATCGCCGAGGATTTATTCGCGATGATGCCGAATTAATTTCGGCGGATCGCAAAGAACAAAATTCCAATTCGCACTTGCCCTCGATAAGGCCGGATTCCGCTTTTATAAAGTCCGCCTCGGAGTTGGGCCAACTTGAATCTGAAATCATACATAATACAGGGGGCATAGGTACACTTTAATTACTGCTGTAAATCGCGCGGAATTATGGGGCGGACCGCGCGCCACCGCGCACCGCACGGGGATGTTAGTGCGCGTGCGGTGGGCCCTGATGATGGGAGATGGGATGTTACCTTTCACTACTAAACTGTACTAACTTTGCTCATGTGAATGTTTTAAACTTCCTCCCTAAGTACCCTCCCCGCCATTGCGCCGCTCCATTCGTTATCCTTTAATGATTCAATTTCCCATAGTTGGGATGCACTTCAGTCTTATAGTCGTCACAAAACTGAGATCAAATTCACATTAATTTCTGCCTTCAGTCACTGTATTTATAAATTCAGAACGCGTGAAACACGACTCGAGAAATTTATTAGGAATATTTAAATACTTTTTGTTACTACCCGGTTTACCTGAGTGTCAATACACCGTTTTTTCTCATGAAACTAATTTAAAAAGAAAATTCAAACAGTGTCGTCAAAATAATGGCATTTTGTGCATTCTGAGGTATTAGAAGGCTTGTTTGCAACGATTGACGTACCAACTAGGGATTACAGTTTTGTATGTGATTGGGAATAATTTATTTTGTGATGACAGCAATTGTGTTGCTTCCCCTTTGCCCCCTTCTTTCACATCTATCCTTCATTTCGTCAAGCTTTAGAATAACGCGATTAAGTTCATGTGAAGTATCGCACACCTTCACGGGAAAAACCCAAAAGGAAACGCAGTGTCTGTCTTTTAGCAGATAACAGTTGAATCCGTACAATTCCGTCCTCACCCTAACGTAAGTACCTTTCATAATAACATAATGAAAATGCTTTGCTTTATTCTTTGAAATTCAGGGGGTTTAGGAATATTTCAACCTGGAAAACTTTGTATACATCTTTAGTTCGTAGTCAAGATGAATATAACTCCTCGATCTGGTCCCCCCATTTTAAAATACATTCAGATTCAATCGAAAAATTCAACGTTAATTCCTAAGGCACACTAATTATAAATTCGGTGTTCCCATTCAAAGCATTAAGTATAATTACTCGATGAAAGAACTAAATTAACTAAATCTCTCAGATCGAATAATTATTTCCGACTTGATATTTATGTTCAAAAATGTAAATGGTAGTATGGACAGAGCTGATTTAATTAATCTCATTCAATTTCATATACCCACGAGAACAACTCATTATAAATTCTGTTTAAATGTAACAACAGCAGGAATGAGCATTACAAACACTCGCTTGTACCTAGATTACATGAAGTTATTAATAGATACGCAGATCTGGGGATCTATTTAACTGCAAGGAAGGTAAGTACAGGAAGGCTATACTATCATATCTTTTCAATCAATATTAATTTAACGTAAGTATAAATTTACCGGTGCACTCACCCAAATTCGAAATTATTGATTCAACGATTTACGAAGCATATCTTAATATAAGTATATATTCATAGGTATTTTAAAACTATAAAATAATTTGCAAAATTACTGCCTCAACACAGGCTAGCCTAGTGAGGCGGGTTATGTGAAACTTCAACTATAATTGTTATTATATTATTTTCTATTTTACTTTATAAACCACTGCACACTTACATTATTATATTATACATGTCTTTTAGTTATAGTTAAATTTAATTACAATAAAGATATTATTATTATTATTATTAATATATATTTTATATCTACACTTATCTTTTACTTGTTTATCCTCCATGAACTTTTATTATTTATATACTCTCTGATGTCATTGTACGACCAAATGCCACATTTAATAGTTACCTTTTAAAATTATTTGTGTTATATTCTTATTCTTGATAATTATTATTGTTTATGGTAATTATTGTTTATGGTAATTATTGTAATTATTGTTTATGGTAATTATTGTAATTATTGTTTATGGTAATTATTGTTTATGGTAATTATTGTAATTATTGTTAATGGTAATTATTGTTTTTGGTAATTATTGTAATTATTGTTTATGGTATATTTATGTCATTGATATTTAGTAAATAAATGTTTGTCTTTGCATCGAATGATAATCCTCTTTTGCGATAATGAGAGTCATTTGTGTTATTTGGTTGGAAAAACAGTCTCGTTCGAAAGCGTTTAGTAGCAAAAATACTTATATATATATATATATATAGAAGTATTACTTAACCCATTATGGCGAGATTGTAAAATAATACTTGTAATAAAGCGGTAAGGTCAATAGGTAGGTACCTAATAAAGGTCATAAAAATAAATTTGCAGTATTACCATTATTATAAATAATCGAAATGATGCCAATGAATTAAGAGTCAGAATTAATTATTTCCGTTGGTTAATATATTTTTAGTTTTATGTGTATCAGAAAATAATGTCGGAAGCATTCGTTGGTATGAATGATAAGCAAATTGAAGCAAAATTAGGTCACAACGAAATTATTTAAACTTTTAAGCAACCATAAAACAAATTGGCAATACATGAACGAATACGTGAACTCGGTCCCAAATGTGACGCCGTTTATTGCTACGATTTTATAAGAAAGAAAAAATAATTGAACATGTGTCAAATGAAAAGGTCTGTAACTGGCAACCCGTTTACGAAGATGATATATATTTCTTCATTTATCTAACTAATTCAATTTTCTGATACATTTTATTAAACGTCTAGGAAAACTCAAAATAGATCGAATCAATTTGTAGTCTACTCATGGGCGATGCTTTAAGATTTTTTTTTATCGTCAATCGAGCTCTAATTTAATTTAAGAAGTATAATTTGCTCATAATATTTCATCAATTACTTACTTAAAATCACCAGCTTTTAATAAGATTTAAATTTGAAGAATACCAGAACGTTCGAATGAATTATAAGTAACCTGTTTAAATATATGAAAAAAAAATCGCAGTTCAAAATGCAATGAATATCGTATGTCAAAATTTGAATTAAAGATAAAAAGAAATCCTATTTTTCAACAACTTTCCAATTACATGGCTAGAATCATGCTCGAGTAATCCAGGGGATAAAGTTCAGTTACTCAAACTTTAAACGTAGGCCCAAATACTTAGTTTAAAATCCAATAACTAAGCGAAGGAAGTTTGATAATCAAGATTTTCAGAAGTTTTACAATTTTATGTCCGTGGAATGACGTTCCTTTATTTCGAAGAAGTGATGTGTAGTTTTATATCAAAGGATTTATAAAGAAAATATTGAATTTCATATTCTCAGAGGCGATGCAATTCGAAGTAATACAAAATCAGGTGTTTTTGGTTTAAAAAATTGATAACCAGTATTATTCACAAAAGTATATAGTTTACATCGCTGTTTGATATATAAATATCAACATGTTTTGAAAGCGAAGATTTCCTCATAAGGATTCAGTAAAAATTTCATTATTTTTAGTATACTCTGTATTCTGATGGAGAAAGCTTCGCTTTCGAAACATGTTGATATTTATATATTAAATAGTGGTGTAAACAAAATACTTCATATTATGTTATTAATAATGACGCAAAAAAGAACTACATTTAAATTACTTCTTATTTATGAATAATAATAGTTATTATTAAATTTGTAACTTTAAATAAAAAGTCAGGCCTGAAAAAAAAAGCTTTTTACTGTGAAATCTCCTACTAACTAACCGTTTTTCGGATTTGAATATATATTGTACAATGTGGCAAACTAAATTCTTTAGAATATGACCGAAAAACAGTAAAATATTTATGCTGGAGCTTTACAAAATAAAATGAAACATGCATTTTAGTGACGTTTTTTAGCGTAATTTGAAACACGGGGCCGGTGAAAAGCGGAATTTTAAACATTTACCCACCTGCAAAAAGGCTGGGCTGCGTAATTTACGGGGTCTTAATAATCCGTGTCTCCTGCTGCCCACCGTATGATGATAAAGTATTTAGATCCTCTGAATGCCCTCAATCTTATGCACGACTAATAATTCTATTCCCCATCATGCTAGAAATAATCATAAAAAAAAAATAATAAAGAGAAAAGCTTTAACATTTTTTTCCTACACGTAAAAAGATATTTTTTTTAAGCAAGTCATCATATTTTGGTTCTGATACTCCCAGGAGTAATCTATCAGCGATGGCACTATTATGGTCCGTGCCTTCAGCGAATACACATGTAGGCGTTAGGTTTTAAAGAAAATGTATGGCTTTCAAACAGAGTAGTGCGCACACCCGTTTTCCTATAAACATATACATTGGGGACTTAGTAAAAAATACTAAAAAATTTATATAAATAAGTTAATATTTTCACAAAAATCTATAAACTGCTAATATACCTGTAGTATATAAAAGTAATATAATAGATTCTTGCTTGTATAGAGGCATACTGTATCGTGGGACTTTTGCGAGGTAGGGGGGGAACTGCGGGCGGGTGTTCCAAATTATTTCTAACTAATTTGACCCATAATGTTTTCACCACTACAGAAGCAAGAATCTCTTTAAAATGTTTTGCCTGTAGAAGCACTGTAATTTTTTTTTTTTTTACCAAGAAAATTGTATTACCTTCTAGTAATTTTTGAACGATTTATAAAAAAAAATATTATTATTATTTGTGATAAAAATAATTGTCGTTACAAACCGAAAAAAATTTCCTAACACAAAAATTTGATTTGTCTCTCGAATGGTGAATTCTGGCTTCCTGAAATTAGTACGTCTTTTTGTTTCGAATTTCTTGGACACCGCAATTATTTTCATCTCGCAACGCAATTCCAACTCAGGCTATGGATATTTTAAATATCGATTTAAATGTAAAAATGGCAAGAAACCGTGTTGTTTATTCCATATTTTTCAGACAAATCTGAGTGGCGAAGCCTGAATTAAATAGCATTTGCGTATACATGAAAAAGCATGGTGGAATGGTACCAGAAAAAAATATATCTGAAAGGTATGAAAGCTGGAAGTGATTCACGAAAAATGTATTTTTATACGCAAATTTTAATTATGCCGTGGGAACGTTACTAGATAAAAACTTGTTAAGTTTAAATATAATATCGCGGGATAATAATACTGATACGGCGGTTGAAATGACTGCCGTCCAATTAAAATTAAATATTATTCGCGTATAAAGGGGACCCTTTGTACTTAATAAAGTGATTTCCCATTTTGAAACGAACGCCCGAACTGTCATGTGGCCGTTCACCCTCGATATTACGAAACCGCCGCTACGGCGTTCAGTCACCATTCGCCATCACCAGCCAGCTTCTGTGCTCCTGGGCTTTGCAATCTTGTTTTCGACAAACCTCCAGTGAAAACTTCCCAGTCCGTGAAAATATTAATTAAGCGGTCGTGACGCAGACCAATTACTTTTCAGCTCTTTTATGTTTTTCATGTATTTATATATTATGTATTTCACATACTTTCCTTTGTTAGTACGTTCGTCTGTCCATCCGTAAAAGCGAAAACTTTTCAAAATTACATAAAATAATCTTATTAAATCCAGACAAGGAATTCTGTAGGTACCTTCTTTTAAGATATTTTATGAAGCTTACCTTTTGCAGGACATTAGAAGTTAATCCACAGTGGAAATACGCAATTAGTTATGTTACATTCCGTGATTTTTTCATGAGCAACACGCACTATATATATATTTATGTGGCATTAGTTCAACCTTTGATGCAAAAATCAGGGATCTCTGAATTCAACACAAATACTAGAGATGAATATTTAAATAAAATGGATCATAAATAATCGCTTTGTGAATGGTGCTAAAATTTCAATCTAAGCGCCCATAAGGTTTAAAAGAAATAAAATCGGAGGTAATTTATTTTAATTATTTAATTACATATAAGAGTATAAACATTTTTTATTGGTGCTGACGTATTGCCCATCTCACTAGGTGTGAAACGTCTGTGTTGAAAGGGTAATTTTAAAGACCGGTTGATTATATACATTTTATGATAATGACAAGTAGATTACAATTTAGTTTTAATAAAAAAAAAAATTAAAGACATAAAAGATTGAAATGAATTTTGAAGCAGTTGAAATTAAGTGAAACAAAAAGATGATACATAAGATATAAAAATGAAGATAGCAATACAAACAAATGAGAATTAAGAAGAATACGCATTTATAAATATATACATGTAGTACACATATACAGAAGTAGATATCATCTAATTATTATTTTTATCGGGATGTTGGAATTAGGAAGACGAGCTACTTTGATGTGGGCACTCTACGATGTGTAACTCTTACCATTCCTGTAATTCCTATCACCTTTCTTCTCATAAGTGCCGCAAAGTCGGCCATTTACCTTTCTGTGGAGATGGAAAGAGCACTACTATATATATCTGGGGTACCCGAAACATTCCAAGCTGCCCTTCCTGAGGTTGACCCCGAACCTGAAAGCAAATAAAGTAGCACAGAAAGCAAGGAAGAATGTCTCCTTTACATCTGGACTGGATGGTTTCTTTTGTGTTCGTCTAGTGCTCGTCTGTATCTAACGAAATCACCGTCTTCCCCATAATAGAAACAATGGAGATGGACTATGAACTGTTATTATGTTAGCATGAAGCCGCGCGCACAAACAAGTGTCGCCAATATCGTTCATCTCTGATAGTCTGTACAGTTTGGATGTAGTTGCCGACAGTCGGTACGCTTCCATGCTATTATATCTCCATTTCTATTATGTATGATCATCCCTAAACAGGCAGATTTATCAGCCACAGAAATAGAATTGATTTTTCAGTTGACAGATTTAAAGCGCTATAGCAATGAATTAAATATATTCAACGTTGACGTGATGTTGTAGGTTACGATAACTGATCAGCCTATTAAGGACGCATAAATTCCGCAGATGTACTATTTTTACAAAAAAGCCACTTCTGTTATAGATTGCCCTGAAATACTTGAACGAATTCAATTAATAGTACACAACAGACAAAACCACACACTAAGCCTCCCCCAATGCAATACAAACTCAAAAGAAAAGACGTTTATTCACTGCGCTTCACACATTTTTAACACTTCAACTAAGCCCCTCGCAACTTCGAACCCAAAATCAATAAATAACATTCACACAATACACATTATTCTACACACACCAGATCCTTTCCCTTCCCCTCCCTCCCACCATCCCATCCCCAATAGGCTAAACTGTAATTGAATAATTTAGACACTTGAGTGAAAAGCTATATTAGTTTGGTTATTGCATATATTTATCATACTTAATATTTATCGTAAACTGTTGGTTTTCCAAATTTACAATTTTGCTTATTCCCTGCTAATGAATGTGCAACTTTTGAGGATTCATTGCCGATAATTAGCTTAGATAAAATATGTAAATCATGTTTCTTACTTTACCCGTTCGTCTACTTTCAATGTCCATTCTGTCATCTCACCATTTTGGGTCGCTAGGGTTGGGAGAAAGGGGATGGATTGAAATGCGAAGATCTATTAAATATGTGGATTTTAATAATGTTCGGTTTTTTTCTTACATAAAATTTAGATTTAGATCTATTTATACATAAATCTTAACTGGTTTGTGGTTAATTTTCCTTTGTTCACATCGTTAGGCACTAAATTGTTCACACAAACTACCCTCATTTATTGAGTTTTCTGTATGAACCTTACGAAGTCTACGATGGAAGCCTTGACAACTAATCAAGCTATCCTAGCCGAATTTTTGTTCTCGTGATACCCCGAATCCTGTACTTAGCCGCGTATAGATATCGCACTTTCTTCATCTCCCGCCCAGCTATACGCCGCTGGGCGGAGGACCACGTAACTGATCGCCTATCACTTCTCGGGTCTCGATCTTAATGGCTACCACTCAAAAGTTGTCCTATATGTATTTGCTATATCAAGCAATACTACAAATGATTTTTCTGTAACTTCTACACGGGTAGTTAGGAAAATACAAGGTTTCAAAAGACAAAATTTCTAAAACTGTAATATTTTAAAGTCTATGAAATACATACCAAAATGACTGAAAAAGGATGTAGTTTGAAAACTAGGGAAGGTCATTTTGAACGTTTTACCCAAAATTCCAGTGCGTATTTCATGCAAAATTAACAAGTGTGAGAATTTTTGTCTTTCGAAATCTTAAAAATTTTCCTAAATAACGGTATTCAATTTATATATAAAACGTTCGTAGTATTTCTTGCGTTAGTAGATTACGAAGATGTTTTTTTTGGGTCGGACCGTTAACTCTTCATTTCACACCCAGTTTCACGCCGTCGGGCGGAGAACGCGTATCTGGCAATCCACCACTACTTGCATCTCGATTTTTACTTCCTCGTGTACAGAACTTCACTAGCACGTACTCATTTATTCACCGTCTACCCCTTCTCGATCTTGGCTCAGTCCTGTTCCGAACTTGACTGCCGGTGCCATATGAACTCAAAGCAC
The DNA here is from genome assembly GCA_022606495.2 of Halesus radiatus. Classification (NCBI taxonomy): domain Eukaryota; kingdom Metazoa; phylum Arthropoda; class Insecta; order Trichoptera; family Limnephilidae; genus Halesus; species Halesus radiatus. The sequence continues at coordinate 458,349 of JAHDVE020004061.1, forward strand.
CGCTGGCCCTTCCCCTCACTTCACTATTCATTCTTTCCTGACCTTCCTGTTCTTTCGACCCAAGCCTATCAACGCGTATTTGTCTTTGGATGCACAATACGAGAGATGAACATTTCATAACTTTAACTCATTTGTTCAAATTTACCTGTGACGAAATTTGAATCATCGTATGAAGGGGCGGGCGTACTCTTCATCGTTGTGCACCTGTATACTACAGGGTACCTTCCCAAATATGTTGCCTTTATGCAAACGTAATAAACTACAACGCCTTTGAAAATCAGATAAAAAAAGATTTATGAGGTTACAAGTTTTGAAAGAAAATTTAATTAAAACACATTTAATCATGTAGCTTGACATTATACTTAAATTTAAAAAAAATCTTTGTTTTAAACCATTTTATTACATTTATACACTGTCGACCGTTTATATGAATACGGTCCCGAAGAAGGTTGAGATCAACTGAAACCGGTCGACAACGTGTAAATATGATAAAGTGGTTTTTAATTAAATTAAAAATGTCCTAACGCACATTTTTGTTGGTTTTACACAAAGATGGTTTATTTCTTTTTCACGTGTTGCTAATTTTTCATTTAAATTTATTAGTTAATTTAATCAAATACCCTAGATGATAATACGCGCCGTTTCTGATATTTTCCACAGATTCAGATTGCAACATGCAATACTAGCGCCTCTAGCGGCCCGGGATGTACAAATTGATTTTTTTCGTAGATTTTAATAAAATTTCTGTGAAATATATTCTTAATAAATATAAAAAATCTTATTTTTATTTAAAATAAATACCCGGTAACCTGCAAATGACTTTTTAATGCTTGTTAAGAATAGGATCGACTGGATGTAGGAATGCGGGAGAAGGAGAGGAGGAAGGTTGGGCAAGAGCGGTTATGGGAGACAGATCATTTGTACAGACTTACCCGGAGAGTGGTGTCCCTCCAGGGAGCTCGGCTCTGGACATTCGGCTAGCTCAGTTTCGGCAGGCCGAGAAGCTCCTCTGCAGGGTCGTAGGCCGACAGGCAGTCTTATAATTGGGAACTGGGCTCGAATACTTTGTCAAATGAAACTACCGAATGCTTTCAGACTCGGGGTTTAATTCAGAGGAAGGTACAGACACGGTGAGTTATGTTATGATAAACAGTAGGCTAACCTAACCTCAAATGAATGTTACGGGTGATTTCTCTCTGATATTATCTAAACGGGCATGTAAACAGGGACTCGAATAAGTTACAACACAAATAGGGGGAATGTAAAGACAGCTCACAGTTTAGGTTGTAGTGGCGAATGGGGTCTTCGTGGAAGCAATTATCAGCCACCCAAAATGGCTGCTCGCGTGCTCCTCTTCGAGACGTAGTCGGCGGCGTGCCGGGTAGGCCATCTCCAGAGCGGGTGAGGGCGCGTGCTTCCGAAGCCGGGTCCGAGCAGTGAATGTGTCCGAGCCGGGTTCGAGGAGAGGAATGCGCGCGTCCGTGCGAGGTGTCGTTCGCGGCCGTACGTGGCGCTGGTGTCGTTTTAACGTTGATGTAGACGAGTGGCTAGTTTTTTTTTAGGAACTTTCTGACGTTACGTAACATGCTCATAAATAATAAAATATATTAAACATCCTATTAGGTTTTGCACTTATAGTTATAATCCTCGCCACTCACTGATCGCGCTTGGTCTGTTGGTTTAGAAAGGTATTTGATTTAAATTGCCGAGTTTATTCTTCACAAAAGGAATCTTTCATGTAACGCAATCAATATTATTTATCAATTCATTTGTATGTTTTTTTTTTAAAACCTTATTTTCGTGCAAGTGGTAGTCCTAGTCCGACTAATTACCAACAAAGGTGACTATATTACGGCAATTATTTTCCCAATTGTGAACCTCATTCAATGATAATTGAATTGCATCAATCAACTGCTAGTCGTGCTACGTGCCCACCATAGTCCCACTTAGTTTGCAACGGTAATGTAAATCAACTTTGCCTTGCTCCTAACTCACTCAATAGTCATTCTATTTTGCAAAGAGATTCTTGTTTGTATTGTGGCCATTTTTGTTATAAAATACGTGCCTTCAATTTAAGAATTCAACTATAGAAAAAAATACTGAATCAATTCAAGTTAAATCCAAATCTAAAGTTTGACATTCTATTCAAACATGCAAATGTAATTGAATTAACAACTCAATATGTTTGCACTGCACATTGTACTAAACGCTAACCGGACCGGCTTACGAACCACAGTTTAATAATTGCAGTGATATTTAATGAGCTGTTCCACCTACTCTGCCATTTTAGCAGAACACACCAAAATTTAACGATATTGCATGCAAATGCTGACGTAGCAGGTTATGATCTCCCCTATATGCCGTGTATCCATGTTGGTAGATAGTAGCATATTATCATTAGGACAACCGGTCACATGATAACTGACAATTTAACATTTTTTTGTATTTCTCGGGCATTGAATATAATAATAATAACAAAGCATTTATATAGCGCAGTTTTGTGTTATTTCACTTCAAGTGCGAGTAAATATGTAACAATATCTTGAAATTTTGTTTTGGAGAGTTTCATTCACGATGTACGTTTGTTATTTAATCTTGTTTATTTTCTACCGGTTTCGAAACATTCATGTTATTTACTAGCATTCTTAAAACTATCTTAAATTATACAAGTACAGAAATAATCAAATATTATTAAAGTGAGGGTAGTGGGAGTGGGACTATTGCAAATGAGCATTACATGCACAAAGTAAGAACTTGAAAAATATAACCGTGCGGAAAGCTGTTTTGTAATCCGTTTACAAAAGTAAAACATTTAACAGCACATTTGTTAACCAATAAAGATGAGAGTGAAACAATATTTTCTTAACGGCAACCAAAATATTAAATCGTACCCAAATAAACCTAATATTTTATTGCCGACCCTGTTGGCCATACAATTTTTCCTATCACATTATTATCATTCAAGAAATTCTGCCCTTAAGTATTAGAACAATGTTATCATCTGGCGTACACGTTGTAGAACTTAATTTTTATTATTTTATAATAAATTGATAAATAAAAAAGTGTATTTATAAATGAACCGTTTTTTTTTAATGATTAATTTTAACATGTTTGATTCCTGCCTATTTTTTTTGGATCTGTAGATCAATACAGCAGAATAATTTTAAATAGATTCTTAATTCTTAATCGTGTAGCGGTGTACTATTTCGTGGGACTTTTGCGGGGTGCTAGGGGACTGCGGGCGAGTGTCCCAAGCTATTTAGAACCAATTTGAATCGCTACCGGTGTCCACAAATATATCAAACTCGTATAAAATGATTTGCCCGTGATTCAAGTTACCTCTGCGCATTTACAAAATCTAATATACCTAAACTTAAATAAATGGTCTACCGTTTGATTAGAATTGGTAATGTGGAAATTCACATGGGAAGAATTCGTAGAGAAAGCGTTAAAAGAAGTGATATAAATTTTGATATCTTCCGTTGATAGGGAAACTTCTCTATTATGAACTACTGAAGTTTTTCCTAATTGTGATAAAAGAGTCGCAACCCCCTAAATGCAGTAAGGCTGTGGTATTTCCGAACCGGAGTATATTGTGAGAGATAATGGAGTAGAAGGGGAAGGTGATAAAGAAAAAGATATTTGGGAATTATCCGGCCATTAATATCTGGAGTCCTATTTTGTTTTTTTTTAAGGAAAATTCTTTATCCTTTTCCTTAGGATTAATGGTATTTTGCTTAACTGCGATTTCGATTACGTGTAATGGCAATACATTATTAAATAATTTGTGGTTTAATTTTAACAGTATTATAAAAAATATAGGTACATCACACATACTTCACAATTGTAGTTTAATATAATATTTAGAATTTAAATCACTTTACTCTGACAATTCGGGCTTTTAGTATAGGTACTTTACAAACAATTCGGTTAATTTAATAGCATTATTATGTGGTAAATAGCTCACGAATAACGTTTTAAGTCAATACGATAATATTAAGGTTTTTCTTTTGTTAAATCTACGCAAATATCGATATGTTTAAAGAATGTCGTTCGCTGAATGACAGCTGTCATCCGAGGGAACCGGAACAGCAGTTAAGCATGTCTTTAAGCCTAAGGAGAAGGAAAACGAATTTTACTTGAAAAGAACCAGAATAGGCCTGCCGGTCACCAGAATGGTGATATTACACCAGGGCGACACTAAAAGTATCAACCACTGGGGTCAGGGTCAAGGGTCACGTTACAATTCTAGTTATTCTAGTGTTGCATAATAGTTTGGGTACTGCATGCATCATCGCTTAGCTAATAATGTTAATTAGGAAAAAAAAATCATTTCACCGGATAAATACCGAATAAGTGACATTACAGCAGCCCTCATTCTTCATAATACGCTTGGTTACACTTATGCGATGAGAAAATAAACAAACGACCAACACACAAACTAATTAAATGCAGGTTGCCTGCACGGGGGCTGCGCTCACATTAATTCAGAAATAGACGCTTCGTACTACGTAGAACAACGACTAGCGAGGCGGTGGGAATGAAATTAACTCAAATGCCCGATAGGACAAGAGTATTTTACGAAACGAACTTTATAATAATTAAGCAAAATAATTTCCTTTGTCAGTCCGTATGAGCGTGAACTTTTCATAATTTGATGTTTTGAGGAATTTATCACATTAAAGAAAGAATCTTTTCCATAAGGTATAGCATACAACTATTTCAGTAACGAACTCCAGTGAAAAATATTACTGCTTAAAAACTATATATTCCGAATATATAAATTTTATCGTATTTAATTATACGAAGAATTTGTAAATAGTTATTAAAAAGTGAATAAAAAACCATCTCATTAAAACGCTCTATTTCGTTGGCACCACCAGAAAAACGTAACACAGTTGATCGCACCTAAATTCTTAACTTCTAAATTCATTCTGTGTGACCGTACGAGAGAATTAATTAAACATGAAAACGATAGTTAATATAAACTGGTATTTTAGTTAGAAGGCTAACAATGGTTATAAAAAAAATACTGTAGTTTTTTATTCTATATTTGAAAATATGATTTACTTTCGCAGACAATTTTAGAAAGTAGAACAATGCAAGTCACATTACATTCCTCGATTTTTCACGGGTCACTGAGTGACTGAAATAGCAAAAAAAACTTTTTGATTGAGATCGGACTGGATCTCAATCAAAAGGTTCTCTTCTCTTCGGAAGGTTCTCAGTCTCAATACATATCCATTTTTTTAACCCAATCCAATTACCCGGAAAATGTGGCACGAGGCTGAGAAGCAGTGTGGTGGGGAAGAATAACGAGAAAAGTTAAGGTGAGAAAGTATCTGTTTCGATTACGAATAGTAGTAGTCTTGACATAATAATTTGGGTAATATTAAGCTGAATAGAGTGTTGAGACATAAGGAGAAGGGCAAGTTAAGATAAGGATTTCTTCTCTGCTTAGATCTGGTCAAATATCTTAATTTTTTATATTAACTCAACAAATAAGGCCCTGAAGAAAATAATTTCCCTCAGGGCCTATGTCATTTTGGGGGATGTTGTGTGGAGGGTTTTTTTAAGGAAAGGAACGAGAGGAAGTTTTGGGAAGGAAAAAGGTATGAGAGGAATATGGAGGTCAGTGTATTTAGGAGGCATGAATCCACCCCCCCCCCCCTACTGCACTACAAGGCGATGGGTCCGGCTGGAGAGGTCAAAGAGTCTTCCTATACAGGCCTCTCCCTATCCTATGAACCCATGCCCTACTAAGTCACCAAATGTAGCGAACCACTTGGGGTGACCTATTGCGGAGGCGTTGGTTATTAAATAAATGATTCCCGGGGAGGCGCGGCGGTACCCATACCCGCCTCCCAAATTGAAATATATATTCTACTATGGTTGGAATCCGAGACCTCTCGGCCCAAAAATGAATGAATTTTATAAAACAGGACTTAAAGCGTTGGCCTTTCATTATTATCTCTCTTCCATGTCGTTGCCTCGTGACTTGGGGTCGTTATCATTATGCATCCATGAGGTTCGACCTACGGGACCCTGCGGCTTGGAATGGTGCCATTTTTGACCTGGTCTACTCGCGTTCGAGACCTTTAAAAGACTGTCAACTCCTTATACAAGGTATCTATATTGTTTATATAGTGTTGATCATAAAAAGAATATCGACGACACGATTTTTTAATTTTTCGGATTGAAAAGGCTCACTATTATTAAAACTGAAAATATATACCATATACGTAATATATATGTATTATACACGGTTGATAGGACTCTCAATTAACGCACAGAAGGATGGAGTCCGATTTTCATGGGGAGTAATCACTTATGCCCTTTTTTGATTTGCAATGAAATTTGTTCTTTTCAGTCATCGTATTAACGTTAACGTGAACTACTTAAGGGCGGGTTGTTTCGGGGATTTTTCGGGGAATTTTCGAGACAAATTATGTCTACATTAAAATGTAGACATAATTTGTCTCGACGCCATCTATTTGAGGGATTTAGCCGTTACAAGCCTTTCTGATACTAATAAAGTTGGTTGTTTACAGGTGAAAATATAATAAAAACAGTAATTATTGAATGAAACACTAGTATATATTGATTGACTTGGTGGGTTTGCGATAAGCCGACGTAGCTCAACGGTAGAGCATCTGACCGGACATCAGAAGGGTGCAGGTTCGAGTCCTGTCGGCGACATTTATCTTTGCTCGGAAAGGTTTTTTTTTCAATTTGGATGAGTGTTTCAGGCTAATAATTATTGTTTATAAAAATAAATATATTGTTATTCAGCTTGATTGTTTTGATTAAATGTTTCAGGATTATTATTTGTAATGCTTACAAAAATACTTGTACACATATATTCTTATTAATTTCAAAGTTCTTTAAGTGCAGTTTACAAATATATATTCACGATTGAACATATTATTGTTAAATGCGAAGTTTGCATCATTTGCATCTGTAGCCAGGAGTTAGTTAGCGGGTGGTATGCACTATTATTTCAATGTTTTTGTGCACTGCAATAAACAATAGCGCAGACCGACCTGGCCGGTGATAAACGAGACGCGGGAAATTCTAAAACACTTCCTCCCCCTGTTCGAGTACCTACCCCTGCGGGCGAGCACTAAATACCAGCCAACCCCTACCTTACCCCCACCCAAGTGTTGTAGAAATAGGCTACGCTACGGCCAGCCGCTTTCTTAACAGCCCCTTTATGTTCAAGAGCGTAAAGTCAACTTAAAGTGTCCACGTGTCATGGCTGGGACTAAATTAATTCTATAACTTTATCGGAAACCTTTATTTGTTCTTTCCTCTTATTTTTACGTTTAATTATAGGAATAAATTCTAAAATCAGTAACCCGGTAAGCCAGTTTAATATCACCATGGTGTGTAGTGACATGCAGTGGCTAAAAAGTTGTGCCTATCTTGAGAAAATGAATTAATAAGAAAACAAAATAATTACAATGTTTCTTCCTCAATCGATTACTTTCACATGACATGGATCTACTTTTCAGTTGCAACCTGCCCTGGATCGTGCATTCTAAAAATATTACCTATCTTAGGACAGTATTGTTTTGAATTATCAAATAGGATTTATTAGTTATATTAAAATCCAAAAGACTACACTGTACTTTTGGTCATATAGTAATGCGTGCCACTGATATTGTAATACGTAACGAAGACTTAAATTGGAGTACATGTTTTTATCCACAAAAAAAAATACAACAAAAGCAGACAAGTCTTTGGATCTCAACAATTTGGAAATATTCAGCCAAAAAACCAGCAAAATCAAAGGTGAAAAAAAAAATAAATAGAAAGAGATAATCTTTTGTTGAAACCTTTGTCAAAATGTTCTCAAAGACCTTTTAAATCTCTGTAGAATCCGAAATATCCATCTATTTAATTTTGTTTAGCTACCAGATAAGAAGACTTTAATTCAATATGACAAGATCCTTACAAAAAAACAAATTAATTAAGTTTGTTTTGCTCTTGATACCCACAGAAAAGCGTTTTGAGCGGGTCTTGTAATTGACTTAACTATTAAAATAACAATTTGAAACTATCTTGCGTATACCTTGCTTGTAAAAGAACTTTATGGAATTTCTTTGGAATCAGAATTGAGTTGAGAAGTTAATTCATAAAATGACTTCTTACAAAATAAATAGCGACTGTTTAGACGAATTTTAACTAACCGATTCCAATAACTTTAAAATTTTCCTCAAACAAGCCAAGCAATCTTTTCGCAGTACTAGAAATATAATTTAATGTTGACTTAATGCAGAATTTTGTTCTAGTAACAGCAATATCGTTTCGATATTCTCCCCAGAATAATTTGCAAGCACAGAAGTCGCAATGGCAGTAGCAGACGATGAAAGGCGAAACCTTCAGCGCCTGCATTTGCTCTTTCCGGCAGGCTAGCGACAATAAGATGGTCCTTTGAAAGATATTACAGAAATATTCAGACATAAGAAGATATTGCTACTATTGAGTCGGAGCGAGCTGCAGTGGTAAACACAGAGGACCTAGTATAATTTTTCTTATGAACACCCGCTACGCTGTACTGAGGACGTGTTTCACATGCGAAAACATAGTTTTCATCCCATTGAGACATATGAGATGATATATATGAAAACACTAATAATCAAAATTATGTCATGTGCCATGAACACAATATTTGCACATGAGAATATAATATAAAATTTAATTCACATCTCTAATTTGATGTTACAACAATACATAAATGATGTGAGCCTACCCGTGATGAGGCCACAATTAGGTATTATCTGGTTATAATTTGTAAAGGTTAGGTTCAGTTGTGTAGGTTATTTGGTTTGTCTAGGTCAGTTTTGTGTAATTTTATGTATTGTAATGAGATTCGTTTTTTTTTTGATTATTTTTTCTCCTTTATTGATGGTTAATGTTTTATAGCGAAGGAATTTATTGATTTCGCCAGCAGGAATATTGAATGCTTCGACTGCGTACCTATTTGTGGCGTTTTTGGCCAAAGTTAGTGAAGGGGTTTTTATGTTCAGTGTGTGGTTGTTTTTTCGATCCATTATATGCATAATATGTTTACTTTAAACTGCTCTCCATAAATTGAGCTCTAGTAGCTCGTGTTTACATGGAAGGATTATTTTTAAAGTACGCAATAGTAATGCATGAGAGTGAAAGTAAAATTAAGAACATAACAATACTATTTTCTTTTTCGAAAAGATGTATCTGATTTTTGAAGTACCCTTTTGTTAGTTGTTTTCAGATAATAATACCTCGTACCACCTTACGCCTAGGTAAAATCAAAATTTTGGGTGAATGTGTAATAAAAATACCAGTTTACTACTAATAAACACCCTGCACATCATTTTATCGCAAAATGGTGGTATATACTGTTAAACATTAATATTTTTATTTATTTATATAGTATCATTATAAAATATTTTTAATAAGTTTTTCATAATGTGGAGAAAAGGGTAGGTTTGAAAAGGTGATACCGTGAATCGAAAATTATATATGTCGTAAATACCTCACTAGGAGAAAATGAAGAAAATGGTCCTCCACCAGTCTGAGGATGCCCGTGATAGGGTGAAACCGGTCCGGTCGAAAATAAATAAGTGGAAAAAGTTACAAAGGTTTTTTCGATTAAAAAATTCATTTTAATATGGAATTCCACCATGAATTGACAGTTCCAAAATTAGGAGAACCTGTACTGAGGTGTACACGTGTTAGTGTAAAATGAGATACAAATATTGATCTGTTTGATAGCCTCCGTGGTTGAGTGGTTACGATCCTCGGCTGCGAATCCGTCGGTGGCGAGCTCAAACCCCGGCTTGCGCTAAGTAAAATTTATTTGATAAATTAGCGTTATTTCACAATTTACTAATTTAAAATAACATATAGAATACTTGCCACAAGTTCCAGAGTGGTAGATACTTTTAGTATCGCCCTGGTGAAAGACCACAATTCAGAATCGAAACGTTGCTTGAAATGGCTTTAGCCGTGACAGGTACTTCCTCACGTTCTATTTTCCCATCTCCCTCCCCTCCCCACTACCTTTAGCCGCACCACATACCCCAGTTGGGGAGGTCATAGTGTCACTGGCTCTAAACGGCTGGGAGCAGCTGGGACTCTTATGCGGTAAAAAAACGTTTAATTTTTATATATTATATAGAAGAATAAGAAGAATGTTAAAATAGATACTGTCGAGTAAGTTCCATAAAAAAAATACTACTTGAAAAGAGATGGAAGGCACTGTTAGGTTAGTACATTTTTTTGTTTATTGAGTTATATTATATAAGGTTTTGTTGTAATGCAAATAAAATAAAAAAAGTTTATTTGGTTAAATCTCATTCGGCTAATTACTATACATTTTATCATGTACCCATTTTAATTATCACGCCATGTGTCATGTCTCACGGAGGGGGGTGCGGCTGTTTGATGTAATAATAGGCTCTTTATTATTAGGGATGATAAAATTATTTTATCTGTAAAGCGTTAATAACAGTTCATGCTTTTGAAATACGGACGTGTTTTTTTTAAACCGCAGCGCCGGTTTTTGGCTAAAGGGAGCTTATAAAACAAGGTCAAGTTAACGAAGTAAGCTCTTTTGTTCGGTTTTCTTAGTTTAGTGCTACTATTTTAAGCGCACAAATATCAACTCTATCATGAACTGTAGCTGTCAAAAATAATACAATTTTTTTAATTCTATATTTTCAATTATTCTAAATATATATATTTTTAAATGTTGATAAGGCGATACCATGCAGATAGCAGATATCTTTATAATGTATATTTAGAGTTTTCTAACTATTTCTGTGTATCTGTACTAATTTTAATACCGCTGTATGTAAACAGCATTAGCCGTGAAAATAAACAAACCTTTATCATTTTAATATTAGAAAACTATATTTCACCAGCGCATTTAATTTAACATCATTACCAGTTTACTGTTGTAATTGTAACGAGAAATGTATTTTCAAACATTTCCCTTTGGTAAGCAATTCCTATTATTATAATCGTTAAAACGGAGAAACGTTTCAATACTCAAACAGAACCTAGTTTCTTTGAACAAGCGGTGCCCAAAGTTTTTATCTTTGAACGAAAGTACTTACAAACTATGTACATATTAATATCATTCCTAAACGACCAAGTTTGTACCTAAAGCGTAATAGGTTACAAGCACAGGTACTTCCGTGGGTAATACATAAGCCAGCATATTTTCAAGATGTCGGGTAGTAACGAGCTGGGCATGTGCAAGGGTTACGAATTTGCTACCTCCCCTAAATAAAAAGGTTCCGCATTTAGGTATACCTAGGATCATGAAAAGGCACTCGAAGAAACGAGGGAAATAAAACTCAGGAAATGAGGCGTTTTGTATAACTATTGCCGAAATGTACATAAGTTTGCTTTTCGAGAAAATTTTCTCTGTGATATGCTAAGTGTCGTTATTCTTCTAGAATGGTGGATTTGTATTTTCCGGGAAGATTATAAGTTTCCGGAACGAACTATATAATATAAACATCTTCCTTTCAAAGAAAAGGTGTGGGAAGCACCACGCCCAAGTATATCCATTATTTCGACCGAATTGAACCACAGAGAGGTAAAAAAAATGGAAACTAATTTTGTGAAAAGAAGAAAGGAAGTATTACCATTGAAACCTTCGCCCTTTTCGAACACATAATTTTTGTAATGTTATGTGTATTTTTTTTTCAGTGATCATCATCCACATCCGGGATCATATCATTTTAGATTTTCCGCCTTAGTCCGTGCTTCTGATTTGTCACAATCATCATTGCTGGAAATCGCTTTGTAAAATGTCATTAGAAATTGACCAATTTACACACTAATTTGTTTTTAATCAAAAATCTGAAAAAAGAGTTCCCAATAATTCGGGAATTTTCCATTTTATAATTTAACAATTTCAATGCAAAACTCATAAGAGTAATGGCGTTACCTAGAAATTCCATACAAATAAAAAAAAACTGAGCTTAATTCAAGATGCTTACCGTTCAAAAGCTCTCACTTTTTTGGACAAATAAAGAAAATGCTTTTAGGTATATATTAGATTAGTACATCATATTTTCAGCTAGTGGAAGTGTATCAATTAAAATCCGTGCACGTATTTCAGACGAAGCCAACAGTCTATTCAAGGATGGGTGTAGTTATTAATCAACAACCCTCGCCTAACGTCACCAGCCCTTAAACTCAAAATTGATACGTAATATATGAGAAGTAAGCATCCCTTATCAACACCCAACAATGTTCAGACTTGACTTCCCCTAAATCTTGGTCACCGCAGGTGCTCACAATTATTATCAAGGGAGAAGACCCTTCGCCTTTGTCAGTGTTGTCCAACGCTTCGGATTTATTATTTATATTCAATATTGTTGCGAGTTTCGGAACAAAACGAATTATGAGTTCTATTCAATTTGAATTTAAGGGATCTCTTTCATTTAACGAAAAAAATATAATTCCATATGACCTTATTTAAGTTATTACTATTTTTGAACAATAATTTATTTCCTTCCCACATTAAACCCGCGTTCTATACTGATAACAATTTAGGTAAATTACTAAAGAAAACTAAAGATTTACCAACTATGTTGTAATGATTGTCCATCGTTCTACATAGGTAAAACAACTAGAAATATAAATATTAGAGTCACAGAACATTTAAGATACTTAAATAATAATAACTTCTCAGAATTTGCCAATCATCTAATTTCCAAAAATCACACTTTTAACAAGGACACAGGGGTTACAATTCTTCACCGTAACAATAAAAGCAAAAAATTGGATAACTTAGAAGCACTCGAAATTAGAAAATCCCTGAATAATAATGCTAGTATTTTAAATAACCAAATTAACTTATCTTTTAGTCCCATTCTTAATATTTTTCCAATAAACCGCTCTGTTCTTCCCGGAAATCCTACAATTACCCCTACCCATTTGCTTACCCCCCACTCCAACACCTAAAATTTATTTATCTTGTCAATATTCTATATCATAAGTTAGTTATAATATTATCCTGATGAAGGAAGGGTGATTCCGAAACCGGTAGTGTTAATAAAATAAAAGTGGTCTACAACAAATTTATGTTTTTTTTATTATAATTTATTGTCTTTACATGATGTCTGTATTATTTTATTTATTACTTTCATTATATATTTTTGGAGAATTCCGCATAAGAGTACTAACTGCTCGAAGGCAGTGGGACGATGTCATCCCCAATTGGGGTATATTGTGAGGATGAATGGAGTGGGAGTGGAAGTAGTTGTTGAAGAAAAAGGTTTGGAAGTACCTGGGTAATCAGGACCCCTATAATAAACTCACTGATTTTGTTGATTATGTTGGAAACTTTTTTACGTTCCCGAGCACGATTGGAGATCGCCAACGAAGAACCAGCAGTTCGCTTTGACGAAATCAACCTAATTTAGTTAAAATGAATTGCAAGATTTACCCAAATAAATAGGGGTAAAACCATTTTTTGATTCGGAATTGTTGTCTTTCGTCAGGGACATAATGAGATTAGGCGCCACTCTGAACCATGCCGAAAATACACTATGTATTATTTTATTATTATGTGTTCATAATAAACATGTATTTAAATGATTAAGAGGTATTTCGTATGAACCACTATTTAAAAAATAAATGTCAACATCTTTTGAAACCAATGGTTCCCTCGTCGGGACCCAAAGTATACATAGTAAAAAAAATGTATATACACAAATTATAAAAAAGATAAAAATTAACGGTCACATTAAAAACTGAGTATTAATGTAAAAATATTTATTTTGATACGCTAATTATTATAAATATTCACATTAGAAAATAGAAATTTAAATAAAATCAAGGAACAACCGAGGCATCAAAATAAAATATTCTAAATAGAGATATTGAATATTTTTAATTATTTATTAGTATGTCATACTATATAAAAGTTGTTTACTTTTTTTAATATATACACAATATCTTCTAATCATTTAATTGCAAATGATGCCACAAAGTGATTTTACCTTAACTGAAGGAGTAAAAATACATACGTTTAAATCTTTATGAAAACGGGTTCTGTTTTTACCTACTTAATCATTTTAAAATATTCACACTTTGATCATGTGCAAGCATCGCATCTTTGGATTCTCCGTCCTCTGATATATGGGGTACTCTATAATATAATGCCATCCTTAAGGCAAAATTAAGAGTCACTTCGTTATAGACCCGTCAGCTAAATGCTTCTGTTACACTTACGTTTATTTCATTTCTTTGGTCTCCCTACTTTTAATTTAATTTATTCCTAATAATACATTAACACCTTTCGAAAAGCAACGCAATATATTTTTATTTGCACTTTAAATCTAAGCTGTTTGGAAAAATTATAACTATATAATTAACTCAACTTTATATACCTATATTAAATATTTCGATTAAATAAATAAAATAAATTAGAAGCCAACTTCAACGACATTCATGACAAAAATAAGCCAAATTCAGCTGAATGTTATTATTTTTTGTAACAATATTAATAGCATTGCCGGGTGGTCACCTCCTTTCTAATTTCTCTGAAAATCATTAAAAAAGTTAACGTTTTTAGATAGAAGCATCCATGTTTATTTGTGTAATCGAAGAGACAAATCAAATGTCAGTTAACTGAATCTCTGAAACAATGTTTTGGCTGAAAGTAACAATTATAATGTGATAATCGCAGCAATTCCCCGCGGTTTTCAGTTACGCGCACTGGCGGTGATACTGAATTAATACATCCCTTAAATGAATACTCCTTCAAATGTGGGGGGATTTTACTATTCCTAGTCATTGAGAAATCAGCTCATCGGTTCTAAAGCGTTACAGAAACTATTATACCATTTCTCTGGGGCTTATCTGCTCCCTCGCCGAGAAACCTTCACCTGAAATGTACCCGCTCTAATTGTTATTGGAACTGTTTCAAGCCTATCCATTTCATTGTAGCCCCGAAGTAAAGTTATTTCAGCCAGTGACCTGAATGTTGAATTCGCAAGTAGTGGCACGCTATTACGCTTAAATAAACGAAACTTTATGATCGCTGTTTAAGAATGGGATTTTAATGTTTTTTTAAGTCCGCGAATGAGACTTTGACTTCTACAACAACAAAAAAGCAGTTGTTTTATTGGGTCTATTTGTCTTTGTTATACTTTTCATTGTGCATTTGTTTAAACATGGTAATGGAGAAAAGCCGAATGCTTACCATTAATTACTAAATGTTTTACTTAAACGAAAATGTTCTTTAATTCCTCAGAGTTGAATTCAAGAGAAATGCCGAAGTGACGGAAAGAAACACAATTAAATCTCTACTTTTTTGATTATGGTGTTCAAACATTTCAGGCGGTTCGACAATCCGATCGTTATTTTTTTATCAAAACCAGCCACTTACTTATTTACATTACTTTTTCCTAACCTTGTTCTTCTCTTTTGCGGTTCGGTCTCTTCTTGTATGTAAATTTTTTTAAAGGTATTCATCGAAAAAAGAGCCTGATATCACCAACCTAGAATGAAAACTATCGCTGTTCCATGAAATTCGTCTCCTATTTAGCAGTAATATTAGATTATCTGTTTTAGAAAGCTTTTACCACAGAAATTCATCTCACAATGCTAAAACTCTATTTCAAGAAATGCCTAGAATCTTAGTCGTGTGGGTGTAAGTCAGTACGAAATTAATCCTATAAAAGAACAGGTAAACCCATATCAAACAACTTTTATCATAACAGGAGTATACCGACCAGATTCTGCTCGTAGAATGATCTTCAGAATTTCCACCTAAAAGCGCTTTGCGTCTAGTAGATAATGCTTTCAACCGTTCCGTATGTAACATGCGTTCAGATCAAGTAATCATAATTCCACGAAATTAGCGTTTTCACACAATCGAATTTCACCCTCTCGTGATATTCGAATATTATCGTTCACATAATTACTCTGCGAGAAGGCATTGCTCCAGAGGCTTATCGGTAATAGATTTAATTTATGAAAACACTTACATTTTCTAATTTTTCTGCAACAGAGATAGGTAAATTTTATTTGAACCACAACAATGCATCTCTATAACAATAAAAAAAAACATTATTTTAAATAGGTAATTCTTTGCCAGGTTGGGAGAATTTTGTTTTATTGTTGTTGGAAACAACCTGTGTCTTTATTTGAATGGATATCTATGTAGTTTTATTTAAAAAAAAAAACATTTATTTCAATGTTACGATGACAGGTGATTATCGACCCAGCGGGAAATCCCCGGTTGGGAAATCTACAGCATCCCGGGAAATGAAAGGCTGTAAGGAAATTCACGTTATCCACAATACCTGTCCGCCCCTGCACGGTTGGCCCATGCTAGGAAGTAAAATTCGATTTTACAACGAATATGTATGGACTTTTTTTAATTCACAAAAGACCCGTTAATGGCACACCCAAATCCCCTTTCGCAGTACTTTTAAAAGCTTTTACCCCTGGATTTTTTCACCCTTGTTACTCTATTTGATGAAACACGTGCGACACATTCAGTTGAGATTTTTGCAGGCTTTAAAATCATTGAATTTTATTGAATCAATATATTTTTTTTAATTTAGAGTGATTTTTATGAACTGAAAAAAGATGAAATTATTTTTCTCTTAAACGTACATACAGAATTCAGTGCTACTTATTCTGTTGAGCTTTCTTTAGATTTACCAAAATATTGAAACACTGAAAAATTCATTAATCTGCACAACTGATAGGTACTTATTTCATTACAACAGGAAGTAATCATTTTTGATATCGCGATACCTACCCGTTGGTTTCTGAACCCATCACATTGAATTATGTAATAACACTATAATATTTTGATTACTTTTGTGCCCAAGCGACACAACTGCTTCCAATCGTCTGAAGGCAGTGGGCCCATGGCATCCCTAATTCGGGCATGATGTGGGGAGGGGAAGGAGGAAAGATATTAAGGGAAAGATGTTAACGTGCCTGTCTATTCAGATCTGGTCACCAAACCATTTCAAGCAACATTTCTATTCTGTATGGTGGTCTTTCACCTGGGGATATAAAAATCTACTGCCACTGAGGAGTGTATTGTTAGTGTTCCGACTGTCCCAAAGTAAGGTGTGGAATCTGAAAAATGTCGATTTTCATTTTATCATCTTAAACTATCCAATTATAGAATAAATGCTCATAAAAGTTAAGTTTTCCTCTTAATTCTCATTTTTTGGAAAGAAAATGATCGTATCTGCATCAGGCATTCGGCGTGGAAAGTCAAATCTAACTTTGTTTTCACTTTGCTGCAAACCTCGCCAAGTGCAAATTCGACGCCTTGCTTTGGGATCGTCGATATGTTTCTTGCTAACATGTCCGTTAACTTGTTTAGCTATTGTGCACGTTTAACTACATACCTCGTTGTTTTCTTTAATTAAAATAAATTCAATTAAACAACCAGAATTTTTTTCTCATGTTGCCACTGATCGCTCAGCCAATAACTAACTGTACAACTCCCCGCCCCGATCCTAACTGTCCAATACTTCGTGATTTTTTTATTGTCTTCGGATTAAAAAAAAAGTGACCTGAAACGAAAATGCCACGAAATGGCTGGTTAAAGATTGTCGGGTACGTAATGTTACACCCTGTATAAGTGCTGTTGAATTCGGTTTTTTTAATGCATTTCATATCACGAAACCACAAATGGATTTATTTATTTTTTATTTTTTATGTGAATACCGCACAAGAGTCCCAACTGCTCCCAACCGTCCGGAGCCAGTGAGACTATGGCATTACCAATTGGGGAATATTGTGAGGCTGAAGGTATTGGGGAGGGAAAGGAGAAGGGATAGAGGAAGGTGGGAAATACCAGGCTATTCAGATCTGGTTACCAAATACGGCTAAAATCCATTTCAAGCAACGTTTAAATTCTGAATGATGGTCTTTCACCAGGACGATACTGAGAGTATCTTCCACTCTGGAACGTGCGCAAACATAATACATACATTATTTTTAAATGAATTAAATGTGAAACAGCACGAATTAATTAAATAAAATTTACTTGCGCACGTTGGGATTTGAACCCACGACCTTCGGATTCGTAGTCGAGAGCCTTACCCCTCGACCATGGAGGTCGTCATGATGAAATGATTTTGTCTTTCAATTTTTGTAAAAAATGTTTTTATATCTCATAAAAATCATGCTCATGCCAAATCAGTATGGTCAGTTCCATTAAAGGATCAAAACAAAAACAAAACAAACAAAAATTGAAGGGATTTGGTAAATACGGATTTACAAAAAAGTTACGGCTTTTGCAGTTGTTTTCAAACGAATGATTAATCGCTTTATTTGATTTGTTTTCGAGCCAGATTTTGATGATGTTGTAAATCAAAACATCGTATTCCGACAATTTAAAATTCCCATTCCGTTAAAGAATACTTTCTCTAAACGAGCGAAAGGTTCTTGACTCAATCTAGTACGAGTATTGTTGTTTCCCAGAAGGCGATTAGTACACAAGATGGCAAAACCACAACAAAGTTGCAGCAGAAGCTAGTTTTGCTTGACAAACCAAATCATTATTAATATTTCTTGCTTTCGCGATACTCGGTTTACTCCGTCCTCTGTCACAGTAGAAATGGAGCTTAGAGGCGGCCAGTTGTCCGGCAGCAAAAAGCACCATTCGTCATAAAGCTCAAGCTGTGGGAGCTTCGCTAACTTTCACCACTTTACGTATAAAAAGTTGTAACTCGGTGAACAAATATTTCGGGTGACCGCTAATGTGCGTGATCGCAAATAATTCGGAATGAGAAAATCTTCTTTTTTTTCAATTCATAATTTTGTGGCTTTGCAAAGTTAAAAAAATATACGGTTTACATGCTGACATAGGAAAAAATATGGTACTTTTATCAATTTGACAGAAAGTTCAGAGAAATTCTAATGAAAGGTTCAAGTGTGATTAGGGAACAGGATTTCATAATAATAATGTTTGGTTGTTTAACAGTGTGGGATATTACGAGGTAGGTAACCTAAACTTGGTTTCACCTGCTGAATGCATATAATGACACGGTAACGGGTGTTGGAGTTCATTTATGATCTATGCTTGTGCTATCACGGCCATGCTTTATTTGTTGTTTAGCCATATTGTCTCGGTTCATCAACCTAAATAAATAACACGCTTAAGTTCATCGTTTGCATCACCCTTTGGCTAAAGGTTAACATCATGTTCTTTTCTATGTAAGGAGATGCATTGTGGGTTCATATATTACGGTGGCTTATTCTTCTTTTGGTCCTCGAGTATTTAACATAGGCTTCTTTAAATTGATCTTTTGTTCTTTCCCGATTTGCTGAGTATAATCACTCATCCAAAACCTGCAGTTCACAGGTCACAGACCCTTTCATCTCTAGATAAACTCTTTTTCTCTTTTACATTATGGTACCCTGGA
Organism: Halesus radiatus; assembly: GCA_022606495.2. NCBI lineage: Eukaryota > Metazoa > Arthropoda > Insecta > Trichoptera > Limnephilidae > Halesus > Halesus radiatus. Next base: position 477,764 of record JAHDVE020004061.1, read on the forward strand.
TGACGAGTGAATTCCCCCTTCCATCCGTTAGTTGCGGGACAAATCCTTTATAGTGATCGCCCTTGTATGATCTCAACTCTGGCTCTTTCCATTGTTCTTTGTGTGTATTTTTGGTATTTTTCACAATTCTCAAGAGGGTCAATATTTGCAATCCAAACACATATACTGAAAGTAATTTTAAATAGATTCTTGCTTGCGTAGCGGTGCGCACCGATGATAGTGGTGTAAATTGATTCGCAATGGTTTAGTACACTCGCCCGCTGTTCTCCCCCACAGAAATCATATGACACAGAACACCGCTACACAAGAAAAAATCTTTTTAAAATGATTCTACTGTGCTTGTTTTCATTTTGAATGAATTTATATATAAATGACCTTTCATTAATCACTCATTTACAGCTCAGGGGTATAAAACAAATTTACTTGACCTTAAAAAATAATTATCATGCAATTTTACAACAAAAAAAAAACACATAAATTAATACATATACCTACATTAGGGAAGAGGGAATAGTGGCATTTAATTAAACAGACAAAGCAGCAATGTAATATCATTAGTGTATTCTAGTTTCTAATTGAAATAAAATCAATCTTCTAACTGTAGCTTTCTATTTCAAACTGCAGTAGTCGCGCCACTGAACCTGAATCTGAACGTAATATACTTGTTACAAAATTGGCATAGCTCAGTGTTTTAGTAGAAATGAAAAATGTTGGTTCAGAAAAAAAAATCGAATTTAATTGTCAAACTGTAGTTGTTAACGTAATTATCATTAGTTCATCTCATTTTCCCATTGAAATTAAAACATTTTTGTAATTGTTGATTTTCAAGCATTTTCCTAATGAAAAAAATCGGTCTTACTATTAAATTGTCGCACCACTTAGCTCCTATGGAAAGCGTGTACTACCAACAGCACAGTGTACAGTGTATCGCAGGGCCCTAACCGCTGCACACCGAGTCGTTTAGGTGGAGGCAGTCTTGAGACCAAGACGGAGCAGCTGGTAGCAGATGGTGGAGAGGGCGGCAAGGGTGGTGTGGGTGGTAGCGACGGCGCCGGATGGTCGCGGGGATAGCGACGCGTGGGCGTGTCACATTCCCGCGCAACAACCGCGACGGAGTTGTACGTACTACAGCAGGCAGATGGCGGAGATCTTGAGATGTGTATTGTAGACGGATTTTTATAATTATTGTGAAAAATAATTGTTTTTTAAGAAATAAAATAACACTTATAACAGTACGCTTATAATATATAATTTAAAGTATTTTCTGTCCATGATATTATTATTTTTAGTATTGCTCCTCGTGAAGAAACCATCGCTTTCGAAAGATGTTGATATCTTTATATTAATAAAGTCGTGAATACAAAGTATATTATTTAATAAATTTATTAATAATGACGCCAGAAAGTGAAAACCAATGGTTTGAAGAAATTATTTTTAATTATTATTTCATTGTCGTTTCAATCTACATTAATAGAATTGAGGTACATAATATAGCAAGAGAATCTTAAAGCTTTGTATTATTTATAGTTTTCTTGTAGGTACCGTAGGAATCTTTCATCCAGTTACCCTTCCTGCGTTAAAATATCAATTTTTAAATTTGAAATTATTTAAAAAATAAATCATCGAATTAGTGTGAATGTAAGCATTTAATTTTTTTTATGTGAATACTGAACAAGACTCCCAGCTACTCCCAATCGTCTGGAGCCAGTGAGACTATGTCATCCCCATGTTCTGGGGCTGAGGGTAGTGGGAGGGAACGGAAATGAAGAAGAGGAAGGTGTTAAAGTTCCTGGCTATTCAGAGCCACCACCAAATATGGCTAGAAGCCATGTCAAGTATCGTCTCAATATCGAATGGTGGTTATAATTGAAAATCGTTGGTAATTTAACAATTTTGTAGGTGAAATTTTTTTTAATATATTTACTTATCTGAACCGTAAATATACTTTAATGTTATCTCCAATCTTTACTCTAATATATGTAGGGATGTTGTATGGACACATACAGGAATTATCGTTCACATATTGTTTCATCTTGCTATTATCTACTTAAATGCAGATAATACTAGAATCCGATCTTTGTTTCCGTTGTTTGAAGTCAAATGTTAGGCCTAATTTCATACACCCGCATTTTAATAACACGAATACTGGAAAACGGGAAACTACATTCTTATTTAAAAAAAAGTTTTTAATAATATTGATTATATAAAGTGGTGACCAGTTTTGAGCTTAAATTATCTATCATGTAAGATAAACACTTTCAATATATTAGGGTGCAATGTCAATTTCCCCTGAGATAATAATTCAATAAATTATTGCAGCTTTTTGGTTTGGAATTTATTAACTTGTTTAACTTTAGTTATTCCCAACAACATTATGCTTAATATATTTCAGTGCGCTGCTTCCTTTGCGTTGAAAATTAAATATAATTTGACATGGAAGTTAAAGTTTATCGGGCGAACCCGATAAACTTTAACCAGCGATTTTGGGGTAAAAAAAATATATGGCGTTCTGCCCTCCGGTGACATTTTTTGTTGTTATTTTTTTTTCAAACACAAATAAAAAAAACCTTGACGTGTCGTTACTGGTCATTCAGCCGAGTAATCTCCTCAACCCTTATTCGATCCTAACTGTTCAATACCTACCGATTTTTAATATTTTTAAATTAATTAAATAAAAGGTTTTTATTTTTGATTAACTTAAAAAAAATTTAAACGCAATTTTTTTAAAAATTTATTTAATAATACGTAAATAATTATATTTGGTAATATTGTAAATTTATTTAATAATACCCATATTTTTACATTTGGTAATGTTTTTAAAATAAATCAAATTTTATTTCACAACTTATTAAAACAAATTTCCCAAAATTAAATTAAAAAAAATATATACAAATATAAACACAGTAACAACAATTAACAAAAAAAGTCAACGGAAACCAAAATGAAATTGATTTTTAAAAAATCCAAATAAGTTCAGTAATCGCTGGTTAATAAAGTAAGTCGGGAATGTCTCCTGAAACCTTGTTTAAGAATCATATGAAATCTTAACTAAATTAAATATTTGTAAAATTATATAAAAGCCTTTTTACTTGACATTATTACTTTTATTATTACTCCTGATGAAGAAAGCATCGCTTTCGAAACATATAGATATCCTTATATTAATAAAGTTGTGAATAAAAAGTATATTATTTAATTCATTTACTAATAATAACGCCACAAAGTGAAATCCAAATATTTGAAGAAATTATAAAAGCTTTTTGATTCCGACAACATCCTTTTTACGGGCCAGCTCTTAACCCTCAACTACGAGTATATACCTACATTTTATTATTTACTTACTACTATTTACATAATTTTATCCACATATTATTATTATTAACCTTTATTTTTATTTTACTTTTATTTTTATTTAAATATTATTACCTACCTATTTTTATTATTATTATGTACTTATTACTATTTACATAATTTTATTCAGTTATTATTATTAACCTATTTTTATTATTATGTACTTATTACTATTTACTTATTAATATTTAACTAATATTTAATGTGTATTATTATATGCTTATAAATATTAACTTATTATTTTTATTTAATGATTATAATCTCATTTTTATTATTTAATTACTATTATTTACTTATTAATATTTACTCTTTTTTATTCATGTATTATTGTTTACTTATTAGTATTTACTGATTATTATTAAATTGTAAAGCCGCTCATCTCAACACAGGATTGACCTAGTGAGATGAGTGGCTAATGTTTTAGTTGTCATAATTAAATTTAATGAAATTAAAATAAGTACAAAATAAATATGTCAAAAATTTCATTCGCCAAAGCTCCAAAAATCCTGCAAATCTCCGATGAAACTCAGGTGAAACCGGGTAGTGCTTTTAGTTTAAAAAAATTTATCCAAAATCGGTAAAGATATTATTTGTAGTATTTGTATCTGTTTATGTGATTTTTAAACTTTCCATTGGAATAAATGTTTAGTAGTGTGTTTTTATTGGGACATTATTCTTAAAATCGGGACTACATACATAATATTATCAAGCCTTGGGGTATAAGCCTAAAAGAAATTTATTAAACTTCTCAGAACTGGTATTGAATTTTGTATGTGAGATTCCATACATTTTTACAGTTGTGGAATCAAATCAAACATTCAAACCGGCAATAATAACAACGTTAATAAAACAACATTGAGGGGAAAGCTTTCAATTTTTATTTTTATGCGTCTGAATTTCCTTCACAGGAAATAAATTTGCCTACGGCTACAAAACGCATAAGTACTCAAAACTTCACTGAAATATTAATATAATTTGAACATAAAACTCATTACTTTCCTAGCAGATGGTAATTCATGAGCAAACCGTATTTTTTGTTTAGTTTTCGATTTGAATAATCGTTAACATTAATTTTAGTGGGAAACTTTGCCAAAGGCCTCCATTCATCGCCAGAGACTTATATGTAGAATAAAAAGCTCGTTATGTACCCATTTCCATAGTATCTCTTACTATGGAAATGGGTAACAAACATGCATTTTTTACGTAATTGCTGGTAAGTGATACCTATTTAGAAATTCTAAAGAAACTAAATCATCCTCGGCAATCATGGTTATTACTGATTGATTTAACCAAAGATAACTGACTTGACACCAACAAAAATATCGGTTCAAACGATGATTCTAAAATGGCTGCTAAAATGGCGGCGACGCCGTATCGTTTCCATGGTTGGCAACATGAATTTTTCAGTGGTTTGAGATTTGATGGACGTTTGTGGGGAACAATAATTATTTTTTATTTTCATAACCCATTCATCAAATAAAACATATTTGTTTGTAAATTACTGTATTTATTTAAGATATTTTTTTCTGACAATAATAAACTGTAGTAAATATCACGTAGGAAATAATAATCAACTTTAAATACATGGATACATCATTTTTCATAATATGTACTTGTATTTATATTACTTAAATGTACTTAAATGTCATACGCACATGCTTTAATGTCTGAATAGTAAAATACATTTGATAATTTTTGACTTGAATAGTATTGTAAACATAAATGAATTAAAAATTGACGGCCTCCATGGTCGAGGGGTAAGGCTATCGAATACGAATCTGAAGGTCGCGGGTTCAAATCGCGGCGTGCGCAAGAAATTTTTTAAAAATTAATTTGTGTTGTTTCACAAATAATTCATTTTAAAATAATATATAGTATATTTGCGCACATTCCAGAGTGGAAGATGCTCTCAGTATCGCCCTGGGAAAGACCACCATTCTGAATTGAAACGTTGCTTGAAATGGCTTTTAGCGGTGTTTGTGACCAGATCTGAATAGCCAGCTATTTCCCCACCTTCCTACCCCCCTTCTCCTTCCCCTCCCTGATATTTTCAGCCTCACAAAATTCTCCAATTGGGAATGCAATTGTCTTACTGGCTTCAGACGGTTGGGAGCAGACGGACTCTTGTGTGGTATTCATGTAAAAAAAAAAAGTTGTAATCACCACTTTATTAATATATACATATCAACATGTTTCTGTGTTTATAATTGGTCAATTCTTAAATTATCATGTTGTATTTATATCATTTGTCTATACTTGACATTATTATTTTTTATTGTTCTGTACTCGTATATTCCTGATCAGGAAAGTTTCGCTTTCGAAACATGTTGATATGTATATATTAATAAAATGGTGATTACAAAGCAATTTTTAATTCGTTGATTAATTAACGCCATAAAGAGAATATCAATTTTTTGAAGAAATTTAGTATTGCAAACATTCATTCACCCATAAAACATTTTTATACTCGTTGGCTGAACACTTTATCATTTATTTAATACATTTCAATTTTTTTTTTTTAAACATATTTTATAATTTACATAGTAACAGTTTAATAAGTCGATTCAACAAGATGGCTTCATACGGAATAATTGGCAGACGTTATAAATTTGGCAATGTATTTAAAAAAAAAGAAAGTAGGCGCAGAAAAAAAAGGATCCTCGACGGTTTAAAAAGAGTGCAACTCTATGCCATGCTAATAAGCAATTTACTTGTTTTCTCACTTTGCATTTTTAGGACACTTCTTGTCTTCATTATTTCTTGGTTTTAACCTTGTGTTGGTAAAAATACATGAAATTAATTTCATATTCACTTAGGTTACCGCTTTATATTTTTAATAAGATAAAAAATGTTGTTGAAAATAGAGCGTTTTAAGTCGATTTACATAATATTACTTACATACGCATAACCATTTAGCACTCGACGCATACTAACATTAAGTTGAAAAACAATCGATAACTCTGAATTACCTACCTTCAAATTAATACTGAAGTGATCCAAACACGTTCTCAAAACTGTTTCTATGACCAGAAATAGGTCACTTTCAGTTTTCACTTGATTCTAAATTTTTTTGAAATGAAGCTACACGTGTAGTAGAATAAGCCTAGTAATGCTCCTCAATTTCTTGTTTAGCAAGGTTTTGATACATTCCCAGGAGCGTTGTGAGAAAATTTTAGCCAGAGCACTTGAAAATTACACTCAACTTTCAACTGAACCTCTTATCAGCACCAAACTTACTGGCAATGAACCAGTTTCTGAATATCAGAATCATTATTATCATACTCACCATACTTGATAGTTGTGTCTCAAGTCAAAAGTATAAAGTTGTTTTTGCGAATATAAAATGTATTTTCTTTCACCCAAGTATTAAAAATAATATAAATATTTCCTAAGTTGGTTTTAAACACTCCAAACTATATATAACTTTTAAGAGTTTAGTTTGAAATGCCCTTATTTTGCTCGCTTTGACATTTTCTACGTATCATTTAATTTATCACTTAGTTCGCGAGTGTTTTTTTTTATCACGAGTTGCATGATTAAAGTGAATTATTTATTAATTAAGGGAAAAGTTATGACATTATTTTTTTGCGAATAAAAAAAATCACTAGCACAATATTTTACACACGTGGCGTTAATCGACAATGTTATGTTGCTCTGACACGAATTTAACCTCAGCCACGTTACTTTGTGACTTAAAGGCATTTCATCTAGATGTTGTTGAATTAAAAAATATTTAAATTAGTAAATATGACGATAGTGTATTTCAATTTTTAAAAAATATTTTTGTTCAGGTTTAATTTATCATTTAAGTATTATTTTTTTTTTGTGTGTAATTCGAAGAACTCCATTTGGTTAATAAAGTAAGGAAAATTATATGTGTATTCACATTATCAAAACAATATAACACATTTAAATATATCAATTAAGAAAACATTGTCGGTTAAATACGAGGAAATACATTATAAATGTGAAAACCTCACAGAATTCAAAATTTTAATTGTTTTCTAACTAAATCGGCTTTACCGATAATAAATCATAATTTTTAAAAACCCGTCCAAATTAGAATGGGATGGGATTAATTAAAATCATATAAGTCGACACAATGTGGATTAACAGCAGTTTTAAATTGGCCTTGAACGCCGAAACAGCTGACACAACAATAAAAACTAAAAATGTTAGCATAACTTAAATTATTAAATATGATTTACATTAAATTAAAAAAAAAAACACAAGACTTCAAATTTAAAATATTGGCTTAGAAAAAAATGTTTTTTTTATACTAGTTTCAGTTTTTGAAAAAAAAATTATCAGCTTTCAGGCATGAGAGTTTGATTGATCAAACACTGAAATAGGGCAGGAATATGTGTTTAACGGTGACCGCTCAACTAGTGAAAGCAAAAGAAAAATGGAGCTGATATTCTATTTGATCGTAAATCAAATGCGACGGGGTTGAATCACCCCAAGCTAAGATTTTTAATTTTATATGAAATATGCGCGTAGCTGCTGATGCCTTTACTGGCACTTGTATATCCCGGATAAGAGATTGCCGGATGGAATAGTAAACTTGCAGTGAATTATTGATTGGGTTTGGCGATGAGCCAATTTCTCTAGGGTACTGAATTTAAATCTCAGTTTTAGGACCCCTCAAATTTGCCGCCGATATTGTCCATCTAAACAGAAGCCAAATTTTGGAACATTCATATAAAAATCGCAAATTAAAATATTTTTTTAGGGATTTTTTAGGTGTAAATCCTGAAAGCTGTACATAATATTAAGACTAACTCTAAGTCAGAAAACGATTTCATATAATTTAAAAAATCAAGGTATTGGATTAATGACATACATATAAGTAAGCAAATGAAGTGAAGAGATGTGTTCGAGAGTCGTAATATCCATAGTTTTTTTATAACAATGTTTTCACGTTTTTGCTAGTGGCGCCAGTGTACAGCAAATTGTTGGGTGTTTTCGTCTGTGGCCAGCAGGACAACAGAATATTTATTTTAATCCAATAATACGGGCTAAAAAAACCGATTCAGTGTGCTACTATCGTGTAATGTGTTGCAAGTACTTCAGACAAGCCGTGTCATAAATGTATTCTGTTTGTCATAATTCATGCAGGGATGTATTTCAAATTACACGAATGACAAGGTAAAAAAAAACTTTAATTGGTGGCAGGAATATTGCTGTCCGAAAAATTAATTAAAAACTGTACACTACTTCTCAATTTTTCATAACTGTAAGTATTTGGTAAATTTATTATAAGATTACATCAAACACGCCAGTTGATTTTTTAATGATCCCTAGGTAGATACATTCAAAAAGTCAGTTTTTCAAATAATACGGATTTTATTTTATTAGAATGCTCGTATATCATAAACGCATTTGAAACTTAAAATTTTGTATATTTGTATTAAACCAGGAGCGATCGAATTTAGTAACTTTGAAAATAGTTCACTTGATAATGTCTATGCGTCCCTTTTTGCGAAAAAAAAAACATTTGATGTCCATTTTGGCGATAACATTAAGATTTTTCGCTCTCGTTTGGAGCGAGCGTGCTAAAGTATTAACTGTCCATTGATAATTCAACCCGTTGAAGCATTTTTTTTATGGAAGGTCCTGCAGATTCAAATATGGATGGTAAAAACGTTTGAATACGTTTTATGAATAGCGAATTTTTGCTCGGATGATATTTGTTTACCGTTAATAAAAATTTCATACAAATTTTTTCGCCTGTAGGGTAGGGCGGGTTAGTTGAACATGATTTTGTATATTTGAACTTAGACTTAAAACTGTAATAATAAGATGATTTTTTGTTTTGTTTATATATTAACTTATATAGATTGCTTCATTACCTGACTTTGTAATAATATAAATGAAATGGAAAAATATATTGATCTTATGCAAGAACTCTTAGCTTCTTTAGAGAAGGGGAAATGTTTCTACTTGCATCACATTCGGGCATAGTTGAACCAGATGCTGTTAAATATGCATAATCATTAAAATTCATGATTTATAATTTTTGGATTAATTAAACAAAATTTGTGGCAGTGATATAATCGTCGCAGGAAAGCAATACTGTTGCAACCACCACTCCCTACTAACATACTTTGTAGAACCATTCCACGTGTTTTTTATCTACGTCGATCTATCTGGGTTTCATGATTCTACAATGAAAAATAAGACGACTTACAGTCGTTGGACAACCTCTTCGTTTTGTTAATATTGCGTTTCTTAATTGATATCTCCTGAAATGTATCAATATCCTGTTTTTTTTTACATGGCTTTTAAAATGCATTTAAATTGATATAATTAAAAAGTTTTACTCTGCGCAAAGACGGCTTACCTCATTTTTTCGAATTGGTAAGTATTTTTAGACCTACATTATTATAATAGAGCTATTGCCGAATTCAAGTTTTGTAAGTAGCTTTTAAGATACACCTGCATTATTAAATGTATTATATGTAATTATAATAAATAAAAAATGGTTTCTTTTTTTAAAATGCAGTCTTAAAATCTTTGCCAGCCATTTTATAAAGTATTCACTTGTATGATACGGTTAAACTGAGTTTAACACCAAGTATGTAATTCTATTGTACTACCTGTATAAATTAATCTGCCAAAATTGTTCGCCATAATACAAGGACATTTCTAGCATGACGGGCGAAAAAAAAAATTAATATTTTCTTTCAAATTTCATCGAATAACATATGTACCGCTAAATGTAATATTATTATACTAATGATAAAGTTAAATGATTACAAATTTAAAATAAACTTACACTGACTTATTTCCTGTGTTTATTAGTATATATTTTGAAAAAAGCAGCTGTCCGTCCATTTTTTACATTCGGACCGAAATTCATAAAAAATCCTTATCCACACGGTATGACTTCCTTGCTCTCTAGACCTTGTTTATAACTCTTCGTAAGCCTTTCGGTTCCGAAGATATATGCGTGGCCCAGCGAGCTTCTTGCTTCAATTAGCCCCGCCCAACCCTACTCCATCTTCTTATATTTACACCAACCTTAACACATAATATATTCACTCTAATTATAACTCGTAAACTCAAATTTGTTTTATTGACCCTGAATCAAGAAAGACCTTTTATTTCAAATGAATAAGACAAATCCTTCTTTTTCCATATTTTTCCTTAAATTTATTGGAACACAATTCAACGTTTTGAACATCTAAAGAGGAATGATCCTGAAAACAAAACATTTCCGTTTTATTCGAACACAAAAAATATTCTTGCTCGACAAAGGGAAAAAAAACTTCCAAAATAAATAAATGAAAAAAATAGTCAACTTTCTTAAGAAATATATAATTAAACAAGAGAAATGAAGTTGCTGAACTTCTAAACAAAGGATTTTAGCGTGCGCCAGAATATACGTCGCAATTTAATGGTGACAAATTGACGAATGATAATTAAAACGACAGCCAACGCAGCCATGTATATCACTCAATCTGCGAGCACACTACTAAAAACATTGACTAGTGAATGGTCCCCAGAGCTGGGCTGCCGGGGGTGGGTGGTTAGGGGTGCAAGGCAGCGCGGGGGAGGCTCCCGCAATGGACGCCGCCAGCCGCCAGTCTTGGCAACCGCGCGAGGCGCTACAGTCGCCCGTAGCCCGGAGCTACGCCGTAGCCGCGTAGACACCGTACACACGTAAACCACGTCCAAACTTTTACTCGTCGCGTCAACTTTCGTTCGGCGCGCGGAGGTTTTGTCTATCGCCGCTGTTTACCCGTCGCGTTCCGCCGCGAAGCCTACCAAATCAAATTCGTTCAATTTGATAAACTGTCGTCGGTTTTAGATTACTATCAATCCCGGGGTTGGAATCACCGTCGGACACGATTCACCCACATTTGAATATCGCAAATATTCCAACGGATACGCATTGAAAATATTATCAATAACGGAGAAAAATACCGGCAACGAGGATAATAAGTTGTGTTCGCATATGTTTTGTTCTCCAAAAGACATTACATATTACATATGATATTACAGAAGTCAAGTGAATACGGTGTCAAAAATATTTGAACTATTGTGAACACTGCTTACTTTCAAATGGTAATGATGTATTTTTTATTAACATATTATATTATATTTAAAATAAGATATTCTGATTAAACATGCGAATATAATGACAGCAAAAAAAAAAACATTTTTTGATAAATTCAATAAGATAATGACATAAATCGAACACAAAAATCCTTGTTAAAATAGAACGAGTTGAAATGAAAACTTTTAATCACGCATATATGAGAGTGGTAAATCATAGAAATGGGATTGATTTATGACCACGGCAATAATTAATAAAAATTCACATCCAGGACAATCAAATCAATTATTAATGAGTTATGCTTTGCAAAAGACATTATCAGCCTTCCCAACTGCCCACACGTACTTTGGGTTTGGGAATAAATCTTTTGTTTGAACAGCTAACGTCACTAATTTTTCACCGGCGAACAATATTTCATTATTAGTTTTGGAGGAAGTGTTTCCAACCTTTCAACGTAAATGTCCTGATATTTCTGTTTTCACGGTGACCTATTTTTATTTCAGATAGAGTTGTGCATTTCTTTCATTGTTAATCAAAATACATTTTTCACATTTCCTTTGAAAACACAGAAGCAAATTGAAAGGTTTAAATTACACCCTATTAACGATCTTTGTCATTATTTTTTCATTTATTTCAATACACCTTTATAAAAACTTTCAGTAATTTAACATTTTATTCTTACTCATAATATGTGTAGGTTAAGAAATAACAGAAATTTTTATCATTTTTCAAAATATAAATTAACTTCTTGATTTACACAACTTACAATAATATATATTTTTTTAATGAAAGTTCACGATACTTCCAACTTAATTTCCTAACTACGCAAAGTCAATATTAGTAATTCCATAATGATTAATGAAACCTTCAAACTCTTCTGATAATTAGACATGAACTTTGACAATAGTTGGGACAAGTTTAATTGATGAGACCTGGTATTAAATAAAGTAAATTCTTAATAGCTTCTTTGTTCATTGTTTGTTAAAAAGCCTTATGTGACAACCCTGTTTATCAGAAAATTAATTATGCATATCATCTTTTTGAGTGACGTAAAAGCCGAGAGACCTTTTAGTATCTCCTTAAAGAAAAACACTCACAGCTAACAAATTTAATAACTGTTTGAAGAAACGAAAATAAATATCAAGATTTACCTATCAAACTAGTCTTTAACACACGATTTTAAATGGTAATAATTATTGTGATGGTTTGGAGATTCTAGGATTGATTTTAATCGAAGTGCAAAGATGTTTTGATTTGGATTTTATAGTAACAGTAGATGTAAATGCCGTCCTCATTCGGAGCAAAATGTACTGGACCTAACAAAAATGGCATTATGGTTTTCGTGCAAAACATAGATAGAAAGAAAATATACATACGGTTCTACTTTTCTACAGCCCTCGTGTTCATTCAACTATCAAAATAAGGGATATTATCGAACCCTTGTTCTACTCGGTAACATTAAGTAAATATATTATTCTAGGACGTAGGTTGTTAGGGTGTTGGATTCAGTTCCCGGACCGGAATGGGCCCGGTAACCATAATTTATTAATATAACGAATCCACCCTAAATTACGAAGAAACCTTCTCCCAGAGAAGTCGAACAAGGCCAAAATATCTAATACTTTATGTAAAAAAAAGAAATATTTAGCTTTAAATATTTATTCTGCATGTCGTAGCTAATCAATACGAAAGTCAAACAAAATAAGATGCAGAACTTTGAGAATATTAATACACAAATAGAACAATTTTTTTAAATGTGTTTTATTACGTTAATGGTAGCTAAGAAGAAAATGTACTTAACTATCTCTGTATCATTAATTGTTTTTGTTCAATTTTTAATTGTTTTTATTGAGATTTAAAAACTTCATTTTTAATATTTAATCATTGTAGAAAATAATATTAACATAACTCAAATTAAATATGAAAACGGACAAAATGACAGATAATAAAAAGATTTAAGTGGTATCTGGGATATCCCATATGTGACTGAAATCTTTTTATTATCTGTAATTTTTTTCCGTTTTCATATTTCATTTAGGTTATGTTAGTATTATTTTCTACAATGATTTAATTGTTTTTGTGTTTAATTCGTAGAACTCCATTTAATTTTTTTACAATATAAATCAAAATTAATAATGTTTATTATTAAGTTCTACAAGTATTTTTAGTTTTTATTATTGTGACAGCCTTTTCGGCAGTTTGAAAATGGCCTTAAACGCCGAAACAGCTGTCACAATAATAAAAACTAAAAATACTAGCAGAACTTAATAATAAACATTATTAAATTTGATTTACATTATTTTTTTTTTAAATCTCTGTATCACTTCAACAACTGTATAAATAACCAACACATGTATCGCGGATATGGATTCTTTGATTTCTTTTCAATAATTTGGCCATAAAATTAGTAAACAGAAACCTTTTATGCAAAAGTATCAAATTAAAGCATAATGTTACTTTGTTAATATTTTGAATGAAAATAAATTTAACCATCAAAAAGCATTATTCTTTAAAAACACTTTATTTCCATAATTTAAAGACAATATAAAATGAATCTGCAATATCTATTATAAAAGGTATTAAAATCGGAAACAATCGAACATAATGTGTCCAATACGTCAGTAATGCGCGACCGCTTTAGTAGGGCTGTTTGTTTCTGAGGGTAGACAAGTATGGGACAGGTTAAATGTTTTCTTCGAAACTGAAACTAATACTTGAGTCTTGACGTTTTTCTTATCAGTTTTTTTAAGCAATACGGAATTCAATAACTGTATTTGAAATATAAAGAGCTAAGTAAGTGCATTCCGATACCAAGAATCTTCTTTAGGAAAAAAATATCATTATTTCGTTTAGATACTATTTAGAGGACATTTCTCTGAGAAAATTTTTGATAAGTTAAGTCAAACAAATAGTTCAAATAACCAAGCAGAAAACACAAATTCAAACTTTATGAACTGTTTTTTGATAAGTTTTATCTGAGTATAGTTTGGTTAGGTGAGTTTCATTTTTCATATTAAAAAGCGTTATTCAACTCATTTTTTAAATGTAAAATACCTATATCTATATATATATAATCAATGTAAGTTTGTTTGTTTGTCCTCGATGTTCTCGAAAATTACTCTACCGGTTTCGCTGAAAATAGCACAGTTTGTTTTTATTAGTGCCGGGAAGGTTTAGAAAGTAGTGATTGAAATCCAATATGTAAAACTGTTGCTATAACGTTTTAAAATTAGTATGAAAAACATGGAACCCGACATGTTTTATTTGGGTTAGCCCATAGATATAACACTAGTAGCCACAGAATGCATATTCAAAAGAAGAGGGTTTTTTGGGTAGAATATTTTCAAAATGCAAAACGCGAGTAGGTACCTACTTATGAACTTTATGATTTAGATATATTTTGTAAAATAAACGTTTGGAATGAAATAAAATATTCAAATGAATGTTTCTTTATTTGGAGATGGTTACTTTCAGAGTCAAATCAATTATAGCACTCTAATGACAAGCAAAAATTCACAACTTCATAACTTTATTTAAAATAAAAAAATCCCGAGTAAGGCCGGGTACACGTCAGCTAGTAATATATAAAAATGGATATCATGAATGCGAGAAACACAATCATCCCGGTTTTTCTCCTCTAAGAGCATAATAAAGGGATATATGGAACTATCATATTTCAACTCTTTCCACGTTTGGAAGAAATATTTTGCGTGCATTTTACCTTAACACAGAGTAAACAAACATTTTTTTATATACTCCCTCGCTTTGTCCAAGTCTTAAGGTATTTTTTTCTATATCTTTCTGACTCAGCTCCTCAGGGAGATCATTTCCCTTAGATCCTATGCCAATTTTGAGGATGCTGTGTGGACGGTCTTTTTGAGGAAAGGAAGGAGTGATTCTGGATCTTGCAGAGACTTGTGTTACAGGATTAAGTGGATATTCATTGTGTGTCCTCCATCGCACAGTCAATAATTTCAGCTTTTCACTATGGGTACCAGGGAAAATAAAAATATATTCACGTTATTTGTAACCATTCTTTAGAAAAAAAAGAAAAATTATACGAAATTAATTGTCAAAAATTATGATTCAATCGTTAAGATAGTTCATAGTTTTTTTAAAACTTGAACGTTCTAGGTAAAATTCCCGTCTCGGAAAAAAAAAACATTTTAAATGAGGACTATTCTTTTAACCACGGACAAAGGAATTTTCTCCCTTTATTTACCTCTTCATGCAGAATTTGGTTGATCAAAAACCCATTTTTCAGCTTATTCGTCTTATCTACACCGCATTTCAGTATCTAGATTTCAAATGCATGCATTGAGAAATAGTCCATCCACATTTTTCGCTGTCTTCCTGGGGTTTTTTCATCAAAGATCGTTCTCTGGAATCAATAAGGCCTGCTCTTTTTTGACACCCCTTTGTATATGTCCCAGGAAATCAATCTTCCGTCTAATTATTGAAGTCATCAGCTTCTGTACGCAGTTGGCCTGGTTCAAAACTGATCAAAATTGAAATTGAATCAATTTTTTTTCGATTTAAACGATTGGTTTTCACTTTGTGGAGTCATTATTAATAATTGAATTAAATAATATACTTTGCATTTAATACTATATTAATATAAAAATATGAGAAGTAATGATAATTACTCCGGATGAAGAAAGCGTCGCTTTTGAAACATCTTGATATCATTATATTAATACAGTGGTGAATACAAAGTATATTATTTAATTCATTTATTAATAAATTATGTTTTCTCAGCATTTTTCTTAGGATCCCACACTGGTAGATCCAAGACTGATCCTAGGAACCAACCAACCTATGATGGTGGTTACAAATTAAAAAAATAAATGATTGTTTAACAAATTGCAATTCACAGAAAAGCAATAAATTAGTGCCATAAGTAATTAGGGAGGAATCGAAACATAGGTAAGTTAGTATTATCAGTTTGATAACGTTTTCAGTCGTAATTTATTCATCTATCCGAAATTATCGTGTAGATCTTAGTGACTTTTTTTTCTTTGTGTGAATATTAAAGTTCAAGTTATGTACCAATATAATCGAAATGTTTTTAATCGCTTATATTCTGCCCAGAATGTTTTTTAATTCCTTCGGACTTGTGACTTTTGTATTATTTAGGTTCATTGGACTTTAAAAACTTATTATTAATTCATCTAGATTCGGAAAGTATTGTATTGTATTAGGAAATACTTATTATAAGGTTTTTTATGCCCTTACAAAATAAATTGTTTTATTTTTCCCCTTATTTTTTTACGATTTTTATAGGTATCATGTCAATTTTGAGAAAAGAACTTTCAAGGGGTTGTACGTCTACGATATATCTACACTCCATTCATGTATAATGTATTTGGAGTGCTTCTCACGCGTACCTTATTGCCTTAATATAAAAAATGGCAAAGTCACCACGTTAAATTAACCACCGAAGAAATTAAGAAGAAGGTAATCGATTAATTGAATTTAAAAGTAAATTTGTTCGGAAATTCCAAAACCAGGATGTAACACTACAAATAACGGAATACAGTAAGGTATTTTTTTAGCATAATAAAAAGATTTGATGTAGGTAATTTTAAAAACCATGTCATTTGGATATACTGTAAATTTGGAAGCATTTAGGAAGTATTAATTTTCATAGATTTATATATAGATCTGTACCAGTGGTACGCTAGTGTCCATCGAATAGTGATTCATGGGGCAGATATTATAAAATTTTCCCTACTCTCCATAGGCATGATGACTGTAGAAGCCCCAGAGCCAAGAAAAAAAGATTTAGGAAGTATCGGGAACTACATACCAGGAAAATGTCTCTTGAAAAAAAAATGCGCGTCACTGAATTTTGGTTAAGTTATGCCATTAAGTTTTGTAATAAAGTTTTTAATTTATAAAACAAATAAAAATTATAAAATAATTCATTATTTTCTTAATTTTTTTTCAAAATTACTAAATCACCATAACATGTTATAAAGAACAGAATAATTTTATAAAATCGCCTTAAAATGAATAATATTAATAACCAGTCATTCTCTTATTGTGTTAAGTTAGTGATTTCAGTATATTTGTAGATCTTCCCACATTTTAGAACCCAGACATGGCACCTTAAAAGAGTGAAGTATATATAGCAGCACACAACTACCAAAATTAGTTTCTTGCTGAACCTACCAAATAATAACTCCGATAGACATAAATTTCTGACCTCATTTTCCATTTCCGTACAGGAAACGTAAATCGATGTAGGTTAAAGGGATGCTATTGGTATCTGTGTAAAATATTATTATTGTTATTTATTATCTATTGGAAGTCAATTACGGGTTGCGCGTGTAGGCTTATTATCAACTTGTCGTTATTTTATGGTAATTTGCTTTGCCAAGTTACTGTTTTGAACTAAGCACTGTACTTAGAAAGGCAATTAAACAAATATTATTATGGTATTTTTTTTTATAGAATATAATAAAATTTCTATATAATCATAAAAAATGTGATTATTCACAGTGTTTCACTTAAATTTAAACTATGATTCAGGTAATAAGGATTTTTTGATAATTCATCGTAAAGTATTAATAAACTGAATTTTTTTTTTTAAATTACTTAATGAGTGAAGGGAAAAACTATTTAATATAGCTAGTATATTAATATACCGATTGAGAACCTATTTATTTTATGTAAGTACGTAACTTTTTTGTGAGTGTTTTTTTATTTTTTATATCCGGTTTTCCAAATAAATCATCACGAAGTTAACAATTTCAAAAGTATTACTATACAAGATTACTTATAGATTTCAAAAGATGGACGATGTTTAGAACTTAATTTGAAATTTATCCAAAAATACTGTTTTCCTTAACTGGCATCCAATTGCATTTAAACATCGGCTTCTAGAAACCTACCAACAAATAAAATCTCCAGCTGATCGATAATAGAGGAATATTGCTATTGTACCGCTGACCACCTGCGCACTTGTCGCAAAAAGGCCCGAGCTTTTTTATTATTTATTCGGACCAAAGTGCAACCGTTTCCTTTGTCCTTTTTGTTCCTGCACTGCGGTGCTAGCCCGACAGGGGTGGAAAACTTTCCCGGGAAAGGCGAGGGAATTTCTCACAATCTTTGACTTGTGCATTCGGGAGATTTATGGAGCCGTCCAAGTCGGTTGTAGTAATTTATCAAAATCTTTTGATGTTTTTTTGTTGACGATGAAGACATGTTAGGATTTCTTATCAAAGTTCACTCTGAAGTTGAAATATTTTGCATACTCATGTTGTTTCCCTCAATCATGTTGGGTTCTTGTCACTGTTTTCAAAATCGTGGAAATTTAAATGCTCGTAAAGTGTGGGTAAAAAAATATGGAGGTCCACTATATTAATTAGTTTTTTTTTTGTAAATGAGCTCAGCCTTAGAGTCTTTACAAGATGTAAATATGTAAATTCAAACAAGTGATAGAAGTATTTAGGAACCTAGTCCAGGGTAGAAGTATAATACTTAATGTTACCTTTATGCAAATTCCTGACAATGTTTAAGTCACTTAATTTGCATGAAATGGTTCCTTTTATTCTTTATATCCACTGTCCCATTTTCTTGGACGGCATTAACAAAAGGTGCCCTATAAGGTTAGAAAAAACTGTAAATGGACAATGGAAGGTGAGTTATTCTCAGAAGAAAATTATTCCGCAAGTTCTTCACTTACTTTGAGTGCATTTCATAATTCCACATATTTTTGGTTATACTCTCACGTTTCTAATGTGCCAAGGTAAATAAGTAAGTTTGGGCCACCGCCGTATTTTTTTGAGGGTTGCCCCCGGGACAGAATAAAGGTTGAGATATACATTTGAAATCGCTGGGGAAGTAGAAAAAGTGTGCACGGAATATCTCAGCAAAAGGCTTTATTTGCTGGAAGTTAACCTAACTTTTTTTATTGAAAATAGGTTCATAGTAAAAAACATTTTTTTTGTTCGCGTTAGTACCTATTCAAGGTAGAGAAACAACGTGTCCTTTGTAACTCTGGGGAAATTATGTTCTTCTTGGAATTCATTCGAAGTTACGGCAAGCCAATCGATAAAAGAACCCATTGATTCATATTCCTGGAGATTTTTTTCTTTTTTTATAAAAATATCCAGTTTCGGGCCTGGGGACAATTTAATAACCGTATTTCACCTGGGCTACCAATTTGCAGTAGAAAACGGTCGGCTGTTATGCAACCGACTCCTACCCCAGTAATAGGACTGAACACTTGAGAAAGAACAAAGTAGCTTGCTTATACAACAATCCCACCTTACAGTAAGCTTCAGATTGACATAACCTAACATATAATTAATAACCAAATCATTTGTTGGTTGGCAGGAAGAATTCATGAGCGTTTGAAAACCCTTTATTAGTATTAATACAATGATTGCCTTCGTAATTCTCTTCTAGAAAACTTTTAAGCACAAAAATTTCGTGGAAAATGCGCTGAATAATATTGAATAATACCCAACAAAGCACACAATAAAGGAAACAAGAACTATGTTTGCATCGTAAATTGATAATTATTGAGAGACTCTACCAATTAAACAAGGTAGGAGCAAAGGAAATTTGCATAAAATTGAATATATTTTTTCACAAGGAACTCGTTTTCCGTAAACGCAGAGATGCTAAATGTGAAATCATCCAGAGCTTCACTATATTTCCAGAAATTTCGCCAAAGTTTTTTTTTGCTTCATAACTTCAATGCAGGATGCTCACTCCCCCACGCTAAATGCTCAAATGAGAAAATTTCTGATTAAACATCCCATCGGTGGAGGCCAGATGGTGTTTGAGAACTTTGAATATTTCATACAGAAGACACAAATCTTAATCAAAAGTTCTCAGGCACTAGGCCAACTTTGGAATTGCTCTTCGGAAAAAAAGAGTTAATTTTTAATGCAAACAAATATCGACGTACATGGAATACGCCTTTCCAAAGTTTTCCAATTAATCGGCACGAAAAATATCAAAGAAATTATTTTGCGCAGAGCAACACTTCTATGTCAAGTAAAAAATACTTTACCCTTAAGTACATATTAACGCGTTGATACACAACAGAAAATGTAATTTGCTGCAACTTTTTTTTTAAATTTAATGTAAATTAAATTTAATGATGCTATTATTAAGTTCGGCAAGTATTTTTAGTTTTTTCGAACTGCGGTTAATCCATATTGTTACGACTTATTTATTTGATTTTATTTACTCTCACCGCATTATAATTTGGACGGGTTAATATTAATTATATAAATTGAAAATACACTTTGTATATATAAAAATAAAATTATTAAATATATATATATATATAATAATAATAATAATGGTTAATATTAAATTTGATTTTCATTAAATTAAAAAAAAAATTAAATGGAGTTCTACGAATTAATCGCAAAAAACAATTAATGCTCTAACCTTCTCTAACTATGAACTTAATTTATATCATGCTAAGTTGATCTATCTAGTTTCTGTTCATAATGATATAAAATACGAATAAAAAAAAATACACTTTTATTTGACAACGGTACGTACTACTTGCTTTATATACTACTGTATTTATTTCCTGTAATGAATACGTATTTTATAAATATTTTTGGTGCTCATATGATTTTTTTTCATGAAAGAGGTTTCCCCGCTTTGATATCGTTGCAACCAAAACGTTACAGAGGTTCCAATTCAATTCGTATTTCAAACAAATTGTATCACCCACTACAGTATAATGTATCAGTTTTCTTTCAACTTTGCCTACAACGAAAGTGTTTGACACAATTCTTGGCTGACTTAAAAATAATATAAGTAAATAACTTAACAATATTTTGTTAAGAAACAGAGAGTTTTATACTTATATAGGCTTTCTTGTATTTATAAATGTTTAAAGTGATTATTTACATACATTTGATTAGGATTAATTAAGCGTTTTTTTTAATACTAGTTCTAAGGAAGTTGATACGTATATGAGATATATATGGTCTTACAGTAGTCATCAATAAACATTTTTTAGAATTTGTTGATGGTTTTTGAATAAAACAATTTAATGGTTTTTATGTGTTCACGTCACAAAAAAAATCCCCATAGGATCAAATATGTGTGAATTATGGTAAAGGGAATGGGACAAAATAGAACGAACGAGGGGTGTGATAACAGCCAGGGATTCATCGGAACATGCAGCTGCTTACAAGACTCGAAACCCATTTATACGATAACGTGTAAACCAGACAAAATATTCAACGGTTCCATGATGAATCAATACACTTTTTAAAGTGATATATCATTAAAAATACGAAAAAAATGTATCCCGAAAACCAATCTAACCCAAACTAAATAAAAATTTACGTTATTTAATAAAAAAAAAAGTTTAATTAATTCAAGAACACGTAAGTAAATTAGACTACATAAAAAGAATAAAGCCAATACGCAAAACAGTTTATTTTATAAAGGGACGAATGTAATAATGCTCTGCCAGTCCCAATCAAAAATACAACGATTATAGTAAATTTAGAATTGATTGTAAAAACCACATTAAGCCAACAAGAAAAAATCCATTAGTTTCCAAGTTATCGTTAGTCAAATGTAAAGTACCCAATAGTCTATAATTAATAAGTTATTTTGTCAACCAAATAAATGAAATTAAATAAAATAAAAAAAAAACTATTGGGTAAGGTTCTCGAGACAGCTATTTTAATGGCTTTATATCACTTTTAAAATGTGTGCCGATTAATACGTGCACTGATTTATCCGGTCGACCTTTTCATCAATACAATCATTTAAATCCGACTCCTGAAAAAAATCATTTCTAAGTATTTTATAGAATTTATTTTAAAGTTAGACTTGATTATATAATACGTCTGTTTCCTAATTTAGGTACTGCACAAATAGTACAATTTTTTGATTTGTAATATACGAGTAAAACGGTTAAAATTGTGTAAAATATCTGTGATTAAAATAAGTGTGATATATGTCCAAGATACAATATTTACCTGTATTCTCCGAGATATATCAGAGACAAATTTAAATAATAGAGGTATTATTTTACATCGGGTGATGGCACCTACTTGACAAGCGTGACAGCTTATTTGCCAGCAGCCGTGCGTAATGGGATGAAAGATTTACTTTAGTTCAAATCCATCCTTTATTTGGCTCGCGGTTCGGCTCAAGATTTTGGCTAGATAGTTACATACCATCAAAAACAATTCTTCATACACGTAACTTTTCTGGTTACGAAAGCGCCGAAGCCACTCCTCTCAATTTCTAATATTTATTTAAAATTCGTGCGATTCTCTTTCCATCAACCCCGAGGCGAATAAATTGCGTTAAACAATGCGAACTAGGAAGATAAATTATTGTGTAGCCACCCTTAGCTTTTTAAATTGCCTTTTTATCATAATCTAAATGTGTTTTACAAAATGATTCATGAACAGCGATGGATATATGAAAAATACGATTGTGAGTTAGCGGCACTATTAGCTCCATTGTTCTAATTTAAAATGTGAATGTTATTCGCACTACATCCGCACAATTCTTTCCACGCACAGCGCAGCACTATCTTGTTTGTATCACATTGTTGTTCGGATTAAAACAATTTAGCTTCTTACGCAACATTGGAATTGATGGCTGTAATAAAATAAAACAATAGCTGACGGGATTTTAATGGGCCCCCTCTAACGATTTATTTCCCACTGTTTTGTGTGACTTAAACCCACTGTAAGGATTTCACTCACACGACTTGTCTTAAATGGGACAAAAAGCTTCCGTTGCATACAAAGCTTTAATTAAATTCATGACGAACAGGCAGATATTGAAAGTTGCACACAATGGAAACGACTAACTTTAATTTCCCCGTTTAATTCAATACAAATTTAATTAAATATTCCTCGTAGGTAATTCTATTTTGTTAAAGTAGTGAATGTTGTAATGATTCAAAATATAATTAAAACTTTAATTCAATCTGCCATTATTCGTGAAAACTGACATGAAAACCTACGGATGCTTGATTCATGTCCTTCATATTCCATCGTTCTTTTAATCTAAAATTGTGCTTTATTTGATCACTCGGATTTTTAAAAACGAGCAATCCGTTTGATAGATTCCTCACTCTTAATTTCAAAAAATTTGAACCTTGAGTAAATACGTCGGGTGGGAATGATTTTTGTTTTCTACCGATAGCATCAGTGATATCTTCAACACCGGTGTAAAACCTGGTGATACCCTTCAACAGGGTCTCTTCCAAGACGCGGGTTTACTCCTGACCCTCCGCACAGGATTTATCGATATGACACATATTCCAAGGGAAACCATAAGGCCGCCTGGTATGGAGTTCATAAAATGTATATTACAAATATACACATAGCATATGAACATATGTCGATATGTGTAATAAATTACCGACATCTTCATATTTCTTTATCTGTGTACTATGAGTCCGATATATTCGATTGAAAATATAGCTACGAAAGTTTCAAGCTTTTCATTAGAATACCTCTTTACAATTGGGAAGGAAGAATCTATCTAAAATATACTAGGAAGAATCCTTCCATAAAAGGGTGTTTTGATTGCTGTTTGGTGAATCGTGCGCCAAATAGACGAAGGTGCTAGTAATGTTCTTTGTTCTCTGATGGGTCAAATGAAATAACTCTGTTTTCCAATTAGACTCAGAAATGTTGGGGAATATTGGTATACTATTTTATTTACGTACATTTATACATACCCGCTTTTTAAAATGTAATATCTATGTTTCAAAATGTACATTTTTAGATTTTGCATTTTTATATAATTAAGTTGAACGAGCCACAAAATTATAAAAGAAGTGACCCAGGGGTTTTTTGTTCAGAAAAGTCTAAACAAAAACGTGGTTTTCTTAATAATGATCCTCGGAATAGAGGCTTACGAAGAAGTTAAGAATTCAAACTGTAGGTTTATTTTATTAGAATGGGTGGTCAAAATACTTATCATGTTCACAATGGATATGGATCGATGATCTAACCGACGAAGAGATATAAACGTCGAGAGACAGAAGAACGAACATTATTTTTTTATGCTTCATTAAATTTTTTGAGGAAAAATATGCATCATCGTCAAAAGCCTGAGGTCATAATTCCTTTTCAAAGCGGAAAAGAATAATAACTCCTTAATTAGCTGAATAGTGTTTTTTGCGTTTTAAGTATTCTGAAATAACAGTTAAATTAATTAACAAACAAACAAAAAAATTGCTCTAATAACACAATCGTAATTTATTCTCTTTAATAAAAATTTTAATCTCGAATTAGAACGCAAAGTTTTTCTTCCACCTCTTATAAAATTGAGGATTTTTCCTTTTTGTATTTTCACTGGTTGATTTAATTTTTTTACATTTTGTTCGTTCAAATTTGTGAAGTGTACTCAAAAGAGATTTCTTAAGAATCGTTGATATCAAAGAATATGTTTTTCTCAAAAAGTCCGCGCAAAATAATTAAATTGACATAATTTTCTTCGTGCATCTCTTCCGTATTTACATACGTAAGTGCAACATTTCACTGTTTTCAACATAGAAACTGGAGACTGAGACTTAATTACTGAGATGCAGAATCTTGCAGTCGAATGCTTTGAGAATTCAAGTGTATAACGTTCGTCGGGTAATGCTGGAAATTGTGTTGATTTGTTGAAAACTACGATGCATATCCATACAGGAAGCATGAATTGCAACCCCCTCTTCCCTGCCATGAAAGCGTATTTTTAAAGTAATTTAAAATAGAATCCATAGAAGGTGTGTACATTGAATAACGGATATTATCAAATGTGTTCAAGATATTTATTTCCCTAAACAACCTACGTTTAGTAAATATTTCTTTGATAATGCGATTATATGATTCCATACAACGAAAAGCGAAAAGCATCAATAAAACCTTTCTCAAACGTCTCTCTCTTTTCAAATAATGTTAGTGTTTACAAATATTACTTGATGAATGTATTTTTAGCTAAGTTTCTAGCCCCAGAGAATTTAAAAATAATGCTTGTCCCAAAGGACGGTAGATATTTTACTTGTAAAATCTTCTAAACTTTTCGTATGAAGATATTGTATGAGTTGCATTAAATTGTATTTTAAACGAAAATTGCTTTTAAAATATACAATATATTGCAGAAGTTTTCACTTGCTGAGTTTTACAGCGCCCGAGAAGATTTGGCCTTCTCCTGACACGAGAAAATCTTGCTTCCGAAGAAAGGCTCTTGTGCTTTCATGGAGAAAAACTATTCAAGTTTTTAATTCTCGTTATATTTTATTTAAACATTCAATAAATATGATTAATTTATTCACATAAAAAATTGGACGCTTTTACCTTAAAGAGTTGTCTCAATTATTTAACGATACAGCTTCCTGCTTCAGCGGGTATTTAAATTTCAACAAACCAATGATAGCTATGAAACGGAAAATCTGTTTGTATCGTATTTAAAGCAGCAAAATTTTCATGCTATGAAATTCTTTCTCTTCGGAATTTCTAGGTCAATTTTTAGCTTACAATGCAATTTGTCTGATACACTCGTAGTTGTAATAACAATCTTTAATCATTGAAAAAGATAATATTAACACAACCTAAATGAAACACGAAACCAAAAAAACAACAGAAAGTAAAAAGATATCAGTCGCATCTGGGACTCGAACTCAGGACCTCTGTCTTTCCGGGGCAACCGCTTTACCAACATAGCTAATGAGAGCAGTTCAATTTATGTCATCTTCATCGATATCGTATTTCGAATTCAAGACTTTGTCAATATCAACCAGAAAGACAAGGGTCCTGGTTTCGAGTCCCAGATGCAACTGATATCTATTTATTTTCTGTTGTTTTTTTCGGCTTCATGTTTCGTTTGGGTTATGTTAATATTATTTTATTCAATGAATATTACAATGATGTTTTTAAAGTTCATTAATATAATAAAAAAAATGTAAAAACAATCCATTATTATGCTGGAAAAGTAATCAACAAACGTCGGGAGATCGTTGGGCCTATCTTCAGGGTGTATATCGGTACGGAAATGAATAATTAAGGCCTTCGAAGCACATTCCATTGAAATACCCGATAAACCGATTCAGTATTCCTCTCTGACCTCTTTTAGAACTATTGCATTCCGTCTGTTGAGAGAGATTAATCAATTGGTTTGCCTCATATGTTTCTCGGGTTCCATGATAGTTGATCTCCTAAATGATTATTTCTGTTGTATGTTTTAATTTGTAAAGTAAGCAGGTAGAGATGATATACGGCCTTTGGGGGATCAATTGGAAGGATCAACTGTCGGAGGGATCAACTATCGGGGGGCCAACTGTCGAGAGATCAACTCTCGGGTTACCGTTTCTCGTGGATGCTGTTCAGTGGATTCTCAGTTTTCACATAAACATGATGAAATTATTATTTAAAAATCATTTACCTACGACCGTAAATGGTTATTCCTATAATAGCCTTAACTTATTCATTTAATGCTCTGATCAGTATTAGAATACAGAATTGTTTGCCTTCCATTTATTAACATTTATATTCGTGCTTCGGCAAAGTGCTTTACACGATTCTGGTAATGTGCAATGATTTAATTCGCATAAATATAATAGTGTTATTTATTCATATTAAGAAATTATATAAATACGAGTATATTCAAACTATAATAAATAAACAACATCGGATGTGATGTGATGTACGTAATATTTTAATTTCAAAATTACGTAATATTAAAATTACGAAATTCTTGTTTTCAGTACATATAAAATGTATGCTGTTCTTACGATAGTTGGTAGTGCAATCGTCTGCATATTTGCCTTCCAAGCACTTGATCGGCATTCGATTCTCAGCTGTGCCAATGATTAAAATATAAAATCATAATTCTTTTTTTTATTATATTTAAAAAAATAAAAAAAATAAAAGTAAGCTCACCATCCTACAACTATAATAATATCCCGCGATTTGTCACGGGTTCTTGCAAATAATATAATACGACCTTATAAAATAGTTTAAGAACATACTAAAGTTAGACTAGATCTGTTACCCATGTTTTTCATTTTATTAACGCATTTTTTAAGATTTTAATTTTTTTTTAAACTCCAAGATTATTATTCCCCACCTCCGAACAGACATCATCTAGTGATGCGGGAAAATTGCTAACTTGTATTTGTTTTAAATTATTTATTGTCAATTAGCGTCCGGGTTGCCGGCAATGAAGTGAATAAATGTCATATCTTTTTCGGTTTTTGAGATCTTTTCACTTATAAGAAAAGGATTTGCTCTTTCATGATATTTTTATGATAAAACGATTGACAAAAGAATTTAAGTAATTTTTTAAGTTCAATTAATAAAGGTAGGGAAAAAATGTTAAGTGTGGTGTTTTATTATAAAGGTACTACAATGTTAAGTCATTTAGCCTTGTGTTTCTCAGCTTAATATTTCATTGTCTGAAAGGTATATTTGCTACGTGCACTGTGCAGGTAAAATGTCGATATACCGCATCTCTTTACTACCCAGGGTATTGGATACAAAGTTGAATCGAGAAATATACTTCAAAGTTTTATCAACAAGTATGAAAGACGTAAAACAGATCTTTTCATATTTCCCTATCGAATAAAACCTTTGGCATCGAATGCTTCATGTGAGGAAACTTTTTCCATTTAACAATAAATATGGAGAAATGCTGCCACAGCAAGAAGGGGTAGAGAGGAATTCAACATTGTAATTTCCTTCTATTTAGAAGTACATTGAAACTGCAAACTATCCACTGAAATTTTTTAATTATCAGAGTTGAAGCCAATGGACGCTATATTAGAGAATAAATCAATAAAATATTTGAGACTAAGGATTATTGACAGGGATAAGGTGATTTCATTTGCTGTATGATCATTCTTCACTGTCATACATTAGGGTTGGTATCAGCCTTCAATTATGGACTGCTAGCTTTGCTTCATTGGACAACCTAGCAGAAAAAATATATACCATGAATATGTTTTTTTGGGGAAAAATAATCACAAAGTGCGTGACAATTTGAATTAACCCCCGGTGTCAAAGGGTTAAGAATCAATCACCTTGGTTAGTTTGTGTATATACGTTCTGAATTAAAAATATTTATTAATTAATTAAAAAATATACTTTTTTTACACAACTTTATGAATATACATAAATATCTACATGTTTCGACAGCAATGCTGTCATCATCAGGAATATATGAATACTAAAAAATAATTTTAAGTGAAGACAAATGTCAAAATAAAATTGATTAAAGTAGTAAATTAATATTAAAAGTAATTAATCAAAAATGTTAATTAAAAATTATTATCAAACATTGAATACCAAATTTATATGAGAAATGAAAAAAAATAAATTATTATTACTATATGAAAATAAATTCAAGAGATAGTTATTTTTGAAAAAAAAATTGATTATATATTAAATTTAATTAACCATTAACCCTTTTTCTGATTTCTAAAATTTCTAATTTGTCTGTTTGTAAACTAGTTGTATTTGCATGTAATTTTTAAAAACCTTTATTTTTATTAATATAGTGGTGAATACAAAGTATTTTTTTAATTAATTTATTAATAATGACGCCACAAAGTGAATATCAATCTTTTGATGAAATTACTTTGTAGATTTATTTAAGAATTTTTATATGATGGTAACGAATTTTGCTTTCCTTTGGTTACTTTAGACATGTTTTTAATAGACTCTTAATAAAAGAATTTTAGAGGTGTGGTTTTTCCGAGTTGTTTTCGACAAAACCAATCATATTTCTAACCTGCATGTTTTTCATCTTATAAAGAGAAAATGTTCAACTAGTTTCATGAAATCTACAAGATGCCTCTGCAAAGATATTCAAACTTCATTTTGATTCCCGACGAAGTCGAACAAAAACAGAAATTTATTTTCGTTACCTGAAAAACGTAAAAACGAGAATAAAGAGTATTTTTTGCTTTCAAGTTTAATTTGTAGAACTAGATTAAATAAAAAAAAAAAAAAAAAAAATAGTATCTTTCAATTTTTAATTAGAAATGGGTTTACATATGAAAAAAATTTCTAGTAATTATTATTACTTGCGACAGGTGTTTCCTCTTCCGTTATTATATTAATTATAAAAATTATAAAATCTCCAAAAGGCAAAAAAGCTGTCACACGTAATAATAATCAACTAGCAGAACTTTTTCATAAATAAACCGTTCTATAATATTTAATTACATTATTCAATTTAATGGAATGACTTACAAGTCTCATTGTAATATTTAATCATTAAAGAATATAATAAATAAATCTCCATGCCAAATGAAACAGAAATAGGCACAGAAAATAATATGGTAACGGTACCTGCAGTGGCGTGCATTGCTCTTTCACCAAATGTAGACTGTGTATTCTTCCAAGTTCGGGTATGGATTGTAAATATAATGTTTAAAAGTGGTAAAACTGTATAAATGAACTGTCCAGTTTCATTCCAAATTCATGAATAGAATACAATTTAATAGTTAATAATAGTTAATAATTAATAATTGAATAGAATTCAGTAATTTGTTGAATTTTCATATTACCTATTAATTTATTTTTAGGTTCGTTTGTTTTAGGGTTAGTACAGCTTTTCAGCCCTTATAGACTGGACGTCACTTGGTACCTGTCCGAGTTGCAATCGTTACCTTTATATTTTCATCGTCTTTTTCTGTTTCATTTTTCATTGAGATTCGTTAATATCATCTTCTTGAATGATAAGACAATAATAGTTATTGATAAAATAAAGGTTGCTTAATGAGACAATGCTATTATTTTTCTTGGATTCACTCGCCCCTTGTTCGAGTTTGTATATATATGTATATAAATATTTATATATTTGAATTGAATTGAATCATAAAATCACTCACATCAGTTCCTAAATTTGCAAATTCCACGCATCGAAAAAGTTATCTCGCTTTAAAATCACAATATTTAATATAAAAAACCCATAGGAATATTACATTATTTTAGGCAGGCTTTACTGGTGGGTGTTCATAATTGACGTGTAATATTTCACGCTTTGAATATTTCACGCATCATTAATATTTCATTTATCACGAAAAATATTTCACTTATCAAGAATTTTGTTGATCATTCATAAATATTAGAACGGTATAAAAGTGGATCGATGGCTAGGTACCCGTAGGGTTCGTTGTTTTCATATCGTTTTGGATTGAATAAAGAATCCAAGTCACACCTTGGTTTGTTGACTCCATTCAACGAGTCAAATCACAGCGCATATGTAATATTTCCTAACAAAATACGTTTGTTTGCGGCACGTGAGCGGAATGGTGATAAATATCAGTGTAATTAGCATCGAACGTTTTGCTGCCGCGTTATGCGATGTTTATCTGAGCTAGAAATTCTGTTTTCATGCGAAGCCCGAAGTTCCCAACTCGCACGCCCGAAAGCCCGCTCGTTGTCTACTTATACGATAATTAAGTCTCACAATCTTGGGATTAGGTATCAGGCTCTACACCGAGGCATGTTTCAACCCTTAGTTGGCCGTGTTTCCGGTATAGACGTAAGACTTAAACGGCGTTAATTCCACCCCTGAGTTTTCTCTTTTGTTGCCGTCCTTACTATTTTAATATTGCAGCAGCTGGATGAAATTAACTAATGTACTCTTTTATGAATATGACCCGAGCGCCGCAGAAATTGAACCAGGGTTTAATTATAAACGTAATATTATATGTGATATAATTTTACGTTACACAAACCGTTGTTTACTCTGGCCTTTATAACTTGTGAAACTATTTAATGGCATGAAGTCAAATTACACACGGAAAGCTTAAAAAGCGGTTAGCTTTGTTATTATTAAGTAAACGAATATGCTTTTTTTAAGCACGGCTAAAATTTTTATCGGACTAAACTACTCGTTCATACACAGCTAATCTTTATTGAACAAGAAAAAAAAATTCAACTGAATAATTTTTGTATTTGTATTGGAAAAACCCTTGTTGTTGGTGTTACGAATTAATTCATACCTACGCTTTAAACGTATTTTTCATTAAAAAATTTATTCATGTTATTATTATGAATATTAAATTCTCTAATTAACAGTTGTTTTGTTTATTTCCAAATACTTCTATTGTTATTTTAATAAATTTGTTAATTTTGGAACACAAAATTGGTAATTAAACCAAATGAAGAGTTAAGAGGGTGACATTTGTGCCTTGATTCGCCGTTAGTTATAACGTCTTAGCCTCGTGGGGTTAAATGAGCCAAAAGATACTTAAGAAAGTGTTATAAATTATTGGAGACAAAAGCTCGAGAGCATATTAGGGATGAGGGTAGCTATCAGCGAGAGGGAAATGTCCGCAGTAAAGTTTCAAAGTAAAAACTTGAGCTACGAGCCATAATATTCCACATCCTTCTTCAACCCTTAAATACCTTAAGATAACCCTGTTTTAATATTCAGGAACAGATTTATTTACTTTACCTTCCTTTCGACCCTTATTTGTTAAGCGAATGTAGATTTTTGGTGACGAGACTATTTTATGTTATTTGCTCTATTTGAATATTAAAACGACCCATAGGAAAGCCTAGCTCATAATACATACATGTTAAGTAATAACGTGATTACGTATTATTATTATTTATCAAAGATTTAATTCCAGTAAGTCTAGGTGGGTGTTTGGTGTGTGGGCAATTCCCAAACTACCATATTACAATTAAATGAATATAAAAATAAAAACATAATAATAAAAAATATGTAATTTCTTCAGACGATTGGTATTCACTTTGTGGCGTCATTATTAATAAATGAATTAAAAATATTTATTTAGTACTCACAATTTATTTATTAAATACGTATTTATATATGTCTGATAATGAAAGCATCGCTTTCAAAACATGTAGATATCAATGTATATTTATAAAGTGGTGAATGCAAAGTATACTTTAAATTCATTTATTAATAATAAAATAAATTAAACGGATCGTCAATCAGCATGATCGTCGCATGATGTGGATAACATATATCGCCCATCGAGAGGAGTGCTGAACCACTCAGATGCAGTCACGGTGATGACGTTGGTTGATTTTTTAAATTTATTTATGAGCACAAGTATTCTGCGCTCAATAAATAAAAACACAGTGTCTTCCTTGAGAGTCTCAAGAAAGATACTGTGTTTTTACTTATGAGGACGGAATTATTATTTTCATAATCTGATTAATTACCAGTTCTTTATGAGCCAAGTCGCTACAAGGCGGGTCTTGTACCTACATGTATTTTGATTTAAAAATAGCGGAAATTTATTGTTCATTTGCTTGAACTATTTTACGGGTAGTGTCTAAAAACGTTGACAGTTTGATCTACCGCTATGTTGGGGCAATAAACATTCATCACCAAGTAATTCTGAAAAAAAAGGAAAACACCGAGTGTCAAGTAACCACATACTCCCTACAAAAACAGCCATGTGGAGCACCCTTGATGGTATTACCAAATGGCACTATTTTAAATGTCCGACTATAAAAATAAATCCCCGGCTTCGTGCCGTTTAAGCCGAAAGTGAACGGGAACTTCCTCCCTTGCGATTAGAAAGATAAAAAAAAATTAGTTTCAGTCTTTTTGGAGCTTGACCTACTACGCAGAGCCAAAGTGATCTTTCCATTTCATTAAAAACTTAAGTTACAATTATCCCTATAATTATTAGCAATACTATTTTAAAAAAATACCACAAAGACGACAAAGCATCTCTATGTTGTTAGGTTATGATTTTTAGCCCCGGGTCGAAAAGTCGCGGTTTCGATGCACAACATACGCAAATCAATAACTTTTATAAGGTACTTTACAGAACGGTGGATACTCTCGGTATCGACCTGGTGAAAAATCGCTATTCAGAATCGAAACCTTGCTTGAAATGACTTTAGCCGTACCAACTTCCTAATCTTTCCCCCTCTCACTTACTCCAGCATCATAGCACCGTTGGCTGGGACCCTAGCGCGGTATTCACCCTAAAAAAAGTTTGTTCACCAATAATTATCAGGTTTTTTACATGTATTTTTAATATTTAACATGGCTAAAACGATAATGGTCCTGTCTTACATAAATTAGAGCCGTTACGTGCAAACGACTACCCTGCAAATGGTTGGTTGAAGCGGGCTTTAAACAGGCCACTATCTTTTAGTTAGCTTATCATCCCTTATACAGGGGAAGGTAACTTGGTAATATGCTATGGCTATCGAGAAAGTTCGCCTTATTATTTCAAAGTATGCCGGCAAGTTCTTCAGTGGCGCTAAAAGCTCTGAATTGCATTTAGGAAGCAAACACAATGGGTAACAACATTTAATATTGAGAAATCATATTAGATAGTTCTTACTTAGTATGTGAATGTGAAAAATACAACTGTTGGCATAGGAAGCTCGTATTTGTTGAACTTCACCAATAAAGCAATAAAAATAATATGAAGTGGTTTTTACTGATTTATTACACGCTTTCATAGTTTCTTAAAATATATCAAAATAGCCCCATTTGAAGCTGTAAGTTTTAAATGGTGCACATTATACTAATCTCACACATCTATCCAAAAGATTTGCAATAAACAACTTTTCATAGAACGCTACGGTACTAATGACGTCAGACCTCATACGGGGCGTTCAGTTTTTTTTACCGTTTCGTTTTTAATTAAAATAAAATTTATTTTTTCAGATTTGATGTTTGATGCTCTCCATGAATGTGTTTTTAAAAAAATCAACATAACGATGGCATTAGTTTTTCTTTTTGTGCAGCAGTTTGAATTGTGCCCCATTTTGTATTTCGGTCCGGCCAGTAAGAGCAAGTAAGAGTTTCTAAGAAAAATGAAAAGTCTTCAATTGACTAATCTGTTTTATACCTACCTTTAAATAGGTCATCTACGTGTTTTGTGAAGTAGCATATAAATATATCGATTATTTGAGCACAAGTCGATAAACACCTGCTTAATATTTTTGGTTATAATTTATAACTCTTATCCATAAAATTATCAAAATATAAAGTTTTGACGTTATTGAAGATTATAATCACGGGGTAATTATGTCGTTAGGGGCGGTTTTAATACCCCAGTCGGGGTAGTTTATTTTATAAAACCGCTCTAACAAGTGTTCTGTTTACATGAATGCTTTACTTAATAAAAGGTGAACGTTCAGTAATTATCGATTGAAAAATTTTGAGCGTTTCATAAAAATAATAATGATAATAATTGGACGATTTGTATAGCGCCGTTTATGAAAAATCACCTCAAGGACGCTATACAAATATTACTTCATATTCCTTATCTAATTATGTACAAATCTAATTCTGTTAAATACATAAACATCATTTTTTAATTTCGTTTGACGTTACATCCAGATTTTCGGGTTTAAAAATTAAATAAAATTTGATTTTTTTTTTCAACATGTTGAAGCAGATCAAAGAATTCTGTTTCACGTTTAATTATTATTATTTTTTATTTTTTATTGTGAAATCGGTATAAGCCTTTCTAGAAGGCTTTTTATTATGGAATTAAATGTAGTTATATGATTTCTCATGAGATCTGTTTGTTAACTGGTACACAAACATTTTTAGAAACCAGGGAATTATTTTCATAAATCATACGAATATTATATAAATCCGACAATAAAAACAGTTTTTTTTCATCTATCATCGTAAATAGCTGACACTTTAAGAAAAAAAATATTTTGTATAGGTATACGTTTTGACATATAAATATGGATTTCTAAATCATGTAAAACCTTGCCATCAACATTGTATTCAAATAAATTCACTCAAACAATATTTTTTTATCAAAGCGACGTTGATGAATTATGTACCCACTTGTCTGATAAACCGTTATTCAGGAGTTGTAAATTCTAAGAAACCCGGCACAAAAGACAAAAATTTAATGGTATTAAATTTGCTTTTCATACTTCTTCTATTATCTATCTCAATTAGGATTTTGAAAATTCATATCAGAGGTTCACTTCAGGAGATTAACGTAATTAATTTTTGATGATCAACGGAGACATCTCCCATCCCATTTCTGTCTCCAGTTTTTCAGCGGCGGCTCGTGTCACCAAATGCATCAATCTCAATCTGCCGTCAGAAATAATCAGAAAAGTTTTTGCTTCCCTGATCGATCGGCCGCTTGCGTTATCTGGGAACTTGTATCGGGCCTATACTTACATTTCCTACAGCGGTTCCGTTCCAGCGTTTGACTTACGCCTACTTTGCTTAGGTGTACGTACACTGACACTGAACGCTGGCGTAGAAAGGTGGCGTTAAAAGCGGCTATAAGAACTCCTAAGAATTTTTTAATTGCACTAAATTAACGAAAAATTTTCTATTGTTTCAATGTGAAAGATAAACATTTAAAAGTTTTTGAAAGTTGAAAATTTAATCATTTATAAATTCTAACGTTAACCTTCCTCTGGCGGAACAATTTTCCATTGCTAACAGGTGGCAGAGGTACAATTGTACCTTCATACATTGTGCATGAAAATTGTTAAAGATGACAGCATTACTTCTGAAAATAACTTTTATTTTGTGAATACAATATGATCAACCCTTTTTTTATAAAAAGGGGTTTGAAAATAATACACTGCTATTGGTTTATTTATTTCTGTATAATTT
This sequence comes from Halesus radiatus, assembly GCA_022606495.2. Taxonomy (NCBI): domain Eukaryota; kingdom Metazoa; phylum Arthropoda; class Insecta; order Trichoptera; family Limnephilidae; genus Halesus; species Halesus radiatus. Next base: position 513,744 of record JAHDVE020004061.1, read on the forward strand.
TGGTACAAAATGTATTAAGGCATATTTATACCCTTGTAAAAATAGCCTATATCTGGAACAGGCAAAGGTTTTTTTTTTCGGAAGAATATTTATTTGTGGGTTGAGTCCTAGACCGATTGTAATTTAGATCTGTGGGTAGTTTTCGTTTTTATCTGAATAATAAAGGATATTTACGGCTTGCGGTAGTTGGATGCGGTTCACAAAATTTGATTGTCTTCGGCGGCACTTAACTCGTAATTATATATAGCTTACGTTAATACAAATTGATTTGTTTTAACAGTTGCACCGCCGGGAGTACGAAAAACAATGATGACTTGCGTAAAACGATGGAAGGAACGGGGAACGGGGAGCGGGGAACACATAGAAATTGCCAGTATGTCCAAAATTAATTCCCGGTCACATATTACTCGAATAATACCACAATCAGCCCAAACAATATTTTTTCTGTACTAACTTACCTAAAAAAGGTAGTCTCCTTGATTTCCACGAAAAAGGTTATCACAATTTAAAAACACCATTACATCTGTGACTATGCCACCGGACAAGATTTCATAACAGGCTTCGAAGGATGTAATAATATATATGTCACGGATAAATATCACGATATATTGTATCGTGATATTTATTGCCGATATATTATATCAACGATATTTGTAATTTAGTGGGTGTCTTTGGTTTTACGGCATATTTCCACGTTTCCCGTTTGCTCAACTTTACTGCGATTTCCCCACAGTCAAGTCGCGTTTGTTGTATGTTCGGAATTCATTTTCAAAATACTTTTCCCGTCATATGGTGAAAATCTTTGACTATTCGAAAAACAATTCACTTTATGAGCAATTATCAATTGCTCATTCAGCAGCAACAACTCCAGAGGGATACTTTTCGTATTTATTTACCTTGTGTTTTTAAAATCTATTGCCCTGTAGAAAATAAATATTACTTTTTGATATATATATATCGAATACGTATCGACGTATTATTCGATATTTAAGTATTTATATAAATATTATGACATTTCGAACCCCGCTTTAAAATAACTCTGTAATGTTTAAATGCCCCTTACCTTCATAAAAATTAGCAGAAAATGTTCCTTATGCAATAATTTAGGACTAGCCAGCAGAGCTTTGAACATGCGACCTGGGCGGGAACCCGAAGCTTTAGATCACTCGACCAACAAACTGAAGAACTTAAGAGGAACAACTTAATTTTGGATTTGAGGCCAAAATAATCATCCAAAGTGACGATATATTTTTTTTATTAAATATTTTGTAAATATCTAGTACGTATGATAAGTATTTCATTTATTTTTGTTTTAAATTATTAAGTACATGCCAAGAAAAAAAAATCATAATTTTAGAGGCAACTTTTTTTAAAAATTATATTATCAGCTGTGTAAATATACGTAAATAAAAACAAAATAAAAAAAACCTTTTTTCAGGTCGTTACTTTAATTTAAATATGAAAATTTGTGTTCCAACGTAAATTGGTGGTTATTAATTTAATTTAAAGTCCACCATAATGCTTATTTTTTTTTTTTTTATATTTTATATTTCATTATGTTTTCAAAGTAGACGGGGTTAAACTTTTTTTTTAAATAACCGCTAGCTCCCAAATAATTGTTAAAAGGTGCCTCTAAAATCGCGAAAAATCAATTCCTTTAATGGCCTATCTTTAATACTGTAAAACAAAAATAAATAAATAATTTCATACTAGATATTTATTACACTTTTTGATGAAAAAAAAAGATCATTAGGTTTAGGTAAGCATTTTGGGCTCAAACCGAAATTTCGTTTTGTATTAAACATGCCGCGCAGCCATTCCTCTTAATACAGTGTCTATTTCCTCCTTACCTATCAATGTAGCTTACGAACATGTTTTAATGCTTCCGTTTCACACATCTATCATGTTTTTCATCCAAGAATCTCCGTCACCCTGATTTATCGACCTCAGCCGTTTCCAAATGTGAGGACCGATCGATTTTGTATTATAAAAAGTAAACCAAAATAATACGGATGCAAGTAAATTGGTTAATTAAATCGATTTATTATTTTCTAAATATAATTAGAATTGGTCATATTAAATCTCAGTTTTTAATACAAACAAAACCAAGGGGTGCGACATTGTAATGAGGTTTTTTATGATTTTCTGAGGAAGTCAGAAAGCTCCATTAAAAACTATTCTTCCGATAAATTTATTACAAAAAATGGTTTTATGAAAAAAAAGAATAATTAATACATAAAAATTTATATTAATATTATTAAAACACCAAGAGTATAAATATACATCAATATAAGTATTTTAGAAGTTTGAGGCAACACATAGAATATTGCAATTAATAATCAGGTAGATTTAGTCGATGGTAATTATGACAGCCGTCCTACATTCCGCAAGAGTAGTAAATACATTCCGTAATACAAATATTAACCTATATATACAAAAATCAATGTATGTTTATTTGTTAGTTTGTCCTCGATGTACTTGAAAATCACTTGACCGGTTTCGCTGAAAATAGCACAGTTTATTCTTATTAGTGCCGGGAAGGTTTAGAAAGTAGTTTGAATGAAATTCAATATGTAAAACTGTTGGTATAACGTTTTAAAATTAGTATGAAAAACATTAAACCCACCATGTTTTATTTAGGTTAGCCCATAGATATAACACTCTGCTTACCCACAGATTGCATATTAAAAAGAAGAAGATTCGGGTGGAATATTTTCAAAATAGAAAACACGAGTAGTTACCTACTTAAGAACTTTATGATTTAGATATATTTTGAAAAAATAAACGTTTGGAATGAAATAAAATATTCAAATGATTTATTTATTTGGAGATGGAGGTTACTTTCGCTGTCAAATCAATTATTGCACCCGAGCAAGGCCAGGTACACATAAGCTAGTTAATTATAAAAAAAAGTGCGTTACTATTTGAAAAAAATAATAATTTCTTATTGTTACCCAATCTAGTTAATCATAAATAATTATAACACATCTTGATAATATATTAATCAATCATTTTCATCGCAAAAATAAAATTGCCTTTTCCCTAATTAAAAATATTTTAACAGGGACTACTAATTAGTTGTTTTTAGTAAAAAAAATAAATTTCAAAAGACTTTTGTCGTCTTACACAATATTGACCAGAATCAATCACTGGGATGGTACAAATATCTTCTGTGTTTATTTCTTTCAAACAGGCAGAATAAATGATGAAATAAAATATTAAACGTATTTTTTTGAATACATAGATCCTCAGATCTTAATCGAGGGGAGGGGATAGGGAAGAAAACATTCACCCTCTTTAAATATTACGCTCGAAGCCCCGATGGCAATGTCAATTTCCCATATATGTTTTTTTTAGTACGCACTCTTTGTATCACAAGGGGTGAACAAATAATATCATTGTTTATTTTGCCAATATAATTTGACAGTCTCTCAATAAATAAATAAAACATTGATGTTGTGTGTAATGCTCGGTGTAAGTAAATATAATCATGGTTGTATAATCACCTTCACATATCAAGTTTTTTGAAAGTATATGACACAATTTGGGCTACAAGGTTTCCTCGATATTGCGATAGGCCGCCATACAACACTATTTATGCACATGCTCCTTGCTTAATAATACTCGGATGACTTGAATAGCACCTTTTTTTACGAAAAATCACCTCAATATGGTCTCATACATACTTCCAGACTCTGCAAAGAATATGTTGACGTTAATAATAATCAGTCAAAGATAATATATTTTTTTAATTTTTTTCTTGATCGTGTAGCTTTGGAGAAAAAGTGCTGATCCATTGTTATATAACAATTACAAAAAAGTACATATTCATACAGTTACATACAAAAAACAGTATCTCGTCTACCATCTGAAAAAAAAAACGTCCCGAAGGTCGCATTCTGTTAACTGCTAATTAAAAGTTTGGACAGTGCAAATTGTTAATTCGAAACTTTCTCTGTGCGCATTCAATCGTAGTTGTGCAACCAAGAACAAACGTTTGGCGAAGACAGACTTATGGTTATAAAAATATCTGGTTTACGAAGAAATTTAATTTCTTTGTATTTTTTTTAAGGTTCTGCTTTCGAGAAAAAATACAGAATTGCAAGTACGGTACATTGAATAGAACACTGGCAAACGGCAATAGAAAGCACAGATCAATTGACAAATTTATTACGAATATTATTAAATTCCTGTTAAAACTTTGTCACAATCCGGGAAAATTTCTGACGAACAGCAAATTGAACACGGAAATAAGAGAAAAGTTTGAGCTGCGTCGAATTGAATGACCCCATTACCGAAACTTTCCTTTTCTTAACATGATTAACCATAGTAATAATATTTCTCCGGGCCAAGGTATGAGTTCGGCAGGTTGCTAGTGGGTCTCGGCGCGATAATATTTAGATTTAACGGAGAAAGTTAAGTGAATTAGTTTTACTCGTGGTGCGAAATACCAGCGCGAAGGATAAACGCGTATCGGGCCTTTTACTTCACGAATATTTTCCCTTTCATTCGACAGCCGTGGAATGGAGTTATCAGTAGTGTAATCTTTTCCGGAACGAGGGCGTACTTTCAGCGGGCTTTTACGTTATGGCCGAGGCTTTATGGATTTGTTTTCTTTTTTTCCTTAATGCTTCTTCCCCGTCATTTTGTTAGTCACATAAATAGGGCCAACCAAAAATTGGAAAATTCAATATGTGTTTTTACACGATTTCTCTGCATTCCTTTTATTTTTGTAACGTGTTATATCGTATTTTTTCGAAGAGAGGAAAGTCTAGATGGTTTAGTGCGAATTATTCTATTGATTGAATGAAATCTGCTCAGCCGAATACAATTTCATCTCCTGTACTTGTACCCATTTTTATATGACCACTACTTTAGTAGATATTTCAACAACAAATACTCGTGCCTTTAGCGCGTACCACTGCCATATCGTTATATTGTTGAGGAGTGAAAGGATTCCAATTGCTATTTTTGAGAAAAAATAATAATATTTATTTATTTGAAACACATACTATGTTAATAGAAAATGTTTAATGATAAAATACAGACTAGTAAAGAATTCGATTATTCATAATTGTAGGAAATTTAATTTTATATTTCATCATATTAACATAGTGGGGGTTAGAACAAGATAATTTTTTATATTTTTATTAATCACATTGTATTTATTTATTTGTAACAATACAATGCAAGCCAGTAATACAATTTTTATTAGTTTATTTTGAGTCTTAGTTTAACAGAAAGTATCAGTTTAATAAACAATATAGTATATTGTTCGATAATAATTGAATAGCAATTAGAAAATAATGATAGATTTATCTAAAATCATCCTTAATTGCAAAGAGGTTATACATACAGGAATAATAACATTTTCGAACTGACAGTAAAGTTAATGTTTCACAGTAAAAAGATTCCAACTGTTATTTTATATTTTAACAATAAAATATTACAAAGTATTTTCAATAACGAGCCCAACAGAAAATTTACAATTATAAAATAAATTAGTTAAAAAGTTTGAGCTCTCATATCTCTAAAGTTTGGTTAGAGCAGTTAGAACCTTTTCACTCTCAGCGAACGATTTATTTATAGAGAGTACACTAAACAAATAACGGCTAATCTAATAGAGGGAGCTACCAATTTCGAGCAAAATATCTTTTAGATATTTTATTATTTTTATTTAGATATTTTTATAGCAGCTACAAAGTCAAGATTATTAATATTAAATGGTACCTAGAGAGCAATTCAATTCATGGTAAATGCCTGCTGAGATAGTTATTCAAACCAATTCTTATTTATTTATTTAACGCCCATAGGCATTTTACGTAGGGATTTACATTTGATATCTGATATTATCATAACGTAATCATGCCAGCAAAAGAAAATGAAGTTATTATGAGTTCAAAAAAAAAGAATGTGAAAATCACCTTTCGAATTGAGCAACTAACATAAATAACAGCAGAAGTAGACATATCAAAACAAAAATAAAGCAATTCATCACAGGGAACCTACAATCAAGAAGCATTAATATTTCCCTTCAATTGGGGTGCCTTTGAAGAATAAACTATCGCCTTCGGAGTAGAAAAAATACGTTAGCGCTATCGGACGCCGAATCTGGGAGCATAAATCTTAGTCTAGTAGAAAATTCAAATCACCCATATCCATGCTAAGTTGTTTAAATAATCCGACGGGGAATAAATCCTATTACTCGTACCTTTCCAAAATTATAATCTAAGGGTGTGCTTTCATGTTAAATACCATTTTTTATCACTTTTTTCGGGCTGACCGTGCGTTTTTAGTGAATACGCTGATAGTGGCTTACACGAGAATAATGTAGTCATCTGCAAGGCTCAAGTGTATCCCCTGCAACCTTTCTGCTCATAGACGAAAAGCATGTTATTGAGGTATATGCAAAGGGCTTATCGGTAGCGATTTACCGCATTAGCGAGGACATGAATATTAAACTTCAGAAAAAAAATCGCCAAGGTGTAAGAGTTTTGTAACCGCCTATTTCACCTCAAAAATGTATTTCTTCATATTGAAATTGATAAAAAAAAATTGCGAATTTCATTAAATGGATTAGAGTCATTAAAAGAAGAAAATAATAGCTTACCCGAAAATCAAATTTCTCCTAACCTAATTAATCTATTTTTTACTAAAAAACATGATTAAACAATAATAATGAAAAAAATATATTAAAAAAAAACAATATATATTAATCCGTGTCATTCACTGGGGTTCTTTAAACTAAGACGTGTCGAAACTGGTAGCAAATAAATACAATTAAGTAACAAAAATACATTGTCAATAAAACTCTTCAATACAAAATGTTTAGAAATTGTTACATTCTTAATGCCAAGAACTACAAAAAAAAAAGAATATTATTTTCATAAAGTGAACCGATTCATACGTTGGTCACCACGCTCGAGAGGTCCATCCTGAATTTCGAAAATGGAAATTCAATTTTGGTTTTAAAATTTTCTACATGTTATCCAAATCAAAAAAAGTTGGTTGTAAAAAACAAAGATTTTCATTACTTACGATATTTTTGGCATTACTGCTCAATCGTCTATGTTAAATAGTTCGTCAAAATTGATGCCCGTTAAACAAAATACGGGAATCATTTTTGCTTGTGAAGTGGTGAACTATATCGTAGAACTACTGCGGCGTAAGAGGGAACTTCGGGCGGGTGTTCAAAATGTTCGAACCAGTTTGAACAACTATCAGTGTGAACAAATGTTTTCAAATACGTCAACTCTTCTCTTTGTGTGATTGGGAATTTTGATTAAAACTTTTCTTTTCTTTTTGAACAACTATCAGTGTGAACAAATGTTTTCAAATACGTCAACTCTTCTCTTTGTGTGATTGGGAATTTTGATTAAAACTTTTCTTTTCTTTTTGAACAACTATCAGTGTGAACAAATGTTTTCAAATACGTCAACTCTTCTCTTTGTGTGATTGGGAATTTTGATTAAAACTTTTCTTTTCTTTTTGAACAACTATCAGTGTGAACAAATGTTTTCAAATACGTCAACTCTTCTCTTTGTGTGATTGGGAATTTTGATTAAAACTTTTCTTTTCGACATATAAATAAGCAAAATTTTCCGAGTAGATAAATGTTTTCGTAAATTATGTGAGGAAAATATAAACATATCCGTAAAGATTTATTGAGGCTTCCTATACAACGAATTGTGAGAACCAATTTGGGATTTAATACCCACATCTTTTTATTTAAACCTAACGTGAAATTAATATTTGTAACAAGATAGGGATAGATATTTCAAGAAATTTTTGTTTTATTTTTTATTATGGTAGTCAATTTTTAGAATTGAATGTTATTTTATATCATTCATTAAGGTTTCAAGAAAGGTTTTTAATATTTATAGTTCCAAAAAGTCTGTAATTAATATTTCAAATGTTCGAAGATTATCATTTTACCAGATGCTTTATTTTTTTGCTGTCATTAACCATGAAACATATATTTTTTTATCATTGAAGATAATATTAACAACTCTCAAAATGAAAATTGAAACCAAAAAGACAGGAAAAGAAGACTAAGACTCAAACCCAGGACCTCATAGTCTATTCGGGACCTTGTGCTTTAATCCACTGTACCGGATATAGCATCTTGTTATCTTTTTCTCTTTTCTGTCTCTTTTCGATTTCATGTTTCATTTTGAGAGTTGTTAATATCATCTTCGATTATTAAACATACATTACAACGAGATTTATAAACTACAATAAGTTATTTCATAAATTGAATGAAATAATGTATTTAATTTAACGTTATTTAACAAGTAACTCTTGTTTTCAGATGTGTTAATAACGGACAAAATGTACAACATAAACAGTTTGGCATTCAAATACTGTACACAGCATTCCAATATATGTGCCAATATATCATCGAAACAGCAATAGATCAGTCGAACTGTGCGAGTTAATTGGTATTTTAATTAAGTTTACGGTCACCTATTTGCGTGTCTGTATGCAGGTTGTCAGACATTAAAAGGAAGTTATCATAGAAGTCGAAACCATCACCGGTAGAACTGTAACGTATAATGATGGATGTCGTTGATTTATCAAACAAGCTTGTTATTTTTGCTGTGTTTACCCAAAACCAACAATTACTCATTCAACATTTGAAATATGTTTGCCGTATTAATATGAGCTCACATCAAAGGTAATTTGTCAGTTAATTGATATAAAAAAAGACTATAATGTGATTACAGCGCTAAAAAGTTTATTGGGTTTAAATAATTGAAGTGGATTGTGGCAGAAAATTTCATCATGGCTATGGTACTATCACAAAAAACTAAAATGGTGTGCGGTGCATTGTTGACATTGATACTGTTGGGATCTGTGTTGGTGACTGGGTCGGCCCTGGGCTGGTTTAGCCCTGGAGGATCTGGGGAGACATCTGGCGAGCTGGCTGCCAAGCTCAGCCAGCGGAGGCTCTATGGAAATCAGGTTTATATTTCACTTTTTTATTAAACTCATTTTCTTTCAGGCACCTAACTATGAAATTTGTGCAACGGAGAAAGCAAGACGGTATACTACTCGCAAAAAATTCCATTTCAACTTGACATCTACGGTTTTTCTGGATTTATTTCGACGTAATTAGTTTTTTGTTATTTAGACTTGGTTTAAAAATCTGTCTTTGATTGGTATGATGAATACATGACCAATAATTGTATCGCAATACTTAGAACTTTCGAAACAACTACACCTTGAAGTTGTTGGTATTTATTTGTGCGTTATATATTATGCAATTTTTGATAATATGAATATAACTGAAGATAAGATTGAATAAGCGTTATGGAATTTGCTGTTGCTATGAACTAAGTGTTGTTTTGAATGTACAAATATATTAAAAATCTTTAAGATTGTTTATATTATGACCTTCAATGAACACTTTAAACATATTGTTGGGATTCACTTAAACGTTTTAAAAAACTTTTTATTCAATTTATTCAACACAATGATTTTGTTACACAATGACTTTATTCAATGATATCTTCCATTCTTACGATTGTGATTTTTTAAGGTGTATTGTGTATTTTAAATAGATGTTCGATATTTTTGCTGTTTTCAGGTTTCAATTTAGTAATTAATTTTGTAAGTGTGTTTTCGTATAATTCACAAACTCTTCAGGTACACGGCTTACTAGTTCTTATGTACGATGACTATATATCGCCTTCAGAGGCTTAGAGAGGAAGGGTCCTAAAAGGTTTATAATGCCGTACACGGAAGTGTGAATTCTGTTCAACGGGGTATAATATTATAGTGAAGCTCCTAGAGAGAATAATATAACGTGATTATTATTCTGCCGTGTCTCCAATATTTTAGAAGTAAGTGATGTTTTAATTTTTTTTTTATTTTGATTTATATAAAAGGTTCCTAGGCTTTTTTTATAATGGGCAAGTCAGCTCATTATAATTGTATTTATATCGAGGGAATAATAATATTAACATTACCTGTCTATCGTAGAAGTTTTTTTACTTTTTCCATAAGTGGTCATTAAGTTTACTACTGACGTGCATAACGGCTAAAAAGCTGTGCCCACACCAATAAAAACGAACAATTAAATTATCAGTTGTTTTTTTTTGTAATGTAACGAAATTCTGATCAAGCGATGTTTTCCGTAAATTTGGTAAGTTTCATGTTTTTTCAGCTGTCGACAACAATCAGCAGAAGATGCGAATACAATGCAATTTTCCAATGTTTAATGCATAATTCATAACCCATGTTGAGAAACTACACAACCTACCTCTGGTCATAGGACAATGCACGCCACTGCTGACGAGTAAATTTGTACGACTATTAAATTACTATTTTTTAGGTTGAGCTGCATGTCTAGTTTTGGATTTGCCATGAAGCAATAATTCAGTCTTTAATACGCATTTTTTATTGCGGAAATGATCTTTCTTGCTTTTTTCATGAAATCGATTATGAGGCTCAAATTTTTCCTGCATTATCCATATCTCGAGTTTTAGCTTAAAATAAGATGCTTCTGAATAACGAATCGCATTATTAAGACCCCTTTATATAAAATTCCTTTTTCTCTTTGTAGGTAATAAATTGTATATAATATACTAGTATACCTACATCTCATGTAATATGTCAGATTGGGTTAACAATATCCACCCAGTCTTTCTGGATTAAAAAATTAATTAAAATTATTTCGGTAGATGAGAATAATGTACCTGATTCTATAATGTTCATTACTAATTTCATTTTAATAGTGAAATTTATTGTGGTGTCATATTAAAAACATGCCGAAGTATTGTATTTCAAATGATGATCAACAAAAATACATAGCGAGGTTGAGCCGTAAACAGTGGTAACTTTGTCTTCTGGGGTTACTATGCGCAAATGTTTGCGAGCGCGGTTTTCCCCCGGGACACTGTATGAAAACTGAATTTTCATGTTTCATTGCATCCGGTTCGCGGTTTTGTTATTATTTTTTTCCTTTCCAGTTGTTTTCAAACGGAACCAAAAATACAAGAATTTATATTTTCGGTCTATTTATTTATTAACCAATTTTCCGAGAAGTTTATTTTAATGTAGACAATAAGTGTAGAAATTCTATCTACTCCATTATTTTAACTAAAACTTCGTTAACCTTGTTCATTTAACCTTGACGAAATAAAAAAAAATACCCACAAAATACAAAAAAAAAAAACTTCAAATTAACGAATGGAATGAAATGTTTCCAGACATATTGTTCCACCAAGGGAGTTTTATAAAAAAAATTATTGTAAAATAAATAACTCCAATTTACTTATCCAAATTACACATAATAATATTAATTGTTCTTGTGTTTAATTCGCAGAACTTCAATTAATTTTTTTTTTTTAATTTGATGTATATTAAATTTAAAAAAAAAAATTACATTGGAAAATATTCGTATATCCTTCTTAATATTTATCTCATCTCATCTTCTTCCCTTATCACATTCGAGTTGTGGACTAGGCCCCTCTTGGCGTTCCAGTTCGGATTATAATCAGTGACCTGCGTTCATTGGATATCCAGCCCCTCCTCGCAGAGCCTCTGGAGTTGTTTCCCAAACAGAACATTAATAATTAGGAAATTCTCTAATTTATTTCAAAATCAAGAATAAAATGTAATCCTAAAGTATAATTTTCATGTAATTTCCATCATATTGAATGGTAGTTTTTTGTTTCTTTAACTTTTTTGCATTCTCATTACTCAGTATCCTTTTCTTTTTATAATAAACCATCATCAGCAGTCAGTACGGAGCATTTAATAATTTACGGTGACCTATAAATAATAATGTAAGTGGCAGCATTTTTCATGATGCTTTTGAAATTAAACCCAAAGCGATCAACGTTAGCGCAGGCTCTTCTATTTTTATATTTAATAACGAGAGTTTGAAATCCACGCACCTTAAAAAAATCGTAATTAAAATTTGGCATTTAATGAAAAATAAAGTAAACTACACGCAAAATTAGAAAGCTTTTCTTCTGTTTAAAGCTTTTTTTCTTGTGTTTTTTTTTTCTTTTCTTATGTTTCGTATTATTTTTTCTTTGTAAAAATCTTCATAATTGTAGTATTTGTTTTCGCATATATCTGTTTTTGAAAGATTTGTGTTTATGCCCTTTTAATGAAAATATGTTTACTTATTTGCACAAGAAAATAAAGCGCATTTTAAATACCAAATTTTGATGGGGGTTTCTTTTTTTTCGTGTCGTCGTGCCATACAAATATATTAGAGCTATGATATTAAACATTATTGTTTCTGTGGATAAAAATCACAAAAAGTGTTATTTACGTTGTAGACCTACCTTTTGAAAAAAAAAAAAAAATTATGACGCTAACCAATAAACGTGACTGTTTCTCCATAGAAAACATTTGAAAAATTATCATATTCACGTATTTTAGGAAATAAAATAGTAAAATTATAGATATTTTTTAAAATTTTTGTAATAATAATTAACAAAAATAAGCCACCAATAAGAAAGACCAGTTATTATAACAGCATTTTACTGGAGAAAAAATATCTTGTCACCGTTTTCATGTGACTAACTAACCATAACGCATTTTCCCAGGGGTAGAGGGGTGTAGATAGTAGTGGCGTGCATTGCTCTATGGCGAAAAGTAGGATGTGTGAATATTTTAAAATGGAGATTTTATTATCGTCTTCCATTTATTTTTGTGGTCAACTGAATAAATGGGCGTACAAGTTCCTTACTGAATTCATGGAAAAATTCATTTTGACAAAAAAACCTTAAATTTCCTTTTATAGTTCGTTTTTCTTGGGGTAGATAGATAGGATAGTACACGCTTCTTGCTTAATTTCCATCCAGGTATAATCTAAAACACACTCTTCTGTTGTTCTGACTTTACCGAGAAATAAATATACGCGTAATAAAATAATCCCCGGAATGCTTTCGTTTGTTTTTATTTTGTAAAAAAAAACACTTAAAAACTTAGTCAGCGTTAACACAGCATTATTTTGTTATTAGCAAAGTCTTGCTTCTCATTATTTCCACCTATTAGAGTTATGTAACTGCCACTTGGTGAAATATTCACGATAACAATGAAAAGTGTATTAAAAATCCTCGGAAAACTAATTTCAAGTAGGTATCCACAACCTTTTTCAAGTAGGTATCCATATTAAATCCATAGAAAGCTTTCTATCTGTCTTGGAGCTATTATGCTGTATATAAATAAACTTAAAAACTCAGTCACTTTTAACACAACATTTTTATTTGTTAGTACAATCTTGCTTTGAGCATTATTTCCACCTATAACAGCTATCAAACCGCTACTCGGTGAAATATTCAAGATGATTATAATAACAGGGAAAAGTCTGTACCCATTTTTCGTAATTATCACGCCTGTCTCCCGCTCCCCGCGGACCATCTATCCTTCTATCAAAAACTCCAAGACAAGAATCACTTTATCCTTGTAGCACTGTGGCGGGCGGGACGAATTCCCATTAGGATAATTAGTCGGATGACGGCTACGGGCGCCATCTGCGGCCAAGCCGCAAATCCCTCTTTGGCGGTAAAATATACATTTGGCGGGAAAAAATGTCACGACACTTTTTCGCGGGAGAAAGTTGCGCCGCACAGTTTTAGAGGAAAAAATGCCACTAGGTGCTATACCGCTAGGCAAGAAAACATTCGAAAAGTTGTAAAAGTTTGTCCTCTAACTGAGAAGTTAGTTGTTTTGTCAACGTTTGTGTTTGGGAATTGCACCGATTTCGCAACACAAAGTTCAAGGATCTTCACAATAAAATGTGAAATCAGCTTCCATGTTTCATTATAAATTTACGAACTGTGAGCTCTGACATCCTGAAATTTACGCAACTTCTTATGCGTGGCGTTTATAGTTCCACGAACTTGTTTTCGGCCTGTAAAGTTTTATAAACTCCATTTCACTGTAAAAAATAACCACGTTAACCTGTTGGCTTCGGTCTTTTATTGTTTGCAATGAAAGCGTTTTAATTAAATTTTGATAATATCAAGTTAATATTATCCCGGGTGAAACTAGGTGTTAAATTTAGTCTTCTTGTAAAGTCATTGTTAGTCGTGTATCCGTAATATCTAATTATTGAGAAATGTACATCTAAATAAATCAAACAAAATACAAATCCGGATTTTCAGGAGAAAATACTCACGTTTTCTGTGCTTTAAAAAAGACGAAAAACAACAATATCATGGTTCGTGAAAACTAAACAGGAAACAAGTCTGATTTATTTACGAACGTTCCTAAACAAATTTCTTTCAAAACAAAGCATAAATAATCGAACATTGCTTTAGCAGAAGCAGAATGTACAACGCGAAATAATTTCCGACGTGGATTTAGTCGGTTTTCCAACGGGCAAAGCAATAAAAACATGGTCATGTCACTCGTCACTCAGGTCAAAGAGGAACAGGAGAGGGTTGCCACGTGTTTTGTAGAAATATAAAAAGAGCAAGCGGGTAAATCTGGGACCACATGTCAGGGAAAGATAAAACATTTTTTTATTCCTCCAAAGTAACATTCTTCATAGAGACGCAATAAACATTGCCCCTTTCATGGTTTTTGCGATGGTACCTTGCGATTTATTCTCGGCAGTAAAATAATCTGGAATAGCTACATTTGTTTGACCGAAGTGATTTGAGGCGAAAATTAACTTTTGCTTAGTGTTATTAATGAATCTACCCCAGGACCAGTAATAGTTTAGTGAAACTCTATTACTTGTGAACAGATCCCTTAATTCAATCTCAGTTTACAATATCTTAATAAAAGAATTAAGAAATTACTTTATATTCACCACTTTATTAATATACACAGACATCAACGTGTTTCGAAAACGATGCTTTCTTTATCAGGAATATATGGAATATTAAAAAATAATAATGTCGAGTATAGACAAATGATAAACACAGAACACAATATCAAACATAGAATCAATGATGAAGAAAGCAACCCTTTCGAAATATGTTGATATTTGTGTATATTAAATAAGTGGTGAATAAAAAGTAATTTATTAATTCATTTATTAATAATGACGCCACAAAGTGAATACCAATCTTTCGAACAAATAATATGATACCTTCTGTTATCTAGAGTTTTGTTATATTATTAGTTTTGCGGAAACTCCTCTATATTTTCGTTTAAATTCAGTGGCGTTCATAAATTTGGACGATTTGTTAAATCAGAAAGATATAAATTTACCAAATAAGGTTTTAAATTATGCCAACTTTACTATATTGTTATTGAAATTTTGTTATTTTTATCTTTTGTGCTCAACAATTGGCCAATTAAATTAAAGTAATTGTATTACCCTTTACGCTTATAATTTTTAAAGCTAACTGTCATATCTCTCTTAACATGGTTTTGTTTATCTATTGCTCACCATAATTTTTTTTTTATTCTATTATAGTAAACAACTGCAGTAAATGCCAGTACCAAGTTTACATACATATATGTGTATCTGCACTAAAATGAAACTGATTTGAAGGGAATATATTTTACTTCATTCCATTTAGCAAAAGAGAACTTCTCTATAACACAAATAAGTTATTAATAGATAACGATAACAATTCCGAGATAATACCTTAATATTCTAAACGAAAATCGACTCACTCTCCCACGAAAATTTTGATCAAATGAATACCTTCGCACAATATTAATTGTATATATTGAATGTTATACTATTATAGTATTATAATATAGAACAGCCTAAGAAACAGTTGAAATTGATTTTAGAATTCACCTTTATGAAATACAGCCTATGGCTTCATATTCCACGTACTCAATAGACATCTAATGTGGGTTCATAACACATAAATATCTCATATTGTTTGGTAGGAAGACGCCTATTGTTTTCCCTAAAGGAATATTATGAATTGATCTAATATCTTATCAAAGCCGTCATAAATACACAAAGGAATTGGGGATTAGGATCCTAGTTTTTGGTCTAAGAATTTATGATATGCGAACGAGTGCTCTATAGCCGTGATTTTGTCCTACAGGTAGAAAAATGTATTTTTAACCCTTCCCGGTCAAATCCAAGATTTGCAGCTTTCCAATTTTTATTTCTTCGGTAGATCAGTGTATGCTGTATTCGTTTTCTCAGTGTTTGTATCGGGCTAAAAAATTGGATGCCATTACCTTGAAATTATTGAAATTACCGATTGCATTTAAAAGAAAAGATTTATAATCTTTTTCTTGATATTTGAAAGGGAAAATTATTTTTAAATAATACTTGCTCTAATAGATTGATACACGCTTCCAACTAAAGATAGATAAAATCAAATAATACCCCATTAACATAAAAAAAATTAACACAAGGTTGATTTTTTCAACTATATCATCGCCCACAACACAAACAGACGTATCTCATATTTGGTAAATTTCCAGGAGATCGATAATACTGTTTTTTTTCGGATTCTAATATATTCTAATATAATAGATTCTAATATGTTGTGGGCGACGAAATGTATGGAATTTAACAAATATAACATTAAGCCGATAGCAGTTCGTAACAGAAATAAAATTCTGGGCGAGTGACACATGGTTTCTTAGAATTTTTTTCGCGAAGTGTCATATTTTGACGTTTTTACGCTGCCATATTGGTTTTTTTTTCTCGAAATCCGACACGCCATTTCATTTGGACGGTGAATTTTTGATTTTTACACTTTTCAGCCACCATCAGAAACGTCCGTGTCATATGAATGGAGCATGTCAAGTCGCTGTAACCATGTTCCCTATTTTTTTGAAGCCGCCATATCTTATATACAGATAGGTCTCTCAACGATTGAGACAAATGAAAATACAATATGAATTTTACTACCGTTTTGTTCTGTTACTCAAATTTATCAACATCTAACTTTGTAAGTATTAAATGGTTTGTCAAATTTATTTATACGAGTTTAGTTTGTAATGAAGTAAATTTGATATATTTTCACGGAAAAAAATCACTTTGTGCCTTAACATGATACGTAAAATAAAATAGTTACTTTGTGTAAGAAGTATATAAAAGGGAGGAGTATGTAGAATATATAGTATACATAGTGATGAAGAAAGCATCGCTTTCAAAACATGTAGATATCTGTGTATATTCATAAAGTGGTGAATACAAAGTGTATTTTTTAATTCATTTTATATGTAAAATAACTAAATTGTTCCTAAAATATGTGGCGTTGTACAAAATTAAAGAGTTACATAAATTAAAGTTTACGTGTTCTTGAAAAATTACCTATGTACCAAAATATTAAATTCTTCTGTAATAAGAACACACTACTTTGGAAAGGAATCATTGTTTTCGGATGATCACAAAATAAGTTTATGGTTAATAATAGTAAGTTTATTGCGAAATTTGCATACATAATAAATTCAAGCCTTTTCACGACTAACGAGGTACAATGAAAGTCTGTTCTTCTGAGATATGGAGTGAGTAAATTGGGTACCCTGTTAAAAATAAACAAATAATTCCCCCCAGAAATATTGTAGTTTGCTTTATGATCTTCTTGAAAAGCAAACCTGATTCTGAACCTGAGGTAAACGATAAAATGACTCGAGGGAAACATTAAAATCAACATTTAGAAAACGTGCCGTTAAAAGGGTTCAGTCAGTAACGTGTTCTGCATACTTATTGTAATTTTTATCATGTTTACTTGTTCTGGGTCATTGTGTTGATGTGTCCGCTTCCTAATGAAAATTAAATACGTTTTTATACAGGCAATCGCAGTTACTATCCATAGAACAATCAACATTAATTTGTTTGAAATCTAAACAGAAGAAAGTAAATAAATAAAGAAGATGGAAGAGGTTGTTAAAATTCAATGACCATTTCTAATTTTAAAACGATTTATTTTCGGTTATTTCTACGTATATTAATTTATCGGAAAAGTTAATTTCTTAGATCTTTGGTTCGGGTATAAAACACTTTCTCGGGTTAGTAAAACGGTGGCATCTCCAAATCTTAAGTAGGTAATATTAAACGGGAAAAGTAATGTAGGAGAATAGTGAACAGGGGATGAAGAAGAATAAAAAAAAAAAACAGATTTCAGGTCCAATTAATAAATATGGTGAACTACATTTCCACCAATATATCGCTTCTAATTTATGACTTTTCGTACATCGAGAGTGTTATCCTCTCACGTACGAATTGAAAATATAAAATTTATAATATTTCAATATTTTCTGTATGTGACAATCTATTTTATTATTACCTGCTCTGGAACCGGCTATCCCTTTGTCGCAGATCTCGTAAAATTATGCCGTTAGAATTGTTTTAAACGTGTATTTTAAAGAAAAGGCAGCCATTTCTTTGTTGGTATTAATCGGGAATGAGTGGAACAAAGAAGTGAACTAACTGGCACATTCGTTTTTATATTGGCCATAGAAAGTGTGAAGAAAAATCTCGGGATTCTCGAAGAAACGCGTTATCAGATTAAACGGGATAATGTTTCCATGTACGCCAAAGCTGTTTCGAAACCCGCTCGTAACGAATCTAATGAACTGGGATTAGGTTCAAATGATTGTGAAAACACACAATCTGTTGGCAAATCCTCCAACTGATTGCGATGTGCAACTAAAATGGTAGTTCATTGATATATTTGCGTTGAATTTTGTAATTATCTCTAGTTGTATTGTTGGATTATTGGATTATTCAGCTTAACTCGGATAACTATGAAGACAGTTGCGTCCCCACCGCGCGTTCTGGCTATATTTCTCCAAAATAAATACATAGATGTAGGCTTTATTTGAAACAATGAAATATTTTTTGAATATGTACCCTTAATCAATTTGTACTTTAAAAACTAAAAACATTAATTGCACAGCATATAAGATAAATAACACTAAATAATAAATAACCGAGTGTCTAACTAAACATGGTGGCAGCTGATCTTATGGCGGGGACTCTCGGTACTTATTACAAAGTTCTTGAGTAACATAATATCGAAAACTTACTACAAAAGAATAACGTATTAAAGCTTATGAACCCACTTGTAATATTCAATCATTGAAGAACATAATATCAACAACTTTTACTGAAAATATGAAACAGATAAAGAGACGCAGAGCATAAAAAAGAAAACAGTCGCAACTGACACACGAGACTTGGGAGTTAATTGAGGATAATGTTAATAACTTAATTAATTGTTTTTGTGTTCAATTCGTAGACTCTATTTAACTTTTTTTAAATTAATGTAAATCCAATTTAATATTATAATTAACTTCTGCAAATTATTATTTTTTTGTTTATTATTGTAACAGTTGTTTCGGCGTTCAAGGCCATCTTCAGACGGTGGTTTAAAAAAATTAAAAATACTTCCAGAACTTAATAATAACCTTATTAAATTTTATTTACATTAATAACTCAAATTGGGAATATGAGATCGACAAAGATGACAGAATGTATTTAGGTTTCAATAGCTCAATTGGTAAAGAAGTTTGTCCCGGTAAGACCAGGGGATCTGGGCTCAAGCCCAGTTGACTATTTATGTTTTTTATGTGTCTTTATTTGTTTCACATTTTCAATAAGATTTATTGATATTAACTTCTTCAGTGATTAAAAATAATGCATCGTGCATTACTTGTACAAGTAGTTTTCTCATTGGTATCGCTTTAATGGAATGAAAAAACGTAAATATATGGACGTCTCTTACTTTGTTTTCTTCGGACTATTCCAAAGAATCAATAATAACAAAGAGTTATTAATGAGGTTCTAATACATGTTCTAAAAATGTAATAAGTAATTATACTCGTATATTAAGTATTGTGTTTTCATTTAATTCCGCACACGTGTCTTAACTACATTGAACCAGGGAGACAGGGGAACGTCCGATGTTCAATTTGGAAAATGTTGTGAGATTGAAGGAATAGGGTAGGAATGGAAAGCAAGCCAACCAGATTGGGTAGCTAAATATAGCCATATTTCAAGCACCTCTATGATTCGAGTATGGCAGTTTCGTTTCTCACTGGATAGATACTAAGAGGACAAAATGGAAATCGATCATATTTGATTTGATGTTAATTATTAGGTTAATATCTAACTATTTTATGTTACGTCCAATGACAATTGATCCCCCGGCAGTTGGATCCCCGTCAGTTTGCCCGTCCATAGATGATCCCCGGACAGTTGATCCCTCTGCGAGTTGATTCCGTTACGATATAAGTATTTCAGCTTTAGTTATACCTATGCGAGATACTCGGCCGGTGCTGGCTTCGAATACGTTACGTTTACGTATTCTGTAATGTTAATGTGTTCAAAGATAATGTATTCAATTAATATTGTCGTGTCTGTACTGTACTCTTCTGTACTGTGCAGTGCTGGTTGATGTGAATAGATCTTTATACGTGCCTGAAAACTTCAGCCGTAGTTATCGCCATGGCTTGTTCAAGATACTACATGGCAGAATAGATATTCTAGCATATCACAGGTTGTCAAGAGGAATAGTACTATTGAACGAAATTTATAAAACAGCAGATATATTATTTTTAATTACTATTAAACAACATAAAACCTTTTTGTATACCTATCTTCCTAACTGTTGAGAATGTTAAGATAACAAATCTTGTACTGTAAATGGATGAGTTATTTGTCAGCTCAATAAAACAATAATTGAATTATTTTAATACCCGGAATCTTTTTTATTTAGAAAAAAAAATCTTATAGGGGATTATTTTCAAGTCGCTCATCTCTCGGTTTAATTTATTTTGTATTCTTTGCTGATTCCCATACTAAGCCATCCGTGAAGAAACGTAACCAACCCCTCTTCCACCCCCCCCCCATCCCTCCTTCGTGTCACCTGAGCATGAGTATCGCGGTGATGAATGGATGTGTGCCAGGTATTTCTTCTTCATCACTGCTGCCACTTGGGAATAAGGTCCGAAGCTTGATAAATATTTAATCTTGTAATGCGCACGAAAATAAACAACGTTTTACTAAGGATTGAGTGATTGAAATAAACGAGAGATTCATGCCTAACATGCCTAATATAGTTACAAACATAAGAAGTGCAAACATTTAATTTATAGCAAAAACCTTGCTAATCACTGACGTCGGAATTAATAGACTTATCCAAAGTACGCTTTCGACGGCTGGATGCAGTGTCACCAGTTTTGGCATCAACTTTGTGCACTGCCGTCAACATTTGTTTCGCATGATTTTGAGTGCGGTAAGCAAATTGCAACACCTTTATAAAAAAGGATCAAACTAAATACTCAAACAAAATATTCGGTTTTTGTAAACAAGCGTAACCTTTTTATTTATTTGCTGTTTTACTTAAATCTGCGGCACGTCTAGCTCGTCCCCCGCCTCCCTTGTTTTGGTTTCTTCGTCTTGCGTGTTAGGGCGTCTCTATGCATTATTTGCTTTATGTTTGTAACGTATGGTGTTTAGTTGAATTACTCTTAGAAGGTTTAAAGAACTCACTTACTCAATAGAAATATGTTTTTTTATTTATTTTCTATTTTATATAACTGTTTTTATGCCCACTAAGCTTTCGCGATAAAGTTCAAGAAAATACAACAAATAGTAAGTAAAATAAATAAGTCAAAATAAAATACAAGAATATTTCCGTAGTAGGTATAAAAACATAAGAGAAAGGTTAACAATAACACATGTACCTAGTCTGAATTGTGAACAAATGAGAGCAAATAATACAATAACATCAGTTGGGTAGAAAGAAAGCATTTATGTAACCTTTATATTAAAACGATAAACATCGATACCATTAGCATAACAGAGACAGCATTTATCATAATGATAAAACATAAACATATCTTCGCATTATACTAAGCACCTCCGCATGGGGCATAAATTTCAACGTTATCATTTTCTTGTTCTGCAGAAGAAAAATACGGAATCTTTTCTCAATTTTCGAGATGTATTATTATTTTGACAGGTAGGTAGGTATATGGCAGTGGGAAGAATACGAAAATTTCTCAGATTACGCGGAGGATTCTCCCAGAGGCGGCGGTAGAAAAATTGCCTTCTCGGCTGGATCTTTATTGCCCGTAATACGTAACTTACTCTAGCAGAAGTATCCGGCTGCGCTCATTGCGGGGCTTAACGTACACAGAACCTCCGTGCAGATCCGTTATTAGAAAAATGTGAAAAAGGTCTAATTAATTTGTACTGTTGTAAAAATTCGCTATTAGATGAATTTGTATTTTCACTTAAATCTTCAAACAATAAAAAACTTTATTAATGGGATTGTGAAATTAATTTATTTTTTGTTATAATTGTCTATTTTTTTTTAAATTTAAATAAAATATTATTCATAATCTTATTAATAAGTTGTCCAACTATTTCAGATTTAATTATTACTATGACTGTTTCGCCGTTCAAAACCACTTTCACACAGCCGTTAGGCCACATTGCGACGACTTAATTATAGGATTTTATTTACCCTCACCCAAATACTGTAGAGGTAGGAAAATACCTCCAGCTCATGACATTTGCCATACATTGAGATGGCAACATACTACTCTAGCGCCTCTGGTAGTCCGGGTTGGCGGACTTCGTTGTTTCAACACATTTTATTAGATTTTCCATGAAATATATCCTTAATAAATTATAGAAATCTAAATTTCTAAAATAAATATAAGGTAACCTACATATAATTTTACTTATCTTTTTCTCATAAACGAAAAAAATATTAAACAGGCTATAAGGTTTGTACTAACAATTATAAGCATCGCCACATGATGCTTGCCCTGGGTCTGATGGTTTAGAAAGGAAATAAAATACTCATTTAATGAATCGTGCGAAATTTATTTTATTTTTAATTTTTAAACTTCTTTTGACGTAACATATCACAATTCTTATTATTAAATTTTATTCATATATGCTTTAATGAGGACATTTAATTACATACATATGTATTTAAAAAATATGTAAATAAAATAAAATAAATTAAAAGAATTATGAAACGCTGAGCCAAAAGTAGTCTAAGAATGAGAAAATAAAGATTATTTGTTTTATTCTCTTTCTAATATACCAGACCGAGCTTGACTAGAGAGCGGCGGGGCTTATACCTCTCAGTACAAACCTAATTACCTATTTAATATTCTGTTATTTATAAGTATAAAATGATTAAAATCATATGCTGGTTACCAAATATTTATTTTTTTGATTTCTCCAATTTATTAAGAATATATTTCACGTAAAATCTATCAAAATGTATGATAAAACCAATTCGTACAACTCGGGCCGCTAGAGGGCGCTAGTGTAGAATATTGCTAGGTGTCCATGTCAGGAGCTGGTTGTATTGTCATTTTATAGAATTTGTTCTATCGTATTAAAAAAAACTATAAGTAAGTCGTCGCAATGTAACCTACCGCAGTTAGTAAATAGCTTCGGTCGCCAAAATAGCTGTGACAATAATAAAAACTAAAATACTTTGCAGAACTTAATAATAATATTATGAAACGTATTAATAAGTGAATTAAAAATTACTTTTTTATGTGTAATTATGTTTCGAAAGCGAAGCTTTCCTCATCCGGACATACAAAATACTAAAAAATAATAATCTCCAGTATAGACAAATGATAAACATAGAATACAATAATGTCAGAATATACAAATTATAAACGTAAACAAAAATTGTTTAAAGTATGTAAGTAATTAATCAAAAATGTTAAAAAAAAATTATTATAAAACATTTAATAACAAATTTATATTAGAAATTAAAAAAAAGGAATATTTTTTTTTTATTAATATTAATATGAAAATAAATTCAAGAGATTTTTTTTTAAATAATTGATTACCAATCTTTTGAAGAAATTATAAATGTACTCTGTTTAAATATAAAAATAAATAAATAAATTATAAAAAATGGGGTTCTACGAATTTAAAACAATAACAATAAATATTATTGAATGAGAATAGTAATTAATAAAACTGTGTTTCGATAATCTTTTTTTTAAACAAAAAAATATGGAACAAACAGATTCGACAGCTAAATTGATTTATGAAAGCTCCATCATCATATATCGTAATGTAAATAACGTTTGGGCCAGAAAATATTTACGTTTGCATTGATAAATACAACTGTGCAAATTTCATTATTTCAGACGTTAATTCTATTGAAAAATAAACAATCTGTCTATTTCTTGAAAGGTCACCCATGATTGAGGAATGTGACCCATAAGGATTGCTGTAGCCCTATTGAAGGCAAGCTACTAGCACTGGTATTAATGTATAACTGTACATATCGCAAATTCGTCCCACTGTTAAATTTGGCAGCCACCTCTGGTCTGGAACCCCAAAATATCTTGAAAAAAATTCTTGGTTTTGTGCAGAAAAGGGCGGTCCGTTTGGTAGATTTCCTTATCTTAACAAAGGGGTTGTAATCTTTAGAGCTCAGGCGTCAGGAGGGAATGCTATCGGTATTCCAATGAAGGATGCTCTAAAGAAGTAGCGATATTGATTCCTTTAGCTCGGTGCACGTGAGAACGAGTCGTATCTACGACTCGTTCTTAGGTTGAACAGATCAGTTGTGGAACGATTTGTCGGCATCTGGGTTTCCTCCCTCCACAACATGGATTTCTTCAAGATCCATGTTTACGCATTCCTCTCCTCATAAATACCCTCTACACAGCATCCTAAAAGACGACATAGGCTCTGAAGGAAATTATTTTCCTCAGGGCATCCTTTGTGAAGTGTATAAAAAGAAACTTATCGGGTACAAACTCCCATTGTATGATAATAATATCACACCCACAAAAAAAACTTTACCGCTACTCCTGAAGTCCTGGTTGTTTTCTACGTTCTCCTGAAGCAAAGATCTTAGTGTTTCCAGTCACATACTTCACTTGTTTAGTCTAGTTCATCCGTGAACGTCATCTTAATCGATTTTCCGGTTCATTACCTATCCCTACTTACACTCTAGTCTTTTCCAGACCTTTCGTAAAATGGTTCAAATACGGTCGGATTTCATTTTACAATACTTAAGAAATCAGACTCCATCTCAGGCACGCCACCCATAGTCAATCGTTTATGTCGAGTTCACCCAACCAAATGGTCGTCTTGCAGTTCAGAGAACGCAAGACGACCGACGCAACTCGAACGCGTTCATCTTATTTAGTTTTTTTCATGATAATATTTATAAATGTTTTGTGTCTTATTCTATGTTACTTTAAATGTTGTGATATAATCCAATTAATTTTGTGACATGTGTCGGAAAAATCAAAAAGAAAATATAGATTTATATTCGTCTTATCGCCATTTCAATAAAAAAATGTTAATTAAATAAAACATGACTTTTTGTTATAAAGTAAAGGTAATCTAATTTTGATCCTGCGGGGGCGAAACTGTGTCAAGTAATTACGGATGAATTTTCAAATTTTATTTCCGAGTAATAAAGGTCAGCAGAAATAAATTCCATAATTAATAGACAAAGTCCACCACCCTCTGAAGGGTCTCAGTAAACAAACGGAAACGCTGTCGGAAGACTGGTGAAATAAACGGCGGCAGACCCCTAAAAATTAACACGGAAATTTACTTAGTACTTAGGTACGGTCCACACATTGCGTACGAGTTTACCTACATTAATATTATTGTGATTAGGTACATTGAGAGAATACGAATTGCGTAAATTACTTCAAAGTTTCCGAATAAAAAGTTGCGGAAAGTAAATTATCGCGTTCAGAGAGTGAACAAATTACAGTTTTCAGGTTTTCATGACCGTCGTGTTTTGAAGGAAATGCGCTAAGTACCTTTTTAAAAGTTACCTGAATATTTTTTTGAAACTTGTGAAGCCTTGAAACTTTGCATATTCAGAGAAATTTTATAAGTGGCCTTTAGTTTCTGTTACAGGTTGCGTATGTTATCTTATGGGATGGTATTGTGCTAAAAGTATGCAAAAAAGTAATTCTTTTTGTCTTCGTAGCGAAATTGTCTGCGTATTTAACTTGCAGGTACTATGGGGTTCGGTTACCAGTAGGAGAGAAATTTTATTGACCTTTTTTTTCGTAACGTTATTATGGACGCTGTTGGATATTTTTGTGTTTTTTAATTTTTTTTTTTTGTGAGAATTTTGAACTAGGTCCCAAATGCTCCCAAACGTCTGGAGCCAGTGAGACTATGGCATCCCCAATTTCCCCAATGTTGGGAGATTTAACTTTTAAGGTACGAGAAGAAGGGTGGGAGGTGGGGAAGTACCTGGATCTTCAGATCTGGTCACCAAACGTGGCTAAAACAATTTCAATCAATGTTTAAATTCTGAATGGTGGTACCAGGCTGATACTGAGAATATCTTCCATTTAAGGTGTTGATTCTCAATGTTAATTAAACTTCCATTAGTAGCCATGCAGATTTAGAGTTTAACGAGGACGTTCAATGAAGAAAATTATTTAGTCATTGAGGACAATACTTAACACCTTAACTATGGAGCCGACAACGGTTATATGAAGTAGCAAAAAAACCCAACCTGTGAGCTCTAGCGTCATGAAGTTCATACATTTTTTGTATGGAACTTATAAGAGATAAAATATTATTTGCCATGTAATATGTTATAAGCAGTTAATCTTTGAAATATCCATTTAACGTTGAGAAAAACTAGTAAGTAGCGACTAATCATTAATGATAGTAGGTAGGTAAATGAGAACAAAACCCAGCTTTAAACCGTTTGCTTAAATTTTAACTCAGGCACGTTTACGTTAAGAATAGTTACGGAAGATATAGCTACGTGATGATATGATACCTTCCCTACTCACATTTTCACGAAGGGGCTATAATTTTCATTAGTCAACCACACACAGTAACACAATTTTTCACAATATTATTTGTGAATATTTCTGATATTGTTTTTTAAGCTACGCTTCACAGATAATTGGAAAATGCCATTATTTTTTTTCTTAAATTGTGTATACGCTTTTTAATTGAATTCTCTATTGCTTCCTTTGATGTAAAATCGTTTTCAATTAAAATATCTATTGAAATGAGTATAATTTATGTAATAATGAATTTATTGTCGAGCGGTACGATTTGATTTTTTAAAACAGAAACCATGGGAAAGTAATTAATTTTAAAAAAACCCCTTTGACTGATGAATCAAAATGAATAAAAGAATCCACCGTAATAATGACGAATGGAAAAATTGAGAAAGAGGCAATGTAATTTTGTAAGCAAAAACAATCAACTCAGGAATATACATTTTTTTAATTACAGGCAAATTATTTTTAAGATCGCACGTTTCAATGTATTTGTGTACACCGATAGTCGTTCAACTTGGTTCTAACTGGTCTGGAACACCCGCCCACAGTCCCCCCTTACTCTGCAGTAATCCTATTATATAGTACACCACTACATTAGCAAAAGTCTCCTTGAAATATTTTTACTGTATGTCATACAACATACAGATCGACCGTCCTATCTTTTCAGCTGTTGGTGTCGCCACCGTAGATAATTACATTACATTAGTGTGAATTTCATGTACTAATTACACTGCTAGAATTGCACAGGCACGAAATTACACGTCGGTAAAATTACATATATAATTAAGATATATACGCCTATTTAAAATACACATACTAGAATTACAAAGTTTTCTTTTTATATTTTGTAAAAATGTTTAAATTTTAGTATTTAAGCGTGTTCTAAACAAATTTTATTCAAAAAAAAAAAACAGAAGAAGATTTGAAATTGGGGATGTTTAACCCTAATATTCTCATTTGAAATAACTGCAAAGTCATCAATATTTTACAGACCTTCAATAATTAATTTTATTTAATATTTCGTATGATGCGAAAATAAAATTTTCCCTGAATTTCGTACAAACGTTGTACAATTTTTTGTCTACATGTACGAGAATATGTAAAACATTAAACTATTAATGGATTTTTGTATTTTTTCCAGGTGTTTTATGCCTTAGAAACCAAAGAAAATGGAAAAGTTGTGTAATAAGAAAACATTACCGTTATTTTTTATGGAAGTGATATTTAAGCGGATGATAGTTGGAATTTGGTTGATTAGGAAATATGATTGATTCTCCTGTATTTTTATTATTTAAATCTTCTATTAACATAATACGTGAAATTCCTAATTAAGTGTTCTTGCATATAATGTGTAAAGGCTAAATTAGGCAGGTTTTTCGTCAAATTGAATTATGAAAGTCCAATATGAAACTTATTTACTACAGATTTAAGCACTCTAAAATTTAGCATATGATAAAATATGAAAATAAAAGAGAGTAAATCCATCAGGTGTAATTTAATTCTCTCCACGTGTAATTTCATCCATGTGTAATTCCGGTAGTGTGTACTTCTGGTACATGAAATTCACGCCTGTTTAAGTTTGTTCCAATGCCATAATTACGATACAAAAAAATATGAATATAAAAATTGTATACGTTCATTCGTTAGTTCCTCTTTTTCCGTCTATAAAGTTAGGTGTGTCGAGCTGTAATCACTCGCCTTAGATCCCTGTGACCTTAAAGTAGGTACTTGTACCAACGCAACGGAATGAACTCTCCCATTAAAATGATATTGAAACGTGATAAGAATAATATATTATATTAGTTTCAAATGGTTTTGCGTGGTGAGAAATATGAGGGATAAAATTATTTAACTCCTATAAAATTTTAATCTTCCTTCTAGCGCGTGGCTAACTGCCGCGGGACGGTTTTTTCAATGTTAGCTGATTATGTGAAATGCGAGGAAATGAGTAAATCTAAAAAAACGGTCTTTCTTCTTTAGAGCATTCCCCTATAATCTAATTACAAACCTTTTTATATTAAACAAACACAAGTTGAGGGATTTTTCTTCTTCTGGCAATATTCACCACGTAGATTGCTGCCCGGAACAACTGAGCGGAACTTACTCGTAAAAGTTACGTGTGTTATAAAGCCTTACCGCGCGGTGTCTTCATTTTCCTCTATCACATCTTTCCTTAACTTTCTTCTAGATTATCAGATTTTAAAATTTTAATTTGATTTAAAACCTCTTCATTTTTACGAGGCGCCTAATATATACTCGTACAAATTTCAAAAGCTTATATCGTCCGTATAAATTATTGGTTTAGTAGCGAGATATCAATTCTGTTTAGAAAAATGGCAATTACACTCTTATAATTTAAACTATCACGATTCTTGTCCTAGAAAAGTACGAGGAAGCATTAAACAAACAATCGTTCAACAATAATGCAAAGATACAAAATATCATTACGGCCATAATTTTTTTCTTTTAAAATTTTGACTACTAAAAAAAGAATTGGTTGTTAAGAACTGCTTTGAACGCTAAGAGCGCGGTGTGTGAACAAAGCTAATGAAATACTTTACTTCTTAAAATTGATCTATTGTTAATCCACGTTCCTAAGTATTTATATTAAGAAACACGTTTTATTTGTTCAATGGTTCTTGTTTTCTCCGTTTGAAATATTAAAACTGCTTTTATCATTATTACGCAAATTAGTTGTTCGAGGGTTGCCTACACGAACGTTAAAATTATTTTCACTTGGATTCCATCTGAGGAATACTTTGATAAATAGTTACAGGCAAATTTCGGAAATATTTGTGTTGGAAAATCTAAGTTACATAAAACTGGAAACAAAAAATATACTAAAACTATATCTATGGATTTATTAATAACATACGTAAATAAAGATCTTAAAGGAATCATGTATCAAAGGGCACCCATATGCCAGGATACTTATACGCCAGGGTACCTCTACGCCAGGATACCCATACCATACGCCAGGATACCCGTCTGTGCCAATTTCACCTCTACAAGTAATTAATGAATTCAATTTTAAGAAATATTGTGCATTAGGAAAAAAAAGGTGCATTTTTATTGTATTTTTATTTAACACTGGATGATATACCAGACGTTGCCGAGGTTACGAATGGTTAAGGGTAAAATTTAGAGGTTGCGGTGGGTTACATCTACCCCTACCTCTACTTCTACCTCTACCCCTACTTCCACCCCCACCTCTGCCCTTACCTCTACCCTTACCTATACCTCTACCCCTACCCAGTAATGTTCTTGTTATTTTAAACGTCAAGTGTGCAAAATTTCATTTCCATTTCATTTCGTCAAGTGGTACCAAAATACTGCTATAATGAGTGGGAAAGGGGGATGGGGGTGGTTTTATCGAAATCTCGTGACAGTGACCTCCATCATGTTTTGAATGTCAATTTTGCAAAATTTCACAAGCTCGGAATAAAAATGTAGATTTGTATAAAAAACAAAGTGACTGGTCAGTGGCTGAGTTGGCATCGCGTTTGGGTCTCACTCAGGCGTCGTGAGTTCAATTCCTCGGCTGGCTAAGTCCTCCATTACGACAGAAGTAATATCGTCCGCTTACTGTGATGGTAGTAGGAGATTTTCAAATAATAACAACATTCACCCACCTACAGGCACTCTTCTTTTTTATATACAGATAGGTAGATAGATAGACAGCTGGGGAATTGTTTATTTATTACATTGTGAACTGTGTACAAACAATAACTTGCTTCTGACTATGTAATGTACATTTTCAGGTACGTGCAAGGAAATAATAGTATTTTAAAAAAAAGTTTTATGTTTTTCATTCGCCACCTAAAAGGGGAATTACTTTTAAAAGATAAATTTCTACAGAAAAACTGGT
The DNA here is from genome assembly GCA_022606495.2 of Halesus radiatus. Taxonomy (NCBI): domain Eukaryota; kingdom Metazoa; phylum Arthropoda; class Insecta; order Trichoptera; family Limnephilidae; genus Halesus; species Halesus radiatus. The sequence goes on from JAHDVE020004061.1 coordinate 544,297, forward strand.
CCCATACTCAGGAAGGACCGCACTCGTAACTCGACACCCTCTCAAAGTTGAGGAGCTTTTAGAACTTTGAGATTTTTAAACAAGATTAAAAAGACTTCCTCTTTCTCGCGCCCGTCGGTTTCCTCCGTTATACATCAAAGACATTACACCCGGCCCAGCCTCCCTCGATGCTGGACCTTCTTCCCATTCTTATTTCCCCCAACAAGGGAACTACAATCACTCTCATTAGTTGGGCCGGCCCAGAGATTTGCGCTTATCCCTGGGGAGTCTGGAGAAAGCTTTTTTCCTCATTAAAAAGGTAATGAGGCATTAGTACGATTGAAACGGAATCACTGAATTAAGTGCCGGGACTCACTGCAAAACTTTCTCCGGCTGTTCGGTGTAGATATTTGACTTCGATTTATATGCGGTTGAAGCACGGTTATCGAATCCAAAACAACTTCTAGATGAATTTGAGAAATTCCTCACTTTTTAATGCGGAAAGATTTCTTCTATCTTAGATGCCAACGAATCCATTGCAGGTATATATTGTATGAAATAGTTTATATTATTGGGACGAGTAATCAAACAATGTTGAAAATTACGAAGGACTAGAAACCAGATCAATTTATTTACTTTACATTTCATAAATAAATGATATTTTCTGACATGGTTGTGAGTACCATAGAATAAAACAAATATGTTCCTGGTTGTGGTAGAATATTAATGCACAAAATGTTTAGGTATCTATTTTTGTTGTAGGTATTATTAATCTGATTTTCTGTAAATTGTTTTATTCAATAAAAAATACAATGGGTTCGTCAAATTTTCTAAAGCTCCAATGAAAATATTTTCTGAACACCTTCTGTAGTTTCTCGCAAAAAAATAGTTGTTTCTTTTACATTTCTTCGCTAAGTTCTGTAAGAAAGACGAATTCTGAACCAAAAGGACAACCTGAAAAGGGCCAGGAGACCAAATTGAATCTTGTCTTGTGAATGTAAATACTTAAATGTTTTCTTGTCACGTAGTCTTAGAATATAAATATTTTTTTAGGTTGGGCAAGAATAAATGGAAACGTTCCCAGTATTTTGCATAAAGGGAATTCGTACAATAACATTTCCATAACTTCATTGTAAGACTTGCTGAGAACTTTCCATGGGATATTCAAATATCAGATCTGGTTTCAACAATTCAAGTTTAGACACGGATAATTTAATGCAAAATACAAATCATTGAATAAATCAAATTAGGAATTCACCTGTGATTTTGACAATAACAAAGCGATTTTTAAATAATCAATTATTTTTGACATACAATCTATCACACGGTTGAAATGTTTAGAATCCTCTTGATCAATTGATTCAGATTCCCACAATCACACCTGATTGATGAAATCCCCGCTGATTCCGCACAACGCGTCGTATCCAAATCCGCCTTAGATTCTCTGCCACGAATATTAAAAGGGAATGATTTTTTCGATTGAAACGTCGAATGGATTCATCAATGAAATCTCCGGATAGTCTCGTATTTAAATTGAGAAGCGGATGCTCTGGAAATATTTATCATTCAAATTATGCGAATTCGATCAAATTGATTTACGCGCAAGGCAAAACTGTTGCCTGAATTCAGCTCGGAGATTTCAATTTCGATCGCTACGTGGCGCCTCTACTTCCTTCTCACGAGAATTATGAAGGTCGTAAGATCCTCCCTCTCGCTTCCTTAGACGTCTCGGGAAACGTTTGCGGGTGGTTATTATTTTTAGTACTGCTACTACTGTACTACTGTAGAGCATAATCTCGCTTCAAGATGAGGAAAGCTGTATCTCGTATTCATCGGCGACAACAGTCAAAAGGAATTCTATTATTCATAAATAATAACCTAAACGACAGTGTTATTTTGTAAGTAAGAAAAACCACCTAAAGTACTCTTTTACATAGTAATGTTTTTAAGTGAGGCTACCCAATATTCTCATTGCCGGCCCAGTGAAACCATGGTAGTCCCGATTGGAGAGCGGACCGGGAGGGGAAGCATAAAGGAATAATTTCGGGTGTGCCTATCTTTTTTTTTATTTTTTATATGAATACCTCACAAGAGTCCCAACTGCTCCCAACCATCTGGAGCCAGTGAGACTATGCCATTCCCAATTGGGGAATGTTGTGAGGCTGAAGGTATCGGGGAAGGGAAGGAGAAGGGGAAGAGGAAGGTTGGGAATACCTGGCTATTCAGATCTGGTCACCAAACACAGCTAAAAGCCATTTCAAGCAACGTTTCAATTCTGAATGGTGGTCTTTCACCAGGGCGATACTGAGAGTATCTTCCACTCTGGAACGTGCGCAAATATACTATATATTATTTTTAAATGAATTAATTGTGAAACAACACAAATTAATTAAATAAAATTACTTGCGCACGCCGGGATTTGAACCCGCGACCTTCGGATTCGTAGTCGAGAGCCTTACCCCTCGACCATGGAGGCCGTCAATCTGGATATTTATATCTGGTAACTAAGTTATGCAATATGGGGTTTGACTGATACTTCTTCACTGAAGCAATGCAAAGAGTATCTCACATTTTGGAAATAAGAAAAATATCAATTTTTTAAATATTTTTTGTAAAATATCATCAAAGTAACATTTTGTCACATCAACTTCGCAGTACATTGCCGCTCAGCGTAGAATGCAGTAAAATTAGTAACAAATACCCATGCAAAGGCATTTTGGAAACTAGTTGAAGAAAGTACTAATAAGGATGAAAATATGGAAAAACGAGAAAAAACTTCATAAAAGTAGTGTTGAAACATAGCGTAAATAATTTTTGGCAGGTAAGACAAATATAATCTTTAGTGGAAAGAGAAAATCAAAATACATATTTTCTTAGCACATATAAAGAGGCGAGGCTGTAATTAAAACTAGTTAAACTAATTAAATTATAAAAATAACAATGTGGCAATAGTCGAAATTAGTGAACTCATCCATATTTGTATCGGAGAGTAAAGGCTTATTACATAAAATATTATATATTTATATATATATATATATTTCATTTAGTTTATGTTAATATTATTTTCTTCTATGATTAAATATTACAATGAGATTTTTAAATCTCAATAAAAATAATTAATAATTAAAAATTAAAAAAAAATAAAAAAATTATTTAAATAATTGTGGAATTTACGTTTATATATCGTAGTTCTCAAATATTTTTATATGTATCATATTCGTTAAACTCCTTTATTTGCCTTTATCTACATTAAATCACCCTACATGCGTCTATAACTTTTAAAAATAAAAAGCCCATTTCGGCCGTATGACGAAATTGCTAATATGTTTCTTTGTTCTTTTAGTATCCCATGCATTCCTAGCAGTCTTTAGTGTAGAGATAAGAATAATTGCTGCTTTCAGTAAGTGTAGAAACTGTCTAATTTTAGCCCAATAAATTGGGAAGCAATTGTCCCAATCAGTCAGTTGTCCGACAACTTTCGTGAAGTCTGTGTTTCATTAACGAAATTCTTGCGAGGTTCCTGAAGAGGAAGCCGGCGATTTATAAACGATGTCACTGGGCTGAGCATTCAGTACAGTACCATCGGTCGAACTACATTGAACTCATCAGATATGTGCAACGTATGATACAATATTCCCGCATTAAACCACACCACAAGCCTCGTCGAAATGTGGCACAATATTCCTCTGATGTACTGCGAGATATAATAATCAGAAATATCTCCTGTCTCTTTGAGGATTACATCATACTACTTTGTCCTCTGGGCAATTAGTATTATTTGGTACTAGATATTATGATACACGATCATCTTTTACACCGTCATGTCGGATGGAATCCTAAAAGAAAAGGGGTATCTAATGTCAACGGTATCTAATGTCTTTATCTGTAATGAATGCATTATTTCTATGGAGAATATTTATCACATTGATAAAGGCTAATGCTTTAGCTTTTACACCACCATATATTATATACTTTAGTAGTCAATATAATCATAACGTAATTTAATATCATATTTTAATAGTTTTAAAAATATTAAAAAAAAAAATTATTACGAACAGGCTGCAAACTTTACGACGCCATGCTTGTTACAAGATAAACCTCTATATGTATGAGTACATGGCTCGAACATAGAAATGTATCTTTACTTTTTGGCGATAAACCGAATCAACTAGCCTCTACTAAGGAGAACCCATATTTTTATATGGTAAAATATGACACCTACATATCACTACAATCTTTACCTGCTCTGAAGACAAGTTCTCATAGTGTGACAGGCGCAGTACCACAGCCCTTATAATATACATTGAGGTTGTGTAGATGAATATGCAATTTTTTTTTTAATATCAATGCAATAAAATCAAATATTCTAAGAGCTTCTAGCTTTCAACTGCAACTATCGTTTGTTTACAGAGATACAATATCTGTGCTCCAAGTCATCGATGTTATTTCGCTTGTGAAAAAATCCGCTGATGTATTTTCGGTCTGGTGGAAGAGCGGCAAGTCACAAGTCACAACACGGGTTGTTTAAGATGTTTTTTTTTTCCATTTCCGTGTGTGTGTTTTCTTTCAGCATTTCGACGAGAATCATAAAATGTTCTTAAATACCGGAAATGAAAGAATTTACCTGACTTACCATCATATTATTTTGTGTGCGTTGTTTCTTTCAGATTAAAAAAGTATAAATACACGTAAAATGTTCAAAACATTAAATATTTATCTAAAATATGTAAAACAGGATAGGATCAAAAAGTGGTAGGACTGAATTAATTTTTTTTATTGAACTAATCGGTACAAATCCTTAGTAATCCTTGAAATAGCACCCTTGTGCTTCGACACAACGCCCATAACGCGATTCCCACTGCGTGTACGCCTTCTGGAACTCGCTTTCTGGAAACCCCTTCAGAGATGCCATCACGGCCTCTTGGACCGAAAAGAAGAAGTCCGGCGGTATCAGATCTGGACTGTAGGGGATGGGGTGAGGCAACGTTGCAACCCTGTGCTTGGTCAGAAACTCCCTCACCAATAGCGCGGTGTGGGACGGCGCGTTGTCGTGGTGAAGCTTCCAAGAATAGGTGATGTCTGGCCGCACTCTGATGACGCGTACGAATTCCCTAACTCATCAACAATCACATGAATGTTTGTGCGCCGGTCGGAGTTCAGGAACGCCTTTACTTTGACCACATTTTCATCAATCCTTGAAGTTGACGGGCGACCGGCGCGCTGGTCGTCTTAAACAAGCTCCCGCCCCTCCCGGAATAGCTTATGCCACTCGAACACTGTTGAGGGGCTCATGGCAGCATCCCCGTAGGCGTCCTTAATCATTCCTAGGGTCTTCGTTGCGGTTTTCGCGAATTTGACGTAGAATTTGATGGCGTAGCGCTGCTCGAGATTTTTCCCCATCTTGGATCGTAAGAGCACTTCTTAACAGAGGTTCACGGAAATCAACGTGCTTACTCTCCGCTTGCCCGCAGGTGACTGGAAAAAATGTTGGTCTCTTTGGAAGGCTCCCCATTGCCACGCCCAGTTGGTCCAACTCCCCTCCACCGCTTGGTTTGCGCTACAGAAATTCAGTCCTACTACTTCTTGATCCTAACCTGTATTTCAAGTTCCATATTTTTTTAAAGATCTAACAATACCCCCCAACTGAACAGGAAACTGTTTGAAAAGGAAATATATAAATATGGAAGAGAAAGGGAGCGCGCTAATAGAAAAAATTCTTCGGGCGTAAGCATCGGTTTAAAATATATTTAATAAAATATAACACATAGACCGAAATTTTCCAGACTTACAGACTTAAGTAAGATTTAAAGAAAAGCTGTGAGTTTTTTTTCTATAGATGGAATTTCATATAATTTATTTTTCAACTAGACAGCTGAATAGAGATTATTTTCAAAAATAATATATATTTTTTAATTCCATAAACACGTTTTCAATGGAAATTTGTAATATGCACATAGATATTCTTAATGCGCAGGCTTAATTCTAATGCCATAGATATAAGATGGGTTGCTCTATAAACACCACCGTGGGAGTAATTTTAAATTCGAAGAATACCAATAACAAGTAGTCACGGTAAATTCATAGAATTTATAAGATTACTGTTAAGGTTTGCTCAGAGTTATAAATATAAAAGTAAATTAGTTCTCAGAAGTTAGGCATTAAATTTAGATTTAATTCTCTAAGACAACTTGTGAAACTAACAGACGGATATGCTCCTCCAAACGTCGCTTAACTTGTCGCCACCTTAGTTTAATTCTTCGTTCGACCTCCGGCATTCCCTCTTCACTTTTTGCCAAGAACTGCAGAGAATTCTTCACCAACCTTATTCATTACCATGGAACCATGCATGTGCACTTCACATAGCATCATCTAATTATTGTCCAAGTAAAAGTATTAATTGTTTTTGTTAATCAAATTTAATAATGTTATTATTAAGTTGTGCAAATATTTTTAGTTTTTATTACTGTGACAGCAGCAGGTCGTCTGAAAATGGCTTTGAACGCCGAAACAGCTGTCACAAATAATAAAAAACTAAAAATACTTGCAGATCTTTATAATAACATTATTAAATTTGATTTACATTAAATGAAAAAAAAAAACGACATGTAAAAGTAGTTAATTCATAGACAATAGAAACACTAACATTCTTTTTTTAAAGACAAACATTCTCCGGTTACAAATAACCTGCAAAACTAGAAAATTTCTGCTACACTCACACTAAGCCGAATATGTTGCTTGTTTCGTGGTGGAGGACTTAGCGAGCTGAGGAATTGAACTCACGATGCCTGGGTGGGACCCAGACGCGATGCCATCTCGGCCACTGGGCGGTCAAAACAGAAACAAAGGTAGAAATGGCATGGAAGTATGCCGATTATCGCCGAGCTACGACCAAACTGCACGGACTATCAAAGCGGCAGAGCCAATGAAAGTTATGCGTATCTGTGCCGAGATGAGATTTACAGTATTATGAATGAAATATTTTGTGCGACACTTTTATGCGCGCGGTTTCAAACTAATAATGGTTGAAGGCCCATCTTCCATGTTCCTTTTCTCTATGCAAATGATTACCTAATTCACATCGCGTTATGCCCAGAAAAAAACATCTAATCAAACACACTAAGCTACGAGTACTTCAATGTTTTGATTGGCGCTATTCATGAAAGTTTGATTTGGAAAGAAATGTGTTTTATTAAAGAAACATCCTAATTCAACACGTTTGGTAGTTCAACCCAATAAGCTTCGCGTGGGCCGAGTACTCTGACATGTAAGTTGGGTTAACTTGTGCTTTCGGTAAGATAAAAGTAAAGCTGTACTTCTACGAAATCAGGTATATTTGAATGTTGGTATTCTTGGTAACCCTTTTTTTTAAGTCACGTGTATGATTTTCGTCTACTATTATTATACATTTAACATAATAATATGATACAAAAAGATGAACTTTAACAATTATATTTAATGAAGTGCCGTAATTGACAATACAGCGTTGTACGTACTTACAATTTTATTAATACACGGTTTTAATATATTTTTCATAAATGAAATTTTAATTTTTAAAAGCAAATATTATATCTATTTATCAAACACTTCGTTTAACTGACTATTTATTTTTAAAGCGATTTTTTTTTTGTCAAAAAGTTTTGTCAATCTATTCAAGACACCTATTAACCTTCAAGTGGTCGCGCAGCGTCGAAACAACTACGCACATCCCTTTTCCTCCTGTTACGGACTTGTCTTCCATTATATTTATCTGTCCTACCGGGCAATCTGAGATAGGGATATAACAAAACAACGAATATACTATTCATCCCTTTAATATCTACTCCCGCGCTCTGGATGGAATTCAAAGTTCAGTCCAGTGAAAAATTTATTATCGACTATATGCACCTTAGTTACCTAACCAGAAGATAGTACATCAACCACTAGGGAAACATTAAGAGAGTTTTGAAAAACTGTCCTGTTAAAAAACCCACTGTACAGGGGGAATGTTTGTCGTGATCACATCACATTTATTTACAATGAGTGCGATTACATAATATCATACGGAATCCTTAGAGAAATTTTAAAGAAAATTTGATAGATACCTAGAGACAATTTATTTTAAATAAAAATACGGAGTGGAAAAACGGATTAGCATTAAACATTTAATTATTTCACATAAAATTAGCTTTATTATTCCGTTGGTCGATTAGGCTACTCGTGACCTCTTTCGTTATAAAATACCGGGCGCCCTCTTGAAGGTTAACAATTCGAAGAGTGATAATTTGACAGGTATTTATTGTCTTAACAAGGACTTAGTGGAGAGGCTGCGTGGCCTGTTTCATACAAAACTTAATTTTGGATTTGAGGTCAAAATACTAACCTAAGCCAAATGATACTTATTTTCATCGAGAGGTATAGCAAATATCTAGTAAGGATTAGAAGCATCGTAAATTTATTATTTTAAATAAATCGCATTTTCACGATTTCGGAGTTAAATTTAAAAATTATTTAGGAGGTAACGGTGATTAAAAAAAAAAATAACTCAGTCTACAATGAAAATATATTGAAATATAAAATAAAAGAGTAATAGAATAAGCAATATGGTGGACTTAAATTCAGATTAAAAACGATAAATTTACTTTGGAACACAAATTTGCCGTACATAATTTAAAGAATCGAGTTGAAAAAACTTTTTTTTTTTAAATTTTATTTCATGTAATCATGTTTACATAGCAAATATGACAATTAAAAAAAAACATAACCCCGCAAATAATTGTCAAAGTTGCCTCATGAAAAATTGATTACTTTAATGGCCCATTTTTCATAATTAAAAAAACAATTATATATATATACTTCTAATCCGTACTAGATATTTAACATACCTTTATATCATCAAGATCATTCAGTTTGGGTGGGTATTTTGGCCTCAAATCCAAAATTAAGTTTTGTATGAGGGCGCTTAGCATTTCCTCTTAAGATTATTACAATTATTAAAAAAAATGTCACGTTTACAATTAATTAACCAATTAATAAATGGCACGATATTTATAACAACTGCATATATATCTCTTTTATATTTGCTAATTAACGACAAGCATTAATTATACATCCGTTTAAAATATGTAATTAGATGATAATTTTTAAAATATTGCCGTAAAACTCCTAAAACTTCACCTGAAAAAAGAACTTTTGTTGGTAAGATGAATATTCATTATTTTTTTCGCACTCAGGTTAACGGCTAACGATTAGATTGTGGAATTTAAAATTAATTCCTTACCGCTTTTGGTAAGTCATTATGATCTAACAAGAGCTGTTCAATCTCATCAATCATTTTATAGGTAAACACCCATACCTTTCTGTCTATATCTACCGCCAGTCGGTGTACCCTTTTAAAGCCGGGATCAAGGTATTCCTGACGGCCCAAATAAAGGAAAATTTACAAATAAAATACTGACAATATACGCCAAAAAATGCTTGGTATAAGCGTCATAGACAATCGTGATGGTGTGAACATACTCTAATAATATCACAATTTGTAGAATACCTTTACTTCGTATAACAAAACATAGTACTTTGCATGTTTGTCTATGGTTCATAACAATGCATTCGTATATATTTACTACCTACTTCATTATTTCTACATTATTTTGAACCACTTGTAAAATATCCAACCTTCAAATATACTGCATAATGTTGACAAACTGTTCATCATTGTAGTAGTGTGTTAAGAAAAATGTTTAAAAAAGGGTCAAATTGACAAAATCATATTATCCTGTCAAAAATTTGGGAAATTGTTGATTATTTAATGGATAATAAAAAAAACAAATCGTTTTGACCACTGTTTTTAATAATAAATTATACACATATTTCGGAACCAATTTTTCCTTCTTCAGGATTCAATGTATATAAATAAAATGACATACAATTCTTTACTTCCATACCTAAACACATCCATAACATAAGTGGTGGGAGGGAATAACTAATTAGGTTTAATGTAAAAAAGAATTACGAGGTGGGTCTTGATAAAGGGATTTGCATATCACTTTGGGACTAGACATTATAATTTTAAAATTGTTTTAAGCTTATGTATTTGCTGTCTTGAAGAGGGTTGAGTTCAACCGAAACCGCTCGACAATATTTAAATGAAATAAAGTGGCTTAAAATAAAGATATTTTTCATTTGGAAAATGTATTGTTAAAAACATTGGTCAAAACTAAATGTTTATTATTATTTATTAAATACGGTCCCACAATTTTTTTTGATATTTTAAAAATAAAACTAGATCTAAAGAGCCAAATTCTTACCTCAAATGGAGATGCCATATTCCTATACTGGTCAATGGTAAATAAAGCACATTCCTCTGGATTACGATAATTTCTCAGAAAAGGGCACTGCATAGTGCATTTTTTTTATTAAAATTCAATTCAACGAATATTAAGCTATGTATTTTTTATTTTATTTACCGTAGTTAATATGATTCAATACATCGTTTCCGGGAAAACGCCAAAAAACATTACGTATTGCGTTGTTAGGAAATGGAGTCAGTGTAAGCGAAGGGTATTTTTCAGTTTCATCTTTCAACACCTCCCTTTGTTCGCCTCGAACCTCGAACCGCCAAACTTTTCGACATCGCACATATTCAATTTGCCGAAAGAGAGCGTCGAACAACGTCAGCGCCAATATTCGTTCGTGTGGAAAATGCATTTGCTTTCATTTGAATATGGTCTCGTTTCTGCATTTGAATTAAATGAATCGAGACTTTCTGCAAAGATAAAAAAATTCTAAGGTTTATTTCTGATTTAGTTTCAAGATTTAATATTTTTTATTTAACTTGATTCAAAATATTTACTAAATGATTAAGAGTTATTTTGTTTAACGCACTATTTAATAAATAAATTCAACATGTTTCGGAACTAATGGTGCCCTCATTATAATAACAAAGTATTCTGACGTATATGTACTTTGTTGTCCTGATGAGGTAACCATTGGTATCAAAACATGATACATATATATATTTTTTTTTTTGTAAATTAACTGTAAATCCAAAATTTACATCCATGTTAAGTAACAAATGAAAGATCCTAGAAAAGTTTTAGCTTCTCGTTTACAATAGCCTGACATCCAATAACACAACAACCCGCCACACGGCAGCCAATAACACAACGACCCACCAAAAGTCACAATAATCAACCAATGAGGGCTAGCGCAACAGATCATCACTCGCCGCATGGAACGAGGCAGTTTGCCAAGCGACTCCACGCTCCGTCAGGACTCTCTTCCTGACCTCCAGGCTATCACCAGCGTGCTCCGTTGGAACCCGCGGCTCGGTTCATTTATTGCATCATTCGAGTCCGCCATTGGAAACATCAATTGCATAAGGGTCTGAGGCCCCTAGCAGATCGTTCCCATACTACCTTGTAAAACCCTTAAGATGGTGACTTGTTATTATCTATTAAACTCAGTGCGAAGATATTCAACGCCTGTGCTCCTTGTATATTGCCCACGCAGTCAACCCCACGACTATGGCGTCGCTGTACCAACATGAACAAGTAAGCTGCCCACCCCTTCTCTCTTTTTATGTGCTGTACTTGTGTGTTTACCATCATTAACTTGCCCGGTTAGAATTTCATCAGGAATAGTCTAAGTCTAGAACAGAGTAGGTGCCAACAACTTGGCGTACCCTGCATATAACCTGTATGACCATGTCCTTGTTACAATAAATTCTGAACTGAAAGTACGCCATCTCGTCATTTAAGTAGAATAGAAAACGCCTCTCCTTCAAATATAAGGCCAACTGCCGACTCATTTGACCATTGAAAGAGAGGAAATCTCTTTGCTGTACCGAAACTGAGCTAATGTCCTAACGACGCTGAAACCCGCCTAGAATACAATCTCCGGGTTAGTCACACTGTTATTTTTGCGCCGCCTCTCACTTGCCGACCGCCCTCCTTTCAGCATCCCACACCTTAATACTGGCACCCTTAATGCTGCCCCCCGACGTGGTTTCCATCGTGGGGTTTTCCTTCTTCCTGACCTCCGCTTCTTCCCCCTGTCCACCACCATAATACTGCCGCCCAACGTGGCTTTCTATCCGTAATAATACATAACAATAAAAATAAATAAATAATGCCAATTATAAATTTTCCTCTGCTGATGATAAATACTATGAGTAAAGTGTGACAATATGCAGTTTTACATCATTTAAACTATGTCAGCCGGGGGAGGGGAGGGTGGGGGGGGGGGGGGACATAGGAGTGCTATAAAGGTAAAAAGGACTGGAGTAGATATTATTTATTTATTTATTCTCGCCTAGAAGGCTTTTACATGTTGATACATTTATCACATAGTTTTACAATGGAATACAATAATGTACAGATAAAATAATAAATAGGTGTAAAAGAAGTAAGTAGATACAATATAACAGTATGTAGTTACAGCGTAATTATCACAATGAATAATAGTTTATCCTGTGGTTACATTATAACAGCAGGTTGTACAAAAGAGTATGAGAAGTAGTTTAATAATAATAATAATAAGAGTTAATTTCTATAGCGCAGTTTTGTGAAGGTTCACTTCAAGTTTAGTTCATAATATAATAACATAATAACATAAGTATAAAAGAAGTGAGAAGGTAGATACTATTTAAGTAGCTAGTCTCAGCGCAATAGGTGGGTAATAAAGGCAGTAGAATTATAATTACTATGATGTTGTAAAATATGAACAGTTTATAATATACGTGTTTATAAAACAGCATGCCTTTATTATACCTGATTGGGTATTTTGCAGAAACATAACATAATAAAAATTGCAATAAAAAACGATGCACATTATATAGTATTTATTAATTAGTGGTTTGTACAAAGTTAATATAAACCACATAAGTGATTTTGATTGATTGCAGCTTATTTTTAAAGAACTTTCTCGTGTATTAAAGACATTAAATAAGTGATAGCCGGATGGAAAAACGTGTCGGGTTCTCACTCAGGCGTCGTGAGTTTAATACTCTGCTAATTGATTTCTCCATCATTGAACACAAACAACATTTCCCGATTATAATTATGGACGCAGGACTAATTAAAATTTTGTCAGGTTTTTCGTAATCCGAGAAAGTTTGTCTGTTTTCTTTTAAAAAATTTTACATCCATAGATAAGTAACTAACTATGAAGCCATTTCTCTAAAGCGGTATGGCGATATGATATGACGCTTTACAATTCTGTTCAGGCACGTACTCCTTGTTCCATCCATATTTATTCACCGCCTTATTGAAACCCGTATATTATTCTATTAGTCTTCGATATGTGCCATTGTTATTTTGAAAATAACATGGATCCTAGTACTATAAATAACTTATGTTTGTTATTCATACGAGGACTCAATAACAACAACAAAAATCTTTTAAGTGTGGCGCTATGGAAGCCAAAATTAGGCTGAAAGGAAGTGGGAGAGAAAGACAATAAACATAATTTTAATTAGTTACAGATAATCCGAAAAAAGCAATTTTAAGTATGCATAATGAAAACAAGTTTTAAAGAATATAATAGGTCAAGCATGAATTCAGTACGCAGTAAAATCACAAATAATCATTTTAAATTACATTTTCGTGATTGAAAAACTGCCCATTTGTCAAGCAAACAAATAATTGTTATCTGTTTGTAGATTGTACTATTATTGTGTTTGAGGGATAAACTGATTGCTTTAGTATAATCACGTAAAAACCAGATTGTTTGACGTTCAATGCCGCGATAGTTCAGTCAGTACCTATCATTGGTAAAATGAGACCTGGTTATCTCTGTGTTAAATCATCGAAATAATAATATTTCATTATTTTATACAGCCCAATTTTGATGAAATAATACTTCAAGTGATAATACAATGCTAAAATATAACTCCAACCCGTAGCTAAACTGACAGCAACTTTACCATTCTACTTAAATTTCAAATCACTATTTTGTCAATAACCCTTAGTCCGGTGATTTTTTTGATCACATACGTTATCAGTTTCAGTTTGAGAGAAATAAAGTAATACAGTTTCATACAAAACGGCATTGTTTAAATACAAGCACAACATGTTACGTAACATGATTTAATTATTGTACGGTTTAACATTACCTACTTCACCGGGTTAAACCTGTTCTTAGGTAGGTGACAGAATGTACAATAAAATATTTCATTGTGGTGTTATGACAGATTAGGCATTGTTAAATTAAAATATTTGAAACATATTGTATTAAAATAATAATGCCAGAATATTCAAACATTAATTGAAATGGAATTTCGAATACATTATTGTAAAAGGGGCAACATACATAATTAATAAAGTAAGTGGTGTGTAAGAGAAGAACAAAGCACATATTACACCCATAGTTAAAATGATGACTAGGTTATAAACTCATAAGTTTTGGCAGTGAGCTTTTAAAATAACAACTTCACGATATGAAAATATTTTTTTTATTTTTTATTTTAATTTATTTCTTGTAAGTTATGTTAAAAGTAATTTACTGGTAAAGGGTATTCTTGGTCGTGTATACCTTATCAGAAAAGAGGAGATACATAATTTTTAATTTGCGTTTATTTATAAAATGTTTTTTTATGAAATATTTACGTACGCAAGATTTAAAAAAATAAGAGTTTAATTTTATTTATTTGTTCTGATTGGTCATTAATATAGCGCATTTCAATGGGAAGGTATATGTATATGGAAGGTATTGTATTTTTATGGGCTGTTAAATATAATGGTTTTGCATTTGAGTTATTTTAAAATTAGGTGTTATGAATTGATTTCCATTTCTCATAAGTTTGTAATAGTGGTACATATCAGAAAAATGAAACAGCAATAATTTGTGTAATAAAAAAATTAACGAAATAAATAAATTTAAAGTTAAAGCGAAAATACAGGACAGTACTCTTAGCTTTTATTTGTTTTTGTGTTTAATTCGTAGAACTCCATTTAATTTAATTATTTTTTTTAAAATTTAATGTAAATCATATTTAATAATGTTTTAAGTTCTTTAAGAATTTTAGAACTGCGTGCAAACGATGACACTGTTTTAAAATTGACTTAAACGCCGAAACAGCTGTCACAATAAAAAAAAAATAAAAAAATAAAAAATGGTAGCAGAACTTAATAATAATATTATTAAATTTGATTTACATTAAATTTAAAAAAAAATACTCTTAGCAATGAAAAAAACGAAGTTTTATTTCTTTGTCAATATTACAACATGGTTCATGTACAAAATTTAACAAATTTCCATAACATGTACCTACGTATGAAACGTTATAGTGGATATGATTAGTAGTATTAATTTAACCTTTAGCAGCCCAATAAATGTCAAATTAGAAATCGCAAATCCTATCGGAGTAATAATTCGCATGAAGATTATAGACACAAATGGGGTTGAAAGTCTGATGCACTGACTTGGTGTTCAAATTGGAATGGAATCCTTACAATTACCAGCATGCAATTCTAGACGACTTAGAAGTAAGGTCTGATGATTGGCGTGTTCTAGGAATATGATAAACGGCAGCTTTCCGCGGCCAATCCGACTGCGGCTGTTGCACTGAACAGATACACCCTAGAAGTGTGATCGGATAGACGCACTTGAAATATTTGAAATGTTATAGAAGAATGCTCAAGATTCTACGGACAGACAATTGTGTTGATATTCAAAATTTTAGGCATAGAAGTGTTAGCCACACTGAGAACTGGAACCTGCAAAAAACCAGATGGTCACTGACAATGTGAAAGATAAGGGAAGCAGAGGAAGATAACCGATGCGATGAAGTGGTCAAGTTTTACAGGTTCATCGGGGCAATTGGAGTGAGGGCCACGATCGTCAGCAATAAGGGAAGTGGGTTCAATTTGGAAGGCGGGAGGGGTACGGCTACCCCTGGAACCATTAATTGGTTAACCACCACATCTGCCATAGGCCACGCCAGGTGATGCGCTGCGATTGGTGACTTAGCAGGGGTTCCCGGGTTCATGGGTAAGGTATCTGCAGGTCCAATTGTGCGGTAGGACAGATCGGAAGAGTCCAGATGAGGGAGACCCCTTGACCCCTTCAGCCGGACTCTTGCAATCCATCGCATTGCACAAACGTAATACTTCCGTCACTTTTGAAAATACTGACCCCCAGATTCCTATCCACCCTTTATACCTTTTTCCTCCCTAAAATTTCATCTCCTTCCCCTCCTTAAAAGGACTCCCCAAATAGCATTACCAAAGATAACATATCTTGAGTTTATTTATTTTAGTGGAGCTAATGTAAAAAAAGCAACGACCCGAGAATAGATAATGTGATGTTTACCGTTTTGCATGGAAAACATAGTTGCCAATCATGCCCTTGCTTCAGACGGGCAAATTAATTTTTTTTCCTATATATATGTTCGACCATTTTCACCAGAAGAAAGTGCAACGAACACGCAATTGACCTCTTACGCGAGAGAGACAGCATGAAAGAGGAACAACAGTTAAATCATGTAAGCTCGTGCAGGGTTGTCCTATATCCCTTCGTCACACCATCCGAGATAATAATTGTGATAACATTGTATTGACAATTAATCTCCCATCCCAATATCACGGCAAAATCTAAAATGCAAAAGGCCATCCATACACAAGGCAAATACATTAAAGTAAGGAAAAATTGGGCTTACTTCGGTTCCACGTACACGCCTACAATACACTTCCATTGGTTCATCTCTTCAGTGGGCTGTTGGCAGTTGGCTGGCGTGAGGGGTGGCTTGCCTTCTTACCGATACAATCGGATTGTTTTGATGTTAATTGTTTTTGATGGGCCGTACTATTTGCATGCCACCGTTCAGAAGTTAGATCGATATGACGTTATAATTATTGAAGGAGCTTCGCCGACGTTTTAAATACCCTCGTTATTTTATAGCTTCATTTCACATCTGGTATTCAAATACATTTTAACGCAGTAAATCTATGTAATGTACCTGCCTATGAAGCGTCAATACACTTGAATGGTGAACTACGACATCGTGAAATTTACATAGCGTTTTCTTTGTATAGACCCTAGGTCAACGGAATCATTTTCAGTCCGTAATTTCATTTCCATCATTAAACTATCAAATATACTATGACAAGACGCCACAAGCTAGTCTCACAATAGTCGTTTCTGAATGTGATATAGTATAATCAAAATGTGCAATATCAATATTTGATTATTTGTGGGCAGTTTCACATTTTCATTTATTCTTTCATATGACGGCCTCCATGGTCGAGGGTTAAGGCTCTCGACTACGAATCCAAAGGTCGCGGGTTCATATCACGGCGTGCGCAAGTAAATTTTATTTAATTAAATTGTGCTGTTACACAATTAATTCATTTAAAAATAATATGTAGTATATTTGCGAACGTTCCAGAGTGGAAGATACTCTCATTATCGCCCTGGTGAAAGACCACCATTCAGAATTGAAACGTTGCTTGAAATGGCTTTTCGTCGTGTTTGATGACCAGATCGAATAGCTAGGTATTTCTCCACCTTCCTCTTTCACTTCTCCTTCCCCTCCCCACTACCTTCAGCCTCACAACATTCCCCAATTGGGGATGCCATAGTCTCACTGGCTCCAGGCGTTTGGGAACAGTTGGGACTCTTGTGCGGTCCAAAAATTTGTAAACCGCATTAAATAAAAACAATGTTTTTTTTTGTAATGCGGATTACAAATTTTTGGTTACGTTTATTTACAAAAATGCAACGACAAATTATTAAACATTCTTTTCTCCGCTTTAAAAATCATATTCCTATTTTAAATATTTTGTAAAAAATACAATGGAACGGTCAGAAAAAATTAATATTTCTGATTAGATTTTGATAAATTCTAAGACTATGCAATAAAATTTTAAATTTATAAAATATTTAATATTTTTCTATTTAAAAACATTATGTTTATCGTATTGCGTAATAATACTATCATTATTTTGAATTAATAAATAATAACTCTCCGACGTCCCTCTCCCCCTTAAGGTAAAGATACGAGACTTCTTAAGTGAAATTTTACTTAAAAATAGGCTTTTTTAAATGCTTGTGTGTCCATAGACTTTATTTTTTTTATCGTTTTATTAAATGCGTGCAAATCAATCACAAATTATATATTATTAATGATTAATATCTATTATCTAATCACTAATCACCAATTGACCAACACGGAAATGAAATATCCTCGGAGAAACCTTGTTTTCCCCCTCTTCCCTTTATATTCCACGGTTATTTCTTCAATGTTCCTTCTATTTTTAATGTAAAAGTAATTATAACGTAATTAATAATTACTTTCAAAATAATATGTATTCGTGTAACGCGTGTTGAGTTTCAAAATATAACTATGCGAATTTAGTTCAAATGAAACACAATGTTTTATGATCTTTTCATTTACAATATAATCATGATTGTTTTATTTGGAAGATGGTAGTTATATCTCCATAAATCCTGTATAAATGTATTTGTACAGTAAAAGGGAAATAGTAAAATTATTAAAGAAACATTGTATGAATGTATCAAAATACGATTAATTTAATTAATTACTTCAAAATTACGCACCTGTTTGACTAACTGCTTTGTGTCTGAATATCCGTATGAGTCTGAGTCACAATTATTTTAACGTTTCGCTGATTTGAATAAGTAATCTTGCTACGAATATTATTTAAAATGATTTTGTTATCATATTTCTTTTAAGAGTTTTAGCCTTTGGAAGTAGACATCGATGTGAATCACTTTATGAAAACATGTGTATTATGACAGAAATGTCCCATACGGGGAATCGTTTTTTACCCTTCGATACATTGTGTACCTAAGACGTAAAAGTTGGTTTGGTACTGGCGACCTGCCCATATGTTACAAAACCCATTCAACCGAGTGTGTTTTATTCTTTTTACGGTATTATTCTTCGATGAGCAGCGCTCCCGGTCGTTGGTTACCGGATAAAGGCAATATGAAGACATGACATTGCAATAATAAGCTCAGACGGCAATACCGCCACGAAAGCTCAATAGCTTACCCTTCCCCCATCGTTAAAATTATTGAATCAGTTCGACTGATACATTTTGAACTGATTATCGTGATTTATTGGAAAAATATTATGACAGACATAAAAAAAGACGTTTCAATTGATATTAATTTATCACCATCGCTAAAAATCAACCGAAAAAACATTGACGTGTCATGATATAATAACACACATATAAAACTTATTTCCACTTTTATTTTATTTCACCGTGACCGGTTTCAGCTTGTTAAAGCCATCTTCAGACTGGTAAAAGTTAATCTTAAACTACGGTTTATATACACAACATGTGGGGGAGGAGGGGTGGGGAGATAATACAAGGGATTTGTCATTAAGTCGTCTTTGACTGCCGACTTTCTAATTATGTTGGATATAAAGAAAACCCATGTAATAGAATAAATCCCTTGTAGTATCTCCCCACCCCTCCTCCCCCACATGTTGTGTATATAAACCGTAGTTTAAGATTAACTTTTACAAGTCTGAAGATGGCTTTAACAAGCTGAAACCGGTCACGGTGAAATAAAATAAAAGTGGAAATAAGTTTTATATGTGTGTTATTATATCATTATAATGGAATTCCACCATGTATTATCAGTTTAAAAATAGAAATATTGACGTGTCAGTTATACACCATCTCCTATGCCTATTGCCACAAAAGCTATATTATTTGTTTCATTGTTTCTCAATGAAAAATGATCGATATCTTTTTTTGCGTTCGGTTCATAAAGAGTTTGTAAAAACGTATCTACCTTCATAACAATTAACTTCAACAATCTACAATATTAAGATGTATTGTAAACCGTAGCCCTACTTAGTAAATGTAAAGCAATTCACTACAGTCTCTTGTCACATTGCTATATTTGATAAACATCAAGCTTTTTTCATAGATATTTTGCTACAAGTCCAGAAAACATGAAACATTGTTTATATTTATCATTTAACTAATTCCAATAATATTTAATAAAACATACAAAGGCATAGAAAACTTCTCCACTGTATTAGTGAACAGGTGAATACATTAGAATACGCCGCCGTTTTAGACAATCTCCATGTGGCATATGAAGGGTTCATCCCTTTGCTGAAAATTGGATAGTCAGAATTTGACATCGGATAAGAGGAAACCCAACACGAATCGACACAATTTTCAATTCCCAACCCCCGAGAAAAAAACAAAGTCACAAATGGATTGAACAAGGTTCGTGATTGTAGGGTGTACTTTTCGTACAACCATAATAATGTACGATAAACTTTAGAATATTTTTTATTAAAAGCTATGCATATGAATGTTGTGGTTTAAAAGAGATTTTTTTTTCTTACCGTAACTGCTAATCGTTCATTATGATATTGTAATACCCATTTGAATAGCGAGGCAATTAATAACTACCATGCTCAATGACCTATGAACGTAGTGAACTTATAATTCAACAAGCCTCAATATCTCTTAAAGGCAGTACTCTCTTTATTTTTAGCTGCAACCATTTGGAAAATTTCCATTTTATAAAACTACCGAAGTGTTGTTTCTAGGCGAGGTATTCATGTAAACCACTTCAGGAGCTTTGCAATGCAAATATAGTTTAGAGAAGCCTAATTGAGTCCGTAAAATAAAATAAAAACACTCTTAGGAAAAGATTTCGTGAGCCTGACTAATTGGTTGATTATAGGGTCAGAATAAAGATATGGTTTAGACTTACTAACTGTGTTCGGTTTGGTATGCTGGCAGGCAGCTCTCCGCTATTAAGCACGTCTACTCGTACTTGCTTTTTATACCTACCGTACATGGAAAATGGCCTTATATAAGCAAGACCTTTCAACGCTCACATGTTAAATCTCTAAGGGCTATATTATATATATCTTTTATAAAGATACAGATATATCTTTCGGAAAGCCTGAAAAAAAAACCATCATGTTACAGAAAAAATAATATTAAAAACGATATTAACATAATTCTTTTTTAACTTGTTGAAGTTTATAAACCTCATTGTACTATTTAATCATTGAAGAGGATAATATTAACACATCCCAAATGAAACACGAATCCGAAAAAACAATAGAAAAATAAAAAAAAGTATCAGTCGCATCTGCGGCTCGAACCCAGGACCTGTCTATCTGGGACAACCGTTTTACCGACTAAGCTATGAGACCAGTTCAATTTACGCCATCTTCAATTCAATGTGTTCGGGAAGAACTGCAATTAAATTAAATTAAGAATTCAATTGTGTTCGGGAAAATCTTTGCAATCATCATAAGGATAGCAGCCAATAATATGGAATTTAAAATGGAGGATAATATTAACAAGTCTTGAACTTGAAGTATGATATCGGTGAAGATGACGTAAATTGAACTGTTCTTATTAACTAAATCGGTAAAGCGGTTGTCCCGGAAAGACAGAGGTCCTGGGTTGGAGCCCCAGATGCGACTGATACCTTTTTATTTTTCTGTTGTTTTTTCGGATTCGTGTTTCATTTGGGATGTGTTAATATTATCCTCTTCAATGATTAGATATTAACATCCCTCAAGTAAATCTGAAAACACTGTTGGTGAATGACAGTATATTCGTTAGTGGGTACCCCTTTTATTGTCGTTTGAAGTTTATTTGTGGGAATGTAGACACGACTTAAAAACGCTTTGCGGAGAAATGAAGGTTGAATAAAAAGTATACAAAAAAAACTAAATCTTTTCCTACAGTTGATCTTTCTGAAAAAAAACTCGACGTGTTTTGAGAATCAGATCAACACTTATGAGAACTAGGTTAAGTGGCATCTCCAAAAATTACCAATAACACATTAAAAACGTTAGATAAGCTTTTTTAAGGAAAGTGAATTATCCCGAAGATATTAATTAATGAGCTAGATCTGAACTCCTTGAATTCAGCACTCACTTGGAATTCCCTTCATACGTTGGTCGTAAAAACATTCCTTTCCAATACCCCTAAATGTTTAGACATAAAAATACCCAGCCGAAAAACCTCAGTGAAAAGGGTTTTCTAAAACCGGATTTAATGTTCAGGGAACAACTCACAAAATTTTAAGGATACGGGTATAGCAACGCAATGTAGATACGCCATAAGCCTAACGCTTCCTAGAATAAAAATATAACTACCCCACCGAGACAACATTCTACAGGGATGATAAATTTTTAATACAAGCACCATCGGAAAACCGTTGGTTTGATAACTTCTCATATTATATTACATATAGTTAGTAACTACTAGTTAAGTACCGTGAAAATAATACAAGTACGAACGTATTTTAAAAACCTAGTTCCTTGTTTTTTATTTACTTTGTGAAACCAGAGTCCCACTGGCTCCGAACAGTAATAGACTACGCCAATTTTCTTTTATTTTTCTTAATAAGGAAAGACAAACATTCCCAGGTTAAAAAACTTCTGATAATAAATAAATTCATGTTACCTACATCATTACTAGGGGGGAAATATTGTTAGTGCAATTAAAGAGGACTTAGTAAACAGACAATCGAACCCGCGACGTCTGGGTGGGATCCCGACGCCTTGGAACACTTAGTCACTCACCGGTCAGATTTGGGATGTATTGTGAAGCAGTAGGGAAATAATAAATACCATAAGAAAGCTGGGAAGTACCAGGTTACTAAATAATGCAATAATCATATCCAGCAATGTTTTAATCATTTCAAATGGTGGTCTTTTACTAGGGCGATACTGAGAGAAACTATAACTACGTAATATGAATGTGGTGCACAATACTAAGCGGTCGCTCGTAATTCACTTTATTTTGTTTTAATCAAGGCAAATATCACAAGTAAATTGCGCGCTTAGTTAAAGGAATGTGATTTATTTCAAAACGAATATTAGAGAACCATTGTCACCACGTCTGCGGAATTTAAATTACGTGAATATCGAAGCAAACTGTCAATTACACACTTCTTTGATACCTATCAAATAATACAAAGGCCGAACTTAAAATATAGACAATAAATTCAAGGTAACTCGACCTAGTCAGAAAGTAGTTTACTTTTCATACCTGTTGTTAAGGTTATGTGAAAGGGAACCGTGGAGTCTATGACAACCTTCTCTAGCTAATTAGGGGGAGTATTGTACTACATGTGCGGCAACCTCGGCTCGGACTCTGTTTTGGGGGTGAATTCGAAGGCCCATTGTGTATTGGAAGGGTTTGGAGATATTTAAATAATAAAACAGAATGTATGTATAACTAGTTGTAATCACGGAAGAGGAAATAATAGTACAAAACGAGATTAACACAATATACACGGATAACCCAAATGAACAGACTAACGAAACTATTTGTTCTCATTATGGGATAGAACACTGGTCCCTTAGGATTATTTTCGATGTAAAATTTATTTATTTTCAATTTATTTTTTATAACTTATTGAAGTTTGCAAGCCTCATTGTAATATTTAAATCATTGAAGAAGATAATATTAACACATCCCAAATGAACCACGAAACCGAAAAACAACAGAATGCGACTGAAATCTTTTTAATTTCTCTTGTTTTTCGGTTTAGTGGTTCATTTGGGACGTGTTAGTCTTCTTCAATTTATTTATTTTATTATATACGCCAATAATGTATTTGTACCAGACGTAATCTGGCACACAAACGAACTGTATGAGGCCGGCTGATCCCAATCTACGGAGCGGGGCTGGGAGGGGAGGTAGCACTCCTACCGTTCCCTCTGCGTGGAGGAACGGTACTGACGACAACGACTTTTTTTGACGACTTTTGCAAATTCTGCGGGCCTTGTCCTTGTGACGTCACTTATTGGGGTCCAGTCCGAGGCAGTAGTCCGATGGAAGTCCAAGGTAAGCAGTGGTCAGAGTAAAACAAGGCGGGTGGTTCAGAAGTCAGAGCGGGCGGTGGAGACAGAAGTCAGCCTGGCAGTCGAATGCTAACTGCCCGAAGTGGCCTTTGCACGCCACTTAAGGCGGTGCAGACCTACGGCGCCGTGTGGATGCCTGACAAGTCTGTCTCCCTCTCACTAGCCGTACCGCTCTAACGTTTTATTTCAGTCATTATTTCCCTGAGCAGTCAATGAGAACGCGCTTCTCAAAAACCGCCCAGAATACATCAAAAATAGGGTGGCTAGGCACATATCGTCAATCAAAATATATTTACAAAGGCATCGTGGGAGTCGGAATCGTTTGCGAACCGCAAAACAACATTTATTCACGATTCGACTCCCTCACAAATTACAACAATATGAACAATCTATACATAAATACGAAGACGAAAATGGCCACGTCGGAACATTCTGGGAGACGGTGACGTCCGATACAGTATTTTGCGTATTTGTGAAATAGATAATAAAATATAATACCGATACAGACGCAACATGGAGTAAATGGTAAACTCTTAAAAATATAACAAATAATAGTGACATTACCATAGATTAAGTTAACATTAGTATTTTTGGAAGAGGTTATTATATATGTTATTATATTTTTTTAATAAAAATTTAATTTAAATCCAATTTAATAATGTTATTATTGTGTTCTGCAAGTATTTTTAGATAAATTAAATAAAAAAAAGAAGTAAATGGAGTTCTACGAATTAAACACAAAAGCAATTAATATTTACAGCTTTCTTGTAACTACATTGCCATATTCCGTGAAGTTGAGTATATCTATTATTTCTGCGAAATAATTACATAAACACAAGCACTCAAAACGTGTTGGTGTTGGTGGTCACCTGATACACAATGCAGAAGTTCTCTGGGATGTAGCGACGAGCGAGCCTGATCCAGTTGAGGACGATGAAGGCGTGAACTCAACGGATTGCATGATACCAGCTCCAGGGCGACACATGGCACCGGAGGCGGTAGCATGTCATAACGTTGACATTGGTAGACGTTATTAGAAACAATGCCGACATATTCAGATAATTTACCTGAGAATTTCGCCAGCTACGCCACGCGCCACGAGGGAACGCGCGACGGGTGTCACTCTCTCTCCACTCGGCCTTCTCTCCGACCTCCAGCATAAAAAAAACTGCTAACTCTCCCACTTTCTCACCTAAGACTACGTTCACTTGAGAATGACGTTTTAGGATCACGAATGATGGTCGTTGCGTAGGAACTGAAAACGAATGATGGTCGTTGCGTAGGAACTGAAAACGAATGATGGTCGTTGCGTAGGAACTGAAAACGACTATATAACCCTGCGCATTTTGTCGATAATTAAATTTATTAAAATCGTTTTATTTATTAAAAATTATTAAATACATTTGTATGATGATTGTAATTTATTGTTGTATTATATTATATTGTTGAAATAAACTCCTGCTGACAAGCTACTTGCAGTGGCTTAGCGGGTATAAGTTCCCACTGTATATAATTAATA
This sequence comes from Halesus radiatus, assembly GCA_022606495.2. Taxonomy (NCBI): domain Eukaryota; kingdom Metazoa; phylum Arthropoda; class Insecta; order Trichoptera; family Limnephilidae; genus Halesus; species Halesus radiatus. The sequence goes on from JAHDVE020004061.1 coordinate 569,607, forward strand.
TTATACAATAAAAAAAAAATAAAAAAATATATTCGATGATTTATTCAATATTTGAGGTTCTTGCTTTATTCATTGTACATGTATCAGTCGCAAGGGAAATTAAAACAAAACATCTTACGGTATCTAAACAAATATCTGAAATAAATTAATTTATTATCGTGTGGGTATTAAAAAAAATGCAATCATTTTATTTAAAAGACTTAATATCTATCTTTACTATACTCCCCGGTTATAAAAAAAAATGAAGTAACAGCTCTATAACTCATAATGGAAACTAATAAAAAAATATGCGTTAACCTTTAAATTAGATATTAAATTTAATCTCCGTAAATTTCTTAACACCAGAGCTCACCGTTTGAGAGTTTATTTCTGTTCCCGATTATTTCATGTATTTTTTTTAAACTAAATAAAACACAAATATTTATATTTCTGCTAAGATATCGATGGATGAAATTAAAGTGACTTATTTTGCAATTAAATTTTAATAGTTTTATTATTATTCATGTATATTTTAGTTTACCAAACAATAATATGCTCTTATTTATTTTGTAGAAGCAAAAAATAAATTTTAGATTTTTCGGTCTAAATTTTTGAAGTTAATTTCCGACATATTTCCCGAATACCGTAAACACAAATTGATTTTGACTTGAGTCAGGAAATCACCGAATGGAGTCGTTACACAAATTGAATCACCCGGCGTGACTGGGTCCAATCGGTTAACCCTCTGAATGCAAGGTGTCTGTTTGCGTGGGGCAGTAATTAATTTTGCATGTAATGCCGGCCGACCCCGTTCAATGGCTAATGCCGTAATATATATCCGTATTTAAAAATTAAGCTAGATTAAAAATTTTACGAAACTTTTTTTGTTTTCGGCTTTAGCATAAATAAGTTAACAATATAATTTCCTTGTGCGTACGTGTGTAAGATTTTAAATATTGGAACGATGTATGTGTTGGTTAATGTGAAAATTATCAAAAAATAACTGTAATACGCTAGGTTTTTGAAATTAAGCCACGGTCTTGCAGGGAAAAATCTACCTCGCGCCCCCTTAATTCCCTACACAATAAGGAATAAAATGGTCTGGCCGGCGATTCGGACAAACCGGACCTAGAAATCGTTGGTACGCCAAAAACCACCCTACGTATATCGAATTTCAAACAAAGTAAGGCTCAGATTAGATAAAAAGCCTGCATTTCACGCCTTGCAAGCGAAAATCCACCGTCACCGTATCGAATTTCGAGGAAACTAAGGCTCGCAATGGGTCAAATTCAAATTCAACACCTGAAATTAGCTGCGAATCGAACTAGCAATATAAAAATCTCCGGAAACTAATTATTTATTATAAAAAAACCGAAACTAATCTTTTAAAATCCGGACATACGATTTAGTACTTACTTTCATATTTAGTACATAAATATATAGAGTTTGGCAATAAAAAGTAGAAAATTAATCAAATAATATTTTTCATTTCCATGGAAATACCAAGTTACTCATTTTGTCTTTGAAATTTGTTATATAGGGTAAAAAATATCACATTCGCGTTTGACAGTTCGTTTCAAGGAAACAAGGCCAAGCGACATAACTTGATTATATCTACATTTTTAAATTTATAATTTTGATCTGTGGGGCTTTGTTTTATTTTGATTTAAGATCTAATACATGAACATATTGATTCACACATTTCAAAACTACAATAAAATAACCTTTCCATGTAATTATCTTCCTTGCAAATTGTTAAATAATAATAGAAAAGTTAAATATAAAATTGACTTGACGTAGAATCATCCCTTTTCGGAGAGTACCACTAATTTCTGTATACCGTTTGCCTAAACTCATAAATTTGCAATTGGACCATTTAACTTTTTTAATCTCAATTTTTGTCTGAAATATTTTTCCGACTTTTACAAAACAATTTTTTTAAATTTGAAATGAATATTTTTGATTTTATAGAAACAAAAGAAAATCAGTTTTCATTTTGGTAAGTCAAGTACCATCCCATGGTTTTCACGGGTACAACTAGTAATTGCAATACTAGACATTCAAAAAATAAATTATATTCATAATAGTATTTACGGTAAAAGTAACCATTTTTATATTTAGGTAAATTTAAATAAATGAAGCACGAAAACCATCGTATTTATGATCAGGATTCGTCAACCTATCATTTTTCAGCTCCAGTGTTCTTAGTCTCCTTCATATTCTATTCCTATCGAATATTGTACAACACCGTGGGGACCAATAATGAGACAAAGTGACACAGGCATTCATCACTCATTGGGCTCGCCTTCAGCCAGTGGATTTTTGCCACGGATTTTCACAGCATTGAGAACTGAATTGTTCCAACCTTTTTCTTTCTAATAATACATCAGAAGTACTGCAGTTTGCACTGTCTTTGGACGCTCTTTTCATGACCTCTTTATAAATTAAACGGTCTGTCCTAGTAATTGTCAACGGGCGAAAATAAGAAAAAAAGCTTCCACTTTATATCTGTGTGCTTGCATCAGAGTTCCATATTTCTATCAATACTCAATAAACGAGAAAATCGAAACACTATAAAAAGACAACAAAATATGTTTCACACGGATTTATAAAAATTTAAAGAAAAATGGTTTAAACAATTTTTTTTCAATTATGGTTAAACATTTAAATGAGTATTTTTTTCATTTATAATAGTTAACATTGAGTGAGTTTAATCGTTCCCTTATTTTAGTAACTACAAATAAAACCTAAGAGTAATTTGAAAAACTCCATTAGGATAATTTCTACATTCATAAAAAATAAAAGAGTTTCACGGTAGGAGGTAAAAGGAGTGTAGGTATACTGAAAACGCGTCATTGATTTTATTTTCAACTAACTAACTAACCATCACGCCGTTTCCCCGCAGGGGTAGGCAGAGAGGACAGACCGCCAAACAACTCGATCTTGTCATACACTTCTTGCTTCATTCACATTCATACAACGCCTCATACATTCTCTTCTGTTATTCGGACTTCTGACATGGCCCGACTCGAGTATTTGATTCACTTGATCGTGCCATGTCTTCCTCGGGCATCCCCAGCTTCTTCTTCCATTCACATTCGTGTCATATATTCTCCTTACACTCCTTTCTTCGTTCATTCACTCAACATGCCCAAACCATCTAAGCGTTCCTTTCTTAATCTTGCTCACTACGCTTATATCAGCCTTGCATTCTTTACGAATCTCAACATTTTTCACTCGATCATACATGGTTTTACCACACATTCGTCTCAGAGATCTCATTTTTACAGCATTATTTTCAAATTTAACGAATTATCAAATATCGTAGATAGAACTTGACATCAAAACTGGGGTTTGGTAAGAACCGTGTACTTGTTTGGGTAAACGCCGGGCTTGCTACCTGTGAGTACATAACACATGTATCCAAGGAACTACGAGTATGTATGTACCAATGTGTACTGAATTCGCCGCAATACGGATACACCCCACGCTACCCTACATTCTCCACCATAAGAAGTTTCATAAATTATTACAACACTAACTTATTGGTCTCGTACGCAGACGTTTTGGATTTGCCGTACCTTTCTGCTCACGTAGGGCTTTTTATAAACCAGCTACTGGGTTCGCCGGGCTGTTACTGGGTCTAGACGACAATTTATATATTATACGGAATAACATCATTATTTGGCAACAAGTTGACAAATTGGCAATAAACGGGATAAAATCATACAATGCCAATTTTATCACCCATTGCAAAAAGTTTATTTATTTTTACTCTATATACATTTCATCGTAGGAGACAATTTATTCGAACCAAATAAGTAACTTAGTGAGAATTATAACTTATGTAGCGTTTTCCTCAAGATGTGTAAATGTTATACAAAATATTTTATCTATGTAAATAAAAAATTGAAAACAACTGATAAGATTTCTTAGGGAAGGAAAAGAAAAGGATCTTTTGTGGGTGGTAACAAAGCATTATTTGATTTAAATAAGTGTAAATAAATATCTGGACAAACTCACCTAACGCTCCAATGTGATTTTATTTATTGAAACATTCTTAACAATATTCACACACCCTGAATCATAAAAAACATAGAGTCACGTTATTAGCAACTCGGGAAGATTTGTCTTTCTTTTTTTTTTCTTTTTTATAAAAAAATAAAATTAAAAAAAGATTTGGGCGTGACCAAGACTCGAACTATCTCCTGATATGCTGGTCGGGTGCGTTGCCAATTGCACCATCCATACCAGTTTCCATTCAGACATTTCGATCAACCACACATTCCTTGAATATCAATAAAATTGTTTCAAATTTATTTTTCATGAGAGATTTCAATCACTATTTGATAAGATTCTATTCGAACAAAATTGAAAACTAACAAATACATTTTTATGGTTAAACCATTTTACTTTTTTCGGAAATAATATTTACATAAAGCAAAATTAATAATTATTATACCTACAATGGAACTCTATATACAGAAAACAAAAAAAAAATAAAAGTAATACAATTATATTATATTGTCTATAAATGCATTTTAATCTATGTATATATAAATTATAGTACGCAAAAATAATGCATCATATTACCAAGTCTTTGATAAAATAATTCGAAAGTCGCTATAATTTGCGCTCATCTTGCTATCGTAAATATTTTAATTAACACTACAAAGTGCCTTTGCTTTGGATACAGTAACTTTGTCTATTATCGCCGACCATAATAATTGGTTGACGGATACACCGCCCAAAGCAAGGAATTTGAGAGAATTATCGGTAAGGCACGAAGTTGGAAAGTAATCCCAATTTACTATCTTGTTATTTTAACCCCATCTAACCACATAAGATTAACTAGAAAAGATTCTACTTTTCAACTCTTAATTGCGATTAAATGGAAGTTCTTTTTGACAGTTAAGTAAACAAAAAGGATTCCAATTTTTTACAAAAATAAAAAAAAAGTGTAAACCTCTCTAAATAATGTTTTTTCATTCTTTCATATTTTTTAACCTTTTTTAAAGTATACGCAATTCTGAGACTGGTAATGTAATTTGAATAAGAACACACGAAAAAAAAATCACAAAACTGCATTGTGTAGAACTGAATTTTTAAGAAAAAATTGAAAGGCGGAAGAAGAAAGAGATTACAATCTTTTGCTGATTGCACAAATATTATTTTACTAAACTGTTACACATGGAAAATCATAATATTATGAAAATAATCATACATACATACATCTTCTTTCCATTATCCTACTCGGGTCGGGGACCCATCGCATCGACAAGGCGCCTCCAGGCGTCCCTGTCCAGTGCTACGTTTATGGCATTCGTCCATAGTAGGTCCAGCCTCTCCCCCACAGCCTCTGTTGCTTCTTCCATCTGTGTCTGGGGCGGCCTACTGGATGTCTTCCCTCTGGAAGAGCACTTAAAATTTTCAGTGGAATTCGACCTTCTGGCATTCTTAACACGTGCCCAAGCCACCTCAGTTGCGACTTTTCTATCTAAGAGTAATAGTGGATCGATGTTAAGCTCCTCCCGGATCATCGAGCTTCTTATTCGATCCAATCTCGTGACTCCTGCAACTCCTCTCAAAAATGTCATTTCAGCAGCTTGAACCCTAGAACGTGTACGCTCGTTCAACATCCAGATCTGGTGACCATAAGTAAGCGTGGGGCGATACACTGATTTGTACACCTCCAACTTTGTCTCGATACCTCAGCTTTTCTTATCACTGAGCTGTAAAGAGAACGCAGCACACCACTTGCCGCACCTATTCTACAATCAATTTCTCTCTCTTGCCGGCCGTCGCTTGAGAATACGACCCCAAGGTATTTAAATTGGTCAACCTGTTTCAACTGTGTCCCGTTAGCGAAGATGTCATATTGAGTTTGTTCTCTTTCTATAACCATAACTTCAGTTTTAGCAATGCTCATCCTCAAAAATCCTCACAAATAATCGTCTTGTAAAATATAATATAGTTAGGTAATTTATCGCTCGCCTGAGAAGATTTTTTAATTTTACTAGCTGTTGTGTACCCGGCCTTGCTCGGGATTTTTTTTGGAATAATGTTATGAAGTTGTGAATTCTTGCTGTTCATTAGGGTGCCATAATTGATTTGACAGCGAAAGAAACTATCTCCAAAAAAAGAAACATTCATTGGAATATTTTATTTCATTCCAAACGTTTATTTTTTTCAAAATATATCTAAATCATAAACATCTTAAGTAGTTACCTACTCGTGTTTTCCATTTTGAAAATATTCTACCGTAAAAAACCTTCTTCTTTTGAATATACAATCTTTGGCTAACCGGAGTGTTATATCTATGGCTAACCTAAATAAAACCTGGCGGGTTCAATGTTTTTCATACTAATTTTAAAACGTTATAGCATGTTTTATATATTTGATTTCATTCAAACTACTTTCTAAACCTTCCCAGTATCCAATAAAAACAAACTGTGCTATTTTCAGCGAAAACGGTAGAGTAATTTTTGAAAACATCGAGGACAGAAAACAAACTTACATTAATTTTTATATACATAGATAGATCACAACACCCACAACACTCCAATTTTGAATATATCTCGCACAAGGAAATTAATTTATCAAGAGGACAGAGACATCGGAGAGGGATTATTTATTCGTACGAAATAATGATAATATTTGTACGTCATACGATAAACATAATGTTTTTAAGGAGAAAAATATTTTTACAGAAGCTTAGTATTTCTCAATATCGTTTCAGAAATATGAAGGAATACATATTTTTCCCTTTCAAAACATTATGTTAACAGTATTACGTAATAATGTTATCACTCTCCGAAGCCCCTCTTTACCTTAACAAGAAAATGATGAAAAATAACAAAGACATTTTTATTTGACATACCATGTACTTAAGGCCATCCACTTGATAAAATTCCAACAGAATCAGGCGCTCCTTATGCAGGTGGTGACATGATACAAATTCCCGCTTAACACCGGCCGCATGTTTTGATTTATGCAAAAAAAACTTCACCAAAACGCCTGTTTTCTTTTAATTTGTAAAGCTCAGGCATAAATATTAAAATGTTTTACCGTCATAATCTAAAAAAACTTAATTTGCCACAATGAACAATACGACAATATCGGAAAAGGGGTTTGTGAGTAGGAGATTTTGCGCTTTGAACATATTTTTTAGTTCTGATACTTTATTTTTTTTCTAGGCTTATAAAAAGACACACCAAAAAATTGGACGCTTATACGAAAAGCCAAGGTGTGTTCTACTTGTAGAACTTAATTAAATGATCTATGATATTTCTAGGCCATCAAATTCTCAAACCGAAGACACATGATTTTGCATTACCTCCCATTGCATCGCCTTAATATGAATATCCTCATAAAATATATATTTTTTAAATTGTGTGTATCAGAAAAAGTGTACAACATTGTTATTCTGTTTTTATGTACTTATTTCTTTGTACTTTATTATTTTGTTGTTTATCCTCTAATCATTTCCTTGGTTAAGAGATCGGAATTAAACATTCCAATACCATAAAATTTCTTATTTTAGAATGAGTAAATATACCTAAAACGAGCCAGCTTGAAACAATGAAAGTAAATATTTTGGTGTTTTTTTTTTTTAATTCACTCCCTCTACAGACAAAGGTAAATGAGGTTTTTCGGTGTTCTGCGAAGAGTAAATTGAATATTATAAATGAACGGCGATCAGACCGTTCCGTGAAGCAATTGAAGCACTTTTCTTCTTTAAGAAGCAATTAGGTTGCGCCGAATTTAAGCAAGATATCACTAGGTAGTTGAAAATTGTTTTACTTTATGTAACAGAAATAGGCGGCGGAGAAGATCTCAGAAAACTGGCATTCTGGTATGTGGAAATCCATCAAATTTATTTACGTCGTGAATGTTATGAAAAACGATTTACTTATCTACAAATACAGGAAGTTATTGGATATCGTGGTTGTTGTCGAAATGATATCAAATAAACGTCCTATCAATTTTTGTAAGCTATTATTAAAATGCATAACATCTAGCGTCTAAAGTTGGTGTTTTCTTAACTATGCACCTTACTACTTTTCCCTCCTCTTTGTGAGGATGATTATATATGACTAAAATTAATAAAGGCACTTAATCCAGCCCATCTGGTGATTGTTTATAACACTAAATAACGCAGGAATAGTCGCACCCCTAACTTCATTCACTTAGCTAACAAAGTTTTTGAATTGATGACAAAGTTTCCTTAAATTTTGTCTAACGTAAAATGTCAGAAAATAAATCTTTCAACAGCTCTAGAGATTTAAATGTCTTCGCAATATTTAAATACAGCTACGTGATTATTATTCTTAAGATTTGTATGTAAAGTTTAAGGCGAGTTTTCGAATTAAACGTAAGCCGCCTTTGAAAATTATCTAAGTTCGGTAATAATGGATTAACGTTGTAATCAGTGTTTGCAATCAATGACGCTATTATCCATTAATCTTGTCCGTTTTATGAAAAGATCTATTGAATGCAGGACCCTGACAATAGGCTATTGTTATGTGTTCATTCAATATTAGCATTGCATTAACCAGGCTTTATCATGTGGTTGGAGGGTATTGTGCTGACTTCATACAAGTGCCAGGGGACTTCGAGAGAGAACAAAAAGTTTAACACTTATGTTAAATTGAGCCAAGCTTGTTTCTGTACATATCTATTACAGCCGAACATGAGAGATTGGCCAAATCATATTCGTTGGGTTCAGCAGAATTCCATGGCTTTTTAGAAAAACTATTAAAAAGAGAATTTACGTCTTCATAACGAAAAAAAAATGTTGTCCTATATATGAAGCATTAAAAAACTCTCCTTGAACTCCGGCTTTGTGAATACATATTTATACATATTTTTTTCTCTAGATTTTCTAAGTAAATTCAATTAGGCTCAGTTCGTATTATCATCATAAAGTAAAGCTTTAAAATATTAATTTCAAGGCGAAGTGGATATTTAAAATAGTACTATATTTTTATAGTATAAGTCAAAAACTTACATCTTCGCCATGGATTTTCATATCGAATACGGTTTATTTTCCACGAATCTACCGCTGTCGGAATAATAATATATTAATGATTTCATGTTTGGTTTGTAGAATCCCATTTTATTTTTATGTGAAAATAATACTTTACGCAAACTACTAGAATGTAATGCTAATATAGGTATTAATTGTTAATGATAAAATAAATCATGTACTTCATTGACGGACTCATGCACCTAGCACGTAGCTCACAAATAACGGTTAAAAAAAAAATCCTGATTGTTGTTTGTGTAAAATCAAAAGCAAACAGTTGGTAAATAATATCCCTCTTTAAAAACATTTAAAAAAAATTAACGATGCCAAGAAAATACATAAAACGTTAAAAAACGAGATTTTTTAAACGCGTCTGAAAATATGGCAAAAAACGAATTTCTGAAATGCCAATTTTCCGTTTTTACCGTGGCTGATAAAACCGTGTTATAGCGACGGGATTACGTGGTGTGTTTTACACTTTCCCATTTTCATGATATCAATTTTCACGTGCAAAAATGGTAATGGAGCGAATAAATTGTTCATAGAAGCTCCTTCTTATGTTCATCTTATCGCTATCTACCTCGAGATAATCGACGGCATTCGTATCTAAGGTGGATCTGAGCACCACTGCACAAATAAGTAAAGATAAAATTCTATGGGAAGTGTACACTATACCATATTGAAATCATAAAAATGTTTACAATAAAAAACACATAAATTTGTTGTAGACCACTTTTATTTTATCAAAACTCTACCGGTTTCGGAAGCACCCCTCCTTCATCAGGAGAATATTAAAACTGAATCTCCTGATGAAGGAAGGGTGCTTCCGAAACCGGTAGAGTTTTGATAAAATAAAAGTGGTCTACAACAAATTTATGTGTTTTTTATTGTAAATTATGGCGAGCCACAAAGTTAATGCTTTTTACAAATACATAAAAATGTTGTCTAAAACGCATATTGAAATACGGAAATCTTTTTTATTCTTTGGGTGGTATGAAAAACTGGACACAAAACCAACCATAGACATAGAAGACGAAGCTTTCAAAGTATGTGTCAGTTAGAGTATCATCATTATCCTTAGACACACGATGTAACACTATTATGTTGCGTATTCGAGTGTGTGACTGAGTGAGAGTGACCAGCGGAGGATTTATAGCACGCAATAGAGCCGGGTGCATTTTTGTGGATGAACGCTCGATCCGCCCCGTGTTATCGAGGTACCGTTTGGTATAGCGTTTTGAGTTCTTGTTTGTTTAATTTACAAATATCTAAAATTATGCAAGCAACAGAACTCTCTCGACCGATTCCGCTCATTTAACTCCCTTCTTCCCATATTTTTTTATTAAGATTACAATCGAATATACTATTTCATTCTACTATATACTATGTGGGTCCTAACCTCTACAGTGTGGGGGAGAATTCTTACAAATACTCAATACTAACATTTATAAGAATAATTTAAGAATAGGAAATAATATTTGTACAGCGCCCTTGAGGTGATTTTTCACAAAAACAGCGCTATAAAAATCAGCCGATTATTATTATTATTTGTATACCTAATTTATAATCAGAAATGTTAACGAGAGTTCCACCGTTTAATATATATATATATGTTTGTTTATGATGAATATAGCGGGACTCTCGAAATCCTAAATATATTTTTTGGGTAGTTTGCGTTTTTACCGGGGCATTTTGCATATTCTTCGTGCATTTGATGGGCTTGACCAATCACGTTCCGTCTTCTTGCTTGGACGGCGGAGGGGGGATACGACGTAAATACAGCGTTTCGTGCCCCGCCTCTGTCAGTCTAGCGAGCGAAGTGGAAGGATGGCACGTAAACAAGGCGTAAAGTAGCGTCATCTTGGTCATATGATGAAATGCGCCGTTACGTTCGATACAGGTACCTCAGAGTCTAAATTTGACACTGTAAATTCATGGTTGAATTCCGTTTTAATATAATTTTTTTTATTCATTAAAAAACCTTTGTAACTTTTTTTTTTTCGTTGACGACCGGACCGGTTTCATCTCACCGGCATCTTCAGACTGGTAATTTAAAAACTAAATCTATGGTATATGTATCATCAAAGTTTAGTTAGTTACAAAGGTTACATTAGTTAAAAAGATTTTTTAATAAAATAAAAAAAAAATCATACCGTCTTAGAGTCGTCAGATGGTTAAAACCGTAGTCAGAACGAAATTATTTACAAGTTGAAACTGCCAACCTTTCCGTAAGAGTATATTTCTAAAAAGTGTTCACGTAATTGGATTCTAACGTTTTCCCTATCATTATTGTATCCATGCAATATTTCCGAGAGCACCCAGGTGAGAGTTTGTAGTTCCAACGTAACCTGATACTTATTAATTAAAATGCTTCAGTATCAATTTCTTAAAGCGTTTTCCATAATCTGTCGGTGTCTACAGTTCAACATCGAGTTTAAAAATATTCATCCGTGAAATACAGGCCTGTCTATTGCCGCCGCTTCATTGCCGCTCTTCCACGCAGAGAGGAATAAATAATCTGTTTCGCTGTAGAAAAATGCCTTAATTTTGTGTCTAACGCGCTTCTTCAACCGAAAAATTAGTTTTGCTCCCAGTTACCCGCGAGCGCTGATGCAAGATCGTATTGTTTTTAAATCCTATAGCGTAGCGCGCATATTTCGTGTGTTTTTATTACATCGACCCCGCTGTACCCCATTCGTAAGTTGTTTGGCGCATTAGAAATAGCGTCACATGTTAACCCTTTCAGACCTGAATTAAAACTGGTATTAATAAAACATAGTTATTTTATACTTGATACAGCTTGTAGAATTATTTGAATGATTTTTTTTGTTTTTTTTTTTCGGTATCTACTTCAGATGTTATCACTACTTTAATTTGAAAGATTATTTAGTCTAAGATTGTATTTCACTTAAAATAACAAATCGTATTATGTGCAAAAACAAAATACAAATATTAGAAAGAAGTCGAGATTAAACACAAAAATCACCTGTCAAAATATAAACATTACTACTGCCCGAAGTAACTAAAATCCGATGAAAAAATAGCGGGTAAAGTCAGTAATGCCAGCAAATATTGGAAAACGACAAACGCCATTTTTTATTCGCTATGGATAGGGAGGAAAAACATCAGAAATCTGTGTATTTTCATATATACGTACGGTACAAGGGGGTTATGTTCCACAGTATTCGTGGAACACTCGTTACACGCTTTTAATGACCCGCTTAAATTTATGAGCCCTGGCTTTTCAGATAAGATGCATAGAAAATTCACTAATTAATTTATTTGCAGTGAACTAATGCTAGTTTGTTTTGCGCTTATATAGAAAGTAGAATCAATTTTTTCAAAAAAGATATAAATTCGCAATATAATACCTGAGTTTTAATCCTTTTGTGATTGTTGAATAAGACGGTCAAATTGAAAGGTGTTTTTCCTCTTCTATGTTTAAAAACAATCCCATTTTTAACCCGAAGCGTTGGAAGTTCGTAGCGTTTTTAATGAATATAATCCTATTACAACCCTATCGAAAGCCCTCTAAAATATTTTACATTTCGATTGAATCATTTAAATCGGTCGGATTCACATTTTTCCCCACGAACGTTTTGCGAATTTTCATTGTATATTCCGTTAGATAATTTATACAAATTTTCCCATTGGATGGAATTGATTGAACGCTCAGATAATAAATGAAATTTGTTTTGAGTCAATTTTCGATATAATCGAAAACTTTTTTCGTTGGTTTAATACGCTCAATAACAGTGCTTATCGGGAACGCGAACCAACACAGTGTTTGATATTCATTCAGTGGTGCTGTGATCATAATAAACAATTTGTCTCAATTCGTTATTTCCCGATCGAGGAATTTATTCGGCAACTCACGTTCAGAAAAACTTCATGTTGAAATCGTCAATAGTCACCTAATAATACTAAAAATAAATTTATTAGTTATGCCACATTCGTAAAAATCATTTACTTCGTGGCTTGCCATAATTATAATATAAACACATACATTTGTTTTGAACCACTTCAATTTAATATAAGAATCTCGACCGGTTCCGGAAGTACCCTTCCCTCGTGAAAAATTATTGTTATTTAAAAGATGTTTAATTAACAATAATATTTCAGAGTTTGACAATCATCTAATTTCAACCGATCATATTTTTAATAAGTATTAAAAATATGATTGACGGCCTCCATGGTCGAGGGGTAAGGCACTCGACTAAGAATCTGAACGTCGCGGGTTCAAATCCCGGCGTGCGCAAATAAATTTTATTTAATTAATGTGTGTTGTTTCACAATTAATTCTTTTAAAAATAATATACAGTATATTTACGCACGTTCCAGAGTGGAAGATACTCCCAGTATCGCCTTGGTGAAAGACCACCATTCAGAATTGAAACGTTGCTTGAAATGGCTTTTAGCCGTATTTGGTGACCAGATCTGAATAGCCAGGTATTAGTTTGATTTGAATGCAAATGGAAGGGGGCAAATGATGATCAATCCCGTGTTATTATAGCGTAAAAAACACAGTAGCACCGTTAAAAGCAACATTATGGCCCACTGTGGCTCAAATGAGGTATTATCATGACAGAATAACTGCCTAAACGATCTAATAATTAAAGTTAATTAATTAAAAAATATACATTGTTTACACCACTTTATAAATATACATAAACATGTACATGTTTCGAGAGCGATGCTGTCATCATCAGGAACATATGAATACTAAAAAATAATCTCAAGTATAGACAAATTATAAAAATTAGAACACAATTATTTAAGAAAAGGCAAATCATAAACATAAACAAAAATTGATTAAAGTATATAAGTCATTAATCAAAAATGCTAATAAAAATAATTATAAATCATTGAATTACAAATTTATATTAGAAATTAAAAAGAAATTATTATTATTATTAATATGAAAATAAATTCAAGAGATAGCTATTTTCAAAAAATATTTGAGTAATTATTACATTTAATTCGATATTAACGCTTTTTCCTATTTCTAAAATTTCAAATTACTTAATTGTAAACTGTTTGTATTTGTATGTAAAATTTTTAAACCTTTGTTTATATCAAATGATTGATTGGTTTCTAAAATATGATTGCAAATTCAGAATAGTTGTTATTATTTAAACACCTTAGGTGTTCCTTAACTCTAATTCTGAAATATCTAGAAGTCTTTCCTATGTAAAAATAGTTGCAATCGTTACAAATTAATTTACATACCCCGACTTATTTAAAATATTATCTTTATCTCTGTTATTTAAAATACTTATTTTTTAAAGTTATTATTAGTATAAAAAGCTGGTTGAATAGTATTTGGCATGTTTTAAATTATTTAATTTGAGGTATTATTATTTAATTACAATATGTTTCTCCACTGTTTACTCACATCAGTTATTTGTGTATATATATAAGATATATATATATTTTTTTTTTCTTAAAGTTTTTGTTTAATATATTATTTATTAATTAGTACTATAACCGTTATTTATTTCAAATCTATTTAAATATATTTAATTCTTTGTTAAAATTATTTTTTGATAGTGCACATTAACTAATCTACTAAGCATGGAATGAAAAGAAGTAACGATGTCTGCATAAGTATCTTTACGATATATATTAAATTCTAATTTATTATTAACACGAGAAATATTTAAGTCTAAGAAATGAATGCTAAAATTTTGTCCTGTTTAATTTGTTTTTTAGTTTTCCAAATTTATCAAACTATTATTTTTCAATTTAAAAAACGGTTCTATTATTACGCGTTACAGCTGTTTCGCCTTCCGAAAACATTATCAGACCGTAGATAATTCCTTCGAATGACGAAACAATTGTCACACGTAATAATAAGCACCTAGTATAACTTTTTTCTAAATAAACCTTTTTTTAAATGAAATAATAGTAGTTTTTATCAATTTTTTTAATTAAAACCGAGTTCTACAAATTAATCTTGAATACAATAAAAAAATATGAGAAAGTGCCTAAGTAAGTAGTAGTAAAAAATAAGTAGTAAATAATTTATTCATTTATATTATAAAAAAAACAATATTTACTTTAAATTTTAAAATAATAAATAAGTCGAGTTCTACGAATTACATTACAATAAAAAAAATATATTATCTACAATTTTTAGTCAAACACTGAAATAATTTTGTATTATCTTCACAATAATTCTTAAAGTAAGATTTACTTCAGTAGGTACCTACTTTGAGGACTTACATTTTAATTTAGAAATCGTTTTCAGTTAACGAAGAATTAAACGTTATTTTACAGAATTAAAAGTATTTCCAATATGACTTTTCGAAGGATTAGTAGTACCTACAGAAGTTTAAATAGGTTAAAGTATTCACTTATTGAACGCTTATAAATTGAACGGATCCATTTATGTTCAAAAGACATCTTGTGAATTAAAATGATGTTATCTACAGTTAGTTGAATAAAGCACACGAATGAAAGGTAAATAGAATACGATATCCCATCTTCCGGGCAGATTATCTCTTGAACAGATTCAAAGTTAGAAACGGCTAAATAATCTACCTGTCCAGTACGTAGAGCGAAGGGATGTAGAGAGAGAGTACCCCGATAGGGGTGAATAACAGAGGGTGAGGGAGTCGTGCATCGTCCCATCCAAAAGGTCGCAATTGTTAGTCGATCTACGATGGAATTCCATTAAAATGTCCCCGGGCTAATATTTATTTTCGCGTTGTGAAAAAAGGATTCGGCACTCGCGACGAGCGAACACTCTAAGAGGGAGTACCTTCCCCGCCCCAGCCGGGTGGAGGGTACTCGGCACTTTCATCCCCATCGATAGACCAAACAGAGATCGCATCTCACGATTGTCTGAAATATGTTAATTCCAGTCAAGAAAATAAAAATCATTATTACTCCCCGATTCAAACATCTGGAATAAACGGAATTTGGTAGGCAACAATGCGCAAGTACTTGGAACTAGCCGTAACTATGGCATTACACACGTAACAACTACTTTTCAGTATTAAATTAAGGCCTATCTCACGGTTCTTAATCTCTCATTTCCTTTATCTTCTTCCGTTTATTTTTATTGCGTTACTTTATTTCCTCTGATTCGTTTATGTTACTTTGAAAATACCAGAAGCCGTGTAAACACACACAACAACACCAAGTAAGAACCATTACAAAACAGACGGCTGGTTGAATTTGAGTATTTGCTCAGAATTCAACATTCCAACATTCTGGCTTTCCGGTGATCCGAAACATTATCTACCGCAAACTTACATTTGGGGAGATATTATGATGGTTGACTTACGTCATTGATGTCTGTTTAACTCCAATGGAAAGTTCTGTAGGCAAAGCAATAGGGGAATCAGAGAATTCAGTTGAACTCACCTAATCTGATTGCCAAAGTTGTATATAGAAATTTTGGTGAGGGCGAGATTTCTATTGCACAGAGTTAATGGATATTTAATGCTTTGCGTACAAATTATAACCGGAATAATAACAATAATTATATATTAATGATAATAAATAAAAACAACGCGTTATTCATTATTAGTCAATTTTCTCGAATGATGTGTTTTTATTATATAATTCATTTTTATCAGAATTAATCGACTTTCAGTGCTATATTGTCTTACTACCTTTGTGATAGCTGGAGGGTTGGAACAGTTTTGCCATGTATTTATACTGCATACAGGTAGCAATTTGACCTCATCCAGAGGTACGCTAGGCAAATAGTACCTACTTGAATCTTGTAAAATCGTTGAGTAACTAAATTAGCTTAAGTAAAATTACCCTACATCGTCGAGAAAATGTATGTTTCAATTTATTTACAAAAATGAACAAAAACAACAAGTCACTAATTTGAGAAAAAGGTCTGACATAAATCTAGCACAGAAATAGGGATGTTTTCCTGGAATAATTCAATTATTCGTTTGTTTCATAGTAGATCAGTGGGTAGCTGAACGACTGGAGGAGCCGCTCAGTGAATATGATTGATTACCTGCACCTCCGCAACACTTAGCGTTACGTCAGTGGATTTTTTCCACCCTTATCCTTGCTTCTGCCCCTAATCACTCCAGTATTCTGTACACGCTTACAACGGCTCATTTGCTCATTTGTAATGGTAAGATTACAATACTTTTAAACAATGATTTATCATTTACGGGACGTTCAAAGGGTTGGCTATCTATCAAGATGTCATCAATTATTGTTGTTGAAACAGTAATCAAAAAAACATTACTCGAATTGGGTGAGTAATGAATGTCCGAACAAATATCTGTTGTAAACGTCTTAATCTTCATTGGGCCTATAAACGTCCTACTTAAGTGTTTTTATTTTAGTTAGAATTGTCAGCCCCGAAACTTAATTTCAAATTATTTTCATTTTAATTAACTTAATCCTCTTAGTCGTTAGACACCATTTTGTATTAATTTATTTATTTTATCAATAATGCTCTTAAGTTGTTAAGAAAACAATATAATTATTAACCATCACAAATCGAAAACATCCAGTATTGAGATGTCGTTGTCAATACTTATGATTTATTCACACTTTTACAGATATAATTAACAGTTATTTAAACCCCCTATCGATATTAGTATTGGCAAAACAAGCACAAGGCAAAACACTACATCAAGACAAAGTTATGGATAAAATCAAAAGGAATAGATTTTTTCCATAACTTAATTGCAACAAATCAAACATAACAATATTTAAATTATATATAAATAATGTGTTGTTTTTAATATTTTTAAACAAATTCTATAACCATTTCACAATAATACTATATCGTGAAAACTTCAGTACAGATTTTCCTAGTGAGGCGTTCACGATATGGTATTATTTCTTAATAATTTACAGTACATACACGTCATTTTATTTAATAATTGCTAGTATTATCAAAATTGTCTGTAAATAAATAGAAGTGGATACGTAAATAAAATACATAAATACAAAGATAGTTATTTCAGGTCGACATTTATATACATAGCTATTGTCCCCACCCTCGTTTAAAATACAGAAGTTATCTGTATCTCGTTATTGCGTAAAAGTAATGGTCTCGTTGACTGATTTATGATTTACGCCTTTCGGCTTTAATATGTTTTCTCATGATGCTATTTATTGAATGATAAATCTTTTTCTATGTGAACACGAAAAGGGTCAAACAAAGTGCCAATTTCTGTCTTTCAACTCATCCCCACCGCGCAATCACTCTTGATTCATCTCATAAATTACACCGCCTCACTGTTCACAGCATCCCGAGCATGTCGTTCTGCGAGACCGAATTGATTTTCAGCCGAGATTGAAAATGAAATGCTATTAAATACAAAGAAAGTAATTAAAAAACCTTTGAAAGAATTCCTCGAACGAAAGGCCTTTCTATTGAATTCAAACCCTTATCAGAATTTCCATAACAGGATAAAAATACAAGAATATCAGCGGGAACTAATTTAGTTTACAACTGGACGCTGTTTCGCAGAATAAAAACGGTCCGCTCATAAGGTAATGCTGAATTTAAAATTTGGCATTTTTATTTGAAAATTATCTAATAAAAGCAAGTTAACGACATGCACCCAAAAATACACACTCTGTAGTCTGGTAATGAAAGAAATACCACGAATGATGAATTCATAAAAGCGAGATGCGTATTTAGGAAAAAATATTAGGTTTCTAAAACAAAAATTATCAAACTATTAAACCTTTTAAAATCTACATGAAATACATATTGAAATTTGAGGTAACAGGTTCTATATTGTTTTCGCTGGTTTTCAAACTGCATCTATTTTCAAACATTTTAATATGCATTTCATACAATTTAAAAGATTACAGTTTGAAGATTAAAATATTTGAACTACCTGTATTGCAGATTGTAATTTCAGATAAATCATTTAAAGTATTGCTTGAGTTAGCAAGCCACAGAGAGATGTTTAGGGCAATTTTTGAATGCCTGCCCCTTAAAACGTATATAAAAGGTATTTAAATGTGCATAGCGCAAAGGGTAACAATTATTATTTTTATAAACAATAATTATTAATCTAAAACACTTATCCAAATTGAAAAAAACCTTCCGAGCAAAGATAAATGTCGCCGGCAAGACTCGAACCCGCACCCTTCTAATGTCCGGTCAGATGCTCTACCGTTGAGCTACGTCGGCTTATCGCAAACATTATTATTATCGGCGACATTTATCTTTGCTCGGAAGGTTTTTCAATTTGGATGAGTGTTTTAGATTAATAATTATTGTTTATAAAAATAATAATTGTTACCCTTTGCGCTATGCACAAAAATCTTGTCTTAAGTTTTTAAGAACTTTAGTTTATCAATTAAGAAATATTATTTATTAATTAATTAAAAAAATATACTTTGTTTACACCACTTTATAAATATACATAAACATCTACTTTTTTGGTTCGACAGAAATGCTGTCATCATCAGGAATTTAATATTGATGCCACAAAATGAATACCAATCGTTTGAAGAAATTATCAAATATTATTTGTTTAACACATTTTTCATCCAAGCGTGTTTGCGTCCAAGTACAAGATGAATACCCTAGCTACATTTGAAAATCATTTCCGATACTGTTTAACTCTGACTGTGTACCATCGCTGCTGGTCCCGGCACTGCGCAGTGTTCTAATCTACTTAGATCATTAAATAAAACAAACAATTTGTTGTAAACCATCAATTTATTTTAAATTCTTCACCATCTAAACAAAAATGCATAGAGTTCGCATAAATGTAGGTAAGTAATACAAAATATAATAAGAGGGAGATAAAATATAAAACGAAACAAAGGAACGGACGAAGAGATATGCTTATATTTAATGTTGGTTCAGAACAACATGTTTGTTTTATTTAATAAACAATATTCCAAACCACTAAGTAATCGCTTTCTTAGAAAATATATTTAGTTAACTAACTAATAACTAACTAATCATCACGCCGTTTCCTCGCACGGGTAGGCAGAGAGGACGGACCGCCAAACAAGTCGATCTTGGCATACATTCTCTTCTATTATTCCTTCTGACATGGCCCAACTCGAGTATTTGATTCTTCTTCCATTCACATTCGCGTCATATATTCTCCTTACACTCCTCTCTTCGTTCATTCGCTCTACATGCCCAAACCATCTAAGCGTCCCTTTCTTAATCTTGCTCATTACGCTTACATCAGCCTTGCATTCTTTACGAATCTCAATATTTTTCACTTGATCATACATGGTTTTACCACACATTCGTCTCAGACATCTCATTTTTACAGCATTCTGTCTACTTTTATCTTTCCTCTGCCAGTTCCATGCCTCACTGCCATATATTAAGGTTGGTATCAGCACTCCATTGTGGACGGCTAGCTTCGCTTCCTTAGACAATTTTTTTTTAGCTCCAACCGCGTTCAGTCCTCCGTTAATGGAGTTCTAATCAGTCTTTCCATCTCTCGTAAACATACTTCCCAAATACACAAACTCATCGACCTGCTTCAAGTATTCATCATTCACAACTATATTGCACACTATTTTCGTACTCTCTCTTTCAAACACCATGACTTTAGACTTATTTACATTCATTATTAGCTCATTCTTCATACATACTTCGTTCATCCTAGATACGATCCCATATATTTACGTTATATTTATTTTAGTAAAAAATGCATGTATTAATCATAATTCTTGTATTTTGAAGCATTCGCGATGGTTGATATCATAAATAAAGCAATATTCGTGCATCATATTTGGACGTTAAATAACATTTTCATATTACTAAAATCGGTATGTTAAATATTAATTAATTATTTATAATGATCTCGCGCAATCTGCAGTCCAAATGACTTAATATACCAAAGTTTGTCGTTTTCAAATTTCTTAACGATCTGTAAAGATTATTATTTTTATTTACTTGCGTGGGAAGACATTAGAGCTATGACAGATTGAACTCTTGGAATTATCTAGAATCGATAGGATTCTAGGATAGAGGCAAGAGAATTGCCGTAAGCTATAAATATATCCTTATCGCCGCCAAAATAATATGTTACCGTAGCTAATACTATGCAATCCCAATACACGCAGAGTGTAACAAGACATCCCAACAGACTTAAACAAAATGATTCCTGGGTTTATTTGGAGTAAAAATGCAGATGATATTTTGATCTCCAAACCCTGTATAGGTAGGAAGGTAAATACAGTTTTTAAATTTTTTTATTTATTTATTAGAAACGCAATCAAAATATTTACATAAAAGTATCAAACATAACATATCACATATGTACAGTCGGCATGTAAATATCTCTTATTAATGTGTTTACAACATGTCTGGTGTACACAATAAAGTTTATGAATTATTCAGTTAACAATATTTATTCACTCAACTCACCGAAACTCGGTGCGTGCGAAAACACGATACTGCAATAACGACATTGTTCGTTTGCACGATGGACAAAGAAACGAAGATATTAAAATGTTAATAATGTCACCCAAAAAGGTTCAAAGACGTTACTTGACTTAATTGTCCCCATAAGGACGTCAACAACGGATTTTTTTAAACATTTCAACGTTCCAAGTATCCAAAAAATCTTTGCCAAAAATATTCTAGTTAATCATCTTAAAAATGAGAAAATGGCTATGACTCTTCATGATCATAATACCAGAACAAAGCAGCTAGATAAGATAAATATACCTAAATGCAATACTACTTTTGGACAAAAAAGCTCTGAATTTTTAGCTGTAAATTTATATAACAAACTCCCACTTAATATAAAAAAGTAATTCAATCAATAATTGCATTAAGTCCAGCAAAACTTGGCTTAAGGAATTACCAGAACAAGAACTGACTACTGTTTCCAAAAAAAATTCATATAAATTACTGGAAAGACCCTACCCTAACCTTGAAGTTGAAATATCTTTATAAGTCGCTGAAACCCCTTTGTGCAAACCTGGTCCGCCTCAGCACAGGATCTCCTGGTGAGGAGGACTATGAAAAAATTCTATAATATATATGTATTTTGAATATTTATACCTTACCTTATAATATCAAAATTATATAGAAACTAAAAAAAAAAATTTTTTAAATAAAAATTTATCATAAATAATTTTATTTATGAAGAGATAGAAAAAATGTATCTACTATGACCCCCTGTATAGAGAATTCAAATGCATTTACGGAATTTGAGACAATGTCAATACTGTAAAGTTTACTTATTTCATGCCTGATGGTATAAGAAACTAATGAATAGCAAAATATATAAGACGGAAAAATAAACCAAAACGAAAAAGAAACGTAAGCTATAAACAATGAAAGATAATATGAGAGAAATAAGAGAAAATATGAAAGAATCAACATGAGACAGAAGGATAAAAAAAAGAATAGATACGACATAAGTAACAAAGTAGTAGATCCGATATGATTGAGATGAAAAGTATGGGGATTACAGATCATATATAGATTCCATGTTCTTAATAAGGACATTTGGAGAATTATCGTTTTTACGAGGGTAGATGCATCCATTCCTTATTCATGTGAAATTATACTTTTTAATTGATAAACTAAAGTTCTTAAAAACTTAAGACAAGATTTTGTGCATAGCGCAAAGGGTAACAATTATTATTTTTATAAACAATAATTATTAATCTAAAACACTCATCCAAATTGAAAAAACCCTCCGAGCAAAGATAAATGTCGCCGGCAGGACTCGAACCCGCACCCTTCTAATGTCCGGTTAGATGCTCT
This sequence comes from Halesus radiatus, assembly GCA_022606495.2. Taxonomy (NCBI): domain Eukaryota; kingdom Metazoa; phylum Arthropoda; class Insecta; order Trichoptera; family Limnephilidae; genus Halesus; species Halesus radiatus. Next base: position 592,319 of record JAHDVE020004061.1, read on the forward strand.
ACCGTTGAGCTACGTCGGCTTATCGCAAACCCGCCAAGTTAATCAATATATACTAGTGTTCCATTTAATAATTACTGTTTTTATTATATTTTCACCTGCAAACAACCAACTTTATGAGTATGAGAGAGGCTTGTAACGGCTAAATCCCTCAAATAGATGGCGTCAACTTTTTTTTTTTTTAAGTTTTTAAGAACTTTAGTTTATCAATTAATAAATATTTGACAAGTCAAGGTTTTTTCAATTTGGATGAGTGTTTTAGATTAATAATTATTGTTTATAAAAATAATAATTGTTGAAATTATACAGTTTTTCTTTGGCCGCTTTTCGGAGGGCAGCATGCAGTTCCTTGTTCGCCGGCGATAGGTGTTCGTAAAAGTAGGCCGGTGATTTTTCAGTGGAGTATTATAGATGCGCAGCATTGAGTTCATTGTATGGGTTGTTTTTGTTGTAGTTTTTAATAGACATAAGTAATCCGTACCTTGGCCGAAATCATATCCGAACTTGACGTCGGATTTCTTCGGGAACTCGATTATGTGACTCGGTGGCTTGTGATCGCTTCTTCTGTCGACTGCAAAATTCCCGGAATTTTAAGTCGGGCGTTTGTTAATTAGCTGTAGGTAGACAGACCCCGGTTCCTTTTTAGGGATTAGGGTAGATCGGTGTTCCCCGCACAATTGACTCGTATCAATATCATTTGTCGATATCGGAAACGATCCTTATTTGCATATTTGCAGAAATGTCTCTGTAATTACTTCATTTCTTTTTTCAGGCAGCATCTGTATCTCCACGTTATTATTTCGATATGATTGCTCCATGTCTCTCATTTTTAATTCCATACTTCGAAATTCAATTTGCAGGCCTAGGTATTTACTCTTCATGGTATTGATTATTTTGGTGTAATCGTTGACTTTTTTATTAATTATATTGGTTTGATAGGAATTGCATTTCTCCCTCGATTTGTTCCATTTTTTAGACTTTCTTTTCCATCCTTTAGTTCAGAACAATTTTTTTTATCGATAATATCGATCATATCCTTTTTCATGTTTGTCAAAAGTTTTTCTGAAAGATCATCAAATTTGTTGTCTATGTGATTAATAAGTTTTGTGATTATATCGCTAGAGTTTGCCCCAGTTACACGATTGAAGCAGAATAATTATGATGTTTGTAAACGATAATTAAAATCTACTTTGCTGGCAGAAAAACTATTTCCATAACTCTTTTTTATAGCCATAACATGATTCCAATTGTATTTTTAGTATTTCATATGAACTTCTGATTCTCCTCTGTGCGTGGTCGGAAAAATCTATTCAAGACTTGAGGGAAAAAAAACTTTTGTATTAGAAAACAAACGGGACGAATACGACTTTTCCGCTATAATTTATGCGCTTTAATTAACTTAATGCAGAACGAACGGAAGGAAATGTGTGGAAATGCAAGATTTTTCCACTAGTATTTTCATCATGATTATCACGAATCAATGGATACAGCTATTTCTCGAACCCTCTTTGAGTTCGGCTGCCCACGTTGAAATGAGCTATTTAAATAACTACGGGGATATTATTTTTAAAATCGTAACCGTTATTAATACTCTCAACAGATGGTGTCGCTTCTTGAAATGTTGGTTTCTGCTTTATGCAATTCTCACTTTAGATAATTAACGTGATCATTTAAGAATTATGACTAATCACATTTTTGGATTACTGTCGTCTGAAACAACTAACAGTGATTCCCCTTGTCACTACTGGTCTCGATTGGATTCATATTAAAGTCATCAACAATAAAAATCCCATACACATGGATTGTATAGGAATATTGTTATATGGATTTTGTGTATCATATGATAAGTATACCTTTTCAAGTGAAGAAATAAAATTTGCCGTAAAAACCGGAATAATGGATTTATTTGGATACCTCTTCCCTCTACCTTAGAGCATTAAATTTCCAAAACCCTGTGTTCGGAAGTATCAGATATAACCATTCGATCGCGAAGGCACAAAAAGTAATATAACGAACGTGATCAGTATTCAAATTTTAGTTGAGAGCTTGAAAAAATTGGCACCAGTTCTTGAAAATGATCATATCACGAGAATAAACCATATTCATCCTTCGTCGTTACCATAAAACAGTTCCACGAGAAGGTCCAGGAGGCTCTTGTAACACTTACAAAATTTGGCTGAGGGCCAAACGGTCCTTGATGTGTTCAAATATCACAGGGGAAATTTTACGGTACCTACTTTCAAAAATCTTTTTAACGTAACCCTTATTTGTGATTAAATTTCAACATCACATAAAACATGGCGGCCTTAATATAATAAAACGTAGCTCATTAAAAATGTTATGTTAATAATTACAAAATACGTTCGGTTAAAGATCACATAAGAGTTTGGGGCAAAAGGGAATTTAACAAAGTTTTTAATGAGTAGCAAAGCCAGCATTAGTAGGCTCACTATCTAAATGCTTTTAAATAATGAATCCAATTCACGGTAGGTCACTTGACACCCTTTTTGTGAGAGCTAAGTGGCTTGCCCAAATTTCAACGAATCTTTTTCCATGTGTATTTTAACTGATTAGTCTCGGTTTCCGGACGAATTACTTTTTTTATTTATGAAAACGATCCCTTAACGTAAGCTCTTTTTACGTTGCCAGCGAAATTGAGCTAACTTCGTTGTCCCTTCTTACCTGTTTTACCAATTTGCTTATGTAAATAAAACTACCCCAGGCTTTTTGCCATACGGCTCTTAGGGGAAGTTTGTCAGTGCGCTAAGCCTTTATTATTACAATTCAATTTTGGAAAACGCAAGATTATTATGCTCATGTTTTGACTTTGATATTATTCAACGTAGAGAATGTATAATATAAACTTAACCAGGATCTTCGGGCTATATATCGTTATTCAGAGCCTAATGTAGCTAATTTATTTAATAAAATGTACTGTATATTATATTTTCTTTATTCTGTCCATCAAATCCTTATAAATTCCTGGAAAAGTAATTTTTTGGTAAAATTGAAAAACCTACATGATTCCGTACATATTGTTTATTTATTATAAATAGTATGTATGGGGAAAGATAAAATAAATGTTTAAAGATATATTCACAAAAGAAACCTTCTTCATGTACGACTGTACTTATCAATGTTACCTAATACATAATACTCAGATTTCGGTAAAACCTTTTCATGAATTTTTTATTGAAATTTTATACATTGCGTCCAAATTCATGCTTTAGTACTCATCTATTCATACAGTATATGTGGGGTCGCTGGATTTCATTAAAAATGTGATTCACTAAATCAATTAATTTTGTAGGTTACTTCATTTCATAGCATCCCAAAAGATGAGGCATCCCCAAAGAAAAATTATTTTCCTCAGGGGAAAAAAAATGCTCCGCACCGAACCCATAAAAAGTTATCTTTGTTTTAACGATATGTATTTTTGTCTTTAACTCCGTAAATGGGTATTTTTTACAAGATTGTATTAAAAGTAGAAAGTAGATCGTTTTACCTTATTTGAGTGAATGCTAGTGGAGGTTTGTAGGTGGGAAGTGGGAAGTGGGCGAGTTAATGTTTGATGAGGTCTAAAGAGTGAAGATTCATTGGTTCGAGTGTTAAATAGCCTCCACGGAATTCCAGGCCTAATACACGCCTATTTTACACAACAATTGTAGTTTTTGGAGCTCTCACTGGCGCCTTGTAAATATTTCAAAAGGCACGTAGTACTTGAACGTGCGTAGGAAATCGAGTAAATCTTGGATTGACGGCATCCATACGAAATCCGAATGAAGTTGATTTATGCGAGGAAGCAAGGATTTGCTTCCTGCCGCAATGTTACATTTTAAAAATGGACTTATGTTGCATTAAATGCATTTTTTTAGAATTGATAAATGTAAGCCTCAACACTTTAATCAGAAATATATTTGAATTGCTTCGTTGGAACACAATTGCACAAGGCAATAAAATAAATATTTATTTTCATGTTCATCACATGAAAGTGAAATGGTAATTATTTTAAGTTTGAAATTATACAACTATCGAAATGAGAAGCGGTTTTTTTATTACGGCGTTGCTTATAACGTGTGTGAAAAAAAAAACATTCTGGAGAATGTCCCACTTTGGCGCCAGAAGCAGATGCGATATTTTTATGCACTCCATTTGCATGCGCCGTTAGTGGTTTTTGCCACCAGAAACCATTTAATTTGTTCCGGAAAATATTTTGGTGGTATTAAAAAGGCCGCATTTGGTTAGAGCGAATTAAAATTATTCAGTAAAAATGAGTTTATCGTATCTACTGTGAATATTTGGAATGAGATTGGCAACTTGTATGAGAATATTAAATTATTTTACCAGCCTACTTATGGTACATGGAGCCAATTTTGATGGAATCAAAGTAAAGAACTGAAAATAGCCCACGTGAAATCGGCAATGTTGGGTTTGAGTGTTGAAAAGAAGTCGATTTCTCATGATTACTAATGGTTTCTAGAATTTCTTTTATGCGTTTCTTTCCAATATGAAATTGTAAAAGCAGACAATAACACTCGATTCACGGCACCGCATTATCGAACTGAATACATTAGCTAAAGAGTGATGTTAGGGGCAGATTAACCTCCGGTTCGTGCTATCAATTATATTGCTTCACCAACACTATTTGTTAATCCTTGCTACTTGTTCATATGCCGAGCGAAAACTATTTCTCATGTCAAAAGGTTTGGGTTCCACAGCCCGCAGTTCTACGGGCATGCGGAGGACTTTAATTAACGTCTACGTGGTGTGTCGGTTGGTACAACTCGAGGAATGGGGAATGATTCATATCAACGGTTTTGTAATCAAATACGGTTTAGCGTCTAAACGTAAAGATGAAGTGGCAGACGAACATGGGATTATTATTGTTTGTTGCGCCGTAGGCTATCTTTCAACATGAATTCATTACGAGACGAAATCCTCGTATGAGAGGAGTAGGACTGAGAGTATGTTTACATTCAATGCGGGAGAAGCTGTGCACTTGGGTAGTCCGACTAGATCAAAAATATTCACACGGTTTTTAAACTATTTAATATTTCAAAAAATTTAGACATTTACTCTACAACAGTCGGTACAAGAGCAAAGTGAACAAGTGATACCCGTTATTTTGTACTTTTATTTTTTTTAAGTAATTTACGTGCAAATTCGCATAAAAACAAAAGACATCGTTAGATTAGTTTAGTAATGAACAAAAAAAAAATTAACGAAGTTTGATAAAAATGAAATGAAAAAAAAAAACGTTTGCAATTTAAGCAATGAACAAGCAAAAGTAATAATTAGGGTAATGAAAAAAGCTCAAGAACAGTATCCAAAATAGGTTCAGAGAACAATTTATATTTGAAAAGTTTCAGGACGCTGTTTATATTCGACGCGTATTTTCTTCTTGGGTTTTCTGCGAATAAGTCAATTTTAGCTCAAAAACATTTCTTTTTAATTTAAGTCTCGCTATGATACTCGATAATATTTAGAAAGTTTTTCCATTTCATAAAAATGCTAGGTAATTCATCAAATGGACTCGAGATTGTGTGTTTTCATTCCTTTTAAACCGGCAAAAAATATTTTTTGAGTTTGTTTTTTTTTAACTTTTCTCAAAAGATCTTTGAGGTTTAAATAAACTAGTGTGTATTTTTAAATTGTTTCCTGATTTAATGCTTTATTAATATTTTGTTCTGGTCTTCCCTTTGCATGCGAGATCTTATAGGTATGTGTAATAAAATGAAAATACCTTGGTAATAACCAACCAGCATATCGTGGTAAAACTTTTCGACTTTATCCTGTTTGATATAACCAAACTCACCGCTTTTTATGTCTCCTTTATACGACGATTGCCTATTCGGCGCTTGAGAACATAAACGCCTACTTTCGTCGGATTTCGCTAATTGCCTTATTTCCTCTTATTAAGTTTCTTGAAGGAATTGCGCTTAAGTATATTTCAAAACCGTAACGGCGTGCGGTAATACGTAATATCGTTGTAATATCACGGAACGAAAGATGCTTTCAGCAATTGTGCCATTCATTATTACGTAATCTTATGTTAGTGGAACATCATGAGTGGACGGTAAAGCTCAGAAGATAAATATTTACATTACAAGGAAAGTAGTCTTATTACACTAAATATTATTACTTACTGTACGAGAAATGAAATAATTAAATCGCCCAGAAAACATAAAATACATTCCGCAACCAATGTTTGGATATGCAAATGAATTTTATATCTTGTCTGGCTTCATTTATATTTTCACGTTAAAGTAAAATATTCATTGTAATTACTGCTATAGCGTAAAAACGCCTTTCTTCCTTATTATCGTAAACGTTAATAAATAATTACATAATAATGTTCAATGAAATATACAATATTTACTCTTTGTATTATTAAAAAAAAATCCTTTTAACTATTATAATACAAGTTTAAAAGGTGTGCTGGCGCCTTAACGTGAATATGCCATTTCCTCGCGTAAGGAAATTGTAAACGTCTATTACGACATGAGCACGTGTTCTTAGCACCCCAATCCCGCCTTATAGCGCATATTGCAGGTAGTTTCTAGTTAAACTTTAAACTAGCCTCCCACGTCACCGTTAGTTGAGCCAGCGCTGTCTGGATATGGAGTCTTATGATTTTCCATAAATTGTGTGAAATTTGACACCCCGAAGACTTCCATATGTGGAAGTGTAAGATTAAGTTACAATGTTATGAAAAACCCTTTTAATTTTTAAGGAACTAAAACATTTATAAGTACATCAATGTTTAATTTTTGATTTGTGTACGTACTTATTTTTACATAGAAACTTTATCCAACAGTTCGCAATTTAACATTATAGTGAGGGAAAATAAAATTGTTATTATATTTCGGTGTTTCCAATATAAAATTAAAACTAATTAAATTCTTTTGTATTTCGTGTTACAAACTGTAAGATATCCGCAGCATCACCTAACTAAGCACCAACATTTAGAGTTGAAGCGATGTTTGAAATATCCATAGCAATATTTTGATTAAAACCTGTTGAAATGGGGCAACGCAGGTTTTATACGGCCATAATAATGTTATCATATCAAATTAACAGTATCAAAATTAGTTCCAAGCATATCATGTTTACTAAGCATATATGGAAGCAAGTGACTTTCCAACCCCTTTCATTTCAATCTTCTTTCTCTCCCCTCCCTTTTTTAGAATATTCCATATCATCGGGGATGTCAAAATCCCAGTGATTCCTGATAGTTTATTCTTTAATGATACGAATACAAACTTTTTTTTATTAATCATCGTAACAGATATCTACATAGCTTTACAAATAATGTTGTCCTTCCTTCTTCTCCAAATATATACCAATGATACAAAAACACAATATCAAACAAAATAAACATAAAACAAGTCGGCTTCTGGAACGGGGGTAATAATAAAAGAGTCCTTCGAACATCATGCTTTCAGCTGAATTTCATGAAACAGTAATAATATGTCGCCGTATAATGGTCCTGCGGTGTGGTTCTCAGAACCAACCAACTTTAGGTGATTCAAAAAGAACAATTCGCGCGTGATACGAAAGAGCAAGTTGATGATTGGGTATAAAAATACTAGGTTGGTTCCGATACACACATAATACGAGTATTATATTAAGAAACGGAACAACTGGCGTCCACATAAAAGTGAAATAAGAAAGCTATACTCTACACCGGCTAACCTCACCATATATTGCTTGTCGTAAATTCAACATACTGTATTACAATTACTATTTCTGACATAATAATAAACATTACTTATTGCGAAGCGTTATTAGTATTGTTAGCACTGAGCGGTGAACTTCGCTAGTACTATTTACCTACTCAGACTATCGCAATAAAATCGCATTATTGAAGTAATTTAATCCCTATGGCACTTTCATACAAGTTATTTCACATTAAATAAAACAAAAACTTTGTTATAAACCACGAATTTATTGTATTTTTACTCCGACCAGTTTACCAGAGTTATCGTATAAGTACAGGAAACAATGGAGTGAGACAGTATATATTACAAAAAAAAGAGATAAGAGAGAATAAAATATTAGAGGGAGGCAACAGTAATATATGAGTACATTATTCTGTATTAATAGAACTGTATTTTTTTCCTGTTATTAACTCTGTATTATTCTTTAGTTATTATATTTGCCCTGATGAGGATTGATCTAATGAAACCGGTTTCCTTAAAAATAAAATAAATTCATGGTTTATAAGGAAAGTGTTTGTTTTATTTAAGATGTTAAACTACAAAGCGATTACTGCTCATGAAAACAAATTATTTTATTTTTCACTTTTTAGTTTAACGGGTTTTATAGCAAGTAGTAATTGATGAAATCTTATGTGAATCTATACATTAAAGGTATTACGGAAAATCTCACAAGTTTAAAACATTTCTTTAAAAAACTGAGAATTGTGGTAATCCATCTTCTAGAGGGTAATAAACCATCCTAAAAGTAGTTTTTAAAAACACAATAAACAGTACCGTCAGAGGTAAAATAAATTTCAAATAATAAAAACAACATTAGAAAGCAGGAAACTCACTCCCGACATCCATGCTATATATACCATAGATTAAGTATTCATTGTACCAGTCTGAGGATGCCCGTGATAGAGTGAAACCGGTCCGGTCGAAAATAAATAAGTGGAAAAAAGTTACAAAGGTATTTTAATCAAAAAAATTCATTTTAATATGGAATTCCACCATGAATTGACAGTTTCAAAATTAGAAATATATAAAAATGATTTGAAAAAGTCTACAACGTCCGTATGTCATTCTCGAATCGAATATGGAATTATGGGATTTGCAATATCTAAGTCATTCTGTGCACTACGAAATGTGCACTTTAAACGATGTCAATACTAGGCAATCAACTCTTCGATCAGCATCTTCAACAGCCATAGGAAAACTCTCAGTACCTAAACGTAATCCCAATACCAATTTCGGAGACCGAGCTTTTGCGGTAGCAGGCCCAACAGCTTCGAACAAACTCCCTTCGTATTTGGGAAAGATTGACAGCTCTACTGAATTCAAAGTAAAACTAAAGACTCGCCTTTTTTAAATTATCGTATTCAGAATGACGACCGCATTCGTTCAATGGTATTTTTGATCACTCAGTCCAAGGGAGTAACTTATATATTCATAAATTAATTTTAAAAAAGATACTTTTTATTCACCACTTATATATCTATGTACATTCTCGTAGATTACCTACTTAGAATAACATTTCTTATAATTCAAATTTTGTATGCTTTACTACTGACAGCACGGGTAAAAACTATTGGGTATTTATAATATTGAAAATATGTATGTTTGTTGTAAGACTAGTTTTAAGCCATAGGTGTAAGTCATTTAGCATTGTGTATAAAATTATGCACTTGGTCATAGATAGGTATTAGTTTTAAGTCACTAGCTATAATTCATAGATGCGAGACACTAGTTGGAAGTCTCAGTATCTAATTTCTACATATAATAAGTCTTAGTTATAAGTCAATAGTTATAAATCTTTTTTATAAGCCATTAGTAATAAATTTTAGCTCTTACGTCTAAGTGAAAGGTTTCATAAATTATTTGTGAAGCGCCCTTGAGGTGATTTTTACACGAAAACGGCGCTATGGAAGTAATATTATTATTGTTATTATTACACAAAATCTGAATAAAAATCAAAAAGGAATCAAAAATACAATTCTTAAAGTACCCATAATAATTTTTCCAAATGCAGCAAATTTTAATGTCATCGTAATTTTTCGCCATTAGCTAAGATGGCATTTGGAATTAGTCCGAAAGCCACATAGTCAAAAAGAAATACGTGAAAAAAGTCATACCTTCAAATAATCATGTATTGAAGGAATGCTATAATTTCGTGTTGTATTAAATACATATTTATTACATGGAGCCAGAGGGCTATAGCCGCTCTAAGGATTAGATTTGGAATTTTGTGAGGTATGATTATTTTTTTTTCATTAACCTTTACGTACCTGAAGGCTAAAATTTAATGTTCTATCCGAAGGGGGGGGTCCTAGGATACCCCATGAAATCATGAGGCGACCATGATTTTTAATATTCTTTTGCCTTTCCCAGTAACACTAGATATTAGTTACTACCATATGGGAATTGGCCCAACTTAAATAATTAAATAATGCAAAATGATAAAAAAAATCGTTTTTAGTACTTTAAAGTAGTGGTGGTACGAACAGTGTATTACCTCCTTCATCTTAAGGATGCTGTCTGGAGGGTCTTTTAGAGGATAGGAATGAGTGAACCTGGGTCTTGAAACTCAGGTTGTTGGAGGGAGGAAATTTAAAGATAATTCCACTGTCGAGCTGTTGAACTGTAGAAGCGACCCGTTCTAATTTGTCAAATGTCAACCGTGTATAAATGTTGGGCGCGCATTTGGCATGTTTTCCAACTGTACACCGGTGCCGAAGAGATCAATGACGCTAGTTCCTCAGAGCATCTTCCATTAAAATGCCGGTAGAAAAAGGACAGCTTTCCCACCTGACGTCTGTGCTCATAAGATTGCAATCCGTTTGCTAGGATAGGCGAATCTATCAAACAGACCCGTTTCTGTACAGAGTGAAAGACCACCATTCAGAAATGAAACGTTGCTTGAAATGGCTGTTTGTTGACCAGATCTGAATAGCCAGATATTTCCCCACCATCCTCTTCCCATTCTCCTTCCCCTACCTTAAGCCTCACAAAATTCCCCAATTGGGGATGCCATTGTCTCACTGGTTCCAGACGGTTGGGAGCAGTTAGGACTCTTGGGCGGTATTCATATAAAAAAAGCCCCCCATATCTGTTGGTCACTTAGGGTTACACCGAGCATATCAATGGAGGGCTGTTAGGAAGATTGCTTCCATTAAAGGATAAAAGGACTAATCTCATTTCAATTGCTTTTAGATGTAATCAGATATGATTAGGTCTTTGAAACAATAAATTCGACGAGGTTATTCTTACTCCCAGAGGAAACCCTCTCGAGGTAACCATCCATTCTCTGCTTTGAAGCCTTCCGAGCCGCTGGAGTTTGTGTGCCCTTTGGGGGCTTTTCAAACAGAAATCTATCATGGACTGTGTTGTCATCCTCGAAACAATGAATTGGTGCACATGTCAAGAGGTCATTGATGTACAAAAAAATAATGTTGGCGATAAAACAGATCCCTTTAAGACGCCAGCATTTATTGAATGTGGGGAAGAAAAAAAAGCGTCAGCAATTGTCAGCAATCGATCTCTCCCTTAAAAAGTCGGTAATCCACGTACAGAAGGATACGGGAAGTCCGAAAAAGGCAGTTTGTTGATAAGTCCTAGGTGCCAAACTGGTCAAAGGCCTTGGAAATGTCTAGTGCAACCGTTGGATACTCACCATTGCGTTCTAGGCACCGCCCCCAAATATGCGTCTCATATACGAGAAGATCACCACACCGGTGATCACCGCCGAAATCTATATTGACGGTCATTAATAATTTTGTTCTTCTCGAGGTATGTTAGCAGTTTGTCTTTGATCACACGTTCCATCACCTTGGACAGAACTGATGTGATAGCTATCGGGCGGTAGTTAGCCGGGTTGAAGTGGTCACCTTTCTTGGGTATAAATAATAATAATTGGATTACTTGTATAGCGCCGTTTTCGTGGGAAAATCACCTCAAGGGCGCTTTACAATTAATTAAATAACATATACAACCAATACCTTACAGCTAAACTTTGTTACTAATGGCTTATAAGTAAGACGTAAGGCTAGGGACTAACTACTGAGACTTATAATTAGTGACTTACATCTATGGGTATAGTATGAATCACCACTTTTTTCCAATCAGAGGGCACGGAGCCATATTTCAGGGACATTTTAAAGAGCTTTGTCAAAATTAGAGCTGTTTCAGCATCACACCTCTACAAAATACCAGGGCAGGTATTCCGTCGGACCCACTACCTTTATTAACATTGAGTCCCCGTAGGACGTGGAGTATATCCCGATGCCGCATCCTCAGCTTTTTAATATAGAAATCACACTGTGAAACCGACTTCCGGATGGCGCCTTGACATCGAGGGCCGAGTTTTCCACGACCACTTTCCTTAAATGGTTGACCTTTTCAGTGACGGTGTTTGCTAGTGAACAGTCGGGTCTGGTAAGAGGTGGCAGACTGAATTTGCAGAAATTGCGAAATATGGAGACCGGTAACGACCAAAATGGTCTGCTTCCATGCGGGCAAGCAGCTAGCTTTTTGATGATCTGGAGGTCTTGCTTAAATTTTGACCGACTGATGATTCTCTTGCTTTCCTTTGCCAATTTATTACATGTGGATCTGTTTTTTGACGTTCGAGATATGTTGTAGGTAAACCGCGTTTTACCGTCAAACTGCTTCGGAGCATTGTTGACTGAAGACACACGTCTTTGATCCTATACCAGTTTGTTTAACGGTGGATTGAATGAAGCCATACATCACAGATGTGATGACTGCACTAATTTCTTGGGCATATCTGGAAGGATCGGAAGTCTGACAACAGACAGCTGACCATGCGAAAGCATTACGGTAAGCCAGCAGACCGAACCAATCTGCCGAACCATGGGGCCACACGTTTCTCTTGAACCTCTCCATTGGAGGTCTGACGTTAATAGAGATTGATATCTTTACCAGACAGTGGTTAGACGATCCAAAAAGCTGATCCTTATACTGATATACGTAAATCATACAAAATTCCTACGTTGCGTCAATGGAATGAAGACAAATTTAAAACAAAGTTTAGCATATACTTCTGGTAGAAAGAAATATATAATCGCTCGGGTTAAAACATAATGTTTTTCGTCCAGCATTTATAATAGAGCCATAGTAGTGAATGATCTGACTGTAACGAGAAAACTGAGGGTAACTGGAGCACTTGGGCTAAATAACACTACACCACTTTATACACTAAAGAAGAAGAACTGGTGCGGGCCAACTCGGAGCGGAAAATACTTTGGTGTTTTGACCGACTCGGGGTTTCCTAGATGTTAGGAACTATCCGGTTATGCATTCACCACATATATTATTCATGGAAATGTCCTACACAACCGCCGCACACCAGAACGCCCGGCGGATATATTCACATTTCCTCTGAAAGCTGCGAATTTTTTCCATCATTTTACTGTATGTTAAATGTTGAAACCTTTGCAATTTAAGGAACTCCTTTTTATTTTCCAGGTATTTAACAGGTATTTTATTCTCACTTTATTTGTACTTTTCACTGAAAATAAGTGATTCCGTAAAATATATGCAGCTTTATAGTTCTTTAATTTACAGTTTTATTACTTTCTGCTCACAATATTATTTTTGCTATGATATGTATTATGAAACGATAAAATATTAATAAATGAATTCAACCTTAATACATATCAACATGTTTCGAAAGCGAAGCTTTCCTCATCAGAACATACATGATACTGATGAGGTAAGCTTTGCTTTCGAAACAAGTTGATGTGTATATATTAATAAAGTGGTGATTACAAAGTAATTTTTAATTCATTTGTTAATAATGACGCCACAGAGTGAACACTTATCGAAGAAATTATATTAATGTTTTAATTAGTCAACTGTTAAAAATGAATAATTTCATTATCTGTTAAATATTTTTCAATAAATTGTTCATTAGGATAAAAGGTTTCGTAAAAAGAATGTTGAAATACAGGTGTAGTCGGATAGTAACTTCTAGTATGTCATGTAAGTAGGTGGATTTATCTGGTGTTTTTATCCTACACCGAAAACCAAACATTTCGCATTCTAAATCACACTACGCACCATCCGATTCGGAGAATTTGCCTATCAGACGCAAACAATATCAATAAATAAAATGCGAATAACGTAAAAATCCCTTAAATGAATAAAATACACAAACCTGTCAAATTTTTCCATTTCAACCGAGCGGTACAATAAAAACGGGAAAACAATTTGAAATCGTGGAGCCACCCTATTCTCACCTCCGAGCATTCTTCCCCCCTCCCTCCCCCTCCCAAACCCGACGCTAGATCGCGACAATTTCCCAAAACCGCCGCATAGGTGGCTCTCTCAGAGATGTTATACAATTTAGCCCACCTTTCCTTTGTACTCTGAAGTTGCTAGGAACAGATAAGCGAAAAATCTCGTCGCCACACTAAAAAGCATAGAACAAAGTATCCTTATTCGAGTTAATCCTCAAAAATAGAAAGTATTTTTTACAAAGTTCCGCTGAGTCTTTTCTTGTATAGATCTCCCTAGGCTGGCCTTCACTTTGTTCCCTTCTCACAGGTTCTATTGAAAGCTCTGCCAGATGTCACGAGCGTATGTGACTATTTGTGTTTCTTTGTGGAAGGATCAAGGGAGACGTCGAAAGGTACGTTTATCGTTTATCCGAGTATGTCAGAAGTTGTTCGCGCAAAGAAATCGCGGTGTCTTTTGTGAAGCTTCCTCTATGATTTGAATTCTTTGATTACTTTTCTCGATTTCCATTTCCGCTGGGAAGCATTACATATATTCAGTATTCACGATACTTTGTATGATGTTACGCTGTTACGCCGTTATTAGACAGGGCCATGAATGGTGCTACAGCTTTGTTTGTCTACGGCGTGGGGCTCGTGGGGCTTCGTAGCAGTCAGTGAATCAACCTCTGTGTCGCACTTATCAAATACTTGGAAAGACAATACTTTTTCTTTGTTTGGCCAAAGATATTGTTTGCTTTGCTCATTCGAAGAAAAGACAGAAAATATTTGATCTATAGAAAAAAATAAAAAATAAAAATAATAATTTAAGAATGAAAATTCCAACTGCCCGGAGGCGGTGAATATATGGTATCCCATTATAACAGTTTTATGAAGTTGATAGAAGTTGAGGAAGGGACGGAGACGTGGGAAAGGAAGGTTTGGAATCTAGTTATTAAGATTTGGGTAACTAATTATAGCTAAAGCCATTTTAAGAAACGTTTTGTTTCGATCTTGTAATTTTTAAACGCTAAGTATATTTTACGCTTAATGAAGACCGAGGTACAGGTAAATAAGAATAAAAAGGAATTCTTGCTTGTGTAGTGGTGTTCGATAACTATTCATTTTATTTTTATTTTATCTAGCTACTAACTATATTACGTTTTTTCTGAACAGATTATAATAGATAACTGCGATGGTGTAGAAACTGTACTCATATTTTATTTTTATTTTCTAGTTCAAAGAATATATAAAGTGATACATAACTTCCTTTGTTTGACTAGTTACTGGCTTACCATGACCAGATTTAATTTCTGACTCCATTTAAAAAAATCACAACCATTTACAGAGAGCAAGTTAACTACCTCAATTTAATCAAATTACAACGCAAATATTCGAAGATTGTGTCAAACGTCACTACGCACCCAGTATCCAAATATTATTATTCCAAACTAATTCAAACCAGTTCAACGCTTGTCAGAATGCACAAATTCATTCATCGTTCCCTCTTTGAAATGATTTACCTGTACATAATATTTATTCTGTTTAATTTAATTAGTGTAAAAAAAACAGTTGACCTACTAAAAATGACACTTGCGCTTCTCTGGATTTTGAACCTCGTGATCTGAATCTGAATACCTTACCGCCTTATTGAAATACAGATATGAAAGAGCCATTTGTGGCAGTGAGACTCTCACTGGGGCAAAACGGTGGGTATTTCTTCTAAGAACTATCTATTATTGCTTATAATATATTCAAGAAACAAAAACTTTGTTATTACGTTTAATACTACTCCTATCACTCGGTAAGTGAGTTGACCCAATTGCATATATTTTACAACGACCTTTATAAACCAAGTTAGAATAACAAACCCTTCTGAGGCAATAGAGCGGTTCAATGACGCGGTAACTTCGTAAACTCAAACTTTCAGAAAGACACACCCGTCACGCGGGATGACTGACGCATTTCTCGCTAATAAACTTGTACCGCGATGAAGATGCTACGAAACAGCGGGGTAGGGATTGGAAATCCGGATCCATTTTAGAAAATCTGTATTTACGGATTTCTTGAAACTTAAAATTCGGATATACACATTACATCCGCATTAAAAAAAAATCTGAAAGTAAAAAAAATTAAAAAATCTTCTCTTTCAGTCGAACTCTTATAATAAATTTATTGAAATAACTTATTGAACCTCAATCTAATATTTAATCATTGAAGAAGATAATAATATTAACCAAACTCAAATGAAACATGAAACGGAAAAGATAAAGAAAATAAAAAGGTGTCAGTTGCATATGGGAATAGAACCCAGGACCTTTGTCTTACCGGGACACCTGATACCTTTTTATGTTCCGTATCTTTTTCTGTTTCATGTTTCATTTAAGATTTGTTAATATTACTATCTTCTTCAATGATTAAATTTGAACTTTTATATGCTTAATATTTTTCTTGTGTAAATAATGAATATTCTTCTTTGTATTTATGCATGATGTGAACATTTTTTTTTTTTTTTTTATATATTTATTTCTTGCTAAAGCAATCCCGATGAGTTTCAAAACTCATTTTAGGACGGGAGGAATTTACAATACATAAGTAGGAGATAGTACATACAATTTTACATTGACAGCAAAATATCAAAAATAGAAGTTTCACATACAGACAGAAATAATTTTATAAGGCCAAGTTAAATAGAACAACACACAAGAGAAAACATATAAGGGAACAACAAAATATACAAATATGGATTTACTGATTTTCATTTTTAAATATCCTTAAAAAGTATTCCTTTATACCATCATTTTGGGATTTTTTATTTTTCTGGATGGTTTTGTACATATCTGGAAGCGAATTATAAAGTGTGTAGGCAATGTAGTTTAAAGATTTTATTCCATATTTTGTAGTGTGTGTTTGAGGAATGCGGATTTTATTGTTATTTCGAGTATTGTGGTTGTGGATGTCTTGATTGTAAAGTGGCTTGACGTTAGTGTGAGTTGATTGTTGAGTAATTTGTAGGATGGTGCTGGTGATTTCATACTTAGGAAGGATCGTGATTGGAAGGATACCGGAAACTGAGTAGATGTCCCTGACATGAGTGTCCCATGGAAGTTTTCTGAGGGCTCGGTTTTGAACCACCTGCAGATCAGCAATCAATTTCTTCGAGGCAAAGCCCCAGATACAGCAGAGATAGGAAATGTGTGAATGTACCATGGCGTAATATACTGCAGTTAGTAACGGAATGGGTAGTAATCCTTGAAGTCTATATAGCACACCAGTTATGGGGGTAATTTTCTCCTTTACATGATTTATGTGGAGATCCCACGAGAGTTGAGAATCTACTATAAGGCCCAAATATTTTGTTGTCGTTTTCTTTTCGAGGCAGTTGTCACCAATTTTGATATCGAGGCTGGAATTTTTCTTGTTGCCGAATAGTAAATAATGCGTTTTTTTTACGTTAAGGGTCAGTTTATTTATTCTCAACCAGGTTGTGAGATGGGAAACATCGGCATTCATTTCCATTTCGAGTTCCGCTAGGTTTTTTTTGTTATAAAAAATTACAGTATCGTCCGCATAAAGTTGAAGAGTTCCTTTAATGCCCCACTTTATTATGTCATTAACATATATTAGAAATAGCAACGGTCCAAGAATTGATCCCTGTGGCACTCCACATGTTATTTCGGTGGAACAAAATATTTGTCCACGTCTTAGAAATATTTATCTACATATTGAGTAGGTACTGCACGCCTTTTAACCTGTCGGATGCGTTCATTTCATAGGACATTGAGTTGCCAATTACTTGACACAATTTTTTAAATTCATTTCCGGATGATCCGGATTTTGTTTTTAAAAATCCGAATTCTTTTTCCATTGCGAATTATTTAAAAATCCGGATTGCAATCTCCAAAGCGGGGTGAACGTGGTCGTAAGATGTGCGAGTCAGGGGTTAAAAACACCGGATGACACGGAGGCTCGTGCTGCCGCTGGTCGAGACAAAAGCAACCTGAAGATCATAATGAGCGAGTGGAAGGAGTGAACTCGGTGTTGGAACAAAACCATCAAAGAAAATGACACGGAGTAAACAAAATATGACTCCTCGATTAAGGACTCGTAATGCTTCAGAGGTTAGGCAGGTCGTTAAACTGTCTACAAAGCCTTGATGCGTTATTCTTTCAGAAAATTTCAACTTTCGCGTTAATGCCTGGCCTTTGTCAGCGTTTTGAGATGTATATATACCTATGTACCTATTAAGCGGATAAATTATTCAGATTTAATAAGTTTAAAGTGATTGAAGGCGTTTTAAGGAAACAGGTTTACCTTATATCGCCGTACCTGTTTTTTTGAATAAACAAAGCTACATTTGATTATAAACGGCTCTAGAATCTTGAGCGTCCTTGCCCACAAGGTTTATTTGTAACACAAACAAACAAAATATTTGCACTTACAAATAATGAAAGATGTATTTTAAGACATATTCAATGTGTTCTCCTTAAAATGGTCTGCAACTAAAAGATACTAAGATAAAAGAAAGAAATATCGACAAGTGAAAAATATGAAAATTGATAGACAATAATCAAATAAAACCTAGAAGGCCGTTTATCAGACGAGCATAGGGCGGTCCCGTCGAGAACGAGCATTTCGATCGGCCTGGCAGTAAGTGAATTCAAATACCCGAGCCCTTTAACCGGTTACCCGAGAGTTTCCTTGAATAAGTTTTTTTATTTTTTATTTAGGGAGAGACTCCGAAGATCCCATGGAATAATGTGAGCCTCCGGTACCCGGAGGTGGGGCGGAAGGGTTCCGGACCCGCGCTATCATTCTTCCTCATGACTTTGGGGTAGGCACTGTTAGCTCGTCAGATAACTGGTCTGGATAACGGGGTGCAATAGCCTGACTGCATGCGGGGACAGATTATGAACACCCCCTTGGAGGGGAGTTTGACGATACAATAAATTTACAGTTCAATTCCGCTACATCTCAAAAAAAAAACTATTGATTAGGACAACATTAATAATGCATGGAGTAAAAGTGAAATTTAATATATATAAATAAAATCTGAGTTCACGCCAAATGAAGTAAATGTATAAATAATATTATTTGAAAATCTAAGCAAAATATTACTCATCCTATTTTACCTTTTTTCTGTAGGTACTGGTGATCTAAAATTACAGCCATATTGGTATTATGTAAACTATGCGTTTGAGTAAAATTTTATTTGGCTGTCGTTAAATTTTTGTTGTCGAAAGCGGACGCAAATTTGAAGAAACATTTAATTCCAACGTAGTACCTATCCGCATAATAAAATAAAAACAGTTGCTTGCTCGTGATTTAAATAAATTATCAAAACAAACTGTAAAGCAAAACATTATTGTTATTGAAGCCAGCAGCTTTCGGTGTTTTTTTTAAGGGGATTAAATTATACTGGTACGGATTCCGCATAATGTTACATACTCGTAGTTTATTCGTTAAAATATGTTGTTGATAAAGAAAATTATTTATTTATTGTGATTATAATATAAGGCTTTTATATACAATAAATTATGGATTACCCAATTTATTCTTCTTAATTATTGATTATGTATTTTAATACATGACATAATCAATAATTAAGTAGAACTTGGTGAAAACAATTAGTCAGAAGTCATAATAATATTTAAAGCGTCAAGACAATTTATAAAAGAAGAGATTAAACATTTTAACTTTTAATGTGAAAATTTTAATTAAATTGTCTGCAATCACTTTGTTTAAAACCGTTGTATATATATCTACATGTTTCAGAAGCAAAACTCCTCTCATCAGGATACACAATATTCCGATATATTATATATAAATATTGGTATATTGTTTATCTTGACGAGATTTGCTTCTGAAACATGTAGATATTTACATATTAAATGCAGTGGTTTTAAACAAAGTAATAGTTATTAATCTAATAAAATGACTACAAAGTTATTTTACACATAGTAAAAAAAAATTATTATATTTAAATTCATCATTAAGGCATAAATAAAATATCAAAATTCCTTTACACAACAAATGCACAATAATTGTATACACAGATGGATAATTTATTTTAATAGTCTTCTCGAAGAAGTGAAAAAAATTACAGGTTCACTATTATAAAATAAATAAATAAAGTCATTATTTAAAAAAAAATTGAACTAAACCATAATATAAACGCATACATTTGTTTTGAACCACTTCCATTTAATATAATATTCTCGAGCGGTTTTGGAAGTAACTTCCCTCGTCGGTATTGATTGAATCCGGATTTACCTAATAAACATTCGAGATAGTGATCGTCAATTTCATTGGTAGCTTTTTCACGATGACCAATTTCATTAGTAACATGGTGAATTCACGTATTACTTAGGATTTTTTCATAACCCTCGTTTCTTGTGTCTAAGAATCAGCAGGATAGTATTGTACCCTTCTGTCTTATTTCGTTCATGTATAAAATATAGAGAACACATATTATCCGAAATGCAAGTCTCATAGTCTCGTGCGATGTTCCAAAGAATTCTTACATAACAAATTTGTAGTGAGAGTGAAATAGATTGTTTTCAATGATAATTCAGTTTCAGTGCCAATAAATCGGTGTTTATTGAAATATAATATATAGTTTTAAAGAATGCATACAATACTATTTTTATTTTATTTTTTTATTATTTTTTATTTAGTTTCAATACATATATATTAATTTAATCAATAAAATTTTACAAAGCTAATAAGAGGATTTGTAATGTTTTTATTAGTCCTTTTCTCTAGTTTCTGTGCTGAGGCATCCTAGGTTTTATTTAAAAACTGATTGTTTTTAAGCTCCTATGAAGTTCTTTTGAAGATGCTGGATAACTCCTCTTCTTTGTTTTCTTTGAGCCAGGTTTTGATTTGATTTTTGAAACCGTTTGCCCCCTCTAATTTTTTTTTGGCCGTTGAAAGTGAATTATATAGCTTAGTGGAAAGATATTTATAATTCCTCTGTCAAAAAGCAGTTTTAAATTTAGGAATATTCATAATGTCATCTTGGTTTGCTCTTTTGTTGTGAAAATTAAGTTTCTTCGGTTTGAACAATTGAAATGTTTGATTAAAACATTCTTAGCATAGATATTTTGGGTATACTCGTACATTAGTACTATAATTTGTTTCATAATTTAAATGCATGCTTCATATTACCTACCGTGAGGGGTGTAACCTATTCTGATGAACAGTGGATGTTAAAGTGATTTTTAAATGCAAAAGATGCGTACTATCGTTGTACTCGTATGTTAATTTCTTATTATATTCTTAAATAAATTCACTCGCTACTTTTGAAGTAACATACTTCGCTGAATTGAAAATAAAGTAAAGTAAGCATCATTCTTATCTCTAGTATATAATTAATTGATTTTTGAAAAACAGTCACAATTTCATAAGTAACGCAGGTACAAAGAGCTGTTAAAATAATAATATCGTTTGTGTCTTCCTGGCAAGACTGTGTATTACAGGAGTAGTGAGTAGTGAGTCTACAAGACTTGGTCTACAGTCTTCGGCGAACTTGAGGAGAGTTGTACCCGGTAAATGGGGGATGAAGACAAATAGTCAACGCCACTTGAAGCGTCTCTCAAATGTTAACACGTTTCAGTAACTCAATTCCTGCTTGCTGGCTATTACAGCTTCCACACAATGTAGCTGTTAGTGTTCAGAACCCTCTGCCGGGTACGAGTATGGCAAACCGTATTTCTGGAGCTACTGCTGAGAGCTTTCCGGTCTCATGGAGATATTATACCTGCAGTTGAAATTGGTACCGGTATTGTAAAACTTTTAATAAAAATATAATTTATGTATTTATTTATAAAATACATGATATTTAATGGAGACATTTACATGGAGTAGATACATTAATCACCATACTAGGCGGCTGCCTGTTTGATGGTGACCAATGGAGTATAGTGACTTTGTGTGAAGTCTAGTGAAAACATATGGATTAATTATATTAATTATACTAACATGCTGATAATTGGAAAAAATTATTTAAAAAATTAAAATATAGAAAGGAGAAAAATAGTAAATTATTATGGAACAATTGTCAATTTTAAGTATTTTACTATTAACTCCACAAATCTCTGACACCTATGTCATTTTCGATCTAGTGTTTTTATTTAAAATCTTTCATAATAAAATTGACTATTTAACACTCCGTTGCACAGAATTCAAATATTTATAATAAACACATTTCACACATATATGGAATGTATCGCTGATACAATATAAACATGTATTCGCTTATTTTCTCTGAACTCACCATTTATTTTTTACTGTAAAATATTATACATTTGTCTATACCTGTTATAAGTATTTAGTAATTAAATATATAATGAATAGACATTTAAAAAAAAAAATCATTTTATTTTTAAAACATTCTGTTTTTAGTTTTTTCTTTCATCACTCATATTTTTTTATATAACTTTAATAGTATATAAGCTCATAAGGGCTCTTGATTATATTACATATTTTTATACTTTACATAGTTGCATACTTTATATTACACCATGTAAAAGCCGAAAGGCGTTAATGATTAAAAAAAAAATCTGTGAAACATTTTACAAAACGTTTGTCTACTCCTGCCCCATACGCCGGGATATAATTATTTATGCCATGGTGACCATCGATCATTCTGAAAAACCCCGTTTTGAAAATGTCCGCTAGTCCATCCGTTATTATGAGTATTTATTTGCATTGCATCGCGGAATGACACAATGCATAATTATCGAATAAATATCGATTTCAATAATTGTGGGTTTGTATTCCACTTTAATTGTTTTATGCGAATTCATCGATGTTAAGGTCAATCCGTGTGATGGTTGTTGGGATGCGGAAGATGAGATATTGAATGAATTAAATCTCGGCGTTCACGAACATTAATTGTAATAATTGAATAATCACGTGATGGGTTTTGAATCATTTGTAGTAGATACGACAAAAATTGTTTTTTTCTATTTCTTCTCGTGCTCTCTACCATTGGAAATTGGCTACCATCGGGGAAATCTATACCCTGCAAAATGCAGCCAGGAACAACTCTAGGGAACTGCACTTGTACCAGTCACGTCGGCGTCTTGCTTTGTTACATCATTCATCAATTTTTTACTGAAATATTATTCTGGTTTCCTTTATTTTTAAAATATGAAAAAGTTACTGTAGTTACCTTATTTTTATATCAAGCACAGTTTCACAATATTTGCTAAATAAACAGCGAACTTGTTAAAAAATGGCTCCCCTGGATCAGTCCGAAGTAGTTTTAAGATGTGATTGTAAATACAAGTATCTTCATGTTAATCTTTGGTTTGGCATCCACGTTTCCATCCCGTACAACAGAATAATAAAAAACAGTACCGTGAACTATTCTGATTCTTCAATTTAGACCCAGGTGAGGGTCACAGATTTTTAAATTAATGACAGCGCAAATTAAAATTTTAAATGTGAAAACAGTAGAACACTTTTGCTACAGTGAGAGCAGACTAAAATGCAATGATAGCAGTTAAGTAATTATAAAAAAAAACATCAGAAGACATCACGCAAGTCGAGGAATACAAAAACAGCAGAACAGTTGTAACATAGAGAATAGACTCTAATACATTACTTGCATTTAAAACATTACACAAATATCCGCAGATATCATACAATCAAGGAGATAATCGAATTTATTTTAAAGAACAACATAAGAAAGAACAATGTCACATCAATACGAAAGGTCATTTTCCAAAAGTCAATATATATCATAATTTAAATGAAAGGATTTTTTTTGTTTTAAGCCACATTATTTTATTTATATTCATGAATTGTCGACCAGTTTCGGTTGAACTCAACCTTCATCAGGAACGTACACAAATAAACTAAATTAAGATATGATCATAGGTATCACCTTTTTCAATTAGATGGTTGGCGAATTCCGAAAAACCATTGCTATATAAAGATCTAAGATGTTATTTGATAATGATATTGACATTACGTGCTGTTTTACAGAAATAAAAAAGCCGAAAAGTTATTACAATTTAATTTACATATGCCCGAGTGGCTTAGTTGGTCGTCCTTATCTTTAGAATTAATTAGAAATTTACCTACATTATTATTTGTGTACAAAGCCGGTCTTACTTTAGACGGAAGATTTTTTTACGCTATTTGAAGACAAATGATATTTAAAAACATACGCCATTGGTAACCAAGATTGTTATTATTATGTGGACTAGCGAATAAGAAATTATGTGTAGCTATTTGGTTTAGTTTTTTTTTATTTAGAATTATAACTAACAAAAAAACTAACTAACTAACTAACGAAAAACTAACAGCGACAAATTAATCTTTAAAATGGCCTCACTACAAGACAAAAACAACTTCAAAGCGGAACTTAGCAAAGGACTCCAGGGACAAATAACAGTGACTGATGGTAAGCAACTCGAACCGCTAGTAATTATAAAAGGGCTGATTAAAGGTGCTTCTGATGAAGACCTATTGAAGTCTCTAGAATCCCAAAATAAAGGATGTGAACTAGACTTCAAACAAAAACTCAGAATTAAATATAAAAAAATCATAGGAACAAACTACTGTGCAACGTTGTCCTTGAAGCGTCACCAAAAAATTGAAAATCTTTGATAAATGCTGGACGAGTAAACGTAGGATATCAACGTCTTGTAGTAGAAGATCAATCACCGGTGATGCAATGCTACCAATGCCTGGGTTTTGGTCACACCCAACGTTTTTGTACAGAGAAGATAACTTGCTTTCACTGTGGAGAAAGTCATAAATATGACACATGTCCCAACAAGGCGAAAGAACCAACGTGCTCAAATTGCACCGGAGTTTCAAGAACCCACCGGGCAACAAATCCAGATTGCCCACTCTGGAAGCTGATGGATGAGCGCTTCAGAGAAAGGATAGACTACGTGGGACACTGCTAAAGGCAACTTCAAGGAAAAAAAATGTTTCAACATACAAGAATACATCACTAAAAGCTCCTGTATGCGTATTATGTACATGAATGCTAGAAGCATTAGAAACAAAATTGACGAAATTGAAGAAACTCTAAAAAACATTTCAGAAACAGTTCATATTCTCGTAATCACGGAAACCTGGCTACGTAAAGGAGAGGAAACTTTTTTCAATATTGCCGACTACTCTGGAAATTTTGCTTCCCGTGAGATGGACAGAGGAGGAGGAGTCGCCATTTACATGCATAATACACTCGACAATAAAAAAATCGAAGAATGCGGCAGTGAAAATACCTTTCTAGGAATTAGGATTACGGCAAAAAATATTAAACCTCTAAATCTGTATGTTTTTTACCGTAAGCCGAACTCAAATATAACAGACTTCTTTGACTCTTTAGAAATAATATTAAATAAAAACAAACAAGACACATTACTTATTGGAGATTTCAATATCGATATTTCAAAAGACACTGATATTGCACGGAAATATATTCACACCTTGAAATCGTATAACTTTTATGTATGTAACACAATATTTCCCACAAGAGTAACTAACAACACCAGCTCGCTAATAGACCACATTATTACAAATAGGACAAATAGTTCCGGAAAAATCTCAAATATTGATGATCCCCTTAGTGACCATAATATACTTATATTGGATTATGAAAATTCCCTCAAAAACCTCCCCAATAACAGATCCGCAAGAAACCTATCAAATGCTTACAAAATAAATTATCAAAAATTAAATAACACACTTAAAACTTGTAAATTTACCCATTCGTCTGACGATGTAAACAAAAATTATAATAACTTTGCTGACTATCTCCAAAATGTTATGAATTCGTGTAAAACAAAACTAAAAACTAATATAGGAGACAAAAGACCTAACAATACTCCATGGTTTGATGCAGAACTTGATAGGCTGATTAAAAAACGAAATAGCATATTTAAACTTTGGAAACGAAATCAAGGAAGTATTCCTTTGACAACAGAAAAAAATAAAGCTCGTAATACTGTCACCAACTATAGAAGACATATTAAAACTAAGTATTATACGAATTTGCTTAATGAAAACATGAATAAGCCACAACGAACATGGAGAACAATTAACTCCATTATATCAAATAGCTCCCGAAACCCAACAATAGCTTGTAAATTGCTAGTCATAAATGACGAAGAAGTAAAAGAACCAAAGGAGATTGCAACCGCTTTCAACACATATTTTCTCTCAGTTGGGGAGAGTCTCGCATCAGTCATAAAAACTTCAAAAACTGATTTAAATACCATCTACACGGCACTTCAAGCAAAACAATCTTTTAACATGATCAGGACAAATAAAACAGAAATCTTACGGATCATATCCAACCTCAAATCTAAAGCGGCAGCTGGTTCCGATGGTATAACCTCTCTCCTTCTCAAAAACTGCAAGGAGGAACTGGTGGATGACCTCGTATTCTTAATAAATCTCTCTCTGTCAAAAGGTATCTTTCCAGACAACCTAAAAGTTGCAAAAATTATTCCTATACATAAAGACGAATGTAAAAAAAATGTCCAAAATTATCGCCCAATCTCTATACTTCCAGCTATCTCCAAAATTTTTGAATGTGTCATCAAAGAAAGACTATTGAAATATCTCGAACAAAACAAAATTCTCACCTCAAAACAATACGGTTTCAGACGACGATCTAACACTAAATGCGCAGCTTTCGATTTCATATCAAATCTGCAGAAACATATTGACCATGGAGATTTTACAGCGGCAATATTTATTGATCTAAAGAAGGCGTTTGACACGGTGGACCATAACGTATTGATCGAAAAACTGAAACATTTGGGTATTGTTGGTACTCCTCTGGAACTTTTCAGATCTAACCTATCAAATCGCTTTTCGGCAGTAGAACTGGGTGGAGAAATGAGTGAATTGGGTGAAATAACATGTGGAGTGCCACAGGGATCAATTCTTGGACCGTTGCTATTTCTAATATATGTTAATGACATAACAAAGTGGGGCATTAAAGGAACTCTTCAACTTTATGCGGACGATACTGTAATTTTTATAACAAAAAAAACCTAGCGGAACTTGAAATGGAAATGAATGCCGATGTTTCCCATCTCACAACCTGGTTGAGAATAAATAAACTGACCCTTAACGTAAAAAAAACGCATTATTTACTATTCGGCAACAAGAAAAATTCCAGCCTCGATATCAAAATTGGTGACAACTGCCTCGAAAGGAAAACGACAACAAAATATTTGGGCCTTATAGTAGATTCTCAACTCTCGTGGGATCTCCACATAAATCATGTAAAGGAGAAAATTACCCCCATAACTGAAGTGCTATATAGACTTCAAGGATTACTACCCATTCCGTTACTAACTGCAGTATATTACGCCATGGTACATTCACACATTTCCTATCTCTGCTGTATCTGGGGCTTTGCCTCGAAGAAATTGATTGCTGATCTGCAGGTGGTTCAAAACCGAGCCCTCAGAAATGTTTTTGGACTTCCATGGGACACTCATGTCAGGGACATCTACTCAGTTTCCGGTATCCTTCCAATCACGATCCTTCCTAAGTATGAAATCACCAGCACCATCCTACAAATTACTCAACAATCAACTCACACTAACGTCAAGCCACTTTACAATCAAGACATCCACAACCACAATACTCGAAATAACAATAAAATCCGCATTCCTCAAACACACACTACAAAATATGGAATAAAATCTTTAAACTACATTGCCTACACACTTTATAATTCGCTTCCAGATATGTACAAAACCATCCAGAAAAATAAAAAATCTCAAAATGATGGTATAAAGGAATACTTTTTAAGGATATTTAAAAATGAAAATCAGTAAATCCATATTTGTATATTTTGTTGTTCCCTTATATGTTTTCTCTTGTGTGTTGTTCTATTTAACTTGGCCTTATAAAATTATTTCTGTCTGTATGTGAAACTTGTATTTTTGATATTTTGCTGTCAATGTAAAATTGTATGTACTATCTCCTACTTATGTATTGTAAATTCCTCCCGTCCTAAAATGAGTTTTGAAACTCATCAGGATTGCTTTAGCAAGAAATAAATATATAAAAAAAAAATATATTAATAAGTAAGGTCCATATTATATCCATTATTTAGTGCGATTTTTTATTGTTGATAATTCGTTTAAGAAATTTGTATTTGACAATAATATCGAGACCAAACGATGGACCATAGAATGAAACTCATAATTTTTGTTGTTTATAGTAATGTCGGTGTAAGTAGGTTTACGGAAGACGTTGAAATCAATTATATTTATTATTTATTTATTCTTAAATTTAATTATGAAAACAAAAGCATTAGCCATCCATCTCACTAGGACAATCCTGTGATGAGATGAGCGGCTTTACAATTTAATAATAATCAGTAAATTTCAATAAACAAACAATAATACATGAAAAAAAAATTAATAAATAATAATAAGTAAATAAATAATAAAGATCAGATAATTATAATTACATAAAATAAAGTAAATATAAATAAAATAAAGTAAATGTAAATAAAATAAAGTAAATATAAATAAAATAAAGTAAATATAAATAAAATAAAGTAAATATAAATAAAATAAAGTAAATATAAATAAAATAAAGTAAATATAAATAAAATAAAGTAAATATAAATAAAATAAAATAATAATAAAGTAGGTAAATAATGATCAGCAAATAGTAATAAGAATGTAATAATACACATTAAATATTAAGTAAATATTGATAAGTAAATACTAATAAGTATATAAGAATAAAAATATGTAAATACTAAAGAGTAAATAAAATTATATAAATAGTAATAAGTACATAATTATAAAAATAAAAGTAGGTAAATCATAATATGTAAATAAAAGTAAAAATAGGTAAATAGTAATAGCAATAGTAATTAAATAGTAATATGTAAATTAAAATATACAAATAGTAGTATGTAATGTAATGTGTATGTAAATAAAAATATGTAGGTAAAATCATTGAGGTATTATTTATTATAGTTAGTGTGAGGTCTAAAAAATTAATGGAGGGATTAGAACCTATCTCTAAAATCTAACCTGTAACTATATATACCTATAACTAAAATAGTTTTTTTCTTTGAGAGGTGGAGGACATGGAGATTTTTATAAGGTTTGCAGTCTTGATTTCTGAAGGGACTAATATACCTACCCAGTGTTCAGCTTACTTGTGTAATTTTATTATTATTTTTCTAAATTAACTTTTAAAGAGAAATAAATTAACATTTAAATCTCTGCGATCAATCGTGCAACCGAAAAAAAAAACAATTTGTGAAATTAGTGAATATTTCACTGGAACAATATGTGTGTTCGCTTGAATCTTTTGTGTTAATTCTGTTGTGGATTAATAGTTGCAATCAGCAATCAGTTTAATTTCGGGCCATTTTGGTTACTGTGTGTTTAATATGCGGTGAAATTTAATTGGATTCCAACAGTTGTGCCTACGAACCGAACCCAACATAGGCACGGTTCGATACTAATTAAGTTGAAAACATCGAACGATCCTGCCACTGTTTAAATACGGATGACCCGGGCTCTAATGAAGAAGCCATTTAATTCATTCATTCCACTCAGTAATTAAAATGGTAGTCTTTTACAAGTTCGATGCACCTCTAACCATCTTTGTCCATTTCACATTCAATAACCAACTACAGCGTAATAATGATAACGACCATAGATATTAGAGATGCAAGTGAAAAAATCCGTAGACAAAGGGTTTGCTTGGATCAAATAATAAACTATAATCTAAAGATTCAAATTAAGTTTAGAGTTTTAAAATGAATGTAATTATGAAAATAATAAAATACATAGTTATATCGTTGCATACCATCTCTGGGTTATTATTTTTCCCGAAACTGACAACATGGCTTGAAACTAGCGGTAACTCATCCTGATGATGGAATTGTAGATATAATTTCTTCAAACGGTTGGTATTCACTTTGTGGCGTCATTATTAATAAATGAATTTAAAAATATACTTAGTATTCACCACTTTATAAATATACGTTGATATCTACATGTTTCGAAAGCAATGCTTTCATCGTCAGGAATATATGAATA
The DNA here is from genome assembly GCA_022606495.2 of Halesus radiatus. NCBI lineage: Eukaryota > Metazoa > Arthropoda > Insecta > Trichoptera > Limnephilidae > Halesus > Halesus radiatus. The sequence continues at coordinate 622,316 of JAHDVE020004061.1, forward strand.
CTAATCATAATAATAATAATAATACTTAGTATTCTTATATTCCTGATGATGAAAGCATCGTTTTCGAAATATGTGGATGTATATTTGCAAAGTGGTGAATACTAAGTATAATTTTAAATTCATTTATGAATTATCGATAGTTTATTATTATTAAATAAATAAAAATATTTTTAACGTGCCTAAAATACCTTGAAAATAAAGCGTCACTTGTCACTTTTTATGAGTTTTCCTATTTGCATGTTTTAAGAAACTCAAATGAAAGTATTCTTACGGCCGATTAATAGAAGACATTGGCTATACTAAGTCATTTTTAGTGACCTGCAAAGATATCATTGTCAAGCTGTAAAAAAACTTGTAACTATGCGTTTGGTATACTAGTTGATTACCTATGCGTACGATGGTGACACAAGAAAAAAGGGATGATTGGGTAAAAAAAAAACGGTAGATTGAACATTTTCCACGGGATAGTCCAGTACGGGGGTAATAATTTTACAATTCAGTTTTAAAATTTTCGACAATTTCAGTCTTTGCATCCAGTCAGCTGCACCCAAATAAACCTCAATCTCCCAAATTCTCTAAAGTTTTAACGTTCACTCTGATATTGCAGTATTTCTGAAGGGTCACTTCTCATTTCCGCACGAGCAACTGTAGTACAGTAATTATATACAAAATTTTCGGTAAAGAACCGATTTTCCAAACTTCCGATATAATGATGAATGGTGAAAAGGTTTCTGTGATACTACGTTCTATTTATTTTTATTAGGTTATGCCGAAACAGACACAATAATTAATAGTACCCTTACATATTCTAAATTAACAATTCCCGATTACTCAACCTTTCAATTAATGTCAGAAGGCGATCATTTTTCTGCTGTAAAATTAAAATACTTTGGTACCAAAGCAAGATTCTGGTCCAAAAAGCATTTGTAATGCCCATCAAATGTAACAAAAATTATTTCTCTCTGGTTCAGAGTTTTGGGTATTAATATTTGAAAATGGTTACCTACTCAAAATCATCGTCAGCAATCTGCTGACAAAAAATATGATAATTTATTGCACATTTATTTTATTTTTCCAAAAACATGTTTGTAAAAATTGTGCTTAAGATCTTGGATACCAACGCACAAACTTGCACTTTAAAAAAGCATTCTTTACTTCCAATTTATGTTGCGATTGTAAAAATATTGAGGGTCAATTGTTTACCGTAAATACGCCGTGCATAAAAACAAAGAGAATAAAGGTTAATGATCGTGTATATCATTTTGCGAAAGACTTCAATCTTAATGGTAATCTCTTAATGGTAGGGTCCCTGGCCTTCGTGGCCTATAAAATGGGACTAAATTGGGAGTTTATTTACTTGGGATAAAGAAAGTGCTTTTCCTCTTGTCTCGCGGCTGAATATATTATGATTTTTAAATTTCGTGATGAATATGCAAAAATTCCAATTTTTAAGTCGGGTCGGACAAGGTTCGTGAGAATGAAAATGCAAAGTGTGAAATCTGCTATCCTTTTACGATCACGATGGTTTGCACGGACTGAAATTTTATGGAAACGTTACGTGGCACAACCATTTGTACTAAAATTTTTATGAATAATGAAAATACCTTCATACGCGCAAGGCAAATTTGCCTTTGAATATGATTTTATGGTTATTCATCCAATCATAATTTATCTGTGGTGCTTTCATTATAAAAGTTTATTAATTAGATATTTTGCTTTCGAAATATGTCGTTTAACGATTCACATTTAATGAACGCACTAAACACATTGCGAATGGAGCAGCTGCGAAGATAGAAGTATTCACATATTGAATATTTGTGAGGAACACAAGAGGGTGAGTCAACCTTTAATACTCGAAAACACAACAGTCCAAAAGTACCGAATCGATGTATACTTGATAATCTTGGTATTACCTCATCGTCAACACTGTGGTATTTAGCTGTGAACATTGTATTGTGTCACCCTCAAATGTATTAAGTTTTTCGAGTAGGCAATTGTTATTCCGTTGCATTTGATTTTGGTAGTTCTAACCAGGTAATACGCCCCTCTTATCTGTGGGCAATCTCTGTTTTACTTCCCCAACCAATTATTATTAATTCTTGAAATCTGCTACCAGGCAGTCGCGCCAAGCGTTTATTTTAGTTTCGTCTGTGTGGGAGTACCACATTATGTGGGCTATCTTTGTCTTACTTATAATTAGCCCATTATAAGTTTATCTCTCTTCTAAGATGACATATTACCAAAACTCTTTGTGAGTCTGCCATTTTCCACCACGCTTCAGTCACAGTGCGGCAATTTCTCTTGTATTTCCTTACCGAAGTCCTTTAGCTATTATTCTGATGCAACTACATATGATGTCTGGTCTTTAACCTCACGAACGTCAATCATCGTCAGTTGAATCCAGTAGTATTTTAATCTAAAGTAGTTTTGTTTTTTACAGTGGAAGCTGTGTCAGTGTGTATTTTCAAAGTTGTAAAATATTTGAATAAGGTCACCTTTGATTTAAACGAAAGTCGAATTATTAATTGTTTTTGTGTTTAATTCATAGTCCTCCATTTTTTTTTAAATTTAATGTAAATCAAATTTAATAACGTTATTATTAAGTTCTACAAGTATTTTTAGTTTTTATTATTGTGACAGCTGTTTCGGCATTTAAGGCCATTTTAAAAGTGTCCACAGTTTGAAAATGGCCTTAAACGCCGAATATTATTGTTTAATTTCACATTTTAGGGGTCTTTTCATATCCGTCATTTATAGCCATTCAGAATGACACTTGATTGATATAATCCGATGACTGAATACGTGTATGGAGAGATACGCCAATAAATTAATACGACGCCAAAAATAAAACATTTTCCTCTCGAAAACTCATAACTTGTCATAATTTTCTGATAGAATTCCGAGGAAATCTTGAATTCTTTATGACACAGAATAATACGAAAACTGACAGTAAAGTAATGTGCAGATTAGGAAAAAAAAGCAAAAGACTTTTGCAATTCCCACCGCTATTATTTTCCAAGGAAAATGCTTTGTCCTAGCCATTCTCTATCTGACATTTGATATTTATTAAAAAACCGTCAACTCAGAAAAACAGCTATTTTAGTCACTTTAAAATTTCAAAACATATTCAAGATGGGTTCGACTTATCTCATTTTATTTATCAAAGCAGGGAACACTCGTAGAACTCTGTAATATCAATTTGAAAATAAAACCAATGGTTTATTCTCAGCTGCTCAAATACGTCATTTTAAAGCCCACAAAATGTCGTCAATACAAAAATAGAAATTTCAACGTTCTTTTAGTAGACATTTTTCAGCAATGAAGCTTTTTTAGATGTCGGTGATTAGAGACAGTCACTGGTGACAGAAAAATATTAGGATTTTTTGTTGTTGTTTATTTATATTAAATGGTTTTTAAAAATAAAGTCTTTTTGATTCTACGCTGATTAAGTAATCCACTGAAAAGCTAAAGCTTTTAACTGTTTTTTTTTGCCATAATTATTTTTTGAGGTAGAGACTACTTTTTTGCGGTAACTTTACGAATTTAATTAACAATTGAAATATTTTCTAAACGGTTTTTTTAAAGTGGTGATTAATATTTTAACATTCAGCCATTTCGGAAATTAACCTTTTAAATTCTATGTTTGAAACTGTTTAGATAACGCAGACGTCTATAAAGCTATCAAGAATATAATTCTTGATAGCTTTTATTTATATTTGTATTTCAAGAATTATATTCTCATTATTTATTTCAGATGGGAACCTTTTTTATGTTTTGTGCCAACATATTTTTATGGCGGAATTCTAAATTCTCTCTTTAGGATTTTAACTTTTTTTAATAATAGTGGCATATACGTATTAAAATGTCACCACGCTGACTGCAACGCTACCTATATAGGGCAGATGGGAAGGGCTTTCTCAACTAGATTCAAAAAACATATAAGATGTTAGAAAAATAAAAGCACTTCTTCAAAATTCACAGAAAATCTTTTAGTAAATAATCACGTCCCGCTTGACAACAACAAACCTAAACCTTTGCATATAGAAAAAAAGGCCTACGATTAAATTTACTTGAACAATTAGAAACTAACAATTGAACGAATGATCCTAATATAACATTAATTAATAAAGTAAGGTAAATTATAAATTCACCGCTTCTCTGTTCACATTATCAAAACAATACAAAACATCTAAATAAATCAATTAAGAAAAGATTGTCAGTTAAATACGGCCAAACATATTATTGATGTGAAAACCTCACAGAATTCAGAATTTTAATTGCTTTCTAACTAAATCGGTTTTACTAATACCGGTTTTACCGATTGAAAAGGAGTGGGAGTAAATAAAATTATAAATAAAAAATAAAACAGCTCTCACAATAATACAAACTAAAAATACTCGCAGAACTTAATAATAACATTATTAAATTTGATTTACATTGAACTAAAAAAAAAAAAAGGAGTTCTACGAATTAAACACAAAAACAATTAACTAATTAATCGGTAAGTTGTAGATAACACACATACTGTACGATACTAAGCATGTTGACAAGTTAATAAAGATGGTGGTTGTGCGACATACGAGTATTTTGTGAAATTGCGGAAATCCGTCTGAGAAACAAAGTATGATTCTATTAACATGAAAAGCATACATGTGATTTCAATAATTTACGTCTATCTCGGGAATGAGGACATGCGCACACTGATTTACTCCTGGAAATGAATAATTTTTGCTTTATAATTCCCTTCGTGTGTATATAAACCCTTACTCCGCCCCGTTTATTATTATCTATATATATAAAAATCAATGTTAGTTTGTTTCTTTGTCTTCGATGTTCTCGAAAATTACTGGACAGGTTTCGCTGAAAATAGCACAGTTTGGTTTTATTAGTGCCGGGAAGGTTTATAAAGCAGTTTGAATGAAATAGAATGTGTATGCTGTAAAGTTTTAAGATTAGTATGAAAAACATTGAAACCGGCATGTTTTATTTAGGTTAGCCCATAGATGAGTGAGCCTCTGGTGAGCCACAGATTGCATTTTCAAAAGAAGACGGTTTTTTTGGGTGAAATATTTTCAAAATGGAAAACACGAGTAGGTACCTACTTAAGAACTTTATGATTTAGATATATTTTGAAAAAATAAACGTTTGGAATGAAATAAAGTATTCAAATGAATGTTTCTTTATTTGGAGATAGTTAATTTCGCTATCAAATCAATTATGGCACCCTACTGACAAGCAAGAATTCACAACTTCATAACTTTATTAAAAATAAAAAAAATTCCCGAGCAAGGCCGGGTACACATCAGCTAGTAATTATATATAATGACTTTTTTAAACTCAAATGTTCTAAGGACTTTATAGTTTCAACGTACATGCATAAAAGCTAATATACTAAAATCTATGTCTCTACAGAGAAGCTTGTACCCAGGAGGAAAAAAAACAAAAATTTCTGGAAAATACCAACACTTCCAAGCTCTTAAATATTTTATGGTTTTTATTATAAACGCGCAAAAACTTTTTTTATAAACGCGCGTAGACAAGTATATTGGTATGTACTGCCGTGGTAAGTAAAAACACAATATGAGAGTCCCAATGAAGATACTGTGTTTTTTTATTTACAACGGCAGTAAGGTCTAAAATTATGAATTGTTTTTGTGTTTAATTCGTAGAACTCCATTTATTTATTTTTAAACTTAATGTAAATCAAATTTAATAATATTATTAGTTCTGCAAGTATTTTTAGTTTTCATTATTGTGACAGTTGTTTCGGCGCATAAGGTCATTTTAAAACTGTGTCAGTAAAAAAAATTTGTCTAAAATGACTATTGAATATGATTATACACAATTTTCATGAAATGAAAAGATCTTTTATCACTGGTCCATCTGGTCTTGGGTTATAGCGACATCTGTTGTGGTGTAAAATAAAATACTCTTTTCTCTAGGACGATAGATGTGAAATATTGTGATTAATGCTATCCTTCAGTGTTTAAAAAAAAATCCACATATTTTCTCAATCGAAATGATCACACCTGTCGCTAATTTCTATACCTTTTAGCTGATCTGGCAGTTATATTTGCAAAATTTTTGAGTAGAATGGTTTGAAGTTTTACTTTGCTCTTAAGTATTACTGGACTATCGGTGTTTCAGACTATGCTATTGTAGAAAAGGTAAATTGGAGGACTCCAGTATTTTCAGCATTAACGGTATTATTTAATCAATTTCGTAAAAAAATGTGGCTTTTGGACTTTCAGCTGTATTGAACGGATTTATATTTGGGCAAAGCACCTAGCATGATAATCAGAGGCACTCTGAGTTTAGCCGCTAGCACATAAAAATGAGTACATTAAACTATGCTTTTTAAATTCCTTTTAGGTTCCATGCATTGTATTCCCTTGTAAATAAATAAATTATTCTAATCCGTACTAGATGATTACTATACTTTTTGATGTAAAAAAAGATCGTTAGGTTTAGGTGAGTATTTTGGCCTCAAATCCAAAGTTAAGGTTTGTATGAAACAGACCGCGCAACCGTTCCTCTTTTTTTTATATGAATACCGCACAAGAGTCCCAAACTGCTCCCAACCATCTGGAGCCAGTGAGACTATGGCATTCCCAATTGGGGAATGTTGTGACGCTGAAGGTATTGGGGAGGAGAAGGAGAAGGGGGAAAGGAAGGTGGGAAAAGAGAAAATACCTGGCTATTCAGATCTGGTCACCAAACACGACTAAAAGCCATTTCAAGCAACGTTTCAAAATTCTGAATGGTGGTCTTTCACCAGGGCGATACTGAGAGTATCTTCCACTCTGGAACGTGCGCAAATATACCATATATTATTTTTAAATGAATTAATTGTGAAACAACACAAATTAATTAAATAAAAATTACTTGCGCACGCCGGGATTTGAACCCGCGACCTTCGGATTCGTAGTCGAGAGCCTTACCCCTCGACCATGGAGGCCGTCAAAGATATTCTTTCAAATAATAGAGTTTAAGCATCTTACTTTGAGACGTTTCACATTGTCTCGCATTTTTAATATCGTTAGGAAGTTTATTATATTGTGGGTAAGCTTATAGTCTAAAGATTTTAGTTCATATTTTTTTGAGTGTATTTTGGGTATTTGTACTTTGTTGTGGTTTCTTATGTTGTGTTGGTGTACGTCGTGAATGTAATTGAGTGTGGTGTTAATGTGTGCCGAGTATAGAATTACATGAAAGATAGTGTTTGTAATTTCACAGGTGGGAATGGTGATAAAAGGAAGTATTTTGGAGTTTCTGTAGATGTCTTCGACGTGCGTGTCCCATGACAAACTAAAGATATTTCTGTATTATACACACCCATTTGGCCCTCATTTAACTATAGGTATTTTAAACGAACCCACCCCATTTGCTTGTGAAGTTAAATCACTAAAGGATTCTGATCTCCCATAGAAAGTTTGTTAAATTATTTAAATTCATTTTCATTCCCATTTAGAAGGAAGGTGACTGAATATTATTTGTTTGATCTATTATAGTCCAGTTATTAAACATTATTTAAAGCACTCCGCAATTGAAAATAATTATTATTCCATTTCAAAATATCCCAGTTTTCTTGTAAGCAGATTTCAAAATCTTCCTTTAAAGCTCCACCTTTGTATTACTTCGTTACGAAAGCAAAAAAAAAGTAATCTCATTTGTTAGTGGATTAATATAGCTAACCACTCTTTAATGCCGAAAAACGTTTGATGGAGATTCTGATTGAACGCTGCTTTGTTCTTTTATTATATTCCCGGAAGTCATTAACTTTTAGTTTCAAATACGAGTAAACTCATTTACTAAGATTCTGAAAATTATAAACTCTTCGAATATAAGGATATAAAGAAACAAGTGAAGCGATTCAAGGAGATCTGCTTTGAAAAACATTAAATCAAGTAGAATGGTTGAATTAGTAATTCACTTTGTTAATAATTAAACCGTAGTATAAAATAAATATTGTGTCTTATTTACATTACTAAACTTAATTGAAAATTTTGAGAGAAACTCCTCATTATTATTCTCTCCTTTCTTTTGCTAAGGAGACCCATTTTCGCAATAAGGCCCCAAAGAAATTCGTTTTTCTTATTCTCAATAGAAATACAATAATTCAGGCACCCGCCTCCAAATGCAGGGAAAGCTATTTGGTTTACCTGGAATTGCACGGTCACGTTATTAATTGTGACAACACTTGCCCGATTGCGCATGCACATTAAACTACTGCAGGTGTGTATATGTGCCTCACTACGAAATGAGACTTTGTATCGGGACCACGGATATACATTATAACACCAGCCATAGTGAATAAAATATGATGCAAATTTGAGAGACGCTATTTCATCGAGATATCTGTTTGTCGACAAGAAGTGAAAAATACTTGTTAAAATTGAGGATCTGAAGTTTCGAAAACCTTTTTTGTTATGAATACTAATGGTGGGTCTACAAATCAACTTGTAAGTGTGTGAGTAAATTGTATTTTCAGATATAAATGCAAAACGAAAAGTTCAAACTCATTAAGGGCCCTCGAGAGAGGCGGAGGGGCCATTGTCAGTCCCTTATCCTCGTCAAGAATCCGGCAAAGGGCTAAGAGATATTTCACAAGGCTAGATGCTGAAAACACTTTGATCTTTTTTGGAAGAAGTGAGGTAACAATCTCTTGAAAAAATGAAGGAATGCTACAAAGTTTTGGCAGAATGCTTTGAAAACGGATTTCAACAGAAGTGCTAGAAACTTCTACCTTTTAGAACATAAACTTTTCTTGAATGTAGGTATATCGTACATTACAAAAATAAAATCTTTAACGTTCTTTATATAACTCAAACGTAAAGTGAAATGCTTATTTGCACATGGTTTTCTAATTCGACTATCTTCTTAATAATATTAAATGGAAAATTTGTATGAATCCGTTTTTTTTAAATATCACACCGAGAGCGCTGTACGAATATTTTTGGACTATTTTTATTAACTTTAGATAATCTATTTCAACAAATATCTTGTGACTTACAAATTTCACACACCAGCACATCAATCTTACAAAACTGTATGTACAACGCATTTGACGAATGAACGTGATGCTACCTTAACATGTACCTACATATTGTTTATATTTTGTACAAGAAGATAATATATAGAACCATACTTACCCGTCAGCGTATTTACAAAACCTATACCGATTAAATTACGGCGTTTGACTGAAATAGAGTAGGTTTAGTTAGCGCTAAATCACTTACAAAACCTATACCGTTTTGGTAACGACGAGGACTGAAATAGAGTAGGTTTTGTAAGCGCTAAACCGCTTACAAAACCTATACCGTTTCAGCTATGGCGAGGACTGAAATAGAGTAGCCGTATTAATGCGATTAACTAGACTTTATTAATGAGATTGAACGACACATTGAAGTCGTTGTGATGGACTATAATAGATCAGCTTTCGTTTGTACAAAATCATGAATATTATTTAGTCCATTAATTTTATAATTATGATAATGTTAATTTCAAGTAATTAACATTATCATAAATAAATAAACTAGACTAGACTTTGCTATCATAATGTATCGTTCAATATTATTAATAAAGTCTAGCTGATAGCATTAATAAGGCTACTCTATATCAATCCTCGCCATAACTGAAACGGTAAAGGTTTTTTAAGCAATTTAGCGCTTACAAAACCTACTCTATTTCAGTCGTCATAACTGAATCGGTATAGGTTTTGTAAATACCCTACCCGGCAGTTTACTTACATTTTTTTCTTCTTTTAATGTTGGTTATTTATGTACATTATTTATTTTACTGAACAAGTTTTTTTCCGTCTAATCTTTAAGTGTTGAATGACAAATTTGTATCGGAATGTATTGCGGATAAAATAGGACAACCCATTTGAAAGCTTTAGTCTTAACGCTAGACAAATATCAGCCAACTTTCATTGTGTATCAAATTACAAATTCTTATTTGATCGAAAACAGCTGCTTGCCCCATTAAAATTGATCGCTCAATTGCTTTCTCGATTAACGCAATGACTAGCTGGAGTTGGGGTTGGCAGTCAGCACTTGAAATCAAACAGCAATCTAATTAAAATCACGGACAAAAGACAATCACATTGCGAAGGAAGGCATTTTTTTATCCTCTAACTCTACATTTGCTTATATATTGCCTAAATGACTGCGGGCATAATCAAATTGGAAATGCTGTCACGTAACGATACTTTATATACGTATTTTTTTATTAAGCATTATCTTCACACATGAGGTTTTAAAAGAAATTATTTCCCTCGGAAGCGTGTGTCTTATTTGTGGAATGGTATCGCTTATGATGTTCGAATGTCATTTTCAGAGCTAATTTCCAAAAAAAAATTGATTTGTTGATAAATAAAATAATTAGGTACTGCATATCGACCCCTCCTACGTAAAGTATCGTAACATCAAAATCGGAAATTTACACGAGGGTGGTTTAAAAAGACAGAAGTTCGTTGAAAGTCGAGATTTTGATTGTTTTGCACCACATTTATTTATTTTATTTTATTTATTAAACTTAGAATAGAGCACATGTACATTTGTTACATGTATTCTAATATGAAATTGGGACCTGCATTGTCATTTACGTCGCTAATTTGGTGCTAAATGATCAAAAGCTCAACCTACACCAAGCTTCTGTCTCCGTAAAGTTCCGATTTAGAAGTAACGATACTTTACGTAGGAGGTGGAGAGATATGTTAAACTTGTATATTTGTCTACATTTTTTTTAAATGTTATCACAAACATACCAGTACCTTTTTGTATAAATGTAACCTGATTCCTTTTATAATCTGTTAAAATCTCTCAAACGGTGAGTTTTGGCATCGTAAAATGTGTACAATTTTTCAATCTCGAATGACGATTCTATTTGCTAACATATTTTAATCTCCAGATACTGAATCTAGTCTAAAATGTCTGATGACCCAATTTCTGATACCTCTGGTCTATATAGTTAAATGTAAATTAAGGGTAACTAATAATTCATTGTTAAGCGCTTAAAAAATTATTACTTTAGATTCACAAGCATAACATCGAACTTAGACCTCAGGGCAGTACCTTCATTGTCCCTGGATTATGGTTTTAAGTTGGGAGGGGTGTTTGGTTGGTTGGTTGGTTTGCAGGCGCCGGGTTCCTCCCCGGGGAAACCGGGGAACGAACGGGTCCCGGGATATATAAATTGTTGGCTCTCTTAGTATGCGTCTAGTAGCCGCTGGTAAGTTATGTGGCCGAACGACCAGAGGTTCGTAATATTCAAACTACCCAGCGTGATATTAAAATAAAGGCAACCAGTAAAAAAGGATTACCATAATCAAATTGCTGATACCGGTAAAGGGTTCTTGGAATTTTCCCTTTGATCAGTTGCCCCCTTCTGGGGATGAATCAGGTAGGGATCCGGACAGGACTTAATATACAAATTTTAATATTCACGCAGCCACGCGCGCCGACTAGCGACTTATCAAATAAAAATTCACCGAGAAATTTATCTTCACATTAATATGGTGATTCCTCGAAATAGAAAACATGCAAATTAATGATTGGCGTACTTCTTAATGTCTATTTCCGGAAATAAGTTTATTTTATCCACGTTTTATTCAAATTGGAGGAAGGTTTGGGCAAATATTTGAATATTTCGTTTACCTACTTAAATTATCATCAAATGTATAAAAAATGGCTTTATTTTTAAAGATGTTAACGGATAATTTCGGAACAAATCTGTTGTTTTCTTCATCATTGGAGGATTGTATAACAATCAGAGGAAGTGCTGGAAATGAATAACTATTAGCATTAATAAGTATTGTCTTGGATTTTTATTGCAATATTTAATCGTTGTAAATTTATGCTGTAAATATAATTTTCATTACGCACTTTTTATTTTTATTGTTACTTGAAGGGCAGATATATTTAGTTTATCTGATTATATATAGTGTCTTATTAGGTATGTCTCTACAATATCTAATTTTGTCCGGAAAAAGAAATCTTAATAAATATTAAGTATTAACGGGGAGAGGGACGCCGGAGAATTATTATTTATTAATTCAAAATAATCATAATATTATTGTGCAATTCGATAAACATGGTGTTTTTAAAGAGAAAAATATTTATTACGTTTTTCTTAAATTTGCATGGGCTTAGCATTTATCATAATATAATCAGAAATATTACATATTTCTGACCTTCTACGCATGTTTTACAAACACATTTAAAAAGTTGAATATCCTTAAAAAATGCTGTGAAAGTTTTTCTGTAACTTGTCGATTTGATACATTAAAAAAAAAGAACAGTGTAGTTTAATTTTTTCATGAACATTACGTAACTTTATTTTATTTTATTTTATTTTTTTGTTTTTTTACAATGTTTGTTTACAAAAAATGCAACGATAAAAGATTAAAAATACTTTTCTCCACTTTAAAAATCGTATTCGTATTTTAAATATTTTGTAAAAGTTACAATGGGACGGTCAGAAAAAGTAATATTTCTGGTTATATTTTGATAAATGCTAAGCCTATGCAAATTTATAAAACATTTAATAAATATTTTTCTATTTAAAAACATTATGTTTATCGTATCGCGTAATAATACTATCAATATTTTGAATTAATAAATAATAACTCTCCGGCGTCCCTCTCCCCGTTAAGTATTAACTTTTACAACTTAAGTAATAATGACAGAAACTTAGATAACAAAAGCTCTTTCTCATTAAATTCTATTTATGCGAAAACAGGCTAAAACTTTTGCTGAAATACTCATTAACCCTTTTATTAAAAATATGTGTATTGGAATAATTAAATCGTAAGAATTTTGAAAAAAAAAAAAAAATCGTATATGTTGAAAAACATGAATACATATTATGTTCTGTTTAATGTGAAAAAATAATGGAAAAAAAAGTGTTGCTAGAAAATGAATGAATCTGAAGAATGTAAAGAATGTGAATGTTAATAAAAACACACTTGTGTTATTTTCCATCTTCTCTACCTACCCCTATAATAAATTGATGTGTTTAGATAATTACATTATTGAAGTGTGTATAAAACAAACCTTCTTTAAAAAAAAATTTTTTTTTTTTTTACATGAATACCGCACAAGAGTCCCAACTGCTCCCAACCGCCTGGAGCCAGTGAGACTATGGCATTCCCAATTGGGGAATGTTGTGAGGCTGAAGGTATTGTGGAGGGGAAGGAGAAGGGGAAGAGGAAAGTGGGGAAATACCTGGCTATTCAGATCTTGTCACCAAACACGGCTAAAAGCCATTTCAAGCAACGTTTCAATTCTGAATCGTGGTCTTTCACCAGGGCGATAATGAGAGTATCTTCCACTCTGGAACGTGCGCAAATATACTATATATTAATTTTTAAATGAATTAATTGTGAAACTACACAAATTAATTAAATAAAAATTACTTGCGCACGCCGGGATTTGAACCCGCGACCTTCAGATTCGTAGTCGAGAGCCTTACCCCTCGACCATGAAGGCCGTCAATGTTATGTTACTTATACGGGTGTATTTTCTAAAGCATGAAAAATTATTTCAGCATAGTTAAAATACTTTCAGTGTATTATAAATCCGAAACGTTGGAGAAAAATGCGTCAGTAGAAACTGAATACGACTATTTCGCAATATTGGCACGAGGAAGAAATTTATCGTTCGAGATAAGCTGGCATTTCGATACCATCATTCTCTGGTATAAAAAGGTACGATGGCTCAGATATGAATTTAAATATGAGGCGGAGTTCCGATAAGCGAAAAGTGTTGAATTTTATTTGTAACTCTTGAATATCATAGCAATAAAGGCTGCTACCATTTTTTATATTAAAAAAATGTGCGAATATTGAGATATTTAAGATTTTTTGGATTTATCGGGAACCACTTGAAGGAGACAGATGTAAATGATCGTTTACAATTTGTGTAGGTATGTTTTTAAAAACACTTTTATAACTTAGTTCCATGTAATGATTTCCGCCAAAAGAAACCCATTTCAAAATAAGGAATTTACATATAGTTCAACTCAAGTGTGCTACCCCTTAACGGTCAGCACCCAAAAATACATAATTTTTAATCTGCTAATGCATGAAACACTACCACTGATTTCCCTATAAATTCTATATTAGTAGTCAGGAAAATGTTTAAGGATTCAAAAAACAAAACAAAAAAACAAATCTGTAATCTTTTTAATTTTTTATTAAATACGTACTGGAATTTGAGATAAAATGTTCAATATTGCCTTCACTGATTCTTAAACTGCACTTATTTTCATAAATTTTGGTATGTATTTCATAGAATTGAAAAAATTACAGATTAAGAAATTTCGTCTTTCCTAACTACCCGTGTAGAATTTACAAATAAATCATTTTTAGTTTTGCTTGATTTAGCAAATTAAGAAGTAATATTTAAAGCCATTTTTGAGTGACGGCCCTTAACCTGGGACAATGATGCTCCTTCTACAAGGAAAATATTTCTGAGAGGACGTTTGCATTAGAAGGCCGATTGATGTGATATATAGAATATTAAATACATTGTGTTTATAACATGATGTAATTTTCTTTAAATCATGTTACGGTGGTGAAGAAATGACCTGACAAAATCCACGTCGGTCGCCACAGTTACGGTGGGAAGAGGGGGAGAAGGACTAGGCTGTGTAAGGAAGGAGGAAAGGATGTGGCCCCAAGTTGGCTGCCAGTGTTACGATAGGATGAAAATCCCCACGCGAGGGCGTACAGTGTTACAAGGTGGACTAGGGGAAGAAGAGCGCTAGAGAAAAGAAGGCAGTATAAACTCACCTCGAGGCCAGAAGCAGAACTGATCTCAGCTTCCATTGCGGTTAGCTGAGCTGGTAAAACATTGCGTCTCTCATCTGAAAGTCAATAGGTCGGCCACAGCCTTATAGTCGGGATAGGTAACTAGCTACTTAATAAGAGATGTGTATTTTCTATTCAGGGTATATTTAAAGCAAACACATGGGCAGGTAAAGTATGTGCGGGGTTCACAACAAAGTGAAGTACCTAATCTGATTCCTGACAAATCTCTTTCTGATGGTTCTCCAACTGAACTTGTTATTTAAAAAGGCACAGCTATTAACAGCACATATACGAGAGGGGAAATATAGTAGCAGCTTATATGAGTAAAGGGAAATCGGGTGACGTCGACGGCATGCCTGGGTCCCACGCGGACAGCTTCCGCTGGCTCACAGGTAGGTTATGCACTCCAACACTGATTTAATCAATTAGAGTTAAGCAAAGACTAGGCGTTGACAAGGTACAGATGCAATGGCGTGCGGATACGTACCCAAGGCACACACGCAGCTGATGGCACTGTGTCTGGATTAGGAAGGCAATGGCGAGCGTTTGTGCGAGTCCGCGCCGTCCATAATTTATAAGAAAGATATTGTTCCAACATGAAGAGAAGAATATTCCCCGACCTAACATAAATTACCCAAAGTTAGATTTTAAAAAATATATATTATTATGAAACTTATTCTAAATGCGGTTGTCTCCTAATTTTTTATTGTTGAAAAAAAAGTATCATATTTAAAGAGTTAACAAGGACAGTAAAATTAGTTATCAGATGTCTTCAAAAATGACTAAGTTATGAGCTTTCAAAGTGAACTAGGGTAAAACGTATACAATCATGTCTTGTGACGTCACACGAGACACAATTCAGTACAATTCATAATTCGAATGGCTGTGCTGCAGTACTGTCGTGCTATTCAATGTGTACAACATGACATCACACGCTCATCGGCCTGCCGCAAATATCAACATTTTGACGGCTTATATCTTCGGTACTATTCGATATTTTCCAAAACTTCAAAAAGTTCTGTCTTTATCGTACTCTAAATGTAAACTGATGATATTTTGTAATACAGTTATTATTATTATTACAGTTACATTATCTACGTATGTAAAAATAATGTAAGTTTGTTTGTCCTCGATGTTCTCGAAAATCACTGGGCTGGTTTCGCTTAAAATAGCACAATTTATTTTTATTAGTGCCGGGAAGGTTTAGAAAGTAGTTTGAATGAAATCCAATACAACTCTTCTTTAAAATTTTAAAATTAGTATGAAAAACATTGAATCCGCCATGTTTTATTTAGGTAAGTCCATAGATATAACACTCTGGTTAGCCACAGATTGCATATTCAAAAGAAGGTACCTACTTAAGAACTGTATGATTTAGATATATTTTGAAAAAATAAACGTTTGGAATGAAATAAAATATTTAAATGAATGTTTCTTTATTTGGAGATAGTTACTTTCACTATCAAATCAATTATGGCACCACAATGACAAGCAAGAATTACAACTTCATAACTTTATTCCAAAAAAAAAATCTCGAGCAAGGCCGGGTACACATCAGCTAGTATTTCATAATATTGATATGGCAGCCTTGACGTATTATTTTCAATAACGCACTCATAAAATAATTAGGTACCTGTGGTCTTTGATACTTATTTTTCATTAATAAAAGCAGTTAAGTTCATCCTATTAATGAAAGCATATTTTATATTAATATGTGTATAATTAAAAATGTACTATGGTGCATTTCTTTTTTTTTTTTTTAATTGGTAATATTTTTTTCACCTTGACTGTCCAGAAACTGGCGGTCCGTTTTATGGATTCGCCTATCTTAACAAACAGATTGAAATCTTTGGAGCACAGACGTCAGGCGAGAATGCTGACTTGTTCTACCAGTATTTTAATGTGAGATGTTCTGAGGAACTAGCGTCATTGATCCTTTCGGCACCGATGCATAGTCGGGAAACATGCCAAATGCGCGCCCAGCATCTGTATATGGTTGACATTTGTCACTTAGGAACGGGTCGCTTCTAATACTCGTTCTTGTGTTCAACAGCTTGGTTGTGGAATGATTTACTGCCCCCTGGGTTTCCTTCCTCCTACAACAGGAACGTTTGGGGAATATTCCCCAAAAATAAATTCTCGATAATTTATCAATCCCTGGATATGAATATTGCATATAGGTATAAAAATCTAAAATTTATCGTTTAGAAAAAAAGTAAAACATATCTACTGTACGAAGGAAATTCTAGATTATTGTTAATGGGCAGGTTTGTACTTTATAGAAACGATTTTTTTAAGGTCAATTAATACTGAATTAACGTTAGCGTTAGTACAATTTCGTAGTAAACTATATTACTATGACAAGCATTATTTCAAACCTACAAAATTTATACCATTATTATTTAAAATTGCACAACTATAACTTGGCTGATCTCACCCAAGGGTCGGGAATTTGATTCAGTCCATGATAAAAAAAAAGTAGTTGTGTTACCCGGCACTCGTGCGGTTGGCGCTAGTTTCTAGTTTGTTAGTTTCACTTCCGGTGGCAGTCGTAACTTCCCTTCACTTCAGGAACACACGTCGGTGAGTACCGGATGCACTGTCAAACAACAGCTAATACGGAAACCTACCGCCGACCTCAGCTTCCTGATTGCCAATCTTAAAACCTTAACAATACAAAACAGGTGAATTTGTGTCGTGGCTCTGACACGATGGGGCCTGACGTATTGATACCGGAGTTCAATTGAAAACGTCGCTTCAGATTTCTGATCAATCTTTATTATGGAAATTGAATCCATCATTCATAATACTACTCAGTTTGTATTTATGGAGCAACGATTCACGAATATCGTTTTAAAATCATCAGGATACAATAATAAATCAATTAGTTACAAATTAAAAGATTGAAAAGGTGATGTAATCTATATGTATCGTTGTAAATTTTTTCTCGAATATATACGTGTTAATTTATTTTTATTGTTAGTATTGCTCTTAGTATGTAAATTTATTTATCCTTTTCTACTGTTTTCCTTTCAATATTTTGATGTATTTATGATCTCTTCTATTTACGATCATCCTTGAATGTTTTAACACTCTACATTCATTATAAATACATTATTGTTAAATATGGGAACTAGTACAAAATTTAGTCAAGATAAAGTAAAGGGAAAGTAAGTAGGTACTTTTAAAACACATTAAAAATGAACTACACAGTACAACTTAAAGATAAATGCAAAAAAACAGTAAGATAAGGTGAAAAATATATGTATACTCAACAAATGATAAAACAAATGTAAAAATATGGTACCTACAAAACAAACCTTATATCATAGAGGGTAATTACAGCGCTCTTGAGGTGATTTTTCACAAAAACGGAGCTATACAAGTCATCCAATTATAATAATAATAATAATTATTATTATACTATCTGCCACTAATCTGTTAACAAAAAATAACGTATTATATAATATGTTTTGTCCATTGAAAACTAATAAAACCTGTAATTTAAAGTGCAGAACGTTTCACTATGCATAAATTGCGTCGATAAGGGAGTAAATCAATACCCGCTTAGACTATCGGTTCTCGATCCGACCGAGTGCTAGTCAACCGTCTTACTCACCAGGCTATCATTTATTATAATTTCTTCAAACGATTGGTAACTTTGTGCCGTCATTATTTATTAAATAATTAAAAATGTACTTTGTTTACACCACTTTAAAAAAAAATAAAAAATATCTCTACATGTTTCGACAGCAATGCTGTCATCCTCGGGAACATATGAATACGAAAAAAAATATTTCAAGTATAGACAGATGATAAAAATTAGAACATTAATTTATGAATATGCAAATAATAAACGTAAAAAATTTAAATTATAAAATTTTGTATGTTTATGATTTGTATATTCTTAAATTATTTTTTAGTATTTATATATTCCTGAGGATGACAGCATTGCTGTCTAAATATGTAGAGATATTTATTTATTTTTATAAAAGTGGTGTAAACAAGGTACATTTTTAATTATTTAATTTCTTATTTATTTTTATTTAATTTTATTTAATTTTATTTTATTTAATTTATTTAATTTCTTAACTTGTCGATCATCGCAATATTATTTAATGAGTAATATCTTACGAGAATGTACATGATATATTTATTTTAACTGATTTTTTGTTAATCGAAAATGTTTTACTTACTCAGTTAATTGGCCATCATACTAAGATATTAGTGTGTACGTAATCGATAAACAGTAATTGAACTGCGTATTCAAATTATTTCTACAGAACTCTGTAGGTATCTTATCTCAAGCCCAGACTCGCATATATATATTAAAACGTTGCCTCCCCCAGATTCCTGAAAACAACTCAGCTGAATTTATTATAATCGTTCCAAGCTATTCTAAAGGGATGTCCATCAATAATCAATCTATATAATGCTTAGATTGTGCCGGTAATTCGTGCCTAATTGTTCAACATTTCAATATATTTTACATATCGCACATTGAGTTTAAAATTCTAAACACGATATTTTCTGCTGTCAATCTAAAGCAAGTGTTTTTGACATATTATTGTTAACGTATACAAAGAAGTGAAAATTAAACAACACCGTGCCGAATACTTAATTTTAACGTTAAAATAAATGTTTACACTCGGTAGTGTTCTTTACAAATAACATCCGATTTTTTTTGCCGTATAATAAAATAAAAAAGATTTTCTTTTTTAACGGATTTTATTAATTTAACAACCTCTCGATTCATCTGTTGTGGGATTGATTGGGCGAAGTACAAAAATACGTAAATATTTATTATTATTATTTTTTATATTAAAGCGCTACGAGTTCTGTGTGATGATTATTTGAGAGGACTTGCCTATAATGCTCTAGAGCTTTCCTAAGATACATACATATTACTGAAGTATGATAAAATTATATTTCTTATTTTCATGTTTGTTGGAAATAAATGACGAAAATCGGGACATTTAACATGCGTTACCAGCGCAACAATGCCGTGCAGGTACCCACCTGTGAACAAAATACTAGTGAACAATACATAGGCTTTGTCATTTTCTACCTATGTTTTTTGGGCTTTTATTACATCTTATATCGAAGAAGTATGCATATATATATATATATATATATTATAATGTATATGGCACAAAGGCATGAATTTAAAAAATAAAATCAGATCGTTTATATAAAAAATCTCAATCACCGTAATAAAGTTTTCGGTAAAATATTATCATTCAATATTACATATAAATATTTGATCATTTAAGAAGATAATATTAACAAATCTCAAAAATAAAATTAAATAGAAAAAGACAAAAAAAATAAAAAGGTAACGGTCGTAACTGGAACTGGAATCAAGATCATCTGTTTTACCGGGACAATTGAACTATTGAGTGATAATTATTTTCCATAATTTTTACCGATCTCACATTTCAATTTAAGAAATATTAATATTACGCTCAATTAATTTCCATTTTTATGTATCTGGGTTCGAGTCCCAGCTGCGATCGTTACCTTTCTATTTTATGCATCTTTTTCTTTTTCATATTTTCATTGAGATTAGGTAATACTATATTCTACGATGATTAAATGTTATAGTGAGGTTTTGAGATTAGAATATTCCAATAAAATTAATATAAATATTTAATTACAACATTGTTGCCGGTGAACTACTTCAAAAACCCACTTTCCTATGAACATGAAAATTAATAATTAAAACCGGTTTTTTAGAATAATTTAATCAAATGATAACCCTGTTTGTCAATACGAAGATCGTTTATTTTAGAAAAATACTTCATGACGATAACGTATTGAAGCAAAATATTAGTTTTCCCAGAAATTTATAACAGCGGTAAGTATGTACCTATCACGAATGGCTGTCAAATATTCGATAAAATTACTAAATTCGTTATAATAATATGTTTACGTTTACTCCAATTATTCTTACGTGTGGGTATATAATTCCTTCAAATGAATGATATTATAAGATATTTGAAATAATACATTATTTAAAAAAAAAATTAAACCAATTTTTCAGCGAATATATATTTTAAATCTATTTATGGAAGTCTAACATATTTTCAAAAGTGTCTATTCTTTTCAATGATCAATGTTCATCAAAGTAGAAACAGACTTTATTATTTTATAAATGGATTTATAAACGAGAGAGCTTTAAAGATTTCGTTGATCCTTTTGCTTGATGTTATTTGAGGCCATTCTATTTTAATAATGGAATAAAAATATTATGACACGTGTTTCTGTCGGTGAAACCAATCTTTTCATCTCTTATTAATCTCCCTTTAGACAGGACTTCGAGAAAGAACCACGTTTTAAAACTTTATATTTTATAAGTAATTAAAATAATTATATGTAGGTACCCTTAGGCAGTAAGCCAAACTATTTTATACTCAATTATAATTTGTAGTGTTCATAAATTAAGATTATGAGAGATTCTGCTTCTCTATATCTAAAATAATAGTCCTAGGGTCTTACCAATTTAGTATTTGATCTCTAATCATTCGTCCTAAAAAAATATTTAAAATCTTAAATACAAATTTTTCAAATAATTAAGGTTCAAGTTCTGAAATTTCTAACAACTAGAGATTTATTTTTGTTTGCATGGCTAAGTAAGGTTAATCTTTTACGAACACCACTCCGTTCAAATTTTATGTAAGAAGAACACTCATGAAGATATTATCTATGTAAATGTATTGCATAGTTAACCCACGTTAACCCATAAGAGTTATGCGGACTTGGGGGTGAAATATCACCAAATTGCCCCACATAAAAGTAGTAGCGTCATCATTATTATTATAGAAAACATTCATGAAGCCACACAAAATGTTACAAAAAGAAGGAAAGGTATTTTTAGATATTCTGTTTAATCATTGCATGGTATGGCATTGGTGTGTTCGTGCAACGTGTACAATGTGGCTACTTACAAGGGGGAAAGTTTTATTTTGGATACATTGTTTCAACATCCTGCTAAAATGTGTATAAGTTTGAAAATCGTCCGAAAATTTTTGAGAACACCAACTTCCTCAAATATGCAATGAAACCGTTATTGTTTACTGAATTTATTGTAGACATTGTTTTAATAATAACAATACCTGCCAATTATTACATATTTAGATAAGTAAAAATATGCTCATTAAATGAATTAACAATTACTTTGTAATGACCACTTTATTAATATACACATATCAACAAGTTGTCTAAATTGGTAGTTACAAAGTGATTTTTAATTTATTTATTAAAAATGACACAACAACGTGAATACCAATCTTTTGACAAAAATTATAAAAAATATAATTTTCATGAAGCATTTTCCATGGAGTCCATTATTTACATTATCTTTTTTAATTTTTTTTTATTGTACTTCACATTCAACAATGGTGGCTTCAGTATCTCATTGTTTGCATCTCGTTTTCAAAGGAAAATTTAAAGAAAATCCAGAAGAAAGTGTATTACGAACCATCCAGCCTCGGCAAGAATAGGTACATTTATTTCTCTGCCATTGTTTGTGATCGCTATGCGAAGGAAAAAAGTACCTGCGTTAGTGTGAAGCTACGCTGTTGCTGCTGTGGGTGCCGTGGCTCCCACCACATACCTCCCAACTCCCACTAGTCGGTATAGGGAGGCGAAGTGAAACGAAGCGTAAATATAAGAAGAAGAAAAAATTGTTTCTTGGTTAATAAAGTTTATCTTTGAATTTTCACTCATTCGGTCATCTAAATTCATTTGAAGTCTTGTTTATTGCGGGGCTGCAAGGTTTTTTTTCCGCTCCGGCCTCTAACCGGCCCTTCAACAAAATTAATTTTATTTTATTTTACGGAAGCAGAAGTTTCCTCCAGATGAGTCTGCATTTGCGAGGATTTATAAAATATGTGAAGTAATTTAACCCTCATTATTTGTGCCAAGAATAATTCTTGGGAAAAGCAGGGAATTTCATAATTATGATTTTTCTACCACTGCCGGGTAAAGAAAATGTGAAAAAAATGTTTGCATACATAAATGTTTTTATACCTGCTATTTTTATTAACGGTTGTTTACATGTTCGAGTTTACATGATGAGAAACGGCTGACCTTAGAAGAAATAACCGCATCGTTTTGAAATTATAAAAACCTCTATTTATGGTGCCTAATTGTAAAACCATAAAAATGAAATATTGGATTTCCTGCTAAATTCGCGTAAATATTTATACAGTTATGTAGATTTTTTTGTCATCTATATGCAGTACTAACTGTTTCTTAACAAAAACTCTTAATTCCATCAATTTTGCATCTTAAAAATCAGGGTTATATCAAAAATACCAAAAACAGTAAAAAAACGTGTTAGGGGTATTGCAATATTTCAGCACTGAATTTAATGTCTAATTATTTAATTTTTTTTAAGAAATAACAAATTGTATGATTGATTCATGAATGAACCCAAATGAAATGCCAGATTTTTGTTCGTAAATCCACCATGGCACTATTTACACAATAGTTTTTGCGTGTTATTTTCAAGATAGGAATTGTATGTAAATAATAATATGTGTAATTTTTCGGGTTATATGAACTCTTTTTCATTGTTTCAGTGCCGTAAAATGAAACTAGAAAACTAGTTTGCAAAATAAACCAATATAATCGTACCTATTTCTATATATAAATTATTTTTTTTTACATAATAATCATTTTTATTCAAGAAAAATATAATAATTGATGCAGAGTAATAATTCATATAGATATGGCAACAAATCATTTTTATATACGTAATAAATATGTACTTTAGGTCTATTTTATTTTTTTGTATTGATTTTTTTTATTGTTACTATATATTTTATTCAGTTTAAGTTTTTAGAATTCTTTTAGTTTTGTTTTGAATTCAATAAAGTTTTTTTATTTAAATGTGCAGTTTATTCCAGTCCAAAATTAGACAAAGCCTCTGACAAAAACCAAACACCGCAATTTAAAAAGGCGTTTTTTAAACACAGTGTTGGGGTTTTCTCTCAACTCGCCTGAGGTTGGATGAAAGTTTTGCGATGACCGCAGCGTGCTTCGGCAGTAGCTCCATGAATACCTAAAATCTACCTGCCGTCTAATATACCCCGTGCTTGGTGTTTTCTTGTTAGTGAACTGCGAACTGGGTACCACTTCCACTGCCGGGAACACCAACTTTTATTATCCTCTGAATCGCTTTCCACTCTTGCATTGGTTAGCGAGCGAATTCTGGATAGGTATAATTCGTATAGTCGAATAAGGCAGTGCTCAATATGGGCCAGCGAGGTCATTTTGTACAATCTTTCAAATTGGTAACAGTTTCGGATATTTTACTTGTATGACATCCTTTACTCACTTCGTCTGTCATACCCATAAATTAATATTGTATCTTACCTATTCTGTATAGCTGGCACCTCACTCAAGTTTAACTGATGCCATTTCTCCTTCTAGAGATCCTTATACAAAAGAAATTCCACCATATTCAACGTCATAATTACTCTTTCCATACAAAGAATAAGACAAAAGATTTCAACCGTTACTCAAATAGATATACAGGTTGTCCGGAAATTATGTTCATTAACTTCGGGTGATAATTCTACACGATTGATGAAAAAGATAAAAAATTTCTTCGAAATTCTACTGATTTTTTAAACACAAAAAATATGTGAACAATTCAACTTTTTTACCTGAAAACTATCTTCAAACATTGGAATTTCTAAAAAAAATTATTTCCCTGTTTTACTTGTATTATCGTGTAGAATAAACTTCCGAAGTTAATGCACTCTACCCCCAGACACCTTCAATTATAATTTCGGGTGTCATGTGACATTCTTATTCTAAAATACATAATTCTTATTTTTATTACATGCAATATATATATGTCACCGTTCTTAGAATAGTTGATAGTGTAAAAAAGATCGGCGTAGTTACCTTCCAAGCAGATGATTGGGGTTCGATTCTCGGCAGTGGAAAAAATATTGTTTTTTTTTTAATTTTAAATTTAATACATGTTATTATTATTCACTTTTAATTATTATTAAAAAATCATTTAAAATACATTAAAATTAAAATAAACTTCAAATTCAACAATTATAACATCTCGTGATTTTACACGGGTCTGCGCTAGTATATAACGCCACCATGGCCTCCATGGTCGAGGGGTAAGGCTCTCGACTACGAATCCGAAGATCGCGGGTTCAAATCAAAGTAAATTTTATTTAATTAATTTGTGCTGTTTCACAATAAATTCATTTAAAAATAATATGTAGTATGTTAGCGCACGTTCCAGAGTGGAAGATACTCTCAGTATTGCCCTGGTGAAAGACCACCATTCAGAATTGAAACGTTACTTGAAATGACTTTTAGCCGTGTTTGGTGACCAGATCTGAATAGCCAGGTATTTCCCCACGTTCCTCCTCCACTTCTCCTTCCCCTCTCCCAATACCCTCAGCCTGACAATATTCCCCAATTGGGGATGCCATCATAGTCTCACTTTGCTCCAGACGGTTGGGAGCAGTTGGGACTCTTGTGGGGTATTCATGTAAAAAAAATTGTAATATATATTTGAGGAGCTCTGAAGACTGAATACAATGAATTTGATAGTTTGAATGGTGGCAAGATATAGTATAAATGCTATACATAATTGGGTTCCCTGGCGTAGCGCATATTCTTGTGAGCAATGACTAAATATTATTTTTTTCATTTCTTGTAAGCCACAACACTTACTCTTGGTACACGGGTACGCAAGAGTACGCAAAGTTACTGATCTGTATTATTTCTATATTTTAAAGATTTAGCCAATACGGTTATTTAGTATACATAAATGTAGTTGGATAATGGTTCAATACGATCAATTTGATTGTGTAACAAAATGGGCACACATTAAAAAGAGTATATTAATTTAGTACGTCCCCTTATAGTATCTTAGTCTACCCATAGTGATTTTTTCCTTACATAGGATATATTTCCTTTATATGTACAAAGCGTATTAACACAAGTAGATACATTTAACATATTATTAGGGTGTCTTTATATGTACAGTACGAGGATGGGTAGAATACGGGTCCTTATTAGACTTTCCTCGCGTTCGCCAAGTAATGAAGGGAACCATAGAAACCCTTTCAAGGAGAAAACGGCGTGCCGTGTGTCCTCGATTCGTTTCCGATTTGTGTTCCCTGACAGGGCCTTCCGATTTGTTTTAACCTTCTACAAGCAGTCAGAAAAATTTTATCCACTCACAAGATGACACGCCATCGTTACTCTTTGAGTATTCGAGTTATTTAAACTTATTGTTAAAAAAAAAATAAAATCTTCCCAAAAACTTTCCGATAATTCCGTCTCTGTCCATCATAAATTTAGACAGAGACGTTTTAGTATTACGATTTTTTGACATATTTATAAGTAATCGTGTTAAACCGGAGTGACCTCCCAGGTAAGCATTCTTTCTGTAACTGTTTATATGTAATAAGATAAACCCTATCAACCAATCTTTATACAGCACTCTTGAGGTGATTTTTAACAAAAAAGGCGCTATGCAAATCATCGAATTATTATAATTATGTATGGCTAACTGACTAAATCAGATTACTTACATCGATTGTCTCTTATCTCGCTTTCAAATATATTGATGTTAGGTCAAATTTCAGGTTGTTAATGTATAGGCACATGGAAATAATAAATTAGGAGGACGAGAAGGAGGAGGAGGAGGAGGAGGAGGAGAAGGAGGAGGAGGGGGAGGGGGCAATATCGGGTAACTAAGGTAGAAATCCAACAACGTCGTGGTTGGAAAATAAATCATATTCATATTTCATGTTTTTTTAAAAGCATAAAGTTGAGTACGACAAGACAAAATATATTTTGTAAAAATGTTATTGCAGCATATATATACATGTTTAAATTTAACTCTTCAGAAATAAGGTTATGCCCCATGGGTTGAGGCACAACCAGATAGGACATGAGGTAAAACCGGGTATTCCCTGTATTACTCTGAATCCCATCATAAGGTTCTACATTTATTATAATTATTATTATTATTATTGAAGGATTTAAATTCATTATCTTCTTAATATTTTTATTAGTTTTCTTTATTTGCTTTGGTAGAATTCCCCCGTTCTTCACATTCTTTTCTCCTTTGGTATTTCTCAAAGCTGCAGCAATTTATTTCTCAAACCATAACGTTTTCTCATAACTCGCTTCCCAATGGTTGTTGGAATATACATAACTGATTCAAGAGAAAAGTTAAACAATGGGTCTCTCGAAATTGACGGGAGTGTCCCAGTGCTCTGTATAAAGAAGAGATTTGGCATTAGATGGTTGCGGGTCATTGAGTAATTATTTGCATAAAATAACCTCCATACGCGGAGATCTCGAATGTCGTGTATTGAGATACACCTTGATTTTGTTCCAGCAATTCATTTGGAGGTGGTTTGTGAATGTGTCCAATGAAAGATTTGTAGTGTCCGTAAGTAAAAAATCTGGAACCCTAAATATATTTAGATTATATAGTAAATACAAATTTTAAAGTGCATATGCCTTGCCAATATTTTAGGTACTTGACTGTACTATACGAAAGTTCTTACTTCATGGCTTTAAAACGTGTTAGAGCTGAAAAACCCTGCAACGTTTAAAGGCTGAAGTTTGTGGGTGCAGTTTGAGAGGAAACACAAAAAAATGATACATTTTTCTATGGGTTGTGTGACCTATTATTAGAAGCATTGGTTTTTCCTTGGAAGGTTTCACAAAACTGATAAATGCCTCCCGGATTCTTCACATATGTTTGAACCATCTTTAGACCTGCAAAAATCATATCTTTTAATCATAGAATTATTTATTTTGAATCAGTTGCATAATCCCGGTCATGCCCCGGAGCACGCAATCGTTTATGCCTCAAATGCGAAATTTTACATACCGAGTCGGCTCTATGAATTAATAGGTCAGAATTGAGGAATAAGATATCAATAATACGAATAAAATGCGTACTATTTGGTACACATATACAAAAATAATAATAAAGATCACCTCAATCCATAATAATAATAAGTGTTGAATGGCTCGAAACCCATGTCACGTTTTAGAAAAGGGCGAAATATCTGTAAAATCTTAACAATCACAACCGGCGATGAAACTTTGTCAGCGTAATGATGCCATGGTTGTTTTTTAATTATGAAATCTACCACCACGTGTAGATATGTAAACAGGAATGTTATTTCAATTATTTTTATATTTTTAACAGAACTTTTACACAGAACTTTGTGAATGTACTTATCTCACCTGGTTCTCAGAAATTCTATTTTAATTACTAAATATTATTAAGTATTCTTGATCCATTTGAGAATAAAATAATATTTGCGGTAATTTTGATAATACTTTGATAACGTTATCCCCCTTAAACAAGCGCGATTAATCAAAAAAATAATATAGATAATGGAATAATAAGGTAGTCATTTAGGAGACATCACTGTGAAAAAAAAAACTTACGTAAAACTTGCAAAACGTATGTTTAAAACGATTGTGCCGGTTCAAACATTTTTAAAAGATCCTTAATTGAAATTTTTCGTTCCAAATTCGAGGTAAATTTTTACCAGTTTGATTCACAACCCTATTATAATTTATGAAGGGTGGGGGTATTATTATCTGTTATAAATATCAAATTTGGAGCCGTCCGATTTCCCACCTTCCCACTACCCCTACTAATATATTTACATTGGGAAAATGTAGGGTGAATGGAGGTGCTGGAGGTATAGACATTATCTCTGCATAGATGTAGAGAGAAAGAACAATATTGTTACAGATTTCTGCTAAACAAAGCCCGTAATCACCTATTCAGGGGGTGTTTGCCTTGAGAAAGTGTTGGATGGTCCCACCTCTCCTATAGAACACTCCGTCTCGCTCTGCTCCATAGAGACATTTGATTTTCGCAAATTGATATTCAATATTTAAGGCTTGTGAGTAAATTGCTTGGCTCAGACTAAATTGCGAATCTATCTGCCTTTACTTACATATAAATGGGAAAATTTTATCATTTTGATAAAATATGGAATCTTTAAACAGAAATTGAGTGTGTTTGCACATCAGCAAAGGCAGACGCGATCACTGGCCTCGTCTCATTTTAATATTGATAAATGTTTATTTTAAGTAAATTTTTACAATTGGTAATTTCATGACATGTGTAGAAATTTATGCAGTTTGTAACTTATAATAATAATAATAATAATCGGATGATTTTTATAGCGCCGTTTTTGTGAAAAATCACCTCAAGGGCGCTGTACAAATTTTACTTCCTATTCTTACATTATTCCTATATTACATCTATTACATTTTTTTTGACAGGCTATCATTACACATTATTTATAGACCATATAAAGAGATGCAGATAAATTATCAAAACTAAATACGGCTTGATCTAAGTTTTCATACATGTTAAATTGAGAAAAAAAATGCTAACTGTATTTATTTCTTACGATATATTGCAAAACGCTAACACAAATGATAGGAGTCATGTGAAGTTGGGCGGCGGGTGAGGACAGGGGCCGGGGGAACTGATTCATATCCATATCCAATCTTCTTTGTCTTTATTGGTGACGCCCCTGGGCGGCCTGACGGGACGCTTGGTGTTGGTCTGCCCGTATGCCAGGTAGCGCTTGTCGGCCGGCTTCAGGATCTGGCAAGAGCACACCAGCGTGTCGTCCATTTGTCGCCCCAGCCGGTGGTGTCCTTGTCGGGGTCGGACCACAGCAGGTCGCAGAGCAGCCTGGTCGGGCACGTCCGTGGGCCGCATGATAAACCGGATCTGCTCTGTAGACTGGAGGTCGGAACTCAGGTCGCCGTGACAGCAGAAGATCTTCTCGTCAAATGTCTTTTCCTATTGCGCCTTTCTCGGCAGCCACGAAATCTAATTTTACGGGTTGCGGTTGTGGTACAACGTTCAAGGTTATACAACGATATCTTGGCAGCTATTAAATGGTCTAAAATAACACATTCACTATTAAGTTTGCGTTGTGTAGCCCGGTCGTAAACGATATTGTTTACAATCACCATAGTTCAAAGAATAACATTGTAAATCAACCATTCACCTTGGACACTTCCCCAAGCTTTTAACAGGCAAAGGTCGTTTAAAAAGCACATGTGGAGAACGCCTTCGACCGATGACCGATACTTTTGGGTTAATTTAGAACAACGTGACAGATTTGAACTTAAAATGTTTGGGTTTTTATTTGATTTTTTATTATAAACTTGATTTAAGCCCGAAACGGCCACACTAAAATTATATGATTTTTATAAATGTAACCTATAAATTATTACGGTTATTTTACGCTATTTTAACACCGGAAAAATTAAGAACTTAGCAATATTTCCCAGATAAACTGGAGCGCTTATAAAAAATATTATATTACAATTATTCTACAATTTAAATATTTAAATAATTTCGCAGGCACGGCTAAATATCATTGAAACCTTGAACACCATCACAAATAAATCGTAGTAATGTTTTCATTAATATGCGATAATTAAAATAAATGTTTATTTACTCTCCTCTCCCTCCCGCCCTTATTAACACCGCCTCAGAAGTTCTTCTTAGTTCCACTGACTCCGGAAAAAGACAAATTCTGTTGGTGCATTTTAAAAGTGAGCACGATTTTCAGAAAACTTTATACAAGTTTCTTGTCTCGGAAAGATCTTAACCCCCAATGCTTCCAGTGAGAAAATGTGTACATACAAACTGTGAAGGTAAATGCGTATGACTAGCTACTGGAGCCATCGTAGTACTTGTACAATGTACACATGCGGTGTGTACTTGTATCACCTTGATGCGGAAAGTTTTCTCAGGTACACACTGCCTTTCCAAGAAAACCATACACGATACATTGTTTCAATCCGCAAATGTTTGCGGTCCGGAATACTATGCACTCAGGGGCGCGCGGTGATTTCTTTTCCCTTTTTCAAAAAAAAAACCTTTCCACTACGGAAAAGATTTATTTTTTCATAAACCAATCCTTTTCAAAAAGAGAAATTTGGTATCGAACCAGAAAAGGAAAAAAAAGAGTAGGTGTTAATGTATTTATTGTTATTGTGTTGAATTTATAGAAATATTTTCAACTTTTTTAGCTATTAAAATTATATTTTATTAAATACTATAAACAGTTTAGTTAATTCATCTTCAGGTAGTCTAACCACATACTTCATCTTCATGTAGTCTAACCACAGTTTAACAATGGTTTTATACACCTAAACACTTGTCACAATAATAATAAACTAAAAAAATAGCAGAACTAAATAATACCATTAATAGTTAAATTTGCTGAACATTTTGCTTGGAAGTTTTATTTACCATGTTCTTTTGCTATTTTTGATTTATTAATTTCGCTACCGGTTTCGACACAACTGTGTCATTCACTAGCGTTCTTAAAACTAACTTAAATTAAACAAGTACAGAAACAAATTAGTCACCATTAGGTGAGGGTAGTGGGAGTGGTGATTTGCAGAGGGGGTGGGAGGTGGGAGGAGTCAAAGTTAATAGGAAACGTGGTTAGCAAAGGTGATTTACAGGGAGCTATTATTTTGTTTACTAAATTAATTTTAGATTTAATTTTTTTGTTAATTTATAAAGTTTCTAAGGCGCACAATTTTAAATATGTATTAATATTTGAATGTTTAAACTTATTTTTTTCTCTATTGAAGCTATGGCCTGTCTCTAATAAATGATTAGCAAATTCGGAATAGTTATTATTTCGTAAACAGAGTTCATGTTCTCTGATTCTAGTTTTAAAATTTCTAGTAGTAATACCTACATACTGTGCGTCACGTTCATTACATTCTAAAGTATATATTCTGTTTTTTACCCATGTTCTATTTCCTATGTACTTCTGCTATTTTTTATTTATTAATTTCGGCAATAAAAATAGCAAAAGTATATAGAATATTAATTTCGGCAATAAAAATAGCAAAAGTATATAGAAAAAAAAAGCAAAAGTACATAGTAAATAAAAGTTCCAAACAAAATGTCTAAAAATTGCCATATAGTGAATGCCGAAAAAATACAAAAAATTTGCTGAATTTTCATCCATAATTAAAACGATTGATGTGATTATATAAAAATTAGTTTTTTAAATAAAATCCTCGAAAATTGAATTTTTTTTTAAATCCTTGTTCTCATCATTTCGTTTCGTTTATTCAGAACTCGTAACTTTGTATAAGAGATAGACAATTTTTGGAAATATTATTCTATTACATAAATCTTTTAGTTTCTTCTTTCTCTTAAAGACCCAACATTTTCGTATGTTTAAATTGAATAGGAACGAGGGAGTACTCGGCGTTAAGGATAAACTTAACTGTTAAAGTACACAATGAAATAGGCGTAAATTAATTTGTATATTTGCCCGTGGTAGGTGTGACGTTTTAATTGTGTTGTAACCACGCATAGGCTTGTTCAACATTTCATCTCTAATTGCTCCTGAAAATAATTGAATTAATAGGAATACGTTTTCCCAGAATTTAGGTATTTAATAATACTGTATACATATAAACCTACATACGTTCCTACTCGAATAAGGTAATGGTAATATACCTTAATAAATTGGCTGACCAGTTGTTACACGGGATTCAAAACACATTTTTTTAAATTAATATTTGGGTCTTATCTAAGAACCCCGTGGTTGTTTCGCTCTTACGTTAGGCTTTTTTAAAAAAAAGTATATGTAGCGTGCATTTCTCTATGACCTAAAGGTAAGCTGTGTGTAGTTTTTCGGAATGAATTGAATATTTAAACATATTTATTATTAACTTTCATTGATTGTTTGGACCACCTTTCCAAATGAGGGGACACTTTCCTTACCTTGTTGTATGCACTGTGTTAGTATGAATTATTAGTAGGAAATATTAAAAAAAATATAATCAATTGAAAAAAAAAACGAAAGAAATAAGGACTTTTTTAAGAATTCGTTCGCAAACGACATTTCATTTTTTTTCCTCATTTTATTTAGTCAAATAATTCATTAACATACAACTAAAAGTGTCCAAGTCAAGATCCCTGTTTGTTGGCAGACTGAGACAGAAGTCCTTTGCTTCGATACAAACTCAGAATCTGGGACTCGAACCCAGGATCTCTCGGTCTAGCCCGAATAGACCGAGGCATCCTGTTTTTTATTTTCTGTGTCTTTTCTGTTTTGTATTTCATTTGAGATCTGTTAGTATTATTTTTAATGATTTAAAATATATAGTACACGGGTTCGTAAGCTTTAATAAGCGATTCCAATAAAAAAAAACTGAAGGTTTATAATAATTGTACTTGGGCAATAATATTATTTCGTCGAAAAAACATTTATATGTAAGCTCACGATGAAGCCAATGATTATTATTTACTTTTATATAATTCACTTTAATAAATACTGTTTTCCAACATTAAGCTGTTTGAAGGATACGCCTTCGCAAGGACGCCTAACAGATATGAGAATGAGTAGGGAAATAGCTTTTTTTTTCATTCTTTTAGTTGTCCTGAGATTATTATTTTAACCTGAACACAAAAAAAAACATGTTTTCTAAAGCATGTGGTGAACGGCGAACTTTGGAGTCATGAAATTTTCATAGATCCGGAATCTTTATCTAGATTGACGAAACAAATCAAATTTGGAAGTGGGTATGTATCATCCATTGAATAACCAACACCTCTATCACAGGTCACACCAATTGGTTCGCTACGTTTTGTAACCCCTCTGTGGGGGGCGTACATGGAATGAGATTTGTCCAAAACTTGACCAACTGTATGGTTTGCCGGATCTGCAGAGGCAAATGGAGGGAGACCCTTGACATCTCCAGTCGGACTCTCCCCCATCGTCTTGTACTGTAGTGGAGGATGGATAAATACGTCCGTCACTCCTAGACATCCCTTAGATTCCTTACCATTCTTTTTTTCATTCCCAGAACTTCATCTCCTTCCTTTCTTTAAAAAAGACCCTCAACGCAGCATCCCTAAAGATGGGATAGGCCCTGAGGGAAGTCATTTTTCTCAGTATCTCGTGTGTAATTTTTTTTTTAAACTTCTTTCTTGTCGGAAGGTCATTTAAATTATTAACTGTGAGCTTTAAAAAAATAATTCATCCGCCATCTTGTTTATTCAAAATATGTTTCATTTTATATATCGCGCTGAGCCGGGTATAGTGATAAGAATGACACGACGTTTTTGCTGAAAACTTTACAAACTTGCTATTTTTATCGATGTTCACAGCAAGAGAGGTAGAGAGGCACATGTGTCATTATTTCGACGATGACTCACCGGCTTTAGTAGACTGGTTCGACTATAATAAGTATTGCATCGTTCCAGTAGAGAAGCCGTTAATTCTAATCTATTAGAAGTTCGTGCAGTTTCCCCATAACGAGTTTCAATGGTCTAAGCATAATTTAATACACGGTTTTCGACAAGATAAGAACCTCCCCAGTAATAAAACATTCAGATCGTTACATATTTCACCAGGCTCACAACACTCGGGGCAAATATTTCCTACGGTTTTTAAATTTTATTTTCTTCATAATTCTCAGCAGGCGCGTCTTTACTTTAATCTCGCTTAAGGTGTAAGTTTTAAATAGCTTAGTCGATTTCTAACATATTTACTATTTTTAATCATTGATGATAATATTAACAACCCTTAAAATTAAAAATTAAACCGAAAAGAAACAGAAAAGAAAAAGTTAACGGTAACAGCTAGGAGTCGAATCCAAGACCTCATGGTCTGTCCGGCTCTTTAAGCTCTCTATCCGTCCCGTCATTTTTATTGGTATCATACTTCGATTTCTAACAACTGTCTTTTCGTTTTCATTTTTCATTTTGAGGGTTGTTAATATTATCTACAATGATTTTAAATAATTTCAATGAGCTTCAATAAGTTATTTAAAAAAATGAATATTAATCCTGGACTTGTGGAAATAGTCAATAGATGTCCCATATAAATAAAAATCGAATAGGTTAGAGATATCCGAGACAATATCTAAAGATTACAAATAAATTCGGGTAGAATCTTGTAGTGGTCACAAAAAGGTAGCAACCAAAAATATATGGGAAGTAATTGAAGATGATACTGACAGTTCTCAGAAATCGAAGTATGATACAGATAAAAATGACGGGACGGATTGGGGTAATTGTAACTCAGTGGGTTAGAGTGGAAGGTGCCGGATAGACCATGAGGTCCTGGGTTCGAGTCCCAGATATTACCGCAACCTTTTTATTTTCTGTGTCTTTTCGGTATCATGGTTCACTTTAAGAGTTATCAATATTATTAAATTAATTCAAAAATATACTTAGTATTCATCAATTTATAGCGGTGCTTTCATCGTCAGGAATATGTGAATACTACCATAATAATAATAATACGATGAAAGCATCTCTTTCGAAATATGTAGTTATCAATGTATATTTATAAAGTGGTGAATACTAAGTATGTTTTTAAATTAATTTATTAATACTGACGCCACAAAGTGAATACCGATCGTTTGAAGAAATTATTAATATTATCTTAAATTATTTAAAATATATTACAATAAGGTTTACAAGCTTCAAAAAGGTATACTAATTTTTTTTTTTAAATCCATTGTAATCAGGAAATTATCTCAATTCGGAGTTCCGGCTGTACCGGTCGGCAAGCAGTATCAGTCGCTTGATGTTTTAGCCTTTCTGCAATATATGACGTTGATTTATCATTCGCGATTAGTGCATTACCTACAAACGAGTTGACAGAATCGAAGCTATCTTCGTGTCAATTCGCGCTCGCGGACAGAATTGCGAAAAGTAATTTTGTTACCCAGACACGCTACATTGCTAAAATTCCCATGTTATCATGCCACTTTGATGACGAGCATTGAAATCGTTGATTCTGGTGTGTGTTTTTCATTTATTTACTTACCAAAAATAATGATATTTTCAGAGAAAATGCATATTATTCATTCTAGGTTTTTTTTTATTCAGATAGAATAGATAGCAAAGAAGGAATCTATGTATAGAAACGGTTATCATGGATGCATGAAACATTTGATGATATATTAGAATGATCAAACTGGTAAATTTGTGATCACTACCTTATATAACATCTTTAATGATAATATCAGATACTTTTCACGAAGTTGATTATGTCGATGTTCCGCGTTTTCATAATTAAACTATTATTTTCCGAATAAAGTCGTGAATATTTCATTTTATGGATGAATTATAAGACAATAAACACTTATCAAAAGTTTTGTGGTAAATATCTTATAAAGGCAATGAAAATAGCTCACGGCGTGGGTAGATACTGCCGAAACTCTTCCTAAGCGTTTTCCATCCTAAGGGTATAGATACTACACTAATATTTTTAGTTTTTTTAAAGTGGGTCAAATGATTCAACCCCCAAATACTCTTACAAGTAGATTTGCAATATTTGACATCATTTCAGAAAACCAAATTTTCCCCGTAATAATTAATACACATAATATCGTCGGTATACTGACAGAAAACGTAAAGTCCAAATTATGACTTAAAAATACAGCATTATCAAGTTCTTTACACTCTATAAACTGGCAGACCACACCAACTAGTATCAGATTTAAAGTTTCTGTCATTTAAAAAATAAATTGAACATTAAGTCGTATACCAGGTTTTTTATTCTGATAAAAACGGTTAAGTAACATAAAATTTTTCTATAAACAATAATTATTAGTAAAACACAACTTTTATTGAATTAATAACCGTCGCCAACCAGGTTTCGCTTCACTGAAGCTTCGTCAGGGCTTATTACTAACTAAAGATAATTAGATACAGGCACATATATATACATAAAACAATGAGTGAAAGAGATATAAAATGAAAGAAAGAGACACATATAGAGTGGGAGGGGAGACATTATTTAGGGAGGATAAGCTTCGGTGAAGCGAAACCTGGTTGGCGACGGTTATTAATTCAATAAAAGTGGTGTTTTACAAATTGTGTTTTTCATTTAATATATAATGTCACACCCCAAAGTGTTTGCTTCCTTCGAAAAAAAAAAAAATAAATAATAATAATAATTATTATTATTAGCCTGAAACACTCATCAAAATTAAAAAAAAACCTTCCGAGAAAAGATAAATGTCGCCGACAGGACTCGAACCTGCACGCTTCTGATTGCCGGTCAGATGCTCTAGCGTTGAGCTACGTCGGCTTATCGCAAACCCGCCAAGTTAATCAATATATTCTAGTGTTTTATTCAATAATTACTGTTTTTATTATATTTCACCTGTAAACAACCAACTTTATTAGTATGAGAAAGGCTTGTAACGGCTAAATCCCTCAATAGATGGCGTCGAGACAAATTATGTCTACATTTTATGGGTGAAAAATTCTTTGACTTGTCAAATATTTATTAATTGATTTTTCAATGAAACAAACAGAATTCAAGCGAATATTTTTGTACATGAAAAAAACGTTAAATCGAATTTGATTTATTTTACATCTATGCATGTGCATTCCTGGTCTTTATCCAAATGCCAATATTTGAATAGCAGCCTATGTTTAAATAAAATGTTTATCCAGAATCAAGAGTATTGCCAAGAAAATCACCGGACACCTATCAGCCAAATCACCTACAGAAGAATATTTGGATTAGAGTATGACCTCAGTTTCTTCCATCCAAAGAAAGACCAGTGTGTAATATATGTAAAAAATAAACAATCATCGGGAAATGAAAGATATTCACTGCAATTCGAATATAACCAGTGTATTATTCCATTCAAAGAAAGACCAGTGTGTAATGTATGTAAAAAATAAACAATCATCGGGAAATGAAAGATATTCACTGCAATTCGAATATAACCAGTGTATTATTCCATCCAAAGAAAGACCAGTGTGTAATGTATGTAAAAAATAAACAATCATCGGGAAATGAAAGATATTCACTGCAATTCGAATATAACCAGTGTATTATTCCATTCAAAGAAAGACCAGTGTGTAATGTATGTAAAAAATAAACAATCATCGGGAAATGAAAGATATTCACTGCAATTCGAATATAACCAGTGTATTATTCCATCCAAAGAAAGACCAGTGTGTAATGTATGTAAAAAATAAACAATCATCGGGAAATGAAAGATATTCACTGCAATTCGAATATAACCAGTGTATTATTCCATCCAAAGAAAGACCAGTGTGTAATGTATGTAAAAAATAAACAATCATCGGGAAATGAAAGATATTCACTGCAATTCGAATATAACCAGTGTATTATAAGAACGGAAGCAGCTGAAAAATAAAAAAATGAAGACATGGAGTTATCCATAACCAACGATAAACGCATACAAGTAACATTTGATTTGAAAAAAGTAATACAAATTCCATCGTCTCAAGTATCTTAATAATGTATTATATGAGAAAATTAAACATGTATAATTTGACGGTGTATGAAAGTGTGCCGCCAAACAAGGGCTTTTGTTATGCGTGTACTGAAGTCGACGGAAAACGGGGAGCCTGCGAAATTGGCTCTTGTTTGATGTCACATGTATCAAACAAAGTCCCCGAGGCAGTTGAACACCTCATTTTATATTCGGACATTTGCGGTGGATAGAACATAAATGTTCACAGTGTAGCGTTATTCCTACATTTAGTGCAATCCAGTAATAACTTACAGGTAATAGAGCATACATTCGTGGAGACTGGACACAAATAAATGGAGGTAGATAGCATGCATAATAATATGTTATTAATTATTTACTGCATCCTTTTCAGGCTGCATCCCCGAGTTTTGTCGATGGCTCATAAAGCTTAGTGATACGTAACTAAATCTTCTCAATATCACTCAATAATATAATTTTTTTTTCGCATTTTTAAACGCATTTTTTTTCTCAAAACACTAACCAGTACCTATCAAACACATATACACATAATCTCTTTATACTTAATTATTATACTTTTTTCTATATATATTATATTACTATACTTGTTAATACTAGCTTTTTCAAATCTATTTTTGTATAATGGAACTTAATATGAACTAAACTTGTCAATTTGACTGTCCAACATCGGGATTTGTTCCTAGTTGGGCAGTCAAAGCTTTCTTAAATATTGGTGTTAAATAATGTGTTTCAAATAATAATTATAATATTCTAATAATAATAATAATATTCTATATATCTAATAATTATAATTATTATTGTTATTAGATATATAGAATACTGCCAAAAATATATGCGCGTGCTTAGTGTACACGACTGGCTCAATATATTTCAAATACTCGTATATTCCAACAAAACAGTTATAATTATAGGAGTGGACAGCTAGGAAGCTAATGCCGTTATTCTTCAAAGGCTTTTTTTTCTAAATTGTGACCTTAAGAGTTCTCAGTTATGCAGCTATTCAAAACTGTATTACCAACATGTCAGCGGCGGTCACCAATGCCATCTAAGCCGTTTAGAAATCTAAATATGAATTATTTTTTTAGTTGCTACTAAATCATTAAACAATAAATCAAATAAACAGATAGAATATTATTTTTATAACAAAATTATCCTTCAATATAAATGAGTGCATTGAAACGAAAGTGAAGCAGTCGATTAGAAACAAGTACCCTATAGATAAAATGCGTGGCTTTTACCAGAACAAAAATGTCTGGGGTATTTTTCAGACTAAAATATACCATTTTTGAATTTAAAAACCCGTTACTCGTAATTAAAATTCAAACAATCATAAATATAAAAAAATATTCTTAAATGAACACTAAGCAACGTGGCGTATTTTTATATCATTACAAATTTCAATTAAATTTGATAAAAAAAGGTAATAAGATGATAGGATTTTAGACTTAATGTTTATTACTATACTTACAATAAAAATAGCTTAGAAAAATAACTAATTCTTTTACGTACTAAAGGCATAATTACAATGCACTAATATTGCTAGATGCTTTTACTAGGTAAAATGATTCAACCCTCAAATCTCTCATTGTTCTTACATTCCCAACATTTGACTTCATTTCAGAAAACCAAATTTTCACCATCATAATTAATACACATAATATATAATTGTGTACATAAACACTCAAGCCTTTTAATTAGGTTTACCGATCGCTAAATATTCGTTTTATTCGTCTTAATATTAAAACTTCCGTAAAGAGTTTTTCCTACCTATTTGCGGTCGACATAAAGATAATAGAACGTTTAATGTAATAAATTAATAAATTAATACAAAATAAAAATGGCTTGTAGAAAGCAGAATTTAATCACTTCGCACAACAATATAGGTATTGACTTTAATCACAACCTTGTTTTTAAAGCGTTTCCAAAAAGGTTATTCTTTTTATGGCTTTTATTATTATTTGCCTCAATATTCGTGTTATTTATTATCAAAAGTCTAGTCTAGTCTAATTGATATGATTTATTTTTCCGTCCATACATCATTTGTGTTTGACATAAAGAATAATAATCTGAGAATCTAATACGTTTTCCAGTAGGATATCAGCGATCAACGTTAATACAACTTTTTTTTAAAAAACACGTGTAAATAATATGTTCCCATCGACGTTTTAAGGCATTACAAGTTTATTTTATTCATGAGGATAAATTTTAATCTATCCTACTCGAATATTTTCATACACAATCAGTTCATCGTCAACCTGTAACGAGAAAATTTACAGTGTTTGCTTCGAACAAATCTCACAATGTACAAAAAATCTTTCTCAATAAAGAGTATTTTCCGAACACACCTCCAACTCGAGGTATGTGAAAGAGAAGCCGGTAGCTAAAGTTATAATACATCTCATCCTGTAGAGAAATATTATTATTTTATGTGACTTTTTCCAAAAGAAGAACTAGTATGACTAAATTCCCCTCCTAGCTTTCACTGATAACAGGCAACTGTCAGTGCGGTAGATTATTTACGGCTCTTCCCCTAATTGTTTCTCCCGCTCGTATTCCTGAAACGGGAAAAGTCAAATAGTTGTGTTACTGGAGAAATGAGTAATTCATCTCATTTTTTTTTTACTTTTGATATTTATTTAATTACTCATTTCTATTTATGTACATACAATTTTTGTAATACAGGTAATTTTTATATCGAATGATGTGTACGTTCTGTAAATTATTAATATACGATATCGTATCGTGAACACCTCTTGGAGAACCTGTACTGATATATTTCCATCATTCTTGATTTAGTAGATAATCAGGTTAAAGAAAGAAAATAGTGTACCTACATTAATCACTTAACTAAATGCTCGCGAAATCCAGATACCTTTATTATAAAAAAGACTGAAATAGAAAACAAAAAAAATATTGTCAATAATAGATTTATTCCAATAATTTTGTGAGAAAAGATGAAATGAGAATAACATTAAAATCAATCGGATGGACTGAAGAATTTCATAACGGAACTTGAAAATACTCTAAACTTATTGAAACTTATGAATCATGAGCTATCTAGCTATCACCTCAATTTCCTTCGCAGCACTCCCTCGGTTTATTGGTATAATCACGAATAAAACAAAACAGTATAAATTAAATCATCAAAATAAAACGTCACGCCTTAAGCGGCAACGTGATGAGTTCAATTTGTTGATTTACCAAATCATATCAATGTAACTTGTTAGAATAGGCAACTACATAAAACCAACATAATCCAATTTCAATTTTGAACAAATAAATTATTTAAATACGTGAAATGATTATGTATAGAGTGAGTATGACATGCTCTTACGTCAAAAGAACATTTGAAGTCTTGACTTGGCTTCTATTGAAACTCAAAAATTGTTGCAGATAGTACCTACTTATATATTAATTTAGCCCTGCTTGATAAATTAATTAGCACTATTGTTTAAATATTCAAGAATGTGAAGAAACCATTAAAAAAATACTGTAGGGACCGTCACAAGCTTTTTAAAGAACACAATAAATTTTCATCGCTCTAGAGAGCAATGTTTTTAAATAAAAAAAATGTTATGAAAAAATTATCGCGTTCATAAATACACAACAAATCTATAAAATATTTCGACATCATGAAAATTTAAAGTTCATCTTATGTGTATTTATTTTTCCATTTTTGAAAAATTTCAAAATTCTTTTCTGTTCGGTATTTTTCCACGTTGAAGTTATTTTTGCGTTCTGAAAGCATTGTCAAACGGTTCATATTCATATTCTCACTTCTCTCAGATTTCTCCGTTATGGCTTAGAACATTCTGGTGCATATTTCGCGAATTTGTCAAATAAGACACTTTAAGGGGGCCATTTAGTTGTGACTTTGTTCCCGGCCATGGGGAAAACTCTAAAGCTCTCTCCAGAATGGCGCATATTTCCGTGTTATGTTAATATTACGTGTGTGCATTTTAATACATACGTAGTTTATAATTCACTCGGAAACGAGTTAATATAATATTGCTAGCTACTATGCAGTTTATCGCATTTGGTGACCTACGTGGTCCAGTGGTTAAGTTCATTGACTGCGGCTCCAGATTCCGTGAGTTAGAGACCCTGCTTATGCAAAGAAATTATATTTAATACAAACATATGTGTTATATATATTCAATTTAATTTAAAATGGTGCATATAATATTAGCCAGAGTAGAAGACACTGATTGGTAATTTTCAGAAAGAAAAATTATGGAATTATAAAAGCGTTGGAACTCACCGTTTAAGAGGTATTGGTATTTCAACAGGCAGATTTTCTGCTTTATACTACTACTCGAAGATTCTTGCTATATCGTCCTGGTGAAAGATTCCCATTCTGAATCAAATTGCTTAATTAAATGGTTTCAGCCGTGTTCGGTGACCAGATCTGAAGAGCCAGGTGCTTTCCTAATTTCCTCTTCCCCACCTCCTCTCCCCACTACTTTCAGCCCGATAACATACCCCTAATAAGATTGCCATAGTGATATTCGCTCAGGCAGTTGTGACTCTTGTGCGGTACCTAATAGCATTTAAAAATTGTATTGCACTCTTAGATTTCTTCATAACCACGAGAACGTAAGTAATTGATTTTGTTATCTTTTGGTCCTGATTTACAATAGCTTTTAAACTCAAGGTCGTAATTGAACAAAGGAATTCCCAGGAATTCATTAGGTATATTTTTCCTTCTTTTCTCGTGAAAACTATTTGATAAATTTAAAAGGGATATAAATATTTTTCCGGCGAGATATGCCCGTAAATATATAATCTAACGGCAATTATCAACCATCTTCCTAGATCTGGAGGCTTTATTTTGAATAATCGACGAGGCAAGTTGGGAAAGTTCTGAAGCCGACTCACCCTTGAGAAATTTAAATACTCCCGCCTTAATGAGGGCTCTCCATGAACCTGCTTGGTATTCAAAATGAAATCCTAAATAAATCGCCAAATGGCAGTCAAATATGAACAAGTCAATAAATTTAGTTTCTCGAGAGGGAAAGCTTTTCAACGAACTTGCAATGGAAAAACAAAACGAATTTGGAAGCTTTAAATAATAGATTGCTCATTTTCAATTGTTTAGTCCATAGATTATTTTTTTAATGATGGCACGTTATCAATGTATTGTTTATCGATATCTAGATAAACATCGACCATTGCGTAGCAACGCTTGGAAAATACACATAGAGCAGTTGATTTCTGTCAAGTTTTAGAATTATTAGAAAAATTAAATTCTATAGATAACTGTAAAGATAAAATCTATTTTAAAAAGTGTTATCAAGCGAAGGTAACGCTTGTGATTATACAGTACCTACTATAATAAAAAGTGACCTATAGTTAGGAATGTGTTTATAATATGGTGAATATTTGACATATCGACTGTAATGGGTAAAACCCCTAAAGCCACAATTTTCGGAAATGTTACTTTTAAGTGAAATCAGATATAATTTTCAATTCAATACGATAAAATCATTTTAGTTGATAATGCGTATTTTTCATACTAACAACTATATATCAGGGTAAACCATTTTTTGTTGTTTCTTTTAAACCACCGGTGAAATGAGTCACGTAATAATTCATAATATTGTAAATAGAAATGCAATATTTTACGTCAATTCTGAAAAAAAATTACACTTTCGTATAAAAATCAAGATTTAAAATTACTTTTACGATTCGTAAAATATTTGTTTTTTTCGTATCCTGGAAAGTTTTCGTTTTGTGCCTCAAAAGGTTTTAATTATCTACAGTTTATATTATATCTCGGTTGTTATTCACATGAACTTAACAGGTAGAAACATACACAAATAATACCCGCTCATACTTGCTGATATCGTTTGCCATATAACGGGTCGTTTCTTCGATTTGCTTATACGTAAAATGGCAAGCTTTTGAAAGAACTTCCCCCATCCGCCTTTTCTTCCAACATCCCCTTTCTTACCCACCTCAAAACGTCGTACAACCGAGCAGCGATATTCTCATATATTCAGTGTATACCT
This sequence comes from Halesus radiatus, assembly GCA_022606495.2. NCBI lineage: Eukaryota > Metazoa > Arthropoda > Insecta > Trichoptera > Limnephilidae > Halesus > Halesus radiatus. The sequence continues at coordinate 666,470 of JAHDVE020004061.1, forward strand.
ATATTCCAGACGCTCTTGTGAGGTGTCACAAAAACACTAATTGAAAACATCTATTAAAAATGCATTCTAAATAGAACCGAATTATTACTTTAATATGAAAATTATCGCTTTTTGTAATTGTTAATCTCAGCACTACTTTTTTTTAAGCGCCATATTTACTTGAAAGAATTTTAAGCACCTGTATTCTTGAACGGAAACTTCTTTTATGTTCCGGTAAACCTCGAAGCACGTTTTAATAACTTAATAGGAATAGTTTGAAGAATGAACTTTCCGCTTCCTTGTTATAAATGCATATAGTCCCCGAGTTTTTCGATAAAGCACTTTTTATTTTAAAAGTTTCAGGAAGTTTGATACATTAGATAAATACCTCTTAGGTTCTGATATGTTTAATGGGCTTTCATTATAGATCTATGCAATTTGTTGTTGCTTAAGAAAGCTTAAAATTCAATATTAAATTAAAATTAAAATTAAATTAAAATATCAGTATTTATGATTGTGGCCAATGCTAACGTTTGTTCATATAAAATGCATCTGAAGGAAATATTCGACTCTACTTTTATTGCTCGTAAAACACTCGTTTTGATGGGGAAGGATCGTGGAGATGTTCAAATAAATGATCTGTAAAGCTTACAAAATGATACACCCGAGCGTTATAAAATAATGTTGTTTTGTAAAACATTTCTTTTAATGTTTTTATTTTTTTATTTTTACTTTTACGTAATTTACTAATTTATAATAATCTCCACCTTTAGTATGTCGAGATAACACTCACACTAACCCGATTGCATTCCTAAGAAACGATTTCACCTCAAATTCGGATTCACTCGTTCAAAGAACGACTAAGGTTTTGTATTGGAGTCTTACTATTTAATAGTGTAAAACGATATTTGCTTCCGGAACGGCGGACCCGAGGGGACTGAAAGGAACGAAGGACCGAGTCCGAGGAATCAAATCCGTGTAGCTGAACTCGGAATTGGAACTGAGTTCGTAAAATAAGTGGTATGACCCATCTCTACAGTTGGCATAGATTAACCACGACGGAAAATGTCACTTTTAGAATTAGTGACAAAAAAAATCATGGAGGTATACTTTTTTTTAAAAAACGTAATACATCATTAAAATGCGTAATTATGATATTCAAAAAATTATGTGAAGATGTATTAAAATGCATTATAATATAACGTAATTGTTTTAAAAAGTTTTTGTTCAAAACCTTGTGTCAACTAAAGATATTTCATTACTTCATGTTTTCAAATAATCTGTATATTTAACTATGTCTCTCCGGAATTCCGTAGTTAATCAAGAAGTCTTTAAGCCTAAGAAAAAAGATAACGAAGATTCCTTAAAAATAATGAGAATAGCGCTCCTGGACATGCCCGCAAACAGAATAAAAATGCAAACAAAAATTAACCGCATCTGGCAAAAAGTTGCCTTATAAAGTAGTTACTAAAAGCTTACAGTATTTGGCTATGTTATTGTGGTCGACTATAAAAGTGATTCATAAAATGCCTAAAATAATAAGTGTGTTACAACCTCCTATCGCACATATAATTGTATTCTTAGGTATAAACAGTTCTACTTGCTAGTTAACGGTAGTACTCAGTACCTAGTATACGCACCACGTACTTTAAGATAAACAGAGTAAAACTGCGCTTTACGATAGTTTCTAAAATATGTCCAAATTTCTATAAAAAAAAATTATTTGGAAGAGTAATGTCTTAGTCTTTCGTATATAATAAGGGCCGTTTTCAATTAAGATTTTACAGTAATATTGGGATGACAGTCGAAAGACTGTGTAAACACAGTGTATTTTCTCGGATGCTAGATAATAACGGATAGACGTTGGTCAACCTTAGATGCTCTTAATTTAAAAAAAAATACAATTGATTATTTTCCGTGAAAATTAAACAACACATGATTATAGCCGTATGAACTGAATGCTTTTCGGGGTGTCTTGGTACTGTAGTGCCACTAAGATGTTTGCAGAAGGGCGCGTTCCCGGTTTCCGAGCCCTAAAAAAAAAACAAGTTTAAGGTAAAACAAATTTGCTCCACACAGGACGACCATCTTTGGGGAAGCCGTGTGGAGGTTATTTTTGAAGAATGGAATCTAGGAGGAAGGGAATCAGGGAGGAAATCTTCCCACAGCCGAGCTCGAATACTTATATTGTACCTACTTACTTATTTTATACTCTAATTTTTATTTTATATACTGTATTATTACACTCCATTGTATAAATATATGATAAATGTATCAACATATTCTAAGCGTGATTAAATAAATAGACAAAGATCCGTTTGTTAAGATCACGATTTTCTTTCTTTCGGTCTCCCTCATACAAGACGTCAGTCGCAAGTTCGTTACAGGCAGAAAAAGCAGTAGTGAAAGGGGTGAAATCATCAAAATATCGATTTTTAAACGGCTTGTTTCTAAATGACACACTTGTCCTTGATTCGTCGAATCGATAACATTTTTAAATCTTCGCCGTATGCTAATATTCGTGTACATTTTTATACCTTTTAAATTATGTTTACACTGACGATCCCTCCTAAACATCGTCGGCCGGTCACGCAACTGAGAAATATACTAACAGTAGCTGACAGCTTTATTTGTTTGAAAGCTATGTAATTAGTTTGGCTTTACATTCAGTGAATAATAGATGTTAATTTGTGGCCCGTTTAGTGTACCTACCCATCTACCTAAGTAGATACTAATCAAATCGATTGTACACGTGAATGTTGATTTATTGTAAGAAGCAAAGCTCATTTGTGATTCCATGTACAGCTTGTAGACATTTAATCAAAAGGAAAACTCGAAAAATTTAAAATTTCTAAAAATGTTCATTACTATGGCAACACCGAGATTTTTGATGTTTACAGGCGTTGTTTAACAGAATTTCGAGCGAGGAAGCTCGTGTCCAACTTAGAATATGTTTAAAAATAATTTATGAATAATGTAATATATGTAGATTTCTGCCGGTTTTTATACCATACTATAACCGTATACATTCAGTTTTATGGGTTATATCTCACTTTCGAGTGTGCTAGTTTAATATTTGTAAACAAATAATAACATCGACAGGAGAAACTCAGTTTCTTACTTTTTTTATTTGTTTATAATTTTCGTCTGAGAATTTTGTTTTATTTTACATTTATTTAACATATATGACTATTTCAATACATACATTTCAAAAATACAAAAATCGCATTCCATGTAATTATCTACCTCCAAAGCATTAAATAATAATAAAAAGTTTGAATATGAAATTGTGTTGGATATGATGTAGAATCATCTCCTTTCGGGAAGTACAGCAAATTTCTGGATACCATTTGGTGAAAGTAAAAAATGTGTACTTGGACCGTTGCAATTTTTAAACTTACATTCATCTTCCTATGAGCTATATCAATGTTGTTATTTAAAACCTTTTAAAGGATCGCAGCGACCTCATTGTCCACTATAAAATGTTAGATATATCAATGATCATAAAAATTTTAAAAATATGTCATATTACTGACAAGGTTTAAAAACGTAT